>OZ020224.1:24532738-25732738 GCA_963971325.1 Aphodius granarius | reverse complement strand
CTACGACTATAACATGAACGCGCGCTTTAGCTTCGCCAATCCGGACCCATGTTATCATCCGGCCAGCACCCTTCACTCGTTCTCCAGTAAAACTACGTAGGGTATCGTAAGTGGTAATTTGATACTCTAACCCTAGTGCTTGGGCAATGGACCTACGCAGAAGTGTGTTCGAGCTACCTGTATCAACTAAGCACTTGACTTTCCGTTCTCCCACAAACGCGGTCATAATGTAGGGGTTGCTTTTAGTTTTATTGTCCAACTTTAGTTCGTTGACATCGTGGCGATTTTCGTCATTATTTTTCGTAGGAAATCGACTGGTTTTTAAATTTTTCTGAAATTGGTTCAGCCGTCTGCTATTTTGTTGTCGCGATTCATGTTGTGTTTGTTCGAGTTTACAATCTCGCGCGTAATGATTGCCCTTGCAATTAAAACATTCGAGATTTCTCGGGACAAATGGAACCGCTTTGATGTTATGTTGCTGCAGTGGGCGATGTGTGGAAGACAAAGTACTGGGCGAGTTCTGTTTTAAATTACAAGCACTCGTGAATTGCTGTCGATTTGCAGGGACGCCCGTGGCAGGTACGCGACCGAGGGTACTTAGATATGCAAAAAGATCATCTGTGTTCTGATACCGAGCACTTTTCGCTATGTTGACGATACTTTCGTCCGTAATCCCTCCTATGATGGCATCGACAAGGTATACCTCCGGTATGTTAACTTGTAATAGTTTTAATTTTGCCAATTTGTTGTAGCAATACACACTCAGGTCTTGCCCAGGATGCGTACAGTAAGTCGCCGCGTTCCATAACAATTTTGAAAACGGTAGTGGCTTCCGGAACTGTCGAGTTAGTGACTGTCTCATAGCAGCCCAATCGGTCGATAGTAGATCTTGCGAATCGTACCATCTCCTCGCCATGCCTTTTAATCTACTTGACACTAACCTGACAATAGCTGCGTCTGTCCACCCATAGGACTTTGCCAAATTATCGACACGTGCCGTCCAAGCTTCTACTAGCAGTTCGCTCCTTTGGGGATCGAATTCCGGAATCACCAACTCGTCTCCCATGGCAGGTTGTTGATATTGTAGTCGCTGTTGTGAACTCCGTTCTGAAGTTGACAGTCGCCGTCGTAGACGTTTAATTTCCCTTCTTGAATTTTCGCGGCTAGTCGCACTACTGTCACTTGACGAGTCTGAAGATGAACTCGATGATGAGCTCGGCGATCTTCGTCGTTCGCTTTGTCGCTTCCTTTTCTTATTTCCGCGTTTGCCCATGTTATTTCACTCGCGAAAATAAATGAACAAAAATTTAAGAGGAGATATTCGAGTTCTCACAGCACAACCCGTATTTCCTTTGTTCTAAAAACTTCGATTCTTGCGAGCCACTTTGAGTGTTTATTCTGATATTGTTTATGTTAACACCTTCACACAAAGAAGTTCTATGAGGACGCCAACAGACTCCACGCCGATAGCCGACACGTAGATATTGAAAGCGTAAAGTCACTCTTTGCACTACCACTAGTAAAAACTTTACACCGGCGTTTTGTGGTAATCCCACTTCTGATTTTGTTAGAATCAAACACAGATTCTTACTACAAATGATACATTTAATGACCGAATCCAGACTTTACAATAATACACGTGTTATCGTTACTAAACTATAACCGAGAGTGAGTCCCGTCTGCTGCATTCCTTCGAGGTTCCTTCCATCCTCGGTGTTACTGTTTATGTTTCATATCTCCAGACATAAACAGTGCATAGGGGCGCTCGTCTAGTGGGACGGTATGCAGACGTATTTCTTACAATATATTATTTTGTCTGACATTTCTAGTGGTTTCAACCACTACTCTTGGCTTTTGTATTGTTCATTAAACTCTTTGCAGTTATTATCGTTAGTTTTATTAAGATTGCATAATAATTTTAAAAGTTATAATCTTTTTAAAAATGTTTGTCAATATCTTTGCCTTCATTAATTATCCCCTTGACTTTGTATTATTTTTTCTGATATTTATGCTGGTTTCAACCACTACTCTTGACTTCATATTGTTCATTAGACTCTTGGCAATCAGTAGTTCAACAATCAAACGACACACACGTACGTTGCCCGCGAAATCCGATCGGTTGTTGTCCTAATAAGTGCTAAGTAAGCAACAGTCGAAACTAGGTCGCGAGCGCGTAGGTGCAGTGCAATAATGTAGAGTGTAATGAACTGGATTAAGCGTTCCACACACGTAAGCTATCCACGCGCACTCTAATAAGATAAAGAAGTCACATTTTGTTCGATCGTGTTGGATCCCGAACCAGCCGAACGGACGCAAAGTAGAACACGCAGATTGGTTGGCCCCTCATCGTAGCAGGTGTGACGACGATGGGGGACAAGGCAAAGCCAACTGGGACGCCGAAGCATTGCTCCCAAGCGTGATCCAGTTTGGAACCTGGAGTGAGCGATCTACGCTTCCACGCAAAACCCACGAAGCGGACAGGAAGGAGGTAAAAACTGGAGCTTTCGAAAGTAAGCCCCGTGTCCAGAGGTCGCCAAATCCAGCCAGAAAGGAGAACCCAAAAACCTCCAACCAGCAGGGAATAGAAGAGCAGAAAAGGACCCTACTGCCGTCCCCAGTCATTGGCACTCCAACACGGACAACGCCAGAGGCTACGAAAACGTCTGAGAAAAAGACAACCAAGAAACGGAAGCGTGCAAAGTTTCTGTCCCTTCCTCTGGACCTAGAAGAAGCCTCCAGCACGGAAGAAGAAGAAGTAGTCTCGAATAGCGTGACAGTGGAAGAAGATGAGGAAGCCAAATTGGACGAGGTTCTCAAGAAAACATATTACCTGCCTCCAGGAGCAGGTGAAAAAGGCAAGTGGAAAGACGGAGATACAAAAGATATCGAATACATTGGCAAGTATGATGAGTGATGTCATGAAAACTATGGCATCTCATGTACAGAAAGCCGCAGGTGTACGAAGCGAACATCTACCCAGAGCTACGGGGAATCCACTCACCGCACCTGAGGGACACGACGTTGTCATAGTACTGGGTGGAGGAGATCAAGAGACTGGTCTCAGAAACAGCGTCCTACGGCAGGTGCCAGAGCTTGACGGCTTCTCGTGTCAAGAGACTGGAATTATTGAGGTGGTAAAGACAACCACTATCAAGGTAGGCGACAAGACTTAGAGAAGCGGCGACGCATCTTCGTTGTCCAAAGAAGTGAGACATCCCCATCCATGGATACCATACTAGAGCAACTGGGAAGCACCATGGGACCTGACTCGAAGATAGCTATAAACGACCCGGAGGGCGATCATGCCGAAGCTCGGAGGGCGGGCATCAAAAGGGCCGTAACATATGCACGGAAGAAAAAGGACACGGATAAGCGTGGATACGCTGACGCAGCAAAGACCGCAAAGGGAGGCACAACACTACAAAAGCCAAGGACCAACCCCCCAAAGGATAGGCAGCCGAGACAATTTCCAGATCTGCCGAAAAGAAGAGACGGAGCCGTCATCATCAAGACCGGCAGCGGGTCCTATGCTGAGACTCTGGCCCGGGTCAAAGAACAGCTGAACGCTGATGGTGACTCACTCAATATCAAGGGAGTGAGAAAAACCAAATCCGGCGATGTAATGATCAAGGTCAAGGACCGGGAGAGTGCGGCAAATCTGCGAGAGCAGATACGAATGACAACGGGCTTGACGGGACTACCGACCAGAGTAGCAGGGAAAGAGCGAACGCTCACTATCAGAGACCTTAAGTCGACATGCACAGCACAGGAAATTGTAGATGCAGTACATAAAGTCGTGGGAGATGGCTTCAGCGCCGACATAAACATAAGGGCATTAAACAAAGCCTACGGCGAAACAAAGACTGCAATCCTGCGGGTCCCGGAAGGTGCAGCGGTGGTACTCCTCCGAAAGAAAACCATCAGAGTCGGATGGGCCGTAGGGCGCGTTGGAGAAAGACAGCAGGTGGCAACGTGCTACAGATGCTGGGGGACTGGCCATCTCGCAGCCGCTTGTAAGGGCACGGACCGGACAGAACTCTGCAGAAACTGCGGCATGGCGGGCCACATGGCAACAGCCCTGCGATAAGGCCTCAGGGTGCCCTATCTGCAAGACGGAGGGACATAGGGCGGAAACCTTACGCTGCCCTACGTACGCAAAAGCCATAGAGGATGCGCAGAAGGGAAAGGTAAAATCGCACAATGCCTGAACCCTACCACAAAACAACGAACAGAAGGGCGCTGAGAGACCAACTAAGACCTCAGCAACAGTCCCCGACCAATAAGAGAAAACCACCGTCAAAAATCAAAAGAGACCGTGCAAGGATGGAAAAGCACCTCAAGGATAAAGGGGGATGATCGCTTTCGTTGCTGGAGAAATCCTGACGTCTCAGACGAGAGCGACCATCACACACACATCCGGAGTGATAGAAGTTCTCACTCCTGTCCCGCCGTGCGAAACCGCAGAAATCTCCACAAACCTAGCAACAGGAAATCCAGGCCAAATCCAGGAACAAGTAGAGGAAACGCCACGCGGGTGGTACTCTAATGTGCCACCAATAGTAAAAATGACCCTGAAGAGTATCCGTTACGCCCAGCAGCGATTGCGAGACAGGACACTGTTTGACCCGGTCAGAAACTACCTCGGATACTTCGTGAGGACGGAGCAAGGGGAGATTGTAGGGGGAGAAAGTAAGGTCTCCTCGGAAGCAAAAATAATGTCTGAAGGCATGCCCCTTGGTGAAGATCTCAGGCTGCTGTAACTCCGGTTTCTCGCCAGCTATGGCATCTCCGATGAAAAAGCATCAGAAGACCTTGAAAAAGTGTGGCTATACCTTGGGTCCACTAGGAGGATGCGACTGGAGTCAGTCAGAGAAAGTGACAGGAGATATATGGCACCACCACCAACATGGTCAAGATCCTTCAAGTGAACCTAGGCAGAGGAAAAGCCGCACAGGACCTGCTATTAGCGACGGCGGTGAAGAAAGATGTCGATATAATGCTGGTCTCCGAGCAAAACAACGCTATCACAGAGAAACTAGGGTGGTGGACGGACGACATAAAAGGCGCCTCAATCGGCATAAGAGGGGACCGCGCATCTGTCCGAAATCACGGTGCCGGCAGAGGCTTCGTATGGGTAGATGTCGGGATGGCTACGTTCTACAGCTGCTATGCATCACCAGCCATGACAAGGACAGAGTTCGAGGAGTTTCTGGAGGAGCTGGAGGGCAGTTTGAGGACAGGGGCCAACAGATGCGTGGTGGCAGGTGACTTCCAACGCAAAGTCTCGTCAATGGGAATCAACCCACACAGACGCAAAGGGAGAAGCTCTATGCGAATGAGCAGCAAGAAATGGCATGGTGTCCCTGAACGACGGAACGACCAACACCTTCCGAAGAAGATCTGGAGGAGGCTCGGTCATCGACGTAACCTTCGCTTCAGATAACGTCGCCCGCGAGATGGGGGGTTGGTGCGTGGTGGAGGAAGAAACCATGAGCGACCACATGTACATCTCGTACCAGCTGCACGCCGAAAACACCGACGTCCCGGACGAGATATCTCCCAGCCCTGGATATAATGCTAAAAAATGAATACCGAAGCATTTGTCGAGGCTTTACAGGATGAAATAAATGGCGGAGACACCGACGTAAGGTCATTCATGGCGGCGCTCGAGAAAGCATGCGATGCGTCAATGCCAAAAAGAAAGAAGCCAGGGAGAAGATCAGTCTACTGGTGGACCGAGGAGATAGCGGACCTCCGTAAGGTATGCAACCAAGCCAGAAGGAAGGCGCAAAGAGAAAGGCGGGACGATATGAGACGAAACCAGCTTCTAGATGAGTACAAGAACGCCAGAAAGTTACTCAAGGTCGCCATCCTTCAGTCCAAGGAGAACCATTGGGCCAACGTCCTCGAAGAGGTAGAGCAGAACGTGTGGGGAGAAGGTTACAAGATAGTAACGAAACGTCTTAAAGCCAGAGCCTCCCCACCAAACCTCACACTGGCAGAAACGAGAGATATCGCCAAGGAACTGTTCCCGGAGCATCAGATACGACAAGGCAGAAGATGGTCAAATGAGACCGAGGAGGAGAACGCGGAACCCTTCACCGTCGAAGAAATAAAACAGGCAGCCGCGAAAATAAAAAACGGCAAGGCTTCTGGTCCCGACGGAATACCGCCGGAGGCTGTCAAGACTATGGTGGCGCATGCAGGAGAATACGTCACCGATGTCATGAATAGGATTTTGGTCGAAGGAATATATCCTGACGAGTGGAAGACGGAAGCTGGTACTGCTTGCAAAGGGAAATAGCACACCAACCAAGTACAGACCCATATGCCTACTTGACAGTGCCGGAAAACTCCTGGAACAGTTGCTGGTGGACAGACTGAAGCGCGAGCTGGAAAGAAAAGCCCCACTTGCCGAAAATCATTTCGGCTTTAGAGAAGGGCGTTCAACAGTGGACGCAGTAAAGGCCGTCACAGAAGCTGCAAAAAAGGCAAACCAGGGTACGCAGCGCAACAAGCGCTACTGCATGCTGGTCACATTAGATGTTAAAAACGCATTTAACACCGTGATGTGGGAAAAGCTTCTAGACGAGCTAAAAAGAAGGAAAATTAGCCCGTACCTCGTGAGACTACTTCAGAGCTACCTGGAAAATAGGAGGCTGTTGCTCACCGGAAAAGATGGGTCGACGGAGAGGGTGCCCGTCACTAGCGGCGTCCCACAGGGGTCGGTCCTCGGACCGACACTATGGAACCTCCTCTTCGATGGGGTGCTGCGACTTAAAACCCCGGGAGTCGAGAAGGTGGCGTACGCCGATGACCTGGGTTTGATTGTCGCTGGCAGGACGTGTGCCGAGGTCCAAGACCGAGCCAATACGGCGATCGCTCGCATCGTGGAATGGATGGAAGAGCACCATCTCCAACTAGCCGCTGAAAAAAACAGAAGCGGTGATGCTCACCGGAAGACGAAGGTTACAACCGGTAGTGCTCACAGTGGCCGGAGTGCTGATTGAGCCTTCCCGGAGCCTAAAGTACCTGGGGGTTCATATTGAAAAAAGCCGCCGTTACAAAAAGCATATAGACGAAACGGCCGCAAGAGCAGAACGAACAACCGCCGCACTGTTGAGGCTTATGCCAAAAGTAAAAGGGCCACGAGCGAGTAAGAGGAGAATACTCGCGTCGGTGGCAGAATCGGTAATACTATACGCCGCCCCCGTATGGGTAGAAGATATGGCGTTCGCCAATAGAAGGGACAGGCTTTCCAAAGTACAACGGAGGGCGGCAATTGGGGTGTCATCAGCCTACCGAACGGTCTCCACAGCGGCTATTCAGGTTGTCGCTTCACTGAAGGCGGAAGAAAGAGCCCGAAAGTACAAGCAAAGACCGGAAGAGCGAGTGTCCAGAAGAGACCACCGAAACCCAACACTCGAGAAATGGCAATCGGAGTGGGATAGCGCGGATGTCGGCCGGTGGACCCATAGTCTGATACCCAGAGTGGCAGACTGGGTAAATAGAAAGCATGGTGAGGTCAGCTACGAGCTAACGCAGGCGCTCACTGGACATGGCTGCTTCGGATCCTACCTTCACAAGTACAAGAGAAGGGAAGGACCCGAGTGCGCATACTGCGGACAGTTGGACACACCGGCACATACCCTCTTCGAATGTAATAGATGGGGGGAAATGCGCAGGGCGTGTCCATACAAAGAAAGCCTGACAGAAGAAAGGATGGTGGAGGAGATGCTGAAAGGCCCAGAACAGTGGAAACAAAGAGCAGACACCATAAGGAGAATACTCCAAGAAAAAGAAAAGGACAACCGACGTCCCTTAGGCGTAAGGGACCGCGATGGACCACGGGGACAGAAAGAATGGACCATGAGGGTAAGATAGCGCCAGGACGTCCGGCGCAGGATAGCTCCAGGAGAATCCGGAGCGAGGAGATACGGGTACCGGAATACCGGACCAATACGACTTCAGGAATTCCGAAGCCAGGGAGGGAACGCCGGAATACCGCAGTCCCAGAAGAAGGTAAGCGATGTGTCCCCAGCATAGTGGACGTGAGTGTCGGGAAGGTCCCAATGGTGACGCAAGTGCGCGTGTACAGTGCGGTGCCGCCGAAGCGTCGTGATGTGGTGTGTGCGTCTGGTGCGCGTATAGTGCGTAGGGCACGCCTGGAGCCACAGGTGCCTTGGAGGAAGAAAGGACTTCAAACCCTAGTGTCATGGGCAGGTGCAGGCTGCATGTATGCGGGGTGTCTAGTACTTAAGGTGCATGTTTACTAAGTAAGGGCATGGCTGGTATTAAATTGTAGGTAGTATAGGTAGCAGTAAGGTAATTGTAATTTTGATTTTGGTTTTAATATACGAAGTAAAGGTTATACCCAACCCAAAAGAGCGAAAGGGATAAACTTGCATTAAATTTTAAAGAGGAATCAAAAGGAAGATGTCGCTGTCGGCAGAATGCTTCGGTGATACCCGACAGCGGGGTGGTGGTGGGATCTTCCAATCCCTTCCGCTCTTAAAAAAAAAAAGACTCTTGGCAATAATTCTGGTTAGCTGCATTAAGACATAAACAAATAAGTCTCAAAGCAAACAGCTTCAAGAATATCAGCCCTGCTTGAATTTCTGATATGAGGGAGCATTTTTTTTTGCAGTTGGGATGACCTCCGACTCGTTTAAACTTGATACCGACGGGGAATTCCGGCTGGGCGCTGGCATCAGCATCGAAGGATTGAGTTGGGCATCCGTCGAGTCGTTCAGCAGGGACTTTATCTTCTGTGGCACTTGCTATAGGGCCTTGAACAGTTTGTGCAATATGAGCGTCAACTGTTTTGGAAACCAACACAAAGGATTCATCTTTAAGGTATCTATGATATTTATTAATATTTAATTAGACAAATTACAATTTAAATTACAAATTTCTGGTAATACCGGAAAAGTGTCGTGATCTAGGTCGTTGTCCGTTAAATTGTCCGTTAAACTTTATTTAATTCGATTTTTACCAATAATATATCACTTGCGCCCGCTAGCATTTAATTTTTCTTTTGGGGGTAGGTTTTTTTTCTCGGATACTTCATTCCTAAACAACTATGTTTTATAAACCGTTGATAAGAGGCCTTAATTGTGTTTTAAAAGTCTCATTTTTCAATGTGTCTGATAGGAATTCTGCGAGAGCATCAAGCGTTACCTGTCGTACTACCGCGTGGCAACACTATCCGTATCGGAAAACAGCAGCCTGCTTTCCGTGCACGAACACATTCGTCCGTTGCAGTCTCACCTTGAGTGTCTGGCTTCGATCTGCAAGGTTGGCCCGTTTACCGAATCGGAACAGTTACCGAGCGGCGTCGCCCTCCTCAATTACCTATACCAGAAGCTGACAAGCTTGACGAGAAATGACGTCATCATGGTCTTGTACTCGATACTCTATCCGTGTATTCAGGTGTATTTCAGGTAGGTTTTTCAAGTTTCTGTTGATAAATTCTTTGATGGATTTTTCCTAATATTAGCGAAAAAGAATCACAAAAAGAATAAAACAATTCATTGCTTTGCTTCACTGTGATACTTTATTGCATTTTTGACCTTTGGTTATTTTGAGTTGTCATAAACTTTTGCAAATTTGACGATTGAATTATTTTATTCTTTTTACATCTATTATGATAGCCGAAACGTTTACCAAACATTTTTTATTAGTCGATTCCTACAGCAGTGGATATTTGAGGGGGTAGTGAACGACCCTTACAATGAATTCTTCATCCATAAGTCGCAGAAAATGGCGAATTCTCGGTCGAGATGTTACTGGACGCGCTGTTTCACCGTTCAGGAGGACATCGTGCCCGATTTCCTTATGGAACTCTCGCAGGATATTTTGCGGTGCGGCAGGGCCATGAATTTACTGAAACTCTGTGCTCCAAACGTAATTATAAAAAAAAAATCATCCCAGTTACTAACGGTGCTCAAATTTTGGCAATTACGATTACGTTGTGATTAGGACTGTGCTATAGAACTATAGATGATTTCAACTTAGTTGAGTAACGTCGCAAAAACGGAAAGAAACAAAAAAGATTTTGTGTATTTTACAGATTTGAAAGCTTAAACTATTGAAAAGTGTGCTACATCTCATGACCTAATGTCTAACATTAGAATTGTCCACTATGGACGTAGAATTCTGTGCTGTTCGATTTCTATTTCGCGTAATAATCTTCCAAACGATCTACCCCTCTGAATGAAAACTACTGCGCAGCTGAACAGAATGCAACTTCACGGTATTCAACTAAGTTGAAATGTTGATGATCGGTATTGTTGTCAAAATTTGGATTGTAGATTTAATAAGGATTGCTCAGTTTTTCTACCTTCCAAGTAATAGGCGTTGTACCATCAGTGATACCTATGTAAAATTGTCAGGGTTTTGGACCGGAACTTAACTGAAAAACTGAAAAAAAAAAAACCGTTGTTTTAGTCAAGTCGAAGATCACAACTAAACCCAAAAAAATTGGTTTATTGCGAATCGGAAGAATCGTGTTACATTGGGCGTTTTAAGTATTATTAGTATACTTTGTATGTAAATTGTATAGTTCGTGAAACAATAATGAATGAATGAATTTTATGATTTTGAATGTTGATGAAACTGACCATTGTTTGCATTGCATTAGAAAGTGTAGAAACGGCGACTGAGCAATCCTTCTTATAGCTGTCGGATAATCTAGCATTCTTGGATAGTTTATGTGAAATGTCGTAGTCGCCGCTATGCCTCTACCTGATGGGTAAGAAGCCGGCTTTGCTCTCCTGCTGCCTCAATTCCGAACAAACGGCCAGTCTGGAGCAGAAATCCGTCTGCTATTATCTAGAGGTGGCGGCCGAATGCGGCCCCAAGTTTTCCGTTGAGGGCCTCCTCAACAAGACCTACGAAGAGAACATAGTCTTCATGAATCTGGTGACGAAGAAAAGGGCCGTCACCTTGAGGAGACTAGAGCGTATGTTTGCCCTTGTTCTTTATCATAGTATCCTATCATACTTTAAATAAACGGTTCGGATCCAGAGTATTAGGGTTGATTGTCGGTTATTGCAGTGGAGAAATTGAAACGGGCCCAAGATGAGTTGGATAGGAAGCAGGCATCAGCTGCCCTGCTCAAGGAGCAATACGACAAGGCCCTCCGCGACAAGAAGTCGCAGACCATCAAGGAGATTTCACGTGAGATGGAATCGAACGAGTCCCTCCTGAAAATCCACAGACTGCGCAGGAAGCTGATTCAGGAAGAGGCGTGAGTACATTATACTGCGTTTAAGGACCGTTTACATTGATAGTTAGTCTAGTAGTAGGACCCAACAACAAAATAGTACTTTAGTATGGCTTTGTAGTATGTACAAGTACTTATTTTTTTCTCTCGTTCCGTGACTTAAATAGAATAAAACTGACGGAATACTACAACAAGCTGAGTGAGATTTCCGAACAGAAGCGGATTGGCATCGAGAGGCACATCGACAGGCTGAAGCGGATCGATTTGGAGCCGGGCGGACACTGCGGCGTGGATTTTGATCCTCCCGACTTTGGTTCTGGCTCCATACACTCGTCGAGCACATTTCTCTCGGCGTTCGAATTGGCGAACACGGACGATAAAGGTGCGCGTCGTAATAGAGAGTTTACGGTAAAGTTTCGTTTTTGTAAGGCTGGCCGAAGGTCGATTTCGAATATCAAACATTAGTAAATATGAAGCGTCACTAAGTAAATTTAAGCAGGTAGTCTCCTGAACAGAGTTCTACTTTTCGAATCTGTCACCAAAACCAGGGTTGTTATAAAAAACGTTTTTTTTTAATTTAAAACAAAAACAACAGTTTTTTTTTTTGTTAAAATGTATTTTAAAACTGGAAACAATGTTTTCAAACACCTCCAAAAAAACATGTTTTAAATCATGTTTTTTTTACTTTTCAAGGCTAAGTGTCAGAAAAAATAAATTATTATTTTCGAATATAAAGCGATGCTCATGGAGATTTAAGAATAATATAAAATCTATCCTTTTACAAATGTTGGCTCTGTTGAGTTGATAGTAGGTTCTCTGTTCCATTTGGCGTTGTAATGGGATTCCCTGACGGTTAGGGGAATACCTCACGGGTAGTTAGTTGTATTTAATACAAGACAATTATTTACTATTATTTATTTTAAAAGGTTTTGAACACTGTTATTTTTAAACAACCCTGGTAGTGTCTAAATGATTCTATTGAATGTAGTTCGGAAATAAACAGTAACAGTAGAAAAAAACATGTTTTAAAAACTTTGTTTTAAAACATTTTTAAAACAATGTTTTAAAACATAACAACCCTGCCCAAAACCGAATGTTAAAAACGCTGTTGACTACTAAGGGCCAGTTGTACTGTTTGACCAACTGACCAATATGATAACCCGGTTAGCCTGACCAACATTGGTTGGTCCAAGGTTACGATGTTCAGGCTTTGATCAGAG
Organism: Aphodius granarius; assembly: GCA_963971325.1. NCBI lineage: Eukaryota > Metazoa > Arthropoda > Insecta > Coleoptera > Scarabaeidae > Aphodius > Aphodius granarius. Next base: position 25,720,291 of record OZ020224.1, on the reverse strand, counting down.
TTAGTACAACTCACCCTAACGTCCAGTTGCACCGACATCTAGAATTAAGTTTGCTGAATAACCTTAATAATAATCCAGTCATTTGGTAGTTTTGCTTGGAAAGTTTTCCGGGTGTTTTGAAAATTGGTGATTTTATAGATTTTGGTGTGCTCTTTCCGAATTTCTACTTGGCCACCAAAACGGGGCCTAAAACAGTTTTTTGACTATATTTCTTTTCCGACACATTTTACGATAAAAACAGTTATATAATAAGTTAAAGTAGAGAAAATTTCCTATAATTTATGTAACAACCTTTTTTTTTCGTAAGATGAATAGTTTCAGTGTAAGAGTGCCACTAAGTTTATTGGAACATGCGTTTGGCTAAAAAACTCATTTCCACACCACCATGAGGTAGAGTAACTGGTGCGTTGTTTTATCGTGGTATTCCCAGTAGGCCTAAACCACATGCGATGCACTATTCCATAATTTAGCGCATTCTCCTTCGCTTCAATGTTCTTGATGAACCAGGTGTTGCAAGTTCATCGTCTTCAGTACCGATCGAAACGCCACAAATAGAAATTTCTTCCAGATCATCCGCAATGGGATTATCACTTTCATTGCAATTCTCTTCGTCCTCGATTTCATCATACGTTTGCTCGAAACACTCTCCATTTTTTCCCCTTCATCGCTATCATGTGATGAACTTGGAAATTATTAAAGGTACCACTACAATTCTTGCATATAATAAAAAAGGTTATTACATAAATTATAGACAATTTTCTCTAGTTTAATGTATTATATAACTGTTCTTATCGTAAAATGAGCCGCAAAGGAAATATTGTCAAAAAACTGCGTTTAGGCGCCATTTTTTCAATATGGTGTCGCGAGTGGCAAAGATACAAGGTGGCAAAGTAGATATTCAACTCCCGATTTTCAAAACTCCCGGAAAACTTTCCAGGTAACCTCTGTTTTGAGCACCAATTGACTGGACTATAAATAATCTGTGATTAAATTTTAAATTAAGTCAAGTTGCACCGACCTAATATTAATGCGTGTTATGCCCGTTTGCACCGTTTGTGTTAAGAAAGGCTTAAGTATGAGATCGTACTTATGTCATCGATTTTGTTTGCGCCGTCACATATCCATTACCTAACTACAGTTAAGAACGACCTAACTTAAGCCTAGAAAATCGACGGCTTAAAGCTAGCGTAAATATAAGCTTAGTTGTGATCGGTTGATTGTGGTATAGACACACATTGCACATGAAATGTCATTTTAAGAAATGTCAAGACAGTACCTATATGTGTCAATTTATCATGTTATCAAGCGATTTTAGGAGTTTGTAATGTAAAATTACAGTTTTATTGTGTATTAGAAATAATGGTTTCATTTTGATCATAAATTCTTTTTTTGTGCCGTAATTGTTGTAGTTATGAAAGTAATTCAAATTTGCCGCCACATTAACCTATTGAAAGTTTTGACAAGTGACGCATTACTGTTGATTTTAGAACCAAGTATTTCCAAATATAACTAGAACTTTACAGTGTTGCCAACGTCAGAAACCCTTAAGTAATGCTTAAGTTAGGAAAGGCTGACATGCGAACGGTGCAAATGATGCCTGACTTAAGTTAGGCATAAAGATAAGCTGTTCTTAAATTTAAGTCGTTCTTAATAAATACGGTGCAAACGGGCATTAGTAACGCATTGTTTTGTGCAATACATTGAGGAATTTTTTGATAGTGACAGATGCCAGACCGCTAATTCGCAAATACTCGCAGATTAACTTTAGGGTGGATCTATCCATGCAGGTTTAAATCAGTAACTATGGGTTTAATTTAGGTTAAGTCTTAACTATGAGTTTACCGGTTTATCAATGTTCGGGTTAGCGCTAACTAGACCTTAAATCGTGGTTATAATAACTTCCACTTTTTCTGGGAGTTAACAGGCTTAAATATCAGTTACGAGCAGCATGCATATGTTTGACAGTAACGATGTCAGTAGCGATGTTTGACGTTTGATGGAGGTTAGTTTATTTTTTGCATGTGCAGGTAAGGTTATTCATCCTCGATTTTATTATGGATATTGATTTTTTTGACAAAACTTTGGATTTTTGAGTGTTGAGCTTAATTGAGGAAACTAAAGAATGTCTAAACTATAGAATCACTAAAATTACAATAATAAACACAATAGATAAAGACAAATTTAAAAAAAAAAAAAAAAATTTCTCATGGCACTAATAAGTACCAAAATTGTCCTTTATCTATTGTTGGCAACAATGATTTTAGTTGTATTTTTGTAGCCAACCTCACTCAAACTGACATTTTCTTAACTGGAAGTTTGATTTGGATGATAAACCCGCTATTGTCGTAACTAGTAGTTAACGAAACCTCCAAGTTACTTAACTACCACTTTTCAACCTGCATTCATAGATCCACCCTAAACGAGTTAACTAATTCAGACTAGTAAAAAATATTGTCGGTGCAACGATGCTTGTGCAAAATCTGAGATTTATGCCCGTTTGCACCGTATTTATTAAGAACGACTTAAATTTAAGAACAGCTTATCTTTATGCCTAACTTAAGTCAGGCATCATTTGCACCGTTCGCATGTCAGCCTTTCCTAACTTAAGCATTACTTAAGGGTTTCTGACGTTGGCAACACTGTAAAGTTCTAGTTATATTTGGAAATACTTGGTTCTAAAATCAACAGTATTGCGTCACTTGTCAAAACTTTCAATAGGTTAATGTGGCGGCAAATTTGAATTACTTTCATAACTACAAAAATTACGGCACAAAAAAAAGAATTTATGATCAAAATGAAACCATTATTTCTAATACACAATAAAACTGTAATTTTACATTACAAACTCCTAAAATCGCTTGATAACATGATAAATTGACACATATAGGTACTGTCTTGACATTTCTTAAAACGACATTTCATGTGCAATGTGTGTCTATACCACAATCAACCAATCACAACTAAGCTTATATTTACGCTGGCTTTAAGCCGACGATTTTCTAGGCTTAAGTTAGGTCGTTCTTAACTGTAGTTAGGTAATGGATATGTGACGGTGCAAACAAAATTGATGACATAAGTACGATCTCATACTTAAGCCTTTCTTAACACAAACGGTGCAAACGGGCATAAGTAATCTGAATTAACTAATCAATGATTAAAAAAGTCGGTGCAACCGGGCATAAGTGTTTTGCCGTCATGGTTAGCAATCGTCAGCACCGGCACTGTGACAAACGAAATTACACTTTAACGCTAAACTAATTTCTAAAAACTAAATTTCGGTCACTAACGAATTCATTAGTGGCCAAAATTGGCAATTAACAAAGATTTAACTTTTTTTTTTTTGTTCAGCGTTGGCGGATGAGACGCAGCCGCCGAGTGAGGATTGTCGCGAGAATACCGGTGAGGTTTGTACCTCGACCGATTCCTCGTTTCATTCTGTCGGTTCGGACGCGGGGCCGACAAAATCTCGCGAGTCTACTGTCGAGGAGGATGTTATCAATGCCAATCTGGACGCGGTTGCCGTTTCCGAGCTGACGCGGGCCGTCCAGGAGAATAAGGAAGCGGCCAAGAGGAACAGGGACAAGGTATGTTGTCTCCGAATTTGGTGGTTTGGTTATTTAGCCAAGAACCGCATAATTTAGAGAGTGACACACGGACTGATTGAGAAATTGATTTATGATAACCAACGACACACTTTCCAGGTTTGTGGTATTCCCACTTCTGACACCATGTAATAGGTTGACCTGAGTCTGTTTTTATTGGTAGCGTAGCAAACAGAGCGGTCAAAATGTAATTTAATTTAACTCAAATTCAAAACGGAGGACGCGAGAACTTACTATCAAACCTTGAGGGTTTGGTATCGCTAGATCTTTAGAAGCCAAAAATATTCGTAAATGAACAAAAATATTAAAAACCCTTCAGATCGAGTGTACAAGAATTATTGAACCTTTTGACATTAATGAAAATAGTTGTTGAGAAAACGGATGACAGAGACATAATTAAACCATAAAAATTACCTAAACTGTTATTGGCAAATTTACATCAGCACGGAGATGGCTACACTTGGCACACACGCAGAAACAAAACACAAGATAAGGGCCTATCGCCCTAAGACACGTAACGACTACATCGTTTGACTTCTAAATTAAGACCTCCGACTGATATTTTAAATATACCGAACTAGGAAAGCCTTCTCCCACCACATACAGAACCAAAGTTCGTTATTTTAGCAAAAACCCTCAATAATAAAGCCGCCCTCAGACCACACGGACAGTTCCACAAACTTCTAGAAAAAATCTGTATTTATGACATCCGGCCCAAAGGACCCAAACTATTTCCTAACCAAACATCTCTTTGGTATTCTTACATCTGTTACAACCGTTTGTTCTGCCTGTCTATGCAATCTCAAAACAAAAGACAAAATTCCGACCTACCACACTATCAGTCCTACCCACACGGCTAGTAGTTTAGTACAGTTGTTTATTTGTTGTTGTTTCGGTTACTTTTCTTGTCGATCGGTAGGTCAATTTCGTTAATGATAATGCTGCACTTAACACTAAACCTTTATTGATTGTATAATGAAATACATGTTCACTGTTTGACGGTTATGTCTGTCTGTTCTTTTATTGGCCTGAACGCTCCCAGTCGTGTTTAGCCAGCCTCAAGTTTCCTATCTTGTACCAGAGAGGCCGCACCTTACGATGCTTCTGAAACTAGTTCACAGTCTCTCCTTGAATTTCTAGCTTGTTATCACTGATCTATATATATATATATATATATATATATATATATATATATATATATATATATATATATATATATATATATATATATATATATATATATATATATATATATATATATATATATATATATATATATATATATATATATATATATATATATATATATATATATATATATATATATATATATATATATATATATATATATATATATATATATATATATATATATATATATATACAATCTTTATTCCAACAACTATATATGTATGTACATTCTATTTCATTTCACAAACTTTATTTTGTTCTTCTTTCCCTGTGTTGGAATTGGCTATCGACCGAGGTCTTTCTGCCCTTTGCTGATCTAATTGCTGGTTTCTCTACTCTTGCTCATACAATGATTCGATATACTCTAGGAGGGTTTTTTCTGGATATTTGAATTTTGGTGGGAGATTGTTGCGGTGGAGGAATAGGTGTTGAATTTAGTAAGGATTATTTTTTGTTGTTTTGATAAACACAGTCTACAAAGGTCTACAAAATGACGGTTATATCGACTCTCTACTCTCGGTCGTTCAATCCAAACCATCGTTTAACTATTTTTATATGGTGGGCCAAGAACTCCCCACTTTTCCGGCAATTCGCAGAGGAAAGGGAAGTGTTGCCAACATACTCTGTAAGGAACAAACATAGGACAGTAATATTTTGCCCTTCAGTTGCATGCGTGCGTGCGAATGCGAGATTTTGATTACTATTTAAAAAATTAAACCATAATCTTGTCTTTCAACTATTCCATATACTCTACATTGAATAACTTTGTTCAAAGCGCAATACATGGTAGTTTACAAAAGTTGTCGTTGCTACTATGGCCATCTATGGCTGCTACTCGAAGCTACATAGGTGACACCATTACAGTATTCTATAATAACTGTAATAATTTGTATTCTTTAAATTTTTCTTTCTGTACTACTATGGTCAATACGTCTTACAAAACGAGTGCTACATTTATCGTTTATAAATTTAGTAAATGTGACAGCTATATTGGTTGGTGGATTCCATTGTTACCAAAGTCAGAAGTAAACACTGAGCACTGAGTCTACTGTGGAACCAAAGTAGAAAAATTCGAAATTCTTATTGCGAAAATTTCAAATGGTAAATATTGTTCTAATTGTAAAGCACCGACCTTCGATTACTATATATTAATAATGTTCTGGTGATATTTCCAATACTTGACAACACTTTCTGGTGTTTTTCCAACAATTGGCAAAATTGGGCTTTCTTAAACAAGGTAGAAAGAGACGGACTGAGTTTTTTAGAAAGAGATCGTTGCGTTCTTGGCCCACCATGTAAAAATAGTTACACTATGATCCAAACACACGCTTGCGAGAGAAGCAAAAATGATGTCGATGATAAAGATTAGCTATAAAGCTCGATAAGATATTATATTACTAGCGTCGCTCAGTGACAATAAGTAAAAAATACGATCTAAGAAATAATGAACTGCCAACAGTAGCGAATAATTTTAGAATGTCCGTGTGCGGACGTCTCTACATTTAGTCGAGTTTAGTAACCACTCGACTAAGTATAGAGATGTTATTTCATAAAATTTGCTTTATTGCTGATACATTTACCTACTTTCTTAATAAAACAATACAATTTTGACTTACCTGCCATTCCCACTGCACTTTTCTATACACCATCCATTATCGCCGCCCGAACGTTCATGCACGCTGCTCGCGACGCCTCGACAATTTGGGAGTGTGCCTTTTCCATAGAATACATACAGTAAGAATATAGCAAGTTAGGATATATTTTCTGTAGGCAAACAAAATACACCACCATTTGTATAGACTGAAACAAGTGTAATTTTTTTTACATTGCAGTAAATACACAGTGAGTTTTGGCACAGAAAATATACAGTACAACTTCGATAGATCGGACACTCTCTAGTACGGACATTCCAGTAATCCGAACGCTCTTGTCAACCGGACATTTTAGAAATTTTACCTCCCTAGTTCGGACACAAAATATAATTTGCTGTTAAAACCAGGTAGAAAATATCAATGGATTGTTTAAAATTCATGCCTTACTGTAAAGTAACCGGATCACATAAATTGCCACTTAATATTAGCAAAAGCGGCAAATCTAGAAGCTTTTAAATACAGAATGAGCTCCATGTCAGTTGTGTACAAGGCGTCTGATAAAGGACGGATGAGTAGAACATTGCTTACTGAATGTTTGGAAAAATATTTTAAGCCTGAATTTAAGACATTTTTAACAGGGGTTAACAGGCCCCAGAAAGCTTTAATGTCGATGCTGCCAACGCGTTTTCTTTGGGCATCAGGTGGTCTGCAGAAAACAATTTTCCCATGGAAAATATCCTGCTTCTCAAAAGGCCCAGAGAAAAATTTATAATGTGGCTGTATCCAAAAGAATATAAACAAAAATTAATACATCTTTAAAAAATAACTGAAATCGTTTGCTTATTTTATCCATTTCTGTTCAGAATTTAGTTTTTAATTTTATATTTTTGGTTTTATGTGACCTCGGATGCGAAAAGGGACCTATCGTGCGAAAATAACGTGCACCATAACGGTACCTATCGGAAGAGACCTTACGTGCGAAAATAGTGTACAAGATAACATTACAACAGGTCCCTTTTCGCGTCCGGGGTCACATATATTCAAATATCCCGAGTTGTTTTCATGTTCATAATAAAAAAATCACCCTTCCTAACAAAAAACCTCCAGTAATCCGGATACCTCTATAGTCCGAACATGGTCAGGAACGATATATGTCCGGATTAGCGAAGTTATACTGTACTGTGAAATAACAGTTATGTTGTGTGGAGAATTACCCACACTTTTTACAGTGTACATGATATGATCATTTATTTGTACCACAACAGGTAATGTCGGTGGAAATGGGTATTTTCCCAAGCGAACAAAAACCCCTAGTGGACGACAATCGAACGGCGAAGTTATCGGACCTGCAGAGAAACCGCCTTAAGGTTTTATCCTCGGAATTTGACATTCCGATCAACGGGAACAACTTCGTTTTGCCCAAATCGGAAGAAATCACCGAGGATAGCATCTGCACTATCAACCGAAAGAAGAACATGACCAGTAGGTGTTTCAGACAAAAAATCGACAATCAGACCTTCCTCAACAACAATTACAATAAGTTAGCGCAAGAACACGAAGAGAACGGTAATTCCGCGGTAATCGTCGAGAACTGCGATACGCGCCAAAATTTCCCTCTACGGTTAGACTTCTCCAACTTGGCTGTGTCCAAGAAAAACGACGATCGACAATCCATATTTGGCCGATTCCTCAAGAGTCCCAATTTCGAGTTGGAACGTCCGATTCCGATGTCGATCGATTCGACGCCTTGCGCGACTGAAACCGCCTCTAGCAAAGACCAATTCTCTTCTGGCTTCACCGAGGAATGCTTTAACTTTGGCCAGAAAGATGTGCCGTCGTTGAGTCAATCGGGGGGAATCCTTAAAGCGATTCTGAGCAAACGCGTGACAGCCGAAGACGCCGCTAACGTCTCATCCGATTGCCTAAAGCTCTTCATCCAGCGAAGCGTGGCAATCCCAGTTAACACGCAGAGGAAGCTCGTGAACGACCAGCTGTTCAAGTATTTCTTCGTGGAGCTACAGTATCTGACGCACCTGAGCAGTTTGAGGAGTTATTTTTTCTTGTTGGACGGCGAATTCGGACGGAACATCACCGAGGGCCTGTTCGAGAAACTGTACGACGTGAATTTCCCGGTTGATCTAATCAATTGCCGGACGCTACAGCGACTCGTGTATAACGCGATGGACTCGTCGATTAAGTTACAGGAGAATGCAGGACGCCTCTCGTTCAAGATCAACGCGTTGCCTGAGACGTTTGACTTGGGAAACCCGGATGTGCTAGACTGCTTGTCGCTTACGTACAAAGTAGGTTGGCCACTCAACATACTGCTCTCGTCGGACACTGTGTCGAAGTACGATGACGTCTTCAAGTTCCTGTTGAAGTTACACAGGGTCTCTTGGGTTCTCAAGAAGATTTTACAGGTACGTACTTGATTTGCAGTTTTCGTCATTAGTTCAGTCATTTGGTGCTCAAAAAAGATGTTACTTGGAAAGTTTAGCGGGCGTTTTGAATATTGGCGATTTTATAGATTTTGATGTGCTCTTTCCGAATTTCTACTTTGCCACCTCGTATCTTTGCCGCTTGCGCCGCCATATTGAAAAAAATGGCGCCTAAAAACAGTTTATTGAAAATATCTTCTTTTTGAGCCATTTTACGAAAAAAACCATTATTATTCATGCATATAATGGAGCGCTTTAATCCAGCTTTTCTGCATCCACGGGCTCTCTCACATACCTTTTTGCATTTGCAAGAATACGTGTTGGTGTAGCTGTATAATGGTTTGTGGCACTCGTATGCTGAAACTATTCATTTTACCAAAAAAGGTTATTACATAAAAAAAGGAATTTTTCTCTACTTTAGTTTATTGTCTTTATCGTAAAAAGAGTCGGAAAGAAGATATTTCCAATATGGCGGCGCAAGCGGCAAAGATACGAGGTGGCAAAGTAAAAATTCGGAAAGAGCTATCATTCATCACGAACGAAGTAAGAACATTGTTCGTTGGCCTCTTGGCAATAACTGTTGTTAGTTTCATTAGGATTGCATAGTTATTTTTGAAGTTAAAAACCTTTGAAAATGTTTATCAATATCCTTTGCCTTCATAAATTGTTCCGTTGAATTTATATTGTTTTGTCTGAAGTTTATAGTGTCGTCAACCAGTACTACTTGACTTTGTGATGTTCATTAGACTCTTGGCAATAATTACACTAGTCAACAAAATAATAAAAAAAAAAAATATACATTATTTTTACCACTTTTTTTCTTAGATACCATGGCCCGCTAAACTCAAAAATCGCATTAAAAATTTTTTGAATGGATACGTTTTCGAGTTTTTCTTTTTTTTTAATTTTTTTGGAGGTAGTTCGACTATTTGGAGCATATCTCGAGTTCGGAACATCAAATCTTGTCGTTCGGTACATCAAATTAAAGCCAATTGAATCACCAATAAATGTTATTAATATTGTTTTACAATCGCTTCAGTGGTTTCAGTGCAATTGACCATAATTTGATTTTTTTTTTAGTATAAATGAAAATCGAACATTCATTTAACCGCCAGGGAAAGGTAGAAGTAGTAAAAATATGCTCAGTTTCTTATTTTTTACGTAGAGTTTGCCCTTTTACGAAGAGAACAAGGTATTTACGATGAAAATCTATGAAAAAATACCGAAGTTATGATCAATTATGACCAATGGGTACGAAACTACCAAAATTTGGCCTTTTCTCTATTTTGTATTTTTCGTCATTTATAGCAGTTTAAATGCATGGTAGAGGTCGGATCCATTCGGAAGACGAGTACGTCACGTGATTCGCACCAAGATGCGCATCTTTTAGTCAACGTTTCGCACTCTGTTGCAAGAGGCATCTTCAGGACGGAGAGAATGAACGTGTGTGGAAGGGTGAGGGTATTTATCGTCGCTCAAAACACGTAGTGGCATATCTCACCAAAAAATGATATTCAGATATGTCAGTACGTGTTTCGATCGACGTTATGTGTACCTGGCGCAGATGCCTGCGCAGGTAGTCAAACAACTATTGGTTGGGAGGGCGGTTTGGGGTAGCTGTGATTGGCTGTGGTGGTCGTAAAAGTGGTTTCCAGCTATGATGCAAATGCCAACCGTCATCTCGATTGAGATTGGAGGGATCTTTAAAGATTCCGATCGCTTCGCTGATTCTACGAGGATAATAACGTGATTCCCGGGAGATGATTTTTGTTTGGTCGAGAAGAATTGTTGTGTCTGTGCTCAGTAGTGTTGGGTCGTTCGCGAACGACCCGTTCGAAATGAACGGATCAGCTATCTGAACGGGTCGATCCGGATCATCGCTGTAAACTGAACGGGTCAGGTAGTCGTTCGCGAGCGACCCGTTCGCAATGAACGGACGAACTATCTGAGTGAACGGGTCGATAAAGATCCGGATCGTACAAACCCGGTACATATAACTCAGGACAGCTTTTGGCTACGTCACTCGTATGACACCGGTCAGTGCGGTTAGCTGATACGAGATGGCGCCAATAGACGCGCTAGAATTTAAAATCATTCCTTCCACCGTTAGGTGTCGGACAATGTTTTTTGTTCCTCAAATTTAGTAATGTTACACCTTAAAATTAATGCACGTTTTTCGAATGGCATACAGGCGAATAAATCACATAATTTGTTAATCAGTTTTTGTCGTTAAAACACATTTTGCCGTTCATTTCCTATTTTTGTCGTTAAAACTCGAATTTTACCGTTTATTTACACTTTTTGTTAAAACATATTATATTCTGCCGTTCGTTTACATTTTCTGCCGGTAGTACTTACCTGCCGTGCTTAGTACTTACTAAGTTCATTTCTGGTTAGATCGTAACATCCGTCGTAAATTTTACATAAATCTAATTAGAATTTTATGATATTATTTACATTCACGCAGGTTGTGTAAAAATAAAATTCAATTACATCGAAAACATTAGTTTAATAAATAAAGTAAGAGAACACTATATAAAGTATAATAGTAAAATAGTACTATAGAGTACAATATTACATATAATAGTTTTACTCATTACATATTACTATTTAAAAACAGTAACTGCGACACTTTCGTCGAACTTAATCTGTTTCTACTTTCTGTAAGCGTATTTCCTGCTTTAGAAAAAATACGCTCACACGGCACTGACGTTGCAACAATGCATAACCGGCTTAAAACAAGTTGATACAGTCGCGGATACAATACTTTTCGATTATGCCACCATTTTAATGGATCCGCAGATCGAGTAATAAGCGGTTCTTGCACGAATTTGTCCAATTCTACTATTGCAGCTGCTGTCTGATTCGGTACTTTACAGATGTTTTTGATTTTTGAATCAAAGTCTTGCCAAATACTAGAACCTGATGATTCAACCTGTGCAGCGTTTTCGACCTCTGTTTCTTCGTTTATTTCAACATCTGTATTAGAAATCATATCTCTGATTGAATTATATGTATTTAGGAACTTACTCTCGCTCAAAAAGCCAAATTTTTTAAATCGTGGGTCCAAGAAAGTACTTTGACAAATTAACTCATTGTCCTCAATGTTTCGAAATCTGGTCAGCAGCTGTTCTTTTATAATAGTAGTCATACTTATACATTCTTGCGGTAAATCATTATAATCGCCACTTAAAAATTTATTAATACTCTTGGACATTGCATCCACAAAGATGATTATCTTAGATAATGTTACATTTTTTTCGGCGCTTATTTCAACTGTTACTTCATAAAATATTTTTAAAATGTCTACGGCATATTCAGCAATTTTCCAGTTTTCCTGGGATGGAGCAAGTATGGGATTATTAAGGACTGCAAGAGTAGCCACAATACCTTCTTTTAGATGAATTACCCGAGATAACATATCGTAGGTGGAGTTCCATCTCGTTGGCACCTCTTGTTTGAGCTTCAATTTCGCTAACCCCATCTGCTCCTGAATTGCACTTAATTTATTTGCCGCGGGCTCACTTCTTTTAAAATATTCTACAAGTGATTTAATTTGTTGGACAGTTGATTTAATCGCCTGAAGTCCTGCCTTTACCACCAAATTTACTGTATGTGCAAAACATCCAAGATGGGGCCACTGACATATCCTAACAGAGGCCGTAACATTGAAAGCATTGTCAGTGACAACAACTGAAATTTTGCTGAAGATGCCAAACTGGTCGACCATTCCTCTTAAAAAGGTTGCTAAATTTTGAGCAGTGTGTTGTTCTGTAAATTTGACACATCCTAATAAATATGAACATAATGTTGATTCTTCATCTATAAAATGAGCAGTAACGCCAATGAAGCTCTCATTCGTAACATTAGATTTCCAACCGTCTGTGGTTAAACAAACGGCTTTGCAATTGCTTAACTTTATTTTGACCATTTCCGTAATCTGGTTATATTTCTGCGGTATCATACTATTTGAGAGAGTTTTTCTAGAAGGTAATTTGTAACCAGGATTTAACATGTTCGTATACGTTCTAAATTCAACGTCTTCTACCAAACCGAAGGGCCGATATCCTTTTACAATCATTTTTAGTAATTGTTCGTCTAGCTGCCTCTGTTTCGTGATAGACACAGGTTTTTTTATAGAAATATAATCGGTAACCTCCAACTGTCGTTTTCGAGATACAGCTGAAGTTGAGTTCGAAGCAACTAGTCCTTCTCCAGGTCCAGATCCAGATTGTGTTACAGAAGATGCCGAAGGTATTTGATCACGCGAGCGTGAAGGTTCTGATTGCTGCTGATTTTTTTCAGTATTAACGATATCTTCATTATTATTAAGTGTTGGTGAAGTACCACGCTGTCGATGGGTTGATGGTGTTTTTGATAACACCGATGCACTCCGGTGAACTGGCACTGACGGATGTTTTGATTTTAAATGTCTCATCAAATTTCCCGTTGATCCACCACAAATACTTACCACAATAAAACAATAGCTGCATTTCGCTTTATTGTCCGGCATTTCATTAAAATGAAGCCACACGTCGCTTTTTTTTCGTGAACACATTTTATCAACTCGTTTTGTTCGTAAACTGTCGATTACTTACGGCGTTAACAACGAGAAAATACGTGGTCTCGGAAATACCACGCACGGGTAGCGGCGAATGGAGCGGTCTGTCTGTAGTGTCTGTACATAACACCCGTTCGGGGATTTACTCATGTATCCAAACAACACACGTTTAAAACTGCTAAGCAAAAACTAAACTAAAATTGTGCTGCATAATTAATTGAAATTAATATTTACAAGTTCAGCTTTGCAACGCACATTGAGCCACGATAGCCTCAAAATTAGTTATTACACATTTAAAACTACGTAAATCGTATCGTGTGACGGAATAATCAAATGAATATTTTCCGTCGATGGGCGGTGACTCGGCGCGCGGCGGCGTTCGTTCAATTTCTACTGCGATTCGTGTGATCCGAATAGCATGTCGTTCATTTCGAACGGGTCATTTTACTGATCCGGTTCAGAAGATCCGGATCACTAAAGTGAACGAGAATGCCCACCACTAGTGCTCAGCAAGCGCTGAACTGGTGATCTGGCGCAGCCTTGTACAACGTTCATGTTCTGAAACCCCAATGCTGACGGAGCGCTTTGTCTCATCAATGTACACACTGCCACAAGCACATGGGATACGGTATACACCTGGAGCTAGCAGTTGAGAAGATTTCATCCTGAGAATCTTGGTGACGTCAGTGACGAGCATGGTGAGAGGTTTCACTAGGAAATGAAGACTATTGAGCGGCTATACCAGGGATTTTGGATTGAAAAAATGATGGGCAACTATATCTGGTTCCTCATAAGAAAAACAGATATCGACAAGAATATAAGGCGAAGCAGCAATCAAACTCACTTCTAATCTCCTTTATATTGAAAACATCACATTAAAACTAAGCACAATGAATTAAACTTGTAAGCAGAGAAAAAGTAGAATTTTGGTAGTTTGGTACCTATCAATCTTAAATGACCATATCTTCGCTATTTTTGCATAGATTTTAATCGTAAATACCTTGTTCTCTTCGTAAAAGTTCAAACTCTACGCAAAAAATATTAAACTAACTATATTTCCACGATTTCTACTTTTCACAGGTGATAGAGTAAATGTTAGACAATTGTTGGTGATACAATGAGCTTCAATTTTATGTGCCGGGCGACCAGATTGGACGTTCCTAACTCGAGATATGCTCCAAATAGTCGAACTACCTCCGCAAAAAAATAAAAAAAAGAAAAAAAATTGTAACTCGAAAACGTATCCATTAAAAATTTTTTTATGCGATTTTTGAGTTTAGAGGGCCTTAGTATATATAAAAAAAATAGTCGCATCCAATGTACATTTTGACTGTTGACTAGTGTTATTGTTTTCATTATGATGACATCATTATTTTGAAAGTTACGGTTGAAAAATGTCTTCATAAATAACTTCTAGGTCTCCGCGTCAACGTTATGCACTCTGTTGCAAGAGACATTTTCCCAACAACCTCACCAAAGAACTTGGCCGTTTTACCAGAGTGCTTTCCCAAAAGAATTATTTCCTCACTACGAAAATTCATCACTAATCACCGTAATCCTAATGCCACAAAACCCAATCAACAGCCTTTCTTCCTTACATCCAAAAGTACAACATTAAATCCATTTTCAAATCCTTAACTAAAGTTTCTGACTTACTGCCGTCCACTAAATACTAACATCCTCCACTGCTAGCCCCAGGTGTGTACCGTATCCCATATGCCTGTGGCAGTGTCTACATTGGTCAGACAAAGCGCTCTGTCAGCGTTCAGGTTTCAGAACTTGAATGTTGTCCAAGCCTGCGGCAGATCACCAGTTCGGCCCTTGCTGAACGCATACACAACACGGGTCACAATATTTTTCGACTAAGACGACGGGTGGCAACTGCATCCCACCTGGAAAAAACTTCTGCGACTACCACAGCCAATCACAGCTATCCCAACCGCCCTCCCATCCAATAGACTTTCACTACCTGACCCTAGGTAGAAAGTACCTACAAAAACCTTAGACACACACGTAATTCTCTTCATAGCTCTCCTACTGTTACGTCTTGACGATGCCTCTTGCAACAGAGGGCGAAACGTTTGACAAATGTATCACCTTTGGCGCGGTTTCCTCCCGGAAATCCAGAACTTAGTGATTCGGAAGTCTCCAATCTAAATGTGGTCATAGATGGTTCCCTTCACTTTATAATTTATATTGTTTTCCCTGACCTTTATTGTGATTTCAACCACTACTCTTGACTTTTTATTATTTGTTAGAATCTTGGCAACAATATTGTTGTTCGTTTCGTTAAGATTGTTTAATTATTTTGAAAGTTAGAAAAATGTTTGTCAAAATCTTTGTTTTTAAAAATTGTTCAATTCACTTTATATTGTTTTGTCTAACATTTATGGTAGTTTCAACAACTACTCTTAACTTTATATTGTTCCTTTCACCCTTGGCAATAATTATTGTTATTTTCAGTCATTCAGTCATTTATTTTAAGTAACATTTGAAAAATTCAGTCGATTATTTCATTCGAATGTTTTTTAGTTTAGTTTATCTCAATTTAATGTCAACTATTAACACTATAAATGTTTACATTTTCCTCCACTCACATAACTCATTTTCAGTATCTATCCTATGGTATGTTTATAGTAATTTACTCAAAATCCCACAAACTGTTCCCACAAATTTTTCAATAATCTTTTTCGGAAATGCCTTCATGGTATACAACTAAGAGTAAATCGTACCTTAAATAACAATGCCTAAAATTTGGATTTTTTAAAGGATTTAAAGTTGCTATCGAAGAGGTCGGGAATCCGCGAGCCGTTCTTGATATTGTCGCCGCAGTTCAATAGATTACACCATTGCCGGCACGTGATGACCCACTTCGTCCAAACCCTGCAGAGTTACGTGATCGGCGGCGTTCTGCAGCCCAGTTGGAACACGTTCGAGAAAAGATTAGCGCAGATCGACGACCTCTGCGATCTGTACAGCTTGCACACGTCTTACATCAAGAATATACTGTTTATGTAAGCGCGAATTTAGTCAAAACTTAATGGATTGTGTTCTCGAGTCTATCCCTTTGTGGCGTAGAGTCAAGAATAGAGTCCCCCCCCGGGAAAACGATAAAACTTTGTCTTGATTTTTCAGGTGTTTGCTGAACAAGAGATTCGCGCCGATTAGGAAGGTGATCCAGAATATCTTCGCGGTTATTCTGAAGTTCTACAACTACCTGTCGGCGAAAGATTGGCAATTCGACGAATATGACGGCGCGTTTGTGCATCCCAACTTTAACAAGTTAGACGGGATCTTTTCAAACTTTGAAGAGATCGTTAGTTACTTGTTTAAGGCGGGGAATAAGGTGGCGAGGGTCGGTTATCAGCCGCACCTCGTCCAACTCTTGGATATGCTTAACATCAACGAGTATTACTCTAGAAAAGGCGATTCTCAACAGCAGAGCGTTAGTGTTTCCGTTTAAAATGCCCTGTCTGCGTATTTATTCTTGTATTTATTTAGTGTCTAACTGCACTGTAACTGCGCACTGTACTATATAATAAAGTAATAATCTCAGCAAGTAAATATTACTCTATGATTATTGTTGTTTTGTTTATTTATTTCAGATCCCACGAAATTACTGTATTGGTATACAGTGTGGAAAAGGTGCGTGCCTTCCAATATTTTCCGACTAGTACCTACGCTAGAAGGAAAGTACAGTATAACTTCGCTAATCCGGACATATATCGTTCCTGATCATGTCCGGACTATTGAGGTATCCGGATCACTGGAGGTTTTTTTCTTTTGTTGGGAAGGGTCATTTTTTATGATGAAGATGAAAACAACTGGGAATATTTGAATATATGTGAGCCCGGACGTAAAAGGCGACCTGTCGTTACGTTATCTTGCACAATATTTTTGCACGTAAGGTCTCTTCCAATATGTACCGTTATGCTGCACGTTATTTTCGCACGATAGGTCCCTTTTCTCATCCGAGGTCACATATAACCAAAACATAAAATTAAGAACTAAATTCTGAACATAAATGGATAAAATAAACAAAAGATTTCAGTTATTTTTTAAAAATGTGTCAATCTTTGTTTATATTCTTTTGGATACAGCTACATTAGTAATTTTTCTCTGAGCCTTTTGAGAAGCAGGATTTCCATGGGAAAATTGTTTTCTGCAGACCACCTGATGCCCAAAGAAAACGCGTTGACAGCATCGACATTAGAGCTTTTTGGGGCCTGTTAACCCCCGTTAAAAATGTCTTAACCTCAGGCTTAAAATATTTTTCGAAACATTCAGTAAGCAATGTTCTACTCATCCGTCCTTTATCAGACGCCTTGTACACAACTGGTATTGAGCTCATTCTGCATTTAAAAGCTTCTAGATTTGCCGCTATTGCTAATATTAAGTGGCAATTTATGTGATCCGGTTGCTTTACAGTAAGACATTAATGTTAAACAATACTTTGGTATTTTCTACCTAGTTTTAACTGCAAATTATATTTTGTGTCCGAACTAGGGAGGTAAAATTTCTAAAATGTCCGGTTGACAAGAGCGTTCGGATTACTGGAGTGTCCGTACTAGAGAGTGTCCGATCTATCGAAGTTGTACTGTATTGTAATCGACGGGTAAAAAAAAAATTGGAGTTTCGGTGAAATATGGGGTCCCCTGAATCGATAGCAATGATTTCGGGAAAATGTATGTAGACTGGCTGAATACGTATTCAGGATTACTGTGGGACGAACTGGATTGTTTTTGGTGATAATCTGACAACCGGAAGTGGCAAATGTTACATAAGTTTTCTTAGGGATATCCTGCAGTAATTTTAAATATGCTTACAAATTTACAGATCAATGGGATGAGCGGTTTACCCCGGATTTTTTATGAAACACATCACAATCGTCCACCAACTTCACGACTACGGGACTTGGTGATAATTTTCATGTTCTCGTGAAATGGCTAATGTGTTTACACCTCACACTGACATGAATTCCATGATTCTTCATGGTTTCTTTTGGTGGCTTGTCCTGATAAGGACAGTTTCTCTCCAGTTTTTAGGTACACTTCAACCAATGCACTTTTTTCCGGATAACAACCCGATCTCACTCTAGTTCGAACTGGAGTGTAGCTAAGGTTAGCATACTCGACGGGAGAGCATTACGCATTATGTCCATAGATTGCCAGGGATCAGCAAAACCGCGTACCCTCTGGTCTTCTAGGGTGGGACAATCACATAAGATGTGTTGCCTTACCGTTTCTTCCTCTTGCTTATACGTTCGACAGAAGAAAGTGTCGCCGAGTTGCATTTTGTACAGCATTGTATGGTATACTGATATTATATTTCTGAGAAACCCTAAGGATGTACGATTTGATATGCTAAACTTTGATCAAATGCTTGGAGTGTGTCAGTTGGTTTGCTGTGCTTTGTTGCGTCTTATTGGTGATTGTCAGCAAGTAAAGGAAAAGAGCTGGAGCTAGACCATGTGGCACGTGTGGTATTGTCATTTTTAAAAAATTCAAAATAAAGCGCGCCATCTATCGGCGAGTGACAAAATTGTGCGTCGTGGCCGGGCGACGTGATCCGGTGCGCCATCTATCAGTGAGTGGCAAAGTTGTGCACCATGACGAGAAGAAACGTTTATTGTGTAAACCTGTTTATTGTGACAAGAAACACATTATCACTATTGTTTAAATTTAAGATGGGAGTTGAAAGCCAAAATAGAGATAATATACATAATAGGCAACCAAATATACGGATCCTTCGGAATCTTGTTCCTAGAGGGCGGTTAAATGCACCTTTGATATAATATTTGGGTGAAGCTGACGGTTTCACGCGGAGTGTGCACGTGACCCGTGCATTAGCTTTGAGGCGCGTTTTTTTCGCCTGCTGGGGTCTCGCCAGGCAAGGCAATAAAATGTTTTTACATACCAATTGACACAATTTGGTATTACAAATACAGGATTGAAGATTTCTTACAAAACAGACAAAATACCGTTCGGGAAAAATACAATGTGATGGACCAGATATATCAGCGCTATAATTTTAGATGTATTCAAAAAACATAATTTACGTATATTAAATATACAAACTTTATACAAAATTTATATTAAATTATAATATTTATAATTAAATTAAAATTCATCTATAAGCCGTTTATTGACAAAAGAAATAAAAGTTAACAGTAATATGTTTAAAAACAAATATTTCTGGGGTAAGTTTTGTCAGTAAATTAAAATACAATCATTAAAGTAAATGTGTTTCTGTCAAACAAACTCCGTTTTTTCTTATACACAGCTTTTATATTTTGGCTAGTGAAATAAACTAAATTTATGGAAGAGTGCACCTAAAGTATTTCATGTGACGATTTACATAAAAAGTTGTGTGAAGAACTGCGAAAATAACATATTATAATTTTTAAAAAGTTCTACAATGTAAAGAAATTGTCATCAGGTACCTACTACAATAGTCTAATATCCTATAAATCAAAAACAAATACATATATTAGAATTTCAATTTGTGCAGTTCAATTTGTCAACTCCATTGCAATACGGACTCAACGTAGACACCCGAAGTGGGAGGGGTAATTCGTCTCGAATACCTATTTTCATCGCAAAAAGTGTTTATTCAATCTGTTGGATTATTCTGTATTCTCCAGCCGTACGTTTAGCAAGTGTTTGCGAGTAGTATCTGCTGTGGTTTTGTTGATTGACAGTGTTGGACATCATTTTGTTAGTTTAGTTCGCTTATTTTATAGACTCGATAGTTTATAGTGCGTTTTGTTGATTGACAGTGTTGGACATCATTTTGTTAGTTTAGTTCGCTTATTTTATAGACTCGATAGTTTATAGTGCGTTTTCTTGATTGACAGTGTTGGACATCGTTTTGTTTTTAGTTCGCTTATTTTATGGACTCGATAGTTTATAGTGTTTTCTTGATTGACAGTGTTGGACATCATAGTTAGTTTAGTTTAGAGAACCGCTTGTACGTTTCGTGCAATTTCTTTCTTCATACACAACTCAATAAAAGTAAACAGATTATATATTGCAGACTGCGTTTTTTTTGCAACTTCCTATAAATTTAAACTGAGGCTTTATGTTCATCAAATGGTTGAAAACATTGAACTTTTATGTCACGTTATTTGTAAATATTCAAATGGTGTTAACCCCACGATCCATGATATTTATACAGTTGCCTGATAACCCAGCTTGGTGGCGAGGTATGAGTTCGGTGAGAGGGGCATATTGATACACAGACTAGTAGGCATATTGTGACGTCGGCGTAGACCGCCGCGTCATCGCTACTTTTACTAGTTTGAGAGAGTATAACCACCATATAACCACAAGAACACGCCTACGGCAGAACGTCATCCGTACACCGCTTACTATTGGTCAGTGAGGAATGAGACCACCGTATCTACTAGTGATGGGCATAGTAGAGATTTTTAATACTCGATTATTTTCAATCGAGATATATTAATAATCGATTATATCAGTAGTTAAAATTAGTAGTAATAATTTAGTTGTTAAAATTAGTACTACTAATTTGGTTGTTAAAATTAGTACTACTAATTTGGTTATTAAAATTAGTAGTACTAATTTAGTAGCTAAAATTAGTAGTAGGTACTAATTTAGTAGTTAAAATTAGTAGTACTAATTCATTGCCGGGGAGAACATAGTCATAAAAGATATCTATAACTTTTTTGTTCGATTTTATTAATGAAACATATGTCAATCGATAGAGCTATTCAAGTAGTATACCCCAGAGTTGTACCCACAAAAAGTATCGAACGGTTAATCAAAAAAAAATTTATTTAATTACCAGTGCGTCATCTAAAACAGCGCAGGTGTCCTTAAATAGATTGCAAATAACGCTATCCGCCGATGCCGTAGAATGTAGATGATCGGGGATAACAAATTCAGAATCTACATGAAATTCTGCATCTGGTAATGGCATCGACATCGGCGAATATGTTCGATCGGATTTTAAAATCGTAAGAACAGACGCATGAAAAAGCGTTATGTCCCGTTCTAGCGCGCCAGGATGGCTTGCAACGTATACGCAAAATAACAGCTGAAATCGATTAGTAATTGTCACCAATCGTGGGACAACCCATACTAACAATATTAGTAGTACTGAAGAAATTAGTAGTACTAACGAAATTAGTAGTACTAGCGAAATTACTAGTACTAATATACATAATCGATTATCTCGAGATATTACAATAATCGACTAATTCAATTATTGTAGCTCGAGAATTCCCAACACTAGTATCTACTTAAATAGCCATGTGTTAAACCGAACCGATACAACGCTCTGGCAAGGAACGGAGAATAGCTGAACTAATCAACGTGTTTACTCGTACAGTTAGCAGGTGGCAGCCCGAAAACAAGCGTTTTTATTTTCCTTGAAATCTCAACTTCTAGGCCCTTTTCAATCGAACATTAAATCGGAATTGAATCAGTGCGTCTCGATGTATTGCATAAGACAACCATCTTGTCTTCATTCGCAAGAACAGCGACGTAATTCGCTGGTAAAAATCAGTGAAATTGTCGTATTTTAATAATCTGTTACAACTGAATATTAAGATATTTGCATTCAAGATAGCCTTTATGCATATATTTGAAGCATTCCTAATAATAAAAAAAATACCCTACTTAGTTCTCCTCAGTCTACGGACGGATTTGTAGGAATATTGTCGACTACTTTTTAGTCTACTTGCGATCAATTTGAACCCCACCTTAAAATTGGAATTCAACGCTGGGGGTTCATAAATGTCCTGTCATACAGGCAATTCTATCTGTACAAGTGCACGTTTGACTGCATACCTACCGTTTGTTTTAATTGGACCCCCGTTAGACGAATTGCTCCGATTTTTATTAAGGTTTTGCCATATTAATACTGTAAAACAGTATTGATTCTTGCGACTCTCAATTATGATGATCCGGTACATCTGTCTCATAACTGTTAGCGGTTTCGTTGGCTGCCTGTATGCGTGAGATGGTCGGGGGTCGGGGAATAACCGATTTATAGAATGCGTGAAACGGGCGCGGGCGTGGTGGTGAACATTCGGCCGTTCGGTGTGCATTCGGCCACAAGCGGCTACAAACATCGCTAAGCAGTAGAAGCGGTAGTTCAGATAAAATATTGTGATTCGTTGAACTTGAAAATTATTTGACACTCAACAATATACCAGAGAAATAAACACACTTAGAGATAAGACAGAGATAAATAACAACACAGCAGTGTCTGTCGTCATTCGCCACATTAGCCAGAGTATTTCATTTTCGTCTGATCGTAAGTACAAACCGTTATCTTATTGTAAGAGCAAAACCGACAATTAGTCCTGGGATTTCCCGGAAAAGTAAATTCGAACAAATTCACAACAACGCACCTATACCGCGAACAAATAATTGCCTAGCAAACAAGAAATAGGTGTCCCAGTAGACTTTACATGCACGATGTTTACAATAGCAGTTTTATTAGACGGTTAAATTAAAATCACCACCAATAAGGTAGGATTTGTAGTCAAAGAAATGCTCATTTCAATGATTAAGTTTATTAAATCTCGTTCAGCCATTTTTAAGTTATTTGCATATGTTTAAAAACATTTTCGAACACTCCCACCACTTTATTTTTAGAGGTAGGCCAAAAGTTCTTAACAAAAAAAGCAGAATTTGTCTAAACTTTCAAAAGCATACATTTTTTGTTATGTTACTAGAGGGGAATTCCGAGAAAACCCACAATTTTAATTCAAGATGGCGATTGCGCCCCGTAGCAGCCATCTTAGAAACCTGAAAATAATTTCCAGGATTTTCTCTTATAGCCGCTTTAGTCATTAATTTTTTACCGCAAGGCTGTATATTGTATGTGATGCCGGATGTGTGAATGGTGATACTGTCTGACCTTTTCACACGTATGGGTATGATTTGTCATATTTTCAACTTAGAAGACTCGTAAATCTTTCTTTTTTATGGCTCAAATCAGTAGGGCCCTTTCGTTAAGTGCTTTGTGTCTTGATATTTTGTGTGTGTGTTATTTGCTTAATTATAAATTATGATATCGTGGACCGAGATAGTTTATACATGAGAGGTATAAGTTCAAGACAAAAAGATGAAGAGAAAAAACATTCTGTAGAGAACAGTCGAGATTAACAGCCGACATTCGGCATTCTACTTAAGATGTAGTCTTTTTTCATTTATTTTTATAATGTAACTTAGTGTAGTGTTTTGTGTTTTGTAAATGGTAAGCTAATTATTATTTCCTCCTTTGTGTTTTCACTTCTTTGTATTTTTACGAGAATCTAACAGCTCCTCTAGATGGTAATTTTAAGGATGAATTAAGTGAAGTGTTTTCCTTTGAGTTAAATATCAATATGAGTAGTTTAATTAGTTTTGCCTGCTAAAATGCTGCACTGGTCCCATTGCAAGAACTCACGTGCAGAGCGAGTGTAAGAGCAATAATAGTGGTGGCTTGTGTTTGGGGGGTCGTGGTGTTTGACTTTAAATGTTTTAGAACATTTTTTTGTCATGCACTAATCACATTCCAAGAACCCACCATCCTACTATTACACACGATTATTTTGCTTTTCTTTCCTCATCTACCTTGCAACCCCCAGGTAATTTGTTTTTAATCAAATTTTATCATATCAAACCGTACATCATTAGAGTTTCTCAGAAATATATGTTTCTTGGAAGTGCTGTTTTTAGTAAAAACGATCAATAACCCCAAAACAATAGACATACTATTATTATCAATACTTAATTGTTTTGTGATTTATACAATTAAAAGCCAGTAATTCTAAATAGATAAAACTACAAATATAAACGAGATAAGTGTAATACAATCGATTAGAACTTAACAATAATGAAAGATAGATCGGTACATATTTCTGGGAGTCACATGAAGCTACATTACGTGATATAGACGGGATTCACAAAGCATTATAATTGGTATAAAATATGCGATTCCAGAGGCACTGTCGATAGTCTGCCCACATCTACCGACACAGCATCACGAAGCGATAAAATGGCCACCTTAAATAATTTGGAAAACGTGCTTCAAGCGATAAATCAGAAGTACATCTCTTTGCCAGACGCGGAGGTCCGCAGAAATACGGAAATCTTGGAAAAGGTAAGGGGCTCTATTCTTATCCCTTCACCGTATACGCTTTTTCCCAATACGTTTAAAAACGTGCACTTTTTATGTGCGGTTTTGCTTGGTTAGATTTTGAAAATGGTTTTTTTTTCTGTCATTCGTAATCATTTGCACATCATATTATGTTTATTTAATTTTCAGTTTTAAATAGCAACGTTATGCAAAATATAATGAAAATAACTACCTACTTGGTTTACTTGTAATTGTTATGTGTTTTGGAGTGAGGCAATCGTTCAACCACTTGCTGAATGCGTCAAAACAATGGTCTTAAAAATAACAGTCCAGTTATCTAAACCAACTATTCATGTCTGACTGATACTATTCTATTTTGCGACTCTTACAGTTGGTGGACGCAGTTGTGACGCATATGAAACAAGAAGATGAACTGTTCGCTCGCCTTTACTCTAGAATATTCTACGGAGGAAGCTTCTACGACAGTCTTCGAGTCGGGAAGCCCGAAGAATTTGACCTGGACCTTTTATTGCGAATTCCCAAAGGTGCCAAACCAGAACTAACCGTAAGCAATTCCCCTGGTTTCGTCTGGGCCAAAGTTGGCAACCCAGAACTTCTCGGGTACGATATTTTGTTTATATGTAAATCTTGTACAGTTCATTACGAACTCTCTCGCGTAATTGATCTCTTGGATACTTCTGATGTTCAGCTTATTCAATATGTTCGAAACTTTGTAATCGTATTGTATCTCATGTAACCTAAAACATAACATGAACGTTGTGGAAGGAAGAACCAGGGTCACACAATTCCGCTGATAGAATGCGATTCCGAAGTGTCAGACTTGTCGAATAAGCGGAACGTTAGAAACTTCTAATAGACCAGTCTGTGGGACACTATATGTATGACCGAAATATACCTATAGGGATGTCTTCAAAAGGAAATTGCTGAAAGACAATCACCTAAGTACGGATATGGTCCGGAAATGGATGGAAAGCGTCGCGGCCAGAGCTATGAACAAATTTCCGATTTCAAATGGAAATTACCAATTGAGGGTTGGAGGTTATTTGTTTGAGGGGCGTCTGCATAAATCCGGTCCAGCCATGACCTTGAAGATAAATTCCAAAAGTGCTGGAATTATCATCGATATTGATCTGGTTCCCTGCTTTGAATTTGACAAGGACCATTGGCCCGTCGGTGGTTACAAAAGAAATCCAGTTCCTGCAAAGGTAAATATTGCTCAGTCGTTTTAACAGGGACTCTGTTCGTGACCTGTCATTAAATTCAAGATCGCGTGCATTCGTGTTACTGCAAGCTGTTGATATTCTTGACAGTTGGTGATCTTTTGATAGCCAACCGTTCCACCACCCGCTAAATATATCAAGAAAGCCAAATTCTGCAACCATTTGCTATGTTGGTGTTTGAAATGCTAAGTATATGTATTTGATTTGCTCTTGCAGAGCGCTTTCTTCATTGTACCCAAGAGCCCAAAGCCAGCGCCATCAAGTAACTGCCAGGAGAGATACTGGAGATTGTCCTTCCAGGAACAAGAGAGGAAACTTCTCAACAACAAGAGAACATTGAAACCAACTGCCAAGTTGTTCAAGGTATAGAATCCTACACCTTGAACCTATACCTACTTACTATGTAGCATATAAAATGTTAGGCCAGTTCTGTGAGACTGCCTGTAGTGTACAGTTCTATATACTTTACATGTATGTTACAAAATGTGTTGTAGAGATTGCGGGATGTCCAAAATCACAAGCAGGTGGCCAGTTATTACATCAAAA
This sequence comes from Aphodius granarius, assembly GCA_963971325.1. Taxonomy (NCBI): domain Eukaryota; kingdom Metazoa; phylum Arthropoda; class Insecta; order Coleoptera; family Scarabaeidae; genus Aphodius; species Aphodius granarius. The sequence continues at coordinate 25,694,026 of OZ020224.1, read as the reverse complement.
CAATATTTCTACTGGAGGATGAGCGAAATGGTGCCACTTTCTGGAATGGTACTCTGAGTGAAACGTTTTTGAAGGTACAGAATTTATTGTGCAATCAATGAAAATTTAACTGATTCTTGGTGCGCACCTTGCAGATGTTGGACGCGTACATTAAGTATATGGAAGAGGGGAAGATACCGTACTTTTGGAACAGGAAGAACAATCTACTAGCAACTGTTTCCAGGGAAACAGTTACAAACTTCAAGAACCAATTGGTCTACATGAAAAAAGAGATTTTGGCGAAGAAGGATACTGATCCAAAGATTATTTGCAAATATTTGGGTACCTATTCTTTAGTTCGTAGTACAAATTTATGATTTCTTATGTAAAATATACGATAACTTTTATAATCTTTTGGCAAATTATAGGCAGATTTATGAAATGTTATTTCTTTTAGGTACACCTTTATGAGAGTGGGAGCCAATGAAAGTTTTCAAAATTTTATGTTTTGTAATAGACATAATATATAATATATTTCATTTATCTAATATATATAAATACATTTTCAAACCTAATAACTTTTTTTTATTTTTATTTAGCTGTTTTTTTTTCTGTTCCAGCTAAACTATGGACCAACTTTTTAAATTAATGTAATTTTTATAAATTAGATTCATTTAAGTTAATAGAAACGATGTTATATACAAGAACAAAATTAATTTACTACATTGTAAGATATAATAATCATTGATGAAAGTAAAAAGAAATTACGCAAAACACTACTTTCTAACAAACTTTTAGCTCAGTGTACCGTCGAGGCTGTGTTTTCGAGTTGCTTTTCTAATACATTTTTAGTGGTTATAACTTTATTTAATAATCTTTCGCTAAATCTACTGCTATTACAATCTGATACCTATATAACGAATTTTCTAGCACCATTAGTCTCTATGTTCTGACTGAACTTCTTAATGCATACTTAACTGCTTTTATTATGGACTCGTAATGACGTGCCACGTGCTGTGATATACATGGTGCTGATGGTTCGCCCACTCCAGAATCACCGTTCTGTCGAAGGAGCGCCAAAGCTGCCAATCAGACAATCTAGAGAGGGGGGCTCTAACACAGCGAGGGGCACGATATGCGGCACGAAGTTACTCATAAAAGCTACTTTACAGTTTGGCAAATTACTTGAATATTAAATATTGATACATACACTCATCAAGGTGTCTACAGACACTGCAAAGAATTTTCCAATGGACATGGACACGGGGTTTGCCAACGTGCTATGATCAAAATGAGAGCTTTCGAGACTCCTTTGGGAGCGCCTGGCCAAACAACTTCAGCAACTGCTTGCGCCATTTTCCCAGCTTCAAGTGCCACCTCGTTGGCCCGTGTAACAATATCAGCTAACATGTAAAGAAATAATCGAATAGTAGAAGAAATTTTAACGAAATAGCACACCTTTTCATTTGTAAATAAATGTAAATAATAGTTAGTAACAAAAATTCATGTAACCTTTGTATTTCCGTCACGTTTTACATCTATTTATTGTTATAATGTTGCCGCCCGTTTAGAATAGGTAGTTATTTGTCCCGCTCCTATTACCTTGGAAGCAGCACCGTCGCGATGCAGCGCAAACACGGCAGCCAACCAGGAGACCGGAGTCGACACGTTTACGTTAAATAGCAACGTTATGCAAAATATAATGAAAATAACTACTTGGTTTACTTGTAATTGTTATGTGTTTTGAAGTGAGGCAACCGTTCAACCACTTGCTGAATGCGTCAAAACAATGGTCTTAAAAATAACAGTCCAGTAATCTAAACGAACTATTCCTGTCTGACTGATACTATTCTATTTTGCGACTCTTACAGTTGGTGGACGCAGTTGTGACGCACATGAAACAAGAAGATGAACTGTTCGCTCGCCTTTACTCTAGAATATTCTACGGAGGAAGCTTCTACGACAGTCTTCGAGTCGGGAAGCCCGAAGAATTCGACCTGGAACTGAGGACCGGAGACCAGGAGTCGACACGTTCCCTTGCCAACGGTAGTGTACACTATGAATGAAAAGAATGTCCCTACTGCGTGTTTACGGCGCATCCATGCGTAGGTCGTAGCTTCATCGTCCGTCGCCTACAGAGAATTTTACACTTGCCCGTTTTATTGCTGTGGCCATTGAGATATATTGGAGGTGTGAGTTGAAGATTTGTTTTTACCAACCGCTATATATTATAAATATGAAATACACTTTACAAATAATAACTATTAGCGTAACATTTTTAGGAAGAATAGTGAGTACCGATCGGATAGCCAAGCATATCGGACGTGTTTGCAGAGAAGTTTAGCGTGCGAGTTTTTAGATCGAAATTCAATTCCTTTCAAAACGTGAACATTCAATATAAAACGCGGTAAGTGATTTTAAAGTCATATAAATAGCCACAACGGGGCCAAAACTGCTATGATGAACAACAAGAGATCATCCGATCATCTATCGCCACCAATTGATAATATGTATATCAAAGAAATATACATGGAAATATACCCTCAAAATCTTATTTGCAATAATAAGTACCACGTGTTGGCAAATGAGGAAGATACAACAAATGACAATAACAACACCGCTAGTCAATCTAATACAAACAGTAATGAATCTGTGACTAAAACCAAAATACCTCCAATAATCTTACACAATACCACTAATCATCAAGAAATCATAAAAGACCTAAAAGCCAACACTAAGAATGAGTTTACAACAACTTATAGAGGAAAAAATCTAAAAATTAACCTAACAGATGCAGACGATTATAGAAATATGTCAAAATATTATAAAAATGATAAAATAGCATTTCACACGTTCCAAGACCCGTAAACAAGCCTTTACCAGTAATTTTAAGAAATGTTCCAATATCACTCTCAGAAACAGAAATTATGACAGCACTCGAACAACACAAATTACCAATTATTAGAGCAACCAGACTTATAAACAAATCAAAGTTACCCATCCCTCTATGTGCTGCCGAACTGACACCAATTGAAAACGCCAACAAAATATGACATCAAGGAAATTGAAAAGGCTATAATATCAGTCGAACCAAGAAGAACAGCTTCATCTGTACCCCAATGTCACAACTGCCAAAAATATGGACACACAAAGAACTATTGTTCGTTACCACCTCGATGTGTAAAATGCAGCGGAGAACATTATTACACTGAATGCAATAAAAAGAAAGCAGATCCACCTAAATGTCATAATTGTGATGGACTATATCCAGCCAACTACAGAGGATGTAAGGTTCACAAAGAAATACAAAGAAACAATCCACGACAACAAAAGAGAAACAACTCAGACAGAGAAATACCCAGATACACCACACCACCAAATCAAAATCAACACCTACACAACACACCAAGCTACAAACGTACCCCACCACGTCCTATGCCAACACGTTTAAGAAACCACACCCACAAACTACAAACAATGCTCATTCTCGAAATCCTCTACAATAAGGATAGAATTTCACTACATCTGAACGTACCCAAAATAAAGGAATTTGACTTCAGGCTATTCTTAAAAAGTTGCTTTTAATTTAATGATTTCTTAGGCTCAATAGGTTATAACTGATTGTAGCTATGCTACTTAATAAGCCAGAATGAAAACTGAAAAGAGATTAATGAGGAAAATATGAGTAATCATTGAACAAGGGGCAATAACTTGCGTTTTTACTTTTAAATTTGGAAATGATATATTAAGTAGCATGCACAAGAAAACCACCTACCGAACTATGCAATACAATACCAAAAAATCTGCCGTAGAAACGAAATTAGCCTGAAGCGGAAAAGTGCTTCTTATTTTTGAGGTTAGCGACGTTTGAATGAAACGTGGGAATACCGATAGTTCATCGAATTTCGAATAGGTGGAGCCACCGCATTTCTGAATTTTGCCATGATAAAGTTGTACAAAACTTGAACGTACTCTAAATTTACTCTTGTTGTTTATAAATCTGAGTTAACTTGTAATTATAATTAAAAAAGAATTAATATATGTAATAAATTATTTGCTTATCGAATAGATCTTTAGTTGAACTATAACATTTATAACTGTTGTTGGTACATTGTTATATTTTCATATGAACATTCTATATTCACTATCAGTATGTCGTTATTTTTATTTGTAGTACGTAACTGGATATAAATAATTGTAACAATACTGCTTTTATATTTAAAACAGTTGTTTGTTTAAGAGGGCCTATGCATATAAATAAACATATTTTTCAACTTTGCAATTGTATAATAAAAATATATAAATTCTTTGCACGATCTTACGTCTTTGGTTTTTTTTTTTCGATAATGGGTGGATAATAAAAAACACATTATAAATTTTAATTATATTTTAATAATAAATTTCAATGAAAACAGATTTGACAATTTTCCATTTAATCGGAACTAACGGTATTAGTAGCACAAAAACTTACACTAAACAGAAGCTGATGATTTTTTAGTACGCAACAATGCAAAGTACAAAAATACAAACTAGAACTAAAGGTGTGATTTGACGCTAAAATAATTTGTGAAAATCTGTTTCTACAAATAATATGCACAAACAAATTATTGCGTGTAAATGAAAACTTTTTTGGACAAACAAATTTGGTTTTAAGCTGCATTTTTACGCTTTAATAATTTCCAAGCAAAGTTGTACAAAATATTTGAGCGTAGAATGCAGGTTTTTAGTCAGATTTCACGCACAAACCATTTCTGCAAATTTATTTCTACAAGCACATTTGCACAAATTATTTGTGCGTGAAAGCGCACCTTTAGGAGACACTGGTTCTTCTTTTTATTACATAATGATCAAATATAACAATAATAGAATATAACAAATAATTATAACAGGTATAACAAATATATGATATACATTAAAGGGTTTCTCCATTTTTGTTATATTTCTGTGAAATGGTAATTAAAATGATCACAAAAGATTTCAAATGCTCTTGATGTCTATTATCCATCATTAGCAGTTCAACTCCTATATCTTGACGTGAGGATTACTAACTTCTTCTAACACATTACATACTTATTTAAAATTTAATAATTGCTGGTAATAATTCTTCCCTATAAAATTTACATAACTTTGGTACCATTTTCTCTCTCCACAGTGTTTCATCTTTTTCAATTTTTACAACGTACAAGGGCTGCGCATCGTTAATATACAGGACTAGGTTGCATACACTCCTTCCAGTTATGTTCAGTTGTCCTTGCACCTGCAAAAACAAATTAGTAATTATTGTACAGACTAAATATTATACTTATTCTTCATCTTAATATTAGAATAGAAAAAATCCATCAAAACAAATATAAGAGTATTAGAAATGGTATATTTACCTGATAATAGTAGTTGTGATTTTTTTTTAATTTCTATAATTCCATTCTTTTTGTGGAGGCATATAGCTTTTTTCCTCTCTAATGCTTCGTCTATACTTATATTGTCCTTATGTAAAGAATATAAGCATTTAATTTCGATAATTTCATTGTCTCCTATAAGACCTACAGTGAAAAGAAAATGAGTTAATATTGATACAGCTTTGCAGATTGCAGGAAACCATGTTCAAGGTCTACAAATAAGCCTGCTGGATGTACATTTGTGTTTGATATTTCTTCAAATAATTTTCTAGCAACAATCTCATTTTTTATTCCATACTCCATGGCTGTGCTAGAAAAATTTGCAACACTTAAGAGTGATTTTACAAGCTTGTTTGATGTTGTTGTTGCTCTTCTGTTAATAATTTTTCCGAAGTTGGAAGCTGTCAGTCTGTTTTTCTTCAGATTACGGTACAGCTGGTTCTCAAATTGAGCTTTCAGTTATCGCCAACTGTTGCTCTTTACTGGTTACCTAATTCACAGGGAAATTAATAACTAAAATGAAACGAGTAACATGCAATCATGCATGAATAGCTTTATTCGAGCAGCTGGTAAGAATTAGTTTGGAATTGACACAAATAATTTGTCATTGCTATTTATAATGCGGTTGCCATTGAAACATATCTGCCTTATCCTCTCTACTTTCAAACTAGTTTCTTCACTGTTCGAACAAAACCTATAATGTTTGACTTATATGGAACATGCATAAAACATTCAACCAAGTACCCACTAAATATTAATAAATATGACTACTAAATATGCGCTGTCAAACATGCATTTTTAATGTGATTATGACGTTGACTACAATAAATCACAAAGAAGATATAGTGCAAAACATGCAGCACAATGGATTGCAAAACATACAATACCATAATATCAAAGAGTTTGTAATACTATCATGCACTTACATGCAAATAAACATACCTGTACACCAATATTTAAATAAAAATAATACAAATTAAAATATATTCTCATCTCCAAATTTTTTATTTGGAGATTCTTACCTTTTCAATACTTTTCATGCTAAAAAAATTAATATATTCAATTACTGTTCAAACGCAACAGTAATCGTTTTTATCCCAAATCTGAAAATAATTAGTAGCAAAAGCAACCTGCAGTGATGACACTAACCGTAAGCACTCAGACTCCATTTCCTCCTTTGATAGTGGTGGTTGTTCTGCATAAATACCGTAGTCAATGTTCCTATTTTGTGTTACTTTTTCATGTCTTTTTGTGCGCTTGTCCGTCTTTCGCTGCATTCCTATTCTACGAATGCTTTCAGTATAATTTGAAAAATATTTTCCAGCTGGATTTTTTGTAAATTTTTCCCAGCACGTTAGATGCCAGCTTAGTCCTTGAAAAAACAAAGGAGGCAACAATACTTCAATTATTTACAATTATCATGAAAGATATTCTAAAACTAAACACATACATTGCATTTTTTAGCAAAAGAAATGTACCTTCATTATAGCGTAGGCATGAAATGTATACCCTTGTTTGGAAGGATCCTCTATTGGTCAGATTTATCCTTTTTCCACAATTTAACTTACATAGTATGGCCATGAATGATTCAGCCGCATTGTTGTTGGTTTTTCCATTTATTCTATACACCTTTCTTAACAATGTGTCTAAACTCCCTATAATAAATACATTATTAGAATATAAGTATTGCACACATCTACCAGCCATGTATTTTACCAGTCAGATGGTGTATTAAACCAGTAGATTGCAATAAATGCATTTTACTGTCTTGAGTTGTGCCTATTACATTGCAATAACTAGTTGCACAATGGGTATGTTCGCCATAAACGTGAAATAAAATATTTAATATGCCCTTTTTTATTATCTCTGGGTCTTCTGTAACTTGAACAATTTTGAGAATTCCACTTTGAATTTTTTTTATTATTTGTAATGACACGAGTTTTCTGGTTGCCAAATCGATGCCTGTATCACTTTTAATTTTGTGAAGCGTCTTGCCCACATTTTTTATCAGATGATTTATACACTCCACTTTATTTATATCCATGCTGTAGCTTACATTTTTTAGAATATTCGAGTGCACGCTGGAATCACCATCTGCCACAAACGAGAGGTATTTCATTCCATGCATGCTAAGACTTTTGTTGAAGCCTTCCACAATTATATCAGCCTCCATAGCTGAGGATGACCCATCCCAGTTTTTGTAGCATACATGCTGTGCTGGTTCAATAGTTTTATTGTAAGCTGTTTGGCAGATACTGCAACATTTATTGCGGATTCCAGCAAACAATACTTTTCTAGTTTTTTTTTTCCAATTATAACACCCTACAATTATTAATTATTGTTAATGGTGATGGGTTAAAAATTGCATTTACATCAAGCGTGACAAAAAGGCATCCTACATACAGCCAAAACAGGCTGATTGAAAAAAATCTTGTTATGAGTGTCTACACACCGCACCAGAAGCAGCATTATATCCATGACCGTATGACCGTTTGCTCCACCCCCCATCTACATATACGGTAGTCCATGCAGTACCGCTGTTATCAACAGATCCATCGTCGATTGATTTTTGTCTTTCGTCTTCCCCTGCACTTTTCATTGACAAATAAGCCTCTGTTTCCCAATGTGTGGCCAGTTTCTTTTCGATGGAATAAAACATTCTGCTACTCATTACTGGAATGTCCATTGTTGCTAGAATAGCGCTGGCTTGACCATACGTACTGCCGCTGCTTATTGCACCCCATACAATTCCAGTATTGACCGCAGATTTTTCCATATTTGGTTCCGTCGCATATTTTGATTCATATGGACAGACAGTACATTTAAATAAAATTTCACTCACTAGCCCCTTTAACTTTTCTCCAACAGGGATTATGCGTCCAAGCGTGCATTTTTTGGAATGTTCATATTGAAGTGGAAGTGCCCATCTTAGTAAGTAGTGAATGTCCACAATTCTATACCCAAAAAGAACCCCTTCACTAAAACTTTCGGAAGTTTGCTCTACTGTAAGACGGTGGCTCATTACACTAAAATATAGATGCTTGATCAGTACTGAAAACGATTATTATATACGAATCAATTTCAACCTTGTATATTCATCCTCAGTAATAAAATTGAGATCCATCGATTGAGAAAGAGATGTCTCATTAGATGCGCTACAAGGGAAATATTATACTATTATTAATAATTAGTTCATACAAAACTATAACAATAAAAAAATATTATTAAACATAAAAAAATAGATAAATAGAAAGTAATTAAATGAATTTTGAATGAATTCTTACTCTTGTAAGTTGAAATTGAAATCCATGGGTATAGAGCAGTGTTTCCCAACGTGGGGCGTACGCCCCACTGGGGGGCAATATGATTGTTGAGGGGGGCAATTGGAATATAGAAAAATTTTGAAAAAAAACCTACCTTAAAGTCTCTTTGTACCGTTCATACCGCAACCGTTAATCATATCCTTGAGGCTAATTATTAAATATCCCTACACAATTCTAAATCTGAAAGAAAAACACACAATAGGGAAAAGTTTAATTAAGCCATCAATATTTGTAAAAACGTTTTTAGAAAAATATGTCAAAAATGTGATAGCTATGCCACTTAAGATACATTGTTGAGGAACATTTTGTTGAAGGTATGTTATTCTGTAAATTAGAAAGCATCACAACCTCCGGAGATATTTTTCATAAGTAAAAAAATTACTTCAATGTCTTTAATGTTCCAATACAGAACATAACATCCTGTACTGCAGACTGTGCTCCTAACATGATGGACAAGAAAAGCGGCTGTTTAAAGATAAGAATCCAGAAATGCTTCTTGTGCATTGTCTAATATAGCTCCATAGGGAAAACTTGGTAACCAAAAATGTTTGTCCAGTTCTCAATGAAGATTAAATTCGGTTATAAAATATCCGTCATTTGTATCAACGCTAATGCCGAATGTAACATTTCAAGTTAATTTGTGAAGTACAAAATAATTCATACTTTTTATAACTAAATTTAATACTTCATTGAACAAATATTTTTGGCTACCAAGTTTTCCCTGTGGATTACACAATGCACAAGAAGCATTTCTGGATTTTCATCTTTAAACAGTCACTTTTCTTGCCCATCATGTTAGGAGCACGATTGGCAGCACAAGATGTTATGTTCTGTATTGGAATATTATCGACATAATTAATAACATAGTTTTTTAGCTTAGAAAGATATCTCTGGAGGTCGTGGTGCTTTCTTATGATTTGCAGAATAACATTTCCTCAAAAAAATGTTCCTTATTAATGTACCTTACATAAGTTATCAACAAGGCCTCAGTGCCTCTCACTCTTGCTCATTTTAACCATTCTTTTTCTGACAGTGTTGTTACTAAGGGGCACAGCTTTCACATCTTTGTCATCCTTTTCTAAAACCGTTTTTACCAATGTTGATATTGACAGTTTAATTAAATGTTTCCCTATTTTGTGCTTTTTCCAGATTTAGCAATGAGCACGAATATTTGATAACTAGACTCAAGGGTACGATTAACACTTGCAGTGACAATTTCAGTTTTAGAGTAAATGTTTAACTTTGTGTTGTTATAATAAAATATGGCAGATTTGTGTTGTATTAGTTTTTAAGTGAATGTTTATTTCTATTTTGTTATAATAGAATATGTAGCAAATTTTGTTTTTGCTAAAATGCTTAGTATTTATTTCAATAATCAAATAAATTATTGTTTTATGTTATTATTTTTATACCCCCAATGGCGCACGTTTTTCATTACGTCACAGAGAGGAAATTAGTCAAAGTTTGTTGGGCAGAATGTGTATCAATGACGAAATGAGAAACGTACACCGTTCCGAGTAAGGTTCATTTCCAACTCTGTTATAGGTATAAAAAAAGACAATATGAAGTGGGGCATGAGATTTTTAGACCAGCTTCGGTGGGGCATAGCTCAAAAAAGGTTGGGAAACACTGGTATAGAGGCTGGGTACTCATTACGTGTGCTGAAATACAAATATACATATATATGATATACAGAAATAATGTTATACTGAGGACGGACCTGTTGCAAATGGAATCAGCATCAAAATCATTACATTCTGCACTGCCCAGAGAATGTTTGATGTGACTGGCTGTGTTGTTGGTACTGTTTGGTACTGGTACTGACTCAACTACCAACGCACTCCTACGACAATAATAATTATTTATTATAAAAAAATCTATTGTAGCTTGTTTTTTTTTTATTTTGAATATTCTACAAAAGTTTAGTAGCGACTAAAAAGCTAAAATATTTCTCCCCAAGCAATTTCTTAGATATATTTCTTTAAATGTTTTATAAAACCCGCTATTTTGAATTCGTTTTATCACTTGTTTACACACCAAGCAAAATTATTCGCTTTTTCGGTGCGTACCGATAATACATCCGTTTCCGTTTCAGCTTCCCCATTTTGAGGTGTATACCATACAAATACAGGGGCAGCAAAATAGTGTTATAAACAATCCCAAAATCACGAATAATGTCAATGAAAGGTAGAAATTTACTTTCCTCTCTTATGTATGATATCAACTGGGTGAAAAATCATAAGCGCACCAGGTAAAGTAACACTTTTGCGATGATTGTAAACAATCAACAACAAAAAGAATGACACAAATATCTAAGAAATTTATTGGGGAGAATCATTTTATATTGTCCATATTGTGCGGACATTTTTCGATTGAGTGTTTTGTTGTAGCATATGTAGCAAATATTTTTATGTAATAAAAAACGACCATACTTAAATCATAAATAACAATGTTGTTGCTTTATTTTACAAAGAATAACAGTTTTGCTAATCACAACTGACTTTATTAGATCTACATACTTTATTTTATATTTTGTAGATCTATTTTTAGCACCCTGGCGACGTGCACAGCCAATGCGCCTATTATATTTTAATATTTTAATATCTTATGTAAGTTCTTTGCACGATTACTAATATAACGCTAAATGTTCAGGGGGGCACAAAAAAGTTCAGGGGCACAAAAAAAAACGGCGTTCGAAATTTCAGAGATGCACAAACAAAACAACAACAGGTCGCAGAGTCGAGAATCTATTCTGAATACTGGAGAGTGGAGTTATTGCGCACCACGCGCGCGGTGCATGGTTGGACGCGATATAGACAAGGGGCTAAAGGGGGAAGGGTTACTGTTGGTCGGGAATCACAAAGTGTTCGGCTTGACGGTCCTAGTTGAAAATTAAGATATAGGGTAGGGGCCGCCATCTAGCGGCCATTTTTCACGGAACCCCGTGAAATCCTATCCATAAGAAAAATCCCAAACCTCAACAACCATAGTATCAACAATCATGAACCTACTCAAGCAAATCCTCTCTCCTCTAATTTCCCAAATTAAAATATATATCATCAATGAAATAATCCCATCCCTTATCAATGCCTAACAACATTAAAACTATACAGAACACAACTATTCTGAACTTCAACGCCAATGGTATATAAAAAAACAAAGACCTCTGTTAATAGCCTTTCTGGCTCGATATATAATAGATATTGCTTGTATAACTGAACGCACCTGGCTCATGGTGAAGATTTCAGCATTAGTGGATACACCATATATAGAAAAGATAGAGAGTCAAAGAAATCATCTGGAGGCGTAGCAATTCTAATAAAAAGACATAACCATCACTACCAATGCAACATAACAACCGCAGCCCTTGAAACGGTTGCAGTAAAAATTCACATGTCAAATCATACACCTATCACTATAGTCTGCGGATATCGGCAACCGAACAAAAAACTGAGAGAGGAAGATATCAGACACGTTTTTCACGACACTGGACCAGTTCAACTGATCGGGAACTTAAACAGCAAACAGATTCAATGGGGCTGTCGAGCCCCATTCCGACTCTTCCGGAACCCACCTAGAAGAACTCTCTAACAAATACCAACTGCAAGTGCATGCTCCCAACGACTACACGTACTACCCATACCGAGAAGATCATCTTCCAGATGTTTTAGATATAATTATAACAAAAAAAAAATCCAGTTACCATTATTACAATCAGTTATTAGTGAACTCAATTCTGATCATCTACCAGTAATAATAACAGTTGAGAAAAAGATTCTATACAAACCACGAGTACCAAAGCTAATTAACGGTTATGTGGATTGGAAAAAATTCGCAAGTAGTTCGTATGTATCAAAGCAATGGGAGCATACCATTTCCATAGACTGCAACACTCAACATCAGACAGTATTGACGTGGCAGTGCGATTGCTTACTTCAAGAATAACCGATGCAGTAAAAGCAGCCACTATAAAACCTAACAGCAGACTACAACCAAACTTTAATATTCCGCCTAAAAGTATCTTGGACTCAATTAAAGAGAAACGTACCACACGGGGAGATTGGCAGCGAACTCGAAACCCAGTATTAAAGCGAAAACTAAATAATCTCACACATACTATCACAAGAGAACTGGAAGCTCAGCGAATACGCAACTACCAAAATCTTATAAAAAATATTGATACCAGAGATCCTGGCATGTGGAAAACAACCAGAAGAATTTTAAGAAAATACGAAGAAATATTGATACAGACGAAGAAAAAGTAAACGCCTTTGCCAATTACCTGGAAACCGTATTTTGCCCTCAAATCATAGAAAATGTCCAGTTTGCAACAACAGTTCAACAATTCAATGAAAGCAACCTAATCACCACATTACCATTTGAAAACCAAGTTTCTGCAGAAGAAATAAAATCATTAATAGCTTCACTACAAACCAAAAAGGCACCTGGACACGATCTCATTCCATTCCATCGTCTTAAAACACCTCCCAACTGTGGTCATCGAATATATTGCCTTTATTTTTAATCAATGCCTGGAAATTGGCTACTTTTCTGTAGCTTGAAAAAAAGCGGAAGTTTTCATGTTTGCAAAACCTTCAAAAAAGAAGAAAGACAGACATCTTCAGGAAACAATATCACACGCACACCTCATCCATTGCAATCGATGTTAATGCGAGCCTGAAAATCTACACCGACGGCTCGAAACGACAGGAGGGTACTCGAGTAGGGATCTTCTCCCACGATTTCCAAGCACGGGTATCCATACCACTTGGTAAATTAAAACTGCCTCGGAAGTTGTCGCCAACTCCAATAAATCCGGCAGGAATATAGTGATATTCACTTACAGCAGACAGTCCATTTTAGCCCTGGAGAGGTGTCGCTTCTCTGGGCTTCTTCTCGACTGTCACCAGGCCCTAGTCAATGCGTCCAGGTCAAATTCCATCACCCTGGCCTGGATTAAGGGACACAGTGGGAGCAAGGGCAATCAGTACGCCGACAAACTTGCTCGCAGGGTGTCTAGGCGGGTGCCGGAGGCACCAGAGCCCTTCCTCCTTCCGTCCTCTTCTTCCCATTTAGGGATCCTGAAGGACGTCACCCACAAAAAAATCAAGAATAGGTGGGATGCAATTGCAGGCTCCTCAACAGCCAAGGAACTTCTCAACTACCCATCTGTTAGGATGGCGAAGAAATTACACGAGCTCCCCAGAAGTAAGCTGCGTCTCATCACCGGCCTACTCACGGGACACTGTGGTACCAGAAAGCATATGTACAATATGCAGCTCAGCGACACTTTCTTCTGTCGAGCGTGTAAACAAGAAGAAGAAACGGTAAGGCACATTTTATGTGATTGTCCCGCCCTAGAAGACCAGAGGGTAAGTGCATTTGATGATCCCTGGCCATCTATGGACACAATACGCAATGCTCCCCTGTCGAGTAAGCTAACCTTGGCTACATCCATAAGTTGGCTGCTCGCTACGGGTATATAATACCGGGTGGGCATGATGGAGGCTGGCACAAAGGGCCCACTGGGGCCTAAGCGCCGCCTATGCCTGGCATAGTGCGTCCCAACCCTACATACATACAAGACAGACATACGTAACTATCGACCCATTAGTCCTTAACTATCGACCCATTAGTCTGCTCCCAACACTTTCAAAACTTTTCGAAAAAACGATTCTAAGCCGATTGCGAATTGAATTGGATGCACTTCAGGTTATCCCCAACATACAATTTGGATTCCGGCAAGGTCACTAGGCCACGCATCAGTTGGGAAGAGTGGCCGAGTTTATCGAACAAGGTTTTGAAAATAAAAAGTTTACCACAACAGCGTTCTTGGATGTAGCAAAAGCATTTGACAGCGTCTGGATAGACGGATTAAAATATAAAATTAACTATTTAGGCCTAAGCGTATACCTATGTGCCATAATATTCTCTTACTTAGAAAATAGAACATTTTATGTTAGAATCAACGACGAAACTTCTAGCACAAGGCTTATTAAAGCGGGAGTCCCCCAGGGAGGTATTCTGTCACCAACATTATTCAATATTTCTCTACAAGACATACCATTGCAAGAACATAATCAGAAAGCATTATATGCTGACGACATGATGATAATGACTCAGGAAAGCGATTTGGAGGATGCTATTGAGAAGCTACAGAGAACAATTGAAATACATCAATGGCTCAGAAGATGGTGTATGCAATTAAACGCAAACAAATGCGAAACAAAAATTTTTACACTGAAGATGATTCGAAACGCTCCTCCCATTATAATAAACAATAGTCCAATCAAATGGAACCCCCCAGATCAAGCGGTCAAATATCTAGGTGTGTATCTTGATCAACGGCTAACGTGGAAACACCATATAAACGCAAGACTCAATCTAGGCTATGCCCGATTAAAACAACTCTACCCGCTTGTAAACAGAAGATCAAAACTTCGGGTAGACTGTGCCCTATTACTGTATAAAGCGTTGGTGAGGTCGCTGATTACATACGCGTGTCCCGTATGGTTTAATTCTTCTGCAACCAACTTCAGAAAACTTCAGGTTCTACTAAACAAAGTTCTAAGAATAGCGGTGGATGCACCCTGGTTAGTACGGAACGAAAAACTCCACGAGGAATTAAGTATACCAACTCTGAAAGAATTCACGAAAAAAGTTACCCACAATTTTTTCGAAAACATGTACAAGTGTAGTAGCGCAGCACACTACCAAGTGGGCCAACGCGACATCCATGCGCAACTCCCCAGGATTTAGTAGATGAATCTGACTGACGGAGAGACAAACACGTCCTAACTAATACACAAACGAAAAATGAAATGATGTACATAATTATCTCAACCATGATATAACAATATCTTTGTTGAACTGGTTTTATCTTTAATAAAAAAGGGAACAATAGTAAAATGGTTCAAATAATAGATTGAGTGATTAATATTTTATCAATTATTCGAATGACACATTTAAATAACTATTAGTAGAATTCTTAGTAGAATCTGGCATATAACTACATAACTTTACTCTGCGTCAAAAATGAATTATAAATGTCACCAGCGGTTTTTCTTGTCGTGCCGGCTGTAGTGTGGGCCCCAGTGCTGATTCGACATATCTCGGATCAGTACTGCGTATACCTACCCTGCACGCGTGGGGCGAGTGGCTCTAGTGGTAGAGTGCTGCTCTCCTGCTAGGAAGTCTTGGGTTCAAATCCAGGCATCAGCTGAAGATCCTCGTCCCACCGCCTTTCGCAAGAGGCGTAAAACCGTGGGTGCCGGCAACCAGTTGAACACCTCTGGTTGTCGTTATCAAACAGTATGTAAAAATGGGTAAGCACAAAGGGCCAAGAATTGGCCTAGGTGCAGCGGAATAAACCGCACCCAAAACAACTACAACTACCCTGCACGCGTGGGCGGTCACAGGAAACCGTAATAAGCCTCCACAAGACGAAAACCTAAGATGGAGAAGTTTATCTTTCCTTAATAACAACACCTCAAACGCGGGAAAGATTTTGAGTAAGCACAAGATAAAATGTGGCTTTAAAACCAAAACCAACATCTTATCCATCCTGAAACCAGCGAAAGAGACTGACAAGCTCACTTGCAGCGGGGTTTACAGAGTTAAATGCGATCAGTGTGACGCATATTACATAGGCGAAACAGGTCGAGCTATTTGCACAATAGTAAAGGAACACCGAAAAGCAAAACGCATGTCAGCTTTCGGTCGACACTTGCTCCACACAGGACACAAGAGCGAATGCAACGTGGAGGTTTTGCATCAACAGGGAAAGAGCCTAAAGTTGGAGCTGCTTGAAGCCTACGAAATTTGGAAGCAGAGGGACGACATATACCTGCCTAACGAACAGATGGAGCTGTGTAGAGAGCCACATCTATCGCACTTGCGGACGTATGTATGTATGCGTGTGTATGTGTACACGTGAGTTTGTGATTGCATGTGTGCGTGTATATTGTATATATGTGCGTACGACAGCAACTAGCGGCTGTTTTGTGATCAAATTACGCTGTTTACCAGTACTGCTACTGCTAGTAGCTACTACCAGCAAGTAAGGAATTTCTTACGTCTCTTTTTAATCCGGAATTGACGCATCCCAGAGACAATCATATCTTTGGTAAATACTAAAAAATTGATGATTTTATTGGATGTCCACTTTGCCTTCATCGTAATTGTTTTCTTACTTCTTTGTGGTATATTTTACGTCATTTTATGTCGACAGGAACCTTTCTATACGACGTAGATGATTTTATTTGAAGATGTGAAGATGTAATGAGCTTTTTACTACCAACATTCCGATTCTGAGAAATGTTTAATAAAATTTCAGTAACTTAACCTGTCCTAATTATCTTTATCTACCTTAAGTATATGTATTTCAGTATATTTATATTCTTCAGTACATTTTAGGTTCCTTTTTTGTTTTCTTCCGTCTCTTCAAATATAAGATAGGTACTTACCTTATGGGTAGATTCTATACAACTTTATAGGCACTCTTAGTTATGTGGATATGAAAATTTGAAATGTTAATATTGTTTACATAAAGAAGTGATCAATAATATTTTATGCAAACTGTTAAATAGATGGTAACGAAATACTGTGTAGTGGAACAAGAAAACAATTAGATAACGGTTTAACAATTTATTCTTTTAGTATTTTACAAACTATTTTTTATAAAAAAATGGTAATTTTAGGAACATCTTTGGCTTGGTTCTCTCTGCCTCTTCTACATTTACTCCAGTCATTACGTCGGAAAAAAACGGGTTAGAAATGCAAATGAACCAAGAAGGCTAAATTTTTGATATGACCTGGGGGGTGCCTACAAAAGGTTAAATTGTCGACCAAGAATTCCTATGTGCATTTTCCGCCATCTTGAAAAAAGGGTTAAATTCAGTTTTTTCCAGTTACTCAGTTTTCCGTTGAAATACGATAATTTTGAATGAATACTTTTTTGTTGGTTTTTTACGCTCTATAATTTAGGTTCTATACATTTTTTTACCTATCGTTCATCGTTATTGAGGTATCCATCGAAAAAGTCAAAATTTAAAGTAGTGAAATTTGTTTTTTGCTATTTTACCAGTTGAGATACGATAATTTTGAATGAATACTCTTTTGTTGCTTTTTCACGCTCTACAATTTAGGTCCTATACATTTTTTACCGATTCCACCGCTTTGTCAAAGTCAACAAATCAATTGCATCACCTCTCACTACTACCACTAACAAAAAGCGCAGTCCGCCAACACATTTTCCTGACATATCTACAAGTACAAACGTGGCTCGGATTTTTCAAAGATTATCAGGAATGGGATTGGCGACAGACTAATTATGGGCTGGAACCAATTTGCACCACAACACACCTGAACGTTTAAAACTCATTTCGTGCAAATGAAAAGTGGAGGAAAGTGTGAGGCTGCTTGTGGGTGCAGAAAAGCAGGAATTAGTTGCTCCGTTATTTGCCTGCATTGTAGTGGGCAAACACAGAGTCGATATTCTATTCAACGACGACGACGACGACGATGATGATGTTTTGACCATCCCAGCATTATTTCCTGCGGTTCGAGAGTCTCCACAACTCGAAGAGTTAACTGAGGAAAAACTTTTTCAGCCAGGACCATAGAAACGACGAAAAATATAAAAAAGGGGCCCTTAATTATTATTTTTGGCCACACAAAATATTATTTGTTCAATAAATTTCATATGTTTGTTTCATAATTTGTCTTGTTTACTTATTTATTTTGTATCCCAATAATTCCCCGAACAACCTTTCATCCGTTTTGACGTGTGCATACAACCGTGCGACCGGCTAAATCGAAACGGGGCCCGACTTTGCGGCGCGCTAGAGATTGTAATTTTGGTAGAAGGGAAAAAATACGAAATTGTAGGTCTGAACATAAAAGTCTAAAAGTTTCATAATAGACATTTTTCGATATCTATTGGGAGAAAAGAGAAAATAGTAAAAAAAAAAACAAATTCCACTACCTTAAATTTTGACTTTTTCGATCGATATCTCAATAAGGATAAACGATAGGTAAAAAATGTATAGGACCTAAATTGTAGAGTGTGAAAAAGCAACAAAAAAGTATTCATTCAAAATTATCGCATGTCAACCGAGAACCGAGTTATTGTAAAAAAACTGAATTTAACCCATTTTTCAAGATGGCGGCCATTTGAAGGCTTTTCCAGAGCCCCTCCACGTCATATCAAAAATTTACCCTTCTCGGTTTATTTGCATTTCCAAATGTATATAATGACTGCACTAATTAGTAAGTTTCTCTTGAAAGAACTTAATCAATTTTACGTTGCCAGTTTTCTTTGCATAGAAAAGGGCATCATGGTAGTTTCTCTTGAAAGAACTTAATCAATTTTACGTTACCAGTTTTCTTTGCATAGAAAAGGGCATCATGGCCAAAGACGTCCTTATGTTTCGCATCTGCGTTAGCTTCCATTAACATCTTGACGATTTCGAAGTGTCCTTTTTCGCATGCCAAATGGAGAGACGTCTTCAAGTAATCATCTGTCGCATTCGGGTTAGCCCCTCGTACCAATAACTTGTTCACCACTTTAACGTTACCCTCCACGACAGCATAATGGAATGACGTCCTACCGATCTTGTCTTTTATATGAATATCCACATTGGCTTCCATCAGTATATTGACAATTTCAACGTGTTTCTTTTCACATGCCAAATCTAGAGGTGTCTTCAAGTCTTGATCAGGCGTATTCGGATTAGCTCCTCGTGCCAATAATTTGTTCACCGCATCAACGTTTCCTCTTTCGGCAGCATAATGCAATGGTGACCGACCCGTGTAACTTTTTTTATTGATATCTTCCTTGTTTCTGCTATTTAATAACAAATCCACAATAGAGGAATTACCTCCCATGCAAGCAAAGTGTAAAGTGGTGTTACCTAATCTATCTAGTGCCGATGGATTCGCCCCTTTATCCAACAAGAAAGTTACTGCGTCATAGTTTCCGTTTCTACATGCGAGATGTAATGGCGTTTGCTGCTCCTCACTGTTCTTGACGTCTGGTGCTAGACCTTTCTTAATAAGAGCTTCAAGAATATTAGCATTTCCTCCCTCTGCGGCATAGTGTACTGCCGTGTTTCCATATACACCTGCGTGGATGTTAGCACCATTTTCAATCAAAGATTTCACCAAATTGAAGTTATTTGCGGCACATGCCAAATGAAATGGGGTCTCTCCATTCTTGCTCTTCTTATTTACGTCAAAGCCACGTTTTAAAAGATCCTCCGCAATTTCCCGGTAGCCTTTGTTACAAGCGTAATGTAAAGCATCCCATCTGTTGCGGTCTGCATCTTTTATATTGAATATCAGGTTCTGATCAATCAACAAATCTATAATATCTTTAGCGTCACGTTCTTTTCCACTACAAGCGAAATGCAAGCAGTTCCTACCACCCTCATCTATTAATTGAGGATTTGCCCCTTCATATAACAAGTACATTACTGCTTCAAAGTGTCCTTCGGCACAACCATAATGTAAAGGGGTTTCTTTCTTGAAATTACGTTCATTCGGATTCATGCCCATATTCACAAGAATCCTCATAGTTTGAACATTTCCTCCTTTTGCGGCATAGTGCAGTGCGTTGCTTCCATGGCGATCTGTTTGAGTGCATTTATAGTGATTTTCTTCAAGTAACAGTTTAAAAACATCAAGGTTGCCATGCAAGCACGCTTTTTGTAGCGCACTTGTTTGTTCCTCTCCGAAAGTGGCGTTGACATCTGCATTTCGTTCGATCATATATTTAACTAAGTGGGTAGCATTTGTCTCACACGCCAAATGAAATGGGGTCTTTCCATTATTGCTCTTTTTATTTACATTAAAGCCACGTCTTAAAAGATTTTCTACTAATTCCTGGTTAGCTTTCTCACATGCGTAATGTAAAGCATCCCATCCGTTGTTATCTTGAGCCTCTATAAACTCTTTTTCTGGTTTACTGTCAATTATAAGATTTACTATTTCCAGATTACCACCAACACATGCATGATGTAAAATATTTCGTCCAAGCTTATTATCCATGCGGGAATAATCAAATCCTGAGGCTTTATTTAATAGGTAATCTAGAACTTCTTTGTCGGAATTTCTTACGGCAAGCTCGCCCAATGAGTATCCATCACTGTCGGTGTATAGCATGTCAATGTTTTCTTCAATTTTAGTTTTCAAGTATACATTCATATTGGTATCGGTCTGCAAACACAGTATAAGGTGCTTGAAATAAATGTATTTGTTTGAGGATTGACCCGTCAAAAAATTTAGCCAGTTCCAGTCAAGGTGTTTGTCCTTGAGATCAACATCATATGAAGCATTATCTGCTTCCCTAATACAAGTTTGTTGTAAACATATCCGTAAAACCTCAAGTGATTTCGAATCCACCATCTTGCTTTTAATTTTCATAAAACAGCAAGTAGCTGCCCAATGAATCGGGTGCATCCCCCAAGGATAATACAATTTGTTTCCTGTATCGCTCGCACTTATTATATCCAAAATATCTTCCTCTTGACCATCGGATATAGATGTTATGATGGTTTCTTCTGTAACGTCAAGTGAACGCATATCGTGCAAAAATTTGTAAGTTTGGAATAAGTCAATATTTGTGACAACTTCTTTGTACAAATCCATACATTTGTCAGGATTTGTGTTTATATATACAGCGGCCAGATACTCGGCAAACGTCTTGTGAATAAATTTAATGGGATTTATTGTGGACAAAATACCTAAAGACAATTTATATCCATCAAACGTACGCAGCATTTCATCCCATTGGTTTTTCGTGACAATTCGTAGTTTTTCGATTCTTTCTAAACCGAATGAGAAGATCAGTGCAATGACGTAATGTTTATTTAGGATATCATCCACCAGATGTGATAAAACTTCATGTGTGTTATGCTCGTAAATGTTCTTCTTCTCATAAAATATTTTAATTTTCTTGTCGATGAAAGTCTTATACAACGTTGTCTCGTTCTTGTGTTCCGCGTTTTCTTCAGTATCAGTTTTGTGTATTTCGTAAAACATCTGAAGATGGAGAGGCGTCGATAAGAAGGTTTCTGGTAGTTTGGCCCATACATGCTTCGGTACTTGACATCTTTCGAAGTAGTTACTTATATCCTTACTATCCAAATATGCTAGGTTCACATAATTCGATATTCTGCTACCAAATTTCGACAACAGCAAATGTTCAGCTTGGGTGCGCGATGTTACGAAGACGTGGGCATCCATGGCCAAGATTTTTTCGACCACTTCGAGCACTGTGTCCTGATGAAGTGGCAGGATCTCATCAAACGAATCCAAGAAAATTACCAAGTTTTTCTCATCTATATGTTGTTCTAGAATACCCTCGACTAGCGCATTTTCTTCAGTTTGTGTCTTGTTGTAAAAGTATCTGAAAAAAAAAATAAATCATACATAAGGTCAAGTGTGATATGGTTATTATGATCTCCACACGCAGGTTAATGTAAGAAGGTAATTTATCTACTCGGTCAGAAAGTACATCACTTGAATCATAGGACAGTGGATTTTGACAGAAGGTAAAGTTTATAACATACCTAACAGGGTCATTGTGGATCGCACTTGTGAAATCTTGTAAGTCTATCTTGCATTGCGCCAAATCGTATATAATGACATACCGAGTAGGATGGCACCTCCTTGCAAGAGATGTCACAACAGTAGTTTTTCCCATTCCAGGATCGTTACTAATTATAGTTAAACTTGAACTGTTTAACCCCCTCACAATATCATCTTCTGTAATATCAAGGTTCTTGCTTGGATTATTGAATTTCCGTATCACGTAATTTTCGATGTTTTCCTTCAATGGCAGTCCTATTTTGCGATCTCGAGAGTCTTCTGCAATCCAACTTAGAAGCTCCGAACTGGTGACGAGTTGCAAAGTTCTCGGGTTGTCGCGAACAATACCTTTCAATGGAACTGGCGGTCTTCCTTGAAGAGATACCTCGATTTCCATCATGTCTGAAAATTTGGCAGATGCTGGCCCATCTCGCAAATTCAACAAATTTCTGAACACACCAGTATCGCCTTCGAATGGTGTATCACCACTTGAGACCACAAAGAATTGATTGTTTGCATTTTGACCAACCATCTTCATAACGATATTCGCAATTGAACTTTCCAGGATTATCGGTATTTCTCTTCTCCTCCACAACTCTGGTAGAAGATCTCTCAAATTGAGAGCATTTATTCCCATACTTTTCAAAGCCTCTCTAAGACAGTAATCCAACTGAAAGCCATTTTGTTGACGGTCGTTCCACGTAAACTGATAATTTTCCAGTGAAATGTTGTCCTCCATTGAATTGTTATTACCGCGAAGAACATTTTGAAGAGCCTCCCTGGTATATTTCCTGATACGGTATTCATAATAAGAAGCTAGCAGTGGCATTAGAATTTCGGTTTGGTGTTCGTTAATGGATATAATGTTGTATGTGGAGCAAATTTCATCCCACGCCTTAATATACTTTTCATCGATTGCCTTTGCCTTAAGCGTGTAAATGGACAGGTTATTATTCAGAATTACTTGCACGCACAACTGTACGAATATTTCCTTCTTCAGTGCATTGCATTGATATTCCTTTGGATCAAAGGAATGTTCAGTGACCAAATTATACAGGTCATGTGCCATCGGCTGGGTAAAATGCTTCACCGCTTCATTCGCCTCTGTCAATCGCACAGTTATATCTCTATAGTTCGGTTGGTCTAGAAATATGTAGAATCTCTTAACAAATTCTTCTGAACACAAATTTTCGTATTCTTCCGAGAAATATACGTTTCTATCAAGTTGATAACAGATTTTACAATTTCCCATATTTAATAATTTTAAATCTGCGCACGATGATATGTTGACCTCATTCAGTTTTGTGTCCTCATCCGGTTCGGATATTGTTGTTAGAATGCAAAAGTAGTAATTTTCAAATTTTACTGATCTGAGAAATTTTTTCAGGGGTCCTTGGCGTAAACTGCTAGCAGTAACTAGTTTGCGAATGCGTTGAAAACTTTTAAAATACCTCGTCAAATCTATTGTCATACATCGCGTTTTGCCATCTTTCTTCGTCTTTGCAATTTGCAACCGATTTTTTGAATGTTTAATTTGAACAACATACATAATTTTCCTGCCATTTTTGTATGTCACTCGTAGCAGTATGTCTTCAAAACAGTCCAGATCGGCCGGATTTGTTATCATATCAAAGTCGCTCACTGTGCTGTCATTTGAAAACTTCGCTGCCAGAAACGTCATGACCTGCGGCTCGTACAAAAGTCCATAGTTTTCCGTGCTCTTCTTAAAGGGAATTCCCTGAAAAAAAAATGCTTTGTTATTTTGTTTCCGTTCAGTTAACTTTGCTGAATGTGAACGTTAATTAAATCAAATATTAACGTTAATTAAATTAGTTAATAGTTTCTGAACTTTTAACATAAACAATTTTCTGATATCTAAGATATCATTCTTTTGAAATATGTTGATTTTAATGCTTGATTGACTTCATCATTTCAAGAGATAAGAGTTTTAAAATGAACATCAGTGACAAATTTGCAGATTGAGTGGTTTAAGAACTATAAGAGTTGAGAAGCAGTCTGGCGTTCCACGATTTGTAACACAGTGGTGTTGCAAATCGTTGGACACTGACATGACATGACATTGCCCTTCGTTTAGGGTCCAGAGTGGTTGTAGTTTCAAGAAATTGAATAATTGCAAAACTGTTTAGACTTTAGACACTTGTGCCAAACGATGTGTGCCAACGATGTAGTCGGAAAGTTAGGTGGGGGCCATCCCAGATTTTTGTACTTACTGTGGCTCCTGTATTTTCTATCTGGGACATCTGAAATTGAGAAAAGGTGTTAAACATTAAGTTTTGTATCCAATATTCATTTAGTTTCGTATCACGATTTTCGTCGACAGACCTAATCGATAGATTCTTGAAGTAGTCCATTTTCAAAGGCGATGTGATTGTTGATTGAAATAAAAAATCCTCTTTTTCCTTTGACTTTTTATTTTATTAAGAACTGATTTTGACTGTGCAGCCATTTGAATAAAGGTTGTCGTGGCAAATTAATTTGGCCACTAGGTTATTTGTGTTTATATTTAATTTAAGTTTTTCTATTTCGAATTGGTCAAGAAGATGTAGTAATAGCCCTTTTTGCATTTATGAAGAAGTGTATCATTATAATTTATGTCGCAGTTAGTTTCAGATTTATGTTTAAACGGTCTTTTTTGTGTTTTTTAATTCTCTGACTATCTTTCTTCTGTTCTGACCTATCAAGTATCAACAACTGATTGAATAAACACCTGAGATCTCTATGATGGGAGTTGGAGTTTTAAAATTCGAAAGTAAATTATATAATTGACTTTAACTTTTAACTGATGGATACATTTTGAAATTAGGTAATATTTTATTGAATTTAACGGTTATGATGTTATAAGTAAAAGGTATGTATGGTCGGTCTTCGGTTCTGTCGGCGATATAGAAAGGATCTAAACTAATGAGTGATTTTTACTTTCTGACTAGAGGAAAGTATTGTAGTGAATGGAAAAAAATGAGATTTCAGGGGAAATACCCGTTTTGGAGTCCCATAAATCGATGATTTCTGGAAAATGTATGTATGTACAGTATAACTTCGATAATCCGGACATATATCGTTCCGGACCATGTTCGGACTATCGAGGTATCCGGATTACTGGAGGTTTGATTTTGCTTTTGTTGGGAGGGGTGATTTTTACTTTCCGACTCGTATCCTAGAAGAATAGTATTGTAATCGGCGGAAAAATTCGGGATTTCAGCGGAAATACCCGTTTTGGGGTCGGCTGAATCCACTGCAATGATTAAGTACTACTGGAAAATGTATGTAATATGTATGTGTGTATGTTCGTGAAAACGATTGCGCCCAAACGGAACAACGGATCAAGGTGAAATTTGTTATGCAAACTTAGAATTACCGGGGGACGAACTGGATTATTTTTGGTGACAATCTGACAACCGGAAGTGGCAGGTGATAAATGAGTCTTCTGAGAAATTCATCCGATTTTGACCTAACTGATACCTGTTCATCCTACAGTGACTTTAAACATGAACACCAATTTACAGATCAG
Organism: Aphodius granarius; assembly: GCA_963971325.1. Taxonomy (NCBI): domain Eukaryota; kingdom Metazoa; phylum Arthropoda; class Insecta; order Coleoptera; family Scarabaeidae; genus Aphodius; species Aphodius granarius. The sequence continues at coordinate 25,668,209 of OZ020224.1, read as the reverse complement.
GGAGATGGATGGTTTAGGCGCAATAAGCGTTTATAGAAGCAGTTTGACAGAACTCACTGCATTCGTCGCTGTTATTAAAAGGAAGCTAAAATTAAAACTAAATTCTGACTATAAATGAACAAAATAAGCAAAATATTTTAGTTATTTTTTAAAAATGTATCAATGTTTGTTTATATTCTTTTGGATACATCTACATTAGTAGATTTTTCTCTGAGCCATTTGAGAATCTTCCATGGGAAAATTATATCCTTCAGACCTGATACCCAAAGGAAACGCATTGGCACCATCTACACTAGAGCTTTCTAGGGCCTGTTAAACCCAGTTAAAAATGTCTTAACCTCAGGCTTAAAACATTTCTTCGAACATTCAGTACATAATGGTGTACTCATCCATCCTTTATCATACGCTTTGGATACAACTAGTATTGAGCTCATTCCACATTTAAAAGCTTGCGGATTTGGCGCTTTTGCTAATATTAAAAGTGCCATTTTATGTGATCCGGTTGCTTTACAGCAATGCATGAAAGTTAAGTAACCCTTTGATATTTTTCGACTGGTTTTAACTGCGAAATATATTTTGTATCCGAACTACGGAGGTAAAATTTCAAAAATGTCCGGTTGACAACAGCGTTCGGATTGCTGGAGTGTCCGTAATAGAGAGTGTCCGATCTATCGAAGTTGTACTGTATGTGTGTTATCTGTGGACACGTTACCGCCCAAAGGAACAACGGATCGGGCTGTAATTTGGTATACATATTTAGAATTACCGGGGGACGAACTGGATTATTTTTGGTGACAATCTGACAATCGGTTACATGTCGGATGTTACATGCGTCTTCTGATGGATTCATTCGATTGAGATCAAACTCCAGGGATTTTAAATACGTATACAAATTGGCAGATCAGTGGAATTAACGGTTTAAGCGCTATTAGCTTTTATAGAAACAGTTTGACAGAATCCACAGTCTTTGTCGCTGTTGCAAAATGGCGGATTTTGACAAACGTCACTGTCACGGATATGACATGACATGTCAGTATGACAAATGTCATCATCAGTCTCCGGTTTCACAAAAGTCTTCAGACACTTCATTGTACCAACGATGTACTGGGAAAGGTAAGGGCCACCCCAGATATTTTGAGTAGTCGATCGATGTGGCATGTCGGAAATATATTTTGTGAAGCTAATTTATATACAGGTCACAGGATGTCCGGAAACTCAACGTAAAGAGGATGCCAGTAGAGAGGTTTATGTACGTTCTGGCAAAAATATTAAAAACAATCTCTATCACATAGTTGAGTGATAATTGACATTTTTTCAAAAAAGTAGACTAACGATATCACCATATCTTTTGTTACTGTGGAACCAAATTTCCTAATTCTCTTACGGTTTTTTGCTAATATGAACTTAAATAACCGTGCCATTAATCGCAAATTGTGATTAAAATAAGATAGTTTCTTTGAGTTGTGGTTTGAAAAAAAAATTGTCACTTAAATTTGACTCTTTATTACAAAAGAAATATACTGTACTAGGCTAGGCAAGCTATTTAAAAAAATGGGCCATTTAGTTAGGATTTCATAAGGTACAACACTTTTCAAACGGTACTTTTCTGAGAATTTTTATTGGAAATTATTGCAAGAAACTCAAACTAGTCTATAGTTAATTAATGAGGAAATAAATTGAAAAATAAAACGAAAAGCGTGGGAGTAAAACAGGTACTTTTATTTTAGAAATTCAAATGCTCGAATTGTTTTCTTAATCGCAAATACAGGCTCGTATGCATTGTCTGCATCTTTTTAAAAATGATCGTTTGAATAAACTTTTTCTTTTTTGCAGTCCCAGTAAAAAATCTATTGAGTTTAGGTCCGGATACCGGAACTAAACCTAACACCCAATCCATCTTCCCTGTCTCTGTCCAAATATTCCCGTACAGGACGATGCGTTGGGTAGCGCCGTCTTGTTGGAACCACATATCCCTGTAGATATTAAGCGGAATATTCGGATTTCGGAGAAAATCTAGGTAGTTTTTTTTTCTTTGACAGAGAATACTTTAGGAGGTGGTTTGGGCGCCAGTGTGCAATTTCGTGGCCAGCCGTGTTTCCAGAGTTAAACCCAATTAATTTTTTTACTGGGGCTGCAGAAAGGAAAAAGTTTATTTCAACGATATTCAAAATATCGCCGAGCTGCGTTGGTCAGGCATGAGAACAGATCAATGCACGTTTTATCAAAAGATCATTTTTAAAAAGATACAGACGAGCCTGTATTCGTGCTGAAGGTCAACAATTTGAGCATTTGAATTTGTAAAATAAAAACACCTTTTCTACTCTCATACTTTTAGTTTTATTTTTCAATTTATTTCCTCAATTGATTAACTAGGCTAGGTTGAGTTTCTTGCAATAATTCCAAATAAAAATGACATGAAATTCTTAAAATAATGTTAGGCCAGAAAAGTAGCAAGCTTGGGCTAGTACAGTATATTTCTTTCGTAATACAGTGTCAAAGTTACGTGATAACATTTTTTCAAACTACAACTCAAACAAACTCCCTTATTTTTATCAATGTGACAATTTTTACTTTCCGACTAGTCCCTAGAAGGAAAGTATTGTAATCGACGGAAAAACAAATTTCGGCATTTCAGCGGAAATACGCGTTTTGAGGTCCCCTGAATCGATTGCAATGATTTCTGGAAAATGTATGTATGTATGTATGTGTGTGTGTGTATGTATGTCTGTGAACACGATAGCGTCCAAACGGTACAACGGATCGGGCTGAAATTTTGCATACTTATTTAGAATTGCCAGGGGACGAACTGGATTGTTTTTGCCTCCCGTGACTTTAAACATGTATACAAATTTTCAGATCAGTGGGATGATCGGTTTAGGTGCTAAAAGAGTTTATAGAAGCAGTTTGACAGATTCCGCAGCCTTCATCGTTGTGTTGCGAATTGTCAGATTTTTGACAAACTAAGTGCCACTGACATGACATTAAATATCAGTATGACAAATGTCATTATTTCATAGAAATTGATGTTAGGTAGGGTACAGAGTGGCTTTGACATCACAAAATTGAGTAATGGCAAAAGTATTCAGACGCTTCATTGTGCCCACGATGTAGTCGGAAAGTTGGGTGAGGACCACCCCAGATATTTTTGTTAGATTTGCGACTGCGATTAATTGTACGGTTATTTAATATCATATTAGCTAAAAACCGTAAGAGAATTAGGAAATTTATTGCCACAGTAACTAAAGATGTGATAAAGGATGTCGATTTTCTACTTTCTTCAACTAAGTGATAAAGATTTTTTTAATATTTTTGCCAGACCGTACCGGGTGGCCAACTAATGTCATACGTGGGGTTTTGTCTTTTGCTTTGGGTTTGAGTAGAATAAACGGTTGTATATAATATAGTAAACAGATGGCTCAAGGGTGGTAAACTTATTTGTTCAAGAAACGTGTTGACCTGATCGGGTTTGTTTCGAGTTTGCTTGTGAATTGTGGATACAGATTTTTTCTGGAAGTTCTACATTGTGTGTGGTCTGGGGCGAAAGTAGGATTTTTTGCTAAAATAACGAACTTTGGTTCTGTGTGTGGGGGTGAAACAGCCTTCTTGGGTTTTAAAGTATATTGAGAATATCAGTCGAGGTCGTGGTTTAGAAGTCGAAAGATGTAGTCGTTACGTGTTTTAGGGCAATAGGCCCTTATCTTGTGTTTTGTTTCTGTGTGTGCCCGTGATGCCATCTCTGCTGATGTAAATTTGCCAATAACAATTTAGGTAATTTTTATAAAATAATTATGTCTCTGTCATCCGTTTTCTCTCCAATCATCTTCATTATGTCAAGAGTTTCAATGATTATTGTACACTCGATCTGAAGGGTTTTTAATCTTTTTATTCATTTTGTAAATATATTTGTTGTGGTTAGAGTTGACTTTTAATCACCCTAAGGTTATACTTGACATTCATTTACGATTATTTTTGGCTTCTAAAAATCTAGCGATACCAAACCCTCAAGGTTTGAAAGAAAGTTCTCGCGTCCTCCGTTTGAATTTGAGTTAAAATAAATTACCTTTTGACCGCTCGGTTTCCATGCTACCAATAAAAATAGACGCAGATCTAACCTCTTACACTAAGAATGGACGCCGGCCATAACTCGGTAACCGTTAGTCATACAGCTTGGAGAAAAAAATATTGTCGGGTAAATCGGCCAAGGGAAACCGGTGGAAATTATTTTCAAGTTTGTAGGATGGTCGCTAGGGGGCGCAACTGGAATGGTAACTCAAAAAAGGGCCTATTCTCCAAAAATATAAATGTAAAGATATACTATAATTATTACCATCGTAAAAAGTAGAAAATTTGTGACTTTTTTGTTAAAACTATTTTGCTCTATCTCGTCAAATATAGTGGTGGGGAAACGTCAAACATGTTTTCATTTAAATGGCAATAACTCCGGTATGAGTTAAGAGAATTGAACGAACGAGATCTCGTTTGAAAGAGTGTTTATTACCTAATAATGTACTGCATAAAAATTATCCGAATAGATTTCTCCGTTATCGCTAGAGGGCGCTGTGTATCATTGCAACAGTTATTACGGATTTTCCTGAAAATTTCAAATAGTAAGCTATGTCTCTTTTTACATTGTTAAATAGACGACGAAATGCCCTAAAATTCTGCGCAAATCTCAACTTTCTATCTTTTTTCTAACCGGAGATATTAAAACAAATATTAGGTGGCTGGGTTATGCAACAGGGCCGCAATTTATGGAGGATATTCTATCTATATGTAACATAAATAGTTATTGGCTTCAAAGGCATTACTTAAATGAGAAATAGTATTGATAAAAACCTCAGTTTTCCTTAACACTGAGAATGTATCCACAAGAAAAGAGCAAAATAGGTAAATAATCGTTTCCTTCACCACCAAATAAAAAAAAGTAGTGAAAACAAAAGTGGAAGCAATACGTCAAAGAATTTAAACATTTTAGTTTTATGTCAATGTCATTTAGTTCTACTTTCGTTCTCGATTTTTCCAATCATATTGAATTTAAATTTTCTACTTTTTACGATGGTAATAATTATAGTATATCTTTACATTTATATTTTTGGAGAATAGGCCCTTTTTTGATTTACCATTCCAGTTGCGCCCCCTAGCGGCCATCCTACAAACTTGAAAATAATTTCCAGCGGTTTCCCTTGGCCGATTTACCCGACAATATTTTTTTCTCCAAGCTGTATGACTAACGGTTACCGAGTTATGGCCGGCGTCCAATCTTAGTTGGCCACCCGGTACATAAACTACCCTCTTTCCTGGTATCTGCTTGACGTTGAGTTTCGAGGCATGTATGTGTCATACGTGGGGTTTTTGTCTTTTGCTTAGGGTTTGCGTAGAATAAACGGTCGCAACAGATGGCAAAGAATAGCACAGGGTATTTGTTCAGGAAACGTTTTTACCAGCCGGAGGTCTACAGTTCGCGAGAATGTGGTGTGAATGGAGATTTTTTTCTGGAAGTTTGGGCAACTTTCTGTGGCCTGAGGGCGGATGTAACCGTTTTGCTAAAATAACGAACTTGGGTTGTGTATTTGGTGGGAGAAGGCCTTCCTAGTTTTGTATATTTGAAATATCAGTCGAAGTCTTAATTGAGAAGTCAAACGATGTAGTCGTTACGTGTTTTAGGGCAACAGGCCCTTATCTTGTGTTTTGTTTCTGTGTGTGCCCGTGATGCCATCTCTGCTGATGTAGGTTTGCCAATAACAGTTTAGGTAATTTTTATGGTTTAATTATGTCTCTGTCATCCGTTTTCTCTCCAATCATCTTCATTATGTCAAGAGTTTCAATGATTCTTGTACACTCGATTTGAAGACCTTTTAATCTTTTTGTTCATTTTGTAAATATATTTGTTTTGGTTAGAATTTGACTTTTAATCACCCTGAGGTAATTAATCTTTATATTCATTTACGATTATACTGTGCTTTCTAAGAATCTAGCGATACCAAACCCTCAAGGTTTGGAAGAAAGTTCTCGCGTCCTCCGTTTTGAATTTGAGTTAAATTAAATTACATTTTGACCGCTCTGTTTGCTACGCTACCAATAAAAACAGACTCAGGTCCCAACCTATTACATGGTGTCAGAGGTGGGATTACCACAAACCTGGGAAGTGTGTCGTTGGTTATCACTTTATCAATTTGTTATTAGACGACACCATCCCACTTATTACATATGTAATTGAGTTTGTTGAATATAGGTTTTATCTAAGGGATATGAAAAGCAACAGTTAAGCATGAATCAAAATGAGGCCATGAGTTGTCAAAAATGATGAGCTGTTATGCAGGTCGGTGGAACACGGTGGAACGTAAGAAAAATAGCTCAGAGAATTAAATAACACCAAAAACTAAAATCATCAAATTTGTTTCAACATAAATCTGAAACTAACCACGCGACATAAATTATGATACAACACTTCTTCATAAATGCAAAAAAGGGCTATAAACTTGTTCTTCTTGAGCAATACGAAATTGCTAAAACTTAAATTAAATCAAAAACACAAATATACTTAATGAACAACTTAATTTTCTACACCAACCTTTATTCATATTTCTTATCCTGTCTGAACTCTATGACTCGAATTGGGTACTAGAAACTTGTTTTACAATTCGATAGGTATTTCTCGCTTCCGTTCATTTTGTCGTCGATCATCCCTGTCTTTTCCGCCCCAGTCGTCGTCTAATTAACACCTATCAAAAAACTTTACAATATAACTTTCAAATTTCAAATTTAATTTTAATTCATGACTTTGTTTTATAACTTGTAACTAATTGACCGTAAGTACCGTAACTGTATGTAAATTTTACTATGTTTAATGTACTGTGTTGTTAAATTGTAACATGTTCCGTCACACTCAGCTAATTATGTTAATTTTGTAGATTTAAACTGATGATGATTGCATAGGTAATAGTTAATCGGTTCTTAACAAAATAAACAATTAAAGGAAAAAGGGGTGTTATAGTTCAATCAATTATCGTTAATGGGTTCATGTCCTCAGCCAGCAACATTCAAAATTTGAAAATTTTATTATGTCAGTTTTGTGCTAATTTTGTGCTGTTTTGTGTCGCAAGCTAGTTTTATGTTCTGTTCGCTTTTAAGTTATAAGCAAATTTACTTTTTTTAAAGCTCAATTGAAGCTAAATCTAGTATTGTGCTAGTTTTGTGCTGCTTTGTGCCGTAAACTAGACGTTTACTATGCTTCGTATGCTTAGTACCCTAGATGAAAAGTATTGTAATCGACGAAAAACAAGTTCGGGATTTCAGCGGAAATAGGCTTTTGAGGCCCCTGAATCCACCGCAATGATATCTGAGAATTATCTGTGTGTGAATACGTTAACGAAATTTGGTATGGTTACCGCTAATACGCGAAAAAACGTTAATGCTGCACCGGGGAGAAATTAGCAATAAAAGTTATGGTTGGTATTACTCTAATTAATGCTAGAAAACAACTAACGAACGTTGAACATTACTCGCTCCTATATATAGTATACGCTATAGGCCCAAAACCAGCAATAAAAGTTAGCAACAAAAGTAAATTTCAACCGATCTGAATGAACTATACCTTTTTAGAAAGCCCATAATGTACTGAATGTATGGTAGTTATGGCAACTGGATCAAATTACAATTACTACCTAAATAAGTGAAAAAGAGAGTCATCAGGAATCGTCGGGCGTAAAACCGACAATGTTCATTAATTTTTTTCTACCAGTGATAGTTTTGATTTCAAGTTGCCATAACTATGACAATTAAAGCAAGGTTTGTGCTTTCTTTTGCTGCTATATACTCCAAGATTCGTTCAGTACTAACGGAGATATGCGACTTGTAAAATGGCGAAATTTGGGAAAATAATGACATTCTTTTGCATTTTTTAGGTAGTAATTATGATTTGATCCAGTTGCCATAACTACCATACATTCAGTACGTTATGGGCTTTCTAATGAGGTATAGTTCATTCAAATCGGTTGAAATTTTTTTTTTGTTGCTAACTTTTATTGCTAACTTCACCCAAGGTTAATGCTGCTATGATCTAGTTTGGCTCAAGATTACTACTCTGTTTAGTTAGAGTTGACACTCAAACCGTGGTTTGAGTTCTAACTAGTGAATAGCAAAAGTAACTAGCTAATGACAGCTTCAACTGATGCTCGGTAGAGAATTTAAGAAACAACATATGTAACATTGTTTTAAGAGGTTAATAGACTACGGTCCATATGCTCGATATTGATTAGAAAATGAAACAAAGTACTCCTTATTAATTATTATTGGTTACCAGTATACAATAATCAAATTTAATAATTGCGTTTTATATACTTTTCTTTAAGAAACGATTTTCTTACGAAGATTATGTTGTAAAAGTGTACAGTATGGTAATTTTCCTTTTTTTTTCATTGGCACAACGTATACATACTGTGATTAGGACTAAAGAAAAAGAAAAATAAAAAAGATGTAATAATTATCAAAACATACCTTTAAACTAAATAGGTAGTCAAAATATCAAAATTATTTATTGCTAAAGGTTAGATATAATCTTATCTAATACTTTTAATTAAATGTAATCGTCAGTAATGCAATGGTGAATGTTCTGTTTAATTAATTAAAAAAAAACACTAGTTTATTTTGCACAAATAAATTAAAATTGAGAAAATAATCGAACAAATGAATACTTTTCTATTAAAATTTCTTTATTTTTACTTTCCGACTGGTACCCTAGACGGAAAGTATTGTAATCGACGGAAAAAATTCGAGATTTCCGCGGAAATACGCGTTTTGAGGTCCCCTGAATCGATTGCAATGATTTCTGGAAAATGTATGTATGTATGTATGGCCGTGAACACGATTGTGCCCAAACGGAACAACGGATCGGGCTGATATTTGGTATGGATATTTAGAATTACCGGGGGACGAACTGGATTGTTTTTGGTAACAATCTGACGACCGAAAGTGGCAGATGTTACATACGTTTTATTGGGGATTCATCCGATTTTGACGAACCCTCCAGTGACTCTAAATAAGTATACAAATTACCAGTGGCATGAACGGTTTCGGCGCTATAACCGTTTATAGAAGCAGTTTGACCAATCTCAAAGGCCTCGTTGCTGTGTTGCAAATTGTCAAATTTTGACAAACGTCAGCACCACTGACATGACGTGACATTAAACATCATTATGACAAATGTTATATTGTCGTGCTAACAGACGTTAGGTAGGGTCCAGAGTGGCTCTGGCTTTACAAATTTAAATAATTGCAAAAGTGGGCAGACACTTCATTGTTCCAACGAAGTAGTCAGAAAGTTGCATGCAGGCCACTCCAGATATTTTACACCAGAAACATCCAATTGTATGAAGGGTTCATAAAGAGTACTGCAAACTTCCTCATTGTTTATATTGGCATGTCACTTTTCGGAAAATATATACGAACACGAAGAGGTATAGACTTTTGCGTTTTCCAATTATTAGTGTTGCTGTTTATTATTATTATTTTTGCAATAATATATCTTCCATTAGAATGTAACAACATAATAATAATCTACCTTAAATCTGCCTATTTGACTCCCATTTTAAAAAGAGAATACTTTTTTCACTATACAAAAACAAATTTTTGTTGTTTTTTCTTCTTCCCGAACACACAATCAAGGAATATTTTTTATATTTTTTGGGTTTAATTTTAGAAAGCCAAATATTAGAATAGAAGTAACATTTAAAAACGTCATACTGTTGTTTATAATAAAACAAGAAATAAAAATGTACTTACTGTGGCAAATTTTTCAATGCGGAATATGTATAAACTGCTGTAATATTTTGATATTCTCTATACAAAGGAAACCGTAGTTTTAATTCAATACAGGTATGAACCTAATCTCTATCTTGACCTTGTTCTAATCTTGTTAACCTCAAGCGTTATCAGTTGTCACACATTATATTTTACGATACCAGGAGACTTGTATGTATTTGTATTGTATGTAATAGTTGGGTCCGGTTTATTCCGCTGCACCTAGGCCAGTAGTCTTGGTCCTTTGCGCTTACCCATTTCATACTGTTTGATAACGACAACCAGAGGTGTTCAACTGGTTGCCGGCACCCACGGTTTAACGCCCCTTGCGAAAGGCGATGGGACGAGGATCTTCAGCTGATGCCTGGATTTGAACCCAAGACTTCCTAGCAGGAGAGCAGCGCTATACCGCTAGAGCCACTCGCCCCACAACCAGGAGACTTATGTAACTTTGTTCGAGCAGCGGTCACAAGCTAGTTCGTTATTAGTTTTTTAGATGATACAAATTATCTGTCATTGTTATTTATACTGCAGTTTCCATTCAAACATATCTTGACTTATTCTGTTTTATAAATTTCAAAGTAGTTTTTTCGCTGCTCGAACAAACCTCGGCGCCAAAGAAAAACAGTCTATCTTAAAATTTGACTTTGAATTGTGATATATAATGTAACTTTTGTCATCTTACGTGAATATAGACTATTCTTTCAGCAAATTATAAAAAATTCTTCATAATTATTCTAAAAATAATTATTTAATAATTGTTTATGTGTATAAGTTTAAGATAAAACTATCATCATATGAAAGAAGAAAATATTCTGTATCGTCTTCATTGCATTTCAGAAACGCTTGCTAAGTATTTTTTGGAAATGAATATATATGTTTTTTTGATAAGTCCATGACAAAATAACTATAATAGATAATCTTGTAGCTCATCTCATGGGACATCTCCATCGCAATCGATGGATCTCAATTTTATTACTGAGGAAGAATATAGAAAGTTTAAATTTGTTTGTTTACACTGATCGTTTTTTACTTTCCGACTCCTAGAAGGAAAGTATTGTAATCGACGGAAAAACATTGAGATTTTAGCGGAAATACGCGTTCCGAGGTGTGACTGAGAGTGGGCAAAGTCGACGTCAGATGCTCCTGTTCCTTCTGGATCTCCTGGATGTGATCCTCCAGGAGGTTTTCCTCGTCTTCGACGGCGCTCTGCGACGGTTCGCTTTGCATCAACTCCTCGGGAGTGAAGATTTTAGAACGGCGCAGTGAGGTCAGTCTTTTGGTAGCAGCCTGACGCGCGGTGTCGAGCGTGTCGATATCCTCCAAGGTGCTGCGGAGTTTTCGGAGTTGTTCGGTGATTATCGTCTCAACGCCTTCTGGAACACGTTGGAAAACCTCATGTTGTACTGTGGTCAATCTTCTTATGGTTAGGTCCAAAAGATCTTGCAATGGTACTTAGGCTTCACTTTCGGTGATGGTGATATTCGGCGGATAACATTGTTTCTTCGTATCAAAAATTATGTTGTAGGTAGGCCAGACATTAGCTCCTCTTATTTTTGTTTCTCTTTGCATTCTTATGTAGTCGTCTTTACTCAGGCCTAAATCTACAAGAAAACCCAGTGCTTCTTCCGGAGTGAACGGCTTGATAGAACTTGAAGAATCATGTGCTTTTTCCATTTTCTTTAATCTTCTAGGTGTCGTAGTTAGCGCCATTTTCATTACTTTTGCAGTAGTTCCTATTCCTTCCTTTATTACGGTGGATAGGCGGCATAACGCAGCCTATCCGGGCTTATTTCTTTAACAAGATGTTTAATTCGCCTCTCCTTAGTTCTGGTGGAAGATTCCGAAAAAAGTTTTTTAAGCCTTCCTTTCCCAGTTTTTGCAGAATCACTAGCTACTCCTGGCGTCGTTGTAAACTGAGGTAACGTTAGATTTCCCACAAGCCATTTACGGTGTTTCTTCAAAAATCGATCATAAGTTCGATTGCACTGTTTCCATCCTCTTAAAAGTTTTAATACAAACAAATTTACCGCTCTGTTCAACTGTTTCAAATAGTCTGATGGAGGGTTTCCTTCAAAATATTTCTCAATGATATAGTTCACTAAACGTTTGTTGCATTCGATGAATGTTTAAAGAAATTGTCATATTTCAACACTAACACGAGTTCTTTTCTATTTATAACTGCTATTGAAGAAAACTCAGCTCGGCTAGCTGAAAAAAATCGTAATTAAGAACGGGGCAAGATGAGGCAGCTGTTTTGTTTATCTATATGATACTGAAGTATATAACTACATTGTCACCTTTAACAAAAAAGATGTTTTTTTGCTATATTTTTTTAAAAGGTTATGTTTAACATTTACAAAATTCACATTAAAAAAATGCATACAGTTTATACTAAACCTAGTGAAAAAAACTTAAGATGCTGAAATATAGTTGTACAAACCTAAAGGCTCACAATCCATGCTAAGGTATTACTCTAAACACAATTAAAATTACTCTCAACACACTTCTTCTATTGGCGAGCGCTCACCTGGCAATGTTATTGGGTCATATTAGACGCATTAGTTATTATAAAGCATGTACTAATTAAATTTAAAGGTCTTTGGCTAAACTTGTCTTTTTAATTTTGTCGCCGTAAACTAGGTATTTTGCCGTATGTGCTGCAGGGGAAACTGTATCCACTGCCCACCAAGATGTTGTTCCATGGCATCGGATACCTCCATTATACAGCGATGGACCTGCGCTTGGCTCATGTTAGACACTACGGCTTGTCCAACTGTACGCTGGTATGAGCCGGTGGCAAAGAAATGTACAGCTGTAAGTACACGAAGATGTGGTGGAATGCGCGTTCTCCTCCTTGACACGGTTAAATGAGGCTCAAGCCACTGGCAAATATTTTGCATTACCTCACGCGGGAATCGAAATAATTCAATTAACCTACAATATGTAATGAACGTAACATATGTCATGGATGATAACCAAAACATACCGTGCTTCTGGCAAGTCAAACGGATTACTTTCATCTCGTAGCGTTCTTTGCAGTACTGTCAAATAGTTGCCGTTTCCTTCGTTGCTGCTGCTGCTATTTTCTCGGTCTTCAACACCATCTAACAGCACACCACGCAGCATCGCAACGTAGGGAACAGCTATCTAAGACAATCACGTACACTTGTTACTATCGCAGCATTCCAATATTAGTTCACTATCGTCTCTTACCTCTTAACAATATAGATATAGCACTCGTAAGGGCCGGTTCCCACTTGTCGGATGACGGATCCGAAAAAAAATCGGATGCTCTAGTGGCTTAACATTTTGTATAGAGCTGTTCACATTTATCCGACACCGATTTTTTTTCGGCTCCAACAAGTTTTGTCGGGTGTTTTGCCAGCGTCGCAAGCCCGATCAAAAATCGTGCCGGATCTTGCTCGCATACTTGTTTGTATGAGGCTGTTCACATTTGTCGGGCATCGGATCCGAAAACTCTCTCCAACTACCCGTTGCCCGCTAGCTTTCATGCCACTCATTGGCCATCTGCAGTCATATCGCAGTAGCGGGCACGCGTGTTATGTTTGTGTGTTTATAACAATGGAGATAGAGATAAATCCTGAAAATTTGATCCCACTAGAAACAGCTGTCCTTCTTCAACTAGTGGGCATTCTAAAATAATTAAAAAACTTCCATTCGTCACTTCTCAATTCAATGATTAAGTTCTGAAAGGTTCCTAAAGTGAACCTTGTCCTCAGGATTGGATTCACCCAAAATGTTCTTTATTTGCTGCTTTCTTCGAAAATAATATAGCACAACAAAAGCTTCGTCGACGTCCATTGCGTACAGTCGCCTAGCAGCAATTGTCATACATTGCCTCCAGCTTCAATCGGGTTCGACATCCGTCTAGTGTGAACAGAGGCGGCGATGTCCGATTAAAAAGCGGATCCGATACCCGACATAGTGGGAACGAGCTGTAACTCAGTAGATTCGGGGTTCGTTCAATAAACTTGTTTCGTAATTCGTACGTTAACACACGTGGCAACTACTAGCACAAGCGATTGGAAATTGAAGGTAACCTCCAAATTTACGCCGTTTGACAATAGCGGTGTGCGTGACGTTGCACCATGCTGATTTAATTCCGACTGAAGTGGACTGAAGCACGACTGAAGTTTTTTGATACTGCAAATTTAGTTTAACCCGATCTACCGATCCACCGTGGCGCTACTAGCGCTTATAATGACAGCAAAATCACGGCCGTCTTTAGCGAACAAATCCAAATACACAGACTAGATCCAAATATGTTGACAAAATTATCACTAGGCGCCGATATTTTTCATTGAAATTCTGACTTATGTCTGAATACATCTGAATTTATTTAATATGGTAAATAATGGAGTGTGCCAAATTGCCCTTCCAAGGGAAAATTTCTAACAATGCCGAAGGATTCAGAGGTACATACTTTAAATTTTCTAAATAATTCTTAGCCGCATTGGTTTTTTAAGATGAAATGAATATATGAAATGCATTTCATTAGTAATAATTAGATCGCCGAATAATGAGACCATTTGGACTTCCAACCACATAAGGTCCGCAATGAAAGTTTGAAAGAATAGTAGAACTGGGAAAGAGTTGGACCACGCCATAGCCAAAATTTATATTGGTTTTGGTACATTCATCAGAAGGCACTGTAGTATTAATATGTATTTATCATGGAGAACAAAAATGATCTGTGAGGCAGCACTACGCTTGCAAACCAGTGTTGTCATCTCGAACTCAAATCCCCAAAGAACGAACCACTAGCAGATAACCATGTATGTGGACCTGGGAGACCAAGTCAAGAAGCAATGCAGTACTACATATTTTATTTATATGTTACTATACTTCATCTAATAAAACTTTTTACGAATTTTTTTTATTGAATATTAGCTTAAAACTATGTGGATAATTGTTCTCTGTTTGACAGAAACTGTGCATGCCAACATTAAACAGAACCGATTTTTATCTTAGCGAAACAAAATCGATTCTGATTAATTAAAACTTGCACAGTTTTAAATAAATACAATTCAAATCAAACCTTTTCTGTAAGCAAGCACCCCTTACTACTAGCGCCCCGCGGGCACGGTGACTCGGGGAAAACTAAAATTACCGTCCACAATAAACATGTAGAACGCGCCATCTATATTAGTATATATATATTTAATCTATGCGTTGCACTATTGGCAACCCTACTTCAGCCAGCTCCGTCGGTTGCAACTGTTTTCACAGACCATTGGCAACCCCCTCATCCGAAGATCAAACAGGCTTCAAGAAAAATTTTTCCACGCTGGATAACATTCTTGTGGTGCAGCAACTCATAAAAAAATCAAACGACTATGACTTCCCTATGATTATGGTATTTATTGACTTTGAAAAGGCCTTCGATAGTGTAAAGACGGAAGCAATTTTACAGGTCATACAAAATTCTGGTATGGATGAACAATATATTCACATATTAAAATATATATATATATATATATATATATATATATATATATATATATATATATATATATATATATATATATATATATATATATATATATATATAAGAACTCAACGCTAATTATCGAGCTGAACAACATTATAAGAACTATAAGACTAGGAAACGGGCTAAAGCAAGGCCATACGGTATCAGCAAAATTATTCAATGCTGTACTTGAGAAAATATTTGTCAAAGAGGAATGAGAAAACAAGGGGATAAGAGTAAATGGGCAATGGCTGAATAGACTGAAGTTTGTTAACGACATAGTACTAATCGGGAAGAATGAAGCAGAAATAAGAGAAATGCTGGAACTAATTTTGCGAAGGGGAAAGGAAGTTGGACTGCGAATCAACACACGAAACACAAAAGCAATGTACATAAACTGTGACCAACAAGAAAAAATAAGTATACAAGGAAATGAAATTGAAAAAGTTGATCATTTCATATACCTCGGACAAAAAAATACCACCAGCAACAAAGGAGAAGAAATAGCAAGAAGAATAGGAATGGGGTGGCAAACGTACAACAAATACAAGAATATATGGAAATCAAATATAGAAATGGAAAAAAAAACTGTGGGTAATGTGTGTCCTCCCTGTCATGCTCTACGGATGTGAGACATGGACGCTAACGAGCAAAATAATTAAAAAAGTCAGAGTGACAGCTAGGGCAATGCATAGAGAAATGATTGGAATTAAAAGAAAAGACAAGAAAACGAAAAAATGGATTAGAGAGCAATTAAAGATAGAAGATATAGGAAAAATAATACTAGAAGGAAAATGGAACTGGACTGGACATATCATAAGAGTGAAGGATAAGAGATGAACTAAAAAAATAATAGAATGGTACCCGAGAGATAAGAAGAGAAGAAAAGGGAGACCAACTGCCAACTGGGAGGACGAATTCAAAAGAAGCTGTGGAGGAGTAACCTGGCACAGAGTAGCTTGGGACCGACAGGAATGGAATAGAATGAGAGACATATACAAAGATGTATGGCTATACCCGGATTAGACACACATGAGCATACGAACCAAATCCCATAATGGGAATGCCACGGCTAACCACGAAATTGTCGCCAATCATACATTAGAATCACACTTTAATTTGCTTTATTTCATTAATTTTTGAATCGAAATACATATTGAGATACTTGATGATATATTGTATTAATTTGTAAATATGTTTGGCAACAATAAATGGCTATCTATCTATCTATCTATTGGCAACCCTGCATCTCACCGTCGAGTCACCGGTGAGTGCAGTTGACACTTCTAATCGCCACAGAAACGGCGTAAAGGTCGCGCAAAGCCTATTAGCCAATCAAATCGTCTGAATCCTAGGGACTTTAGGCCAAAGCACACGCATTTACTAGAAATACAGAATACGGTTTCTGTCAAACACGTCACTCAGGCCAACACAGGTGGCGCTTCTACGTTGTTTCTCTTTTCGTTCTTGCTCCACGCGCCATCTTCGTCGCCCTTCTCGTTGAATGGACTCTATACTCTTCAGCAAAACGTTGCTAGGTCTCATTTTGTACTGCCGCAGTTGCTTCTTGAGTCCAAGAAGGAACTTGGCCTTGCTTTTTAGCTCACGTCGTCGTAGACGTTCGTCGCGAATTTGCTTCATTCTGCTTCCACGTTGGGCCTTGGATTTCTTAAGTTTTGCCTGCTTCGCGTGGAACTGCTTCAACAGGACTACCTTGAGTAGTGGTATCTTGCATTTGTAGAGATCAATGCGGAGTAACGTCTTTGCAGCGAGCAGTTTCCTTCTGATGGCGATTTGATGTTTTTGGTTTTCTGTGCCAGTTGCCATTTTTCGCTTGGGATAGTGTATTTTGGAAAAAGTTGTGAAGGATTCTAGATATTCTCTGTTTGGTAGACAGGAGAAGAGTGAACAGTGACCAAGTGGTCGTCTGTTTTTATTTGGGGGGAGGTAAAAAAGAATGGGTTGGTTTTTATTGTTGGTGGGGGGGGGCTGATATCAACCATGCAAAATATACCTACCTGTAATCTCGGGTTTTGCCATTAGAGACACCTAATTATGAATCAATATACAAAAACCCGAAAAAGTACTGTCAGGATTGGTCAAAATTGCAATTCAAATAAGAAAGTACGAACTCCAATGTTAACTGTTATATATTACGGTGGCAAGCAATAAACAACAAACGTATAAATAATCTTAAAACACTTTATTACTAAACTTGTATACAACTGCTATGTAAACCCTTGTAAATGCGAATGTCAAATGTACGAGTACTACGACATCGACGAACCAGTCGGGAAAAACATAAAAACTAAACCTGAACAGAACGCACACAGGGCGATAATATTCGAGTACATTACATTAACAATAAACGCCCCGCTAATGTAACGAATACATTACATTAACGGAGCGTTTAAAAATGCGCATAGGACACTCAAATTGCCAGCTGAGGATAGCCTGGCTCCGGGGAGCGTGCTCGCGTTGAAAAAAATCGGGTAGGCCCCATGATGGGGCCGCCATCGGCCTCCGAAGTTACGTTAAAATGCAACTTTCAGCGCGACTTTTAAACGCGTGCTCACACGTAAATCATGTGAGCTGCCACTATAGTTAACCTCTGGGGAGCGTCTTCAAATGTAAAATTTTTTTTAATACTATTTTTTTAAATTCAATTTATAAAATAGCTTTGTTCCAGCAGCTGTCAATAAGTAGTTTTCTTACTATGTAACATTTCAAGAAATAACACGAAGTCGGCCAATATTTTCCGTAACCTCGCCCTTTGATGTATCAGGTATTATATAAAATTGAATAATTTTTACTTTACGAGTAGTACCCTTGAAGGAAAGTATAGTAATCGACGGAAAAAAAAATCGGGATTTCAGCGGAATATTTTTGTGACAATCTGACAACCGGAAGTGGCAAATGTTACATGCATCTTCTTCGCGATTTATACGATTTTGGCCAAACTAATATCAGTGCGCGACCAGTGACCAAGTGGTCGTCTGTTTTTATTTGGGGGCAGGTAAAAACGAATGGGGTGGTTTTTATTGTAGGTAGGGGGCTGATATCAACCATGCAAAATATATCTACCTGTAATCTCGGGTTTTGCCATTATTATATTATATTAACCTTTATTTAACCAATATAATTGTAATTACATTGTGTTTTGTGAAAAAAGTAAATTAAATATGTTTCATTCTTTTACAATAATATTAAAATAATTGTTTTTCTTGGTTAAGCGCCCTTTTGGACAAAGGTCTCCCCTAACGTCTTCCAGTGGATCCTGTCCTTGGTTTTCCTCGTCCATGTAGGTCCCGCCATTCCCAGGATTTCATCTACCCATCTTCTTCTTTGGCGGCCTCTTAATCTTGTGTTTTCCAGTGGGATCCATTCTGTTGTTTCTTTAGCCCAGCCTCCACCTGTTCGTTCAATCTGTCCGGCCCAGCACCATTTCAAAAATCTTATTGTATGTATTATGTCTGAGCTTTTTATTTGGTTTTTTATGTCTACTGTTCTTATTTTGTCTCTCCAGGTGATGTTAAGCATGCTGCGTTCCATTTTGTTGGTTCGGATTTTTCTTGTTAACTTTTCCGTTAATGCCCAAGTTTGGTAGCCGTACGTCAGTACCGGACTTACGCACATGTCGAAGATTTTTCGTTTAACATGTCGTTAATAGATCGAGTTTTCCCTTGAATATATGTTGTAGTGACCAGTACTTTTTCCACGCTAGGGTTGTGCGCCTATGAACCTCTTTCTTTAGTCTGTTGTGGAATGATATGGTTTGTCCAAGGTATTGATAGTCTTCAACGACTTCTATTTTATTTCCTTTCATGGTAATATTTGGGTTTTGGGTAGCGTTAGTAATGATTTTTGTTTTAGTTATATTGATCTTCAATCCTACTTCTTCGCACACTCTTCCTAGTTCCTAATCTCGGGTTTTGCCATTAGAGACACCCAATTATGAATCAATATACAAAAACCCGAAAAAGTGCTGTCAGGATTGGTCAAAATTGCAATTCAAACAAGAAAGTACGAACTCCAATATTAACTGTTATATATTTCGGTGGCAAGTAATAAACAACAACCTATAAATAATTTTCAAACACTTTATTACTAAACTTTTATACAACTGCTATGTAAACTCTTCCAAATGCGAATGTCAAATGTACGAGTACTACGACATCGACGAACCAGTCGGGAAAAACATAGAAACTAAACCTGAACAGAACGCACACAGGGCGATAATATTCGAATACATTACATTAACAATAAACGCCCCGTTAATGTAACGAATACATTACATTAACGGGGCGTTTAAAAATGCACATAGAACACTCAAATTGCCAGCTGAGGATAGCCTGGCTCCGGCGAGCGTGCTCGCGTTGAAAAAAATCGCGTAGGCCGCATGATGGGGCCGCCATCGGCCTCCGAAGTTACGTTAAAATGCAACTTTCAGCTCGACTTTTAAACGCGTGCTCACACGTAAATCATGTGAGCTGCCACTATAGGTTAACCTCTGGAGAGCGTCTTCAAATGTAAATTTTTTTTTATACTATTTTTTAAAATACAATTTATAAAATAGCTTTGTTCGAGAAGCTATCAATAACTAGTTTTCTTACTATGTAACATTTCAAGAAACGTCAGCTCATTTAAATAATACGAAGTCGGCCAATATTTTCCGTAACCTCGCCCTTTGATATATCAGGTATTATATAAAATTGAATAATTTTTACTTTACGACTAGTACCCTTGAAGGAAAGTATAGTAATCGACGGAAAAAAACGGGATTTCAGCGGATATTTTTTGTGACAATCTGACAACCGGAAGTGGCAAACATGCATCTTCTTCGCGATTTATACGATTTTGGCCAAACTAATATCAGTTCATCTTCCAGTGACTTTAAATATGTATACAAATTTGCAGATCAGTGGGATGAACGGATTAGACATTATATGCTTTTATAGAAGCGGTTTGACAGAATCCACAGTCTTCGTCGCTGTGTTGCGAATTGTTAGATTTTGACAAACGTCAGTGCCACTGGCATGACATGACATTAAATGTCAGGATGACAAATGCATTATGTCATAGAAACTGACGTTAGTTAGGGTCCAGATTGGCTGTGGTTTTACAAAATTGAATAATTGCAAAAGTGTTTAGATATTTCATTGTACCAACGATATAGTCGGAAAGTAAGGTGAGGGCCAACCCAGATATTTTATAAGATTGTATGGTCAGTAGCTCAAAATGTATTATCTCTCAATGTTTGTGTACTCAAACCTGTTACACCCTGTATAGTAGAAGCTTATGTGTTAACAAAGCTAAATTTCTATCAATAAGTCACTACATGTATTTATACTTAATGCCCAATTCCTCTCGTTTCTTTTTCACATGTACTTTCCAGCGAAACTTGGCATCCAGCGTTATGCCAAGATATTTGGTCGTATTCGAGTAGTTATATTATTATTATTTGAGAAATTTATATCGAGGATTTGCTTTTGTCTGGAATTTATTCCTCCTTCAACAGTTTTATCAAATGCCATTGTAGCATGTACTATAAATAACCATCTGCTATGATACCAAATTGCCGAAAATTAAATTATTGCTCACAAATTTATATGCAATAACTTACTTTGGAAGTTAACTGTACATCTTCTATTGAACACATGTACATTGTATCAATTACCTGTCAAATTTACCCCAAAATCGGATATAATAGATTTAAATAACTGTTCATTGCTCCTTAACGAGTTTATTTGGTTACGTTTACCTGTTTGTTTGTAACGTTGTACCAAAACAAGCATTGTCCTAAACAATAACAACTAATATGGTGTCAGGTAAGCAATTTTGTAATCAGGTATTAACTTTACCTGTCTGGCTATCAATATTGTACCTTAGTGACGTTGAATAATATAATCAAGATTAGCCCTAACTGTAACTGATTCTATTGTAAACGGTAAGTCCATATAAATAAACAAAGGGATGTGTAGAAAGAAAATAAGTTAAAAAGAATTTTTTTGGGCAATAACCGCTATCTTAAATGCAACCGTAGACACGTGTTTCGGACTTATTAGTCCTCGTCAGTACGGTATAGCCAAAGAGAAAGGATGGAAACTCAATGGAGAACTCAACAAAAGGGACCATAATCAGGGAGACCAACGTCGCCAATTGGAGCTTCAGTCACGACATCCTCGGATTGAGGATAAGACGCAACGTCGCGCCGAGGTAACAAGTACACTCCGAGGTACAACCTTAGCCCAGGTACTATGAAGGAAAAGTATTATTTGCGGAGAAATCTAAACAGTAAAAAGGATTTTTTGGGGCAATAACCGCTATCTTAAATGCAACCGTAGACACGTGTTTCGGACTTATTAGTCCTCGTCAGTACGATATAGCCAAAGAGAAAGGATGGAAACTCAATGGAGACCTCAACAAAAGGGACCATTTACGTACGGTTATACGGTTGCATTTAAGATAGCGGTTATTGCCCTAAAAATCCTTTTTACTGTTTAGATTTCACCGCAAATAATCCTTTTCCTTCATAGTACCTGGGCTAAGGTTGTACGTCGGGGTGTACTTGTTACCTCGGCGCGACGTTGCGTCTTATCCTCAATCCGAGGATGTCGTGACTGAAGCTCCAATTGGCGACGTTGGTCTCCCTGATTATGGTCCCTTTTGTTGAGTTCTCCATTGAGTTTCCATCCTTTCTCTTTGGCTATACCGTACTGACGAGGACTAATAAGTCCGAAACACGTGTCTACGGTTGCATTTAAGATAGCGGTTATTGCCCAAAAAAATCCTTTTTACTGTTTAGATTTTACCGCAAATAATCCTTTTCCGAAAATAAGTTACTTTAATAAGTAAACGGTAAACACAAAAATGCATAATGTATAATATCGAGGCAACAAGCACTACCCGTGTTTTGAATTGCCTATCTACCACTATGTTTTGTTTATATTATAACTGCCACATTGTATTTACTTTACACCACACTTATTACTTATCCATTTAACCTTTATGAAGAACACAACAACTGTACGAAAAAAAGCAACAATAGAATTTATTTTATACGATATTTATTCAAAAAAAAAAACAAACAATAATTACAATATAATACACCCAAAATCAATCTATATACAAATATACAAGTTATTAGGTTATGTCAAAGACCTTTCACACACGAACAGGTCATCTCTTCACATCACTCACTCTGTCTGTTAGTTCTCATTTTCACCACCGTCAACAGCGCTCGCGTCATGTGTGTTGTTGGTTGCCAACAGCTCGGCCTCTCCTGACTCCTCGTCGTCCTCGACGTGATCTTCATCTTCAGTTTCACTCTCAACGTCGAATTGGACCCAGGGCTTCATCCTATCAGGGGCGACGACACCTTCATATGGCTTCTGCGTCAGCTGACAACCTGGAACATCCTTGATGACATATCGGTCTTTGTCCAAGACCTTATGGATTCGATATGGTCCCTCGTACTTTTTCCCCATCTTCGGAACGTGGTCAGTTGGTGCTGCTGCTCTCTCCATCATGACCAATTGTCCTTCTTGATACTTCTGTTGCGGTTTTCGATCAGCATCGTAGTACTTCTTTGTTGTCTCTTGTGCAATTTTGATGGAATTGCCTGCTTGTATTCGTGCTTCGTTTCTTTCAGCGACAAATCTTTCCAATTCCTCTTCCTTTTCGATCTCCTCAGGCATCACGGGTAGATTTCTTGCCTTTAGTTTATATCCCAGCAATAATTGACGTGGGATTTTCTGTGTACTCTTCTGGACTATACTACTAAGTGCTATTTGAACATCACTTAGAGCTTCTTCATCCCACCTTACAGCAACGTATACCACTTGTATGCTTCTCTCTTCGCAATACGTTCGGAATGCTTCACTGGTAAAACTAGTACCTCTATCCGTGATGTTCTTCTTTGGATAACCAAACTTTAAAAATTTTAGCTAATGTCTTGATGCTTTCCTCACTCTTTGTAGTCTTCACTGGTTCTAAAAACACGTACTTAGTGAATGCATCAATCAAGGTGAGTACATACTGTTTTCGCGAATCTTTTGCCATGTGTACGTGGTGGTAACCATTTTTCAAATCCAGTAATGAAAAGTAATTTGACCCACTCAAATTGTCGATAAGTGTCTCAATCACCGGCAATGGAAAATTGCTTTTCGCCGTCTTCTTATTTAAATTTCTATAATCAATACAAAGTCGATATTCCCTATTCTTCTTGGGCACTAAAACTACAGGACTGGCATATTCGGAGTCACTTGGCTGAATAATTCCCTCTTTCAACCATTTGTCGACTATCTCATTCACTATTTGGTTTTCATAAAATCCAAAACGCCTAGGTTTGCTGGTGACTGGTATCTCATCGTTCGATGTTCATTTTAATTTTTGAGACGACATTTCTTGTAACTGAACCTCGATCCAAAATCACCTGCTTCAACTTGTGTCGATCTTCAACATCTAACTCAGGATTTATTTCAATATCTTTCTCCCGCTCCAAATCTTCCTTCTCAAGATTTATTTGCATAATCTCAACCATTGGTAACTCTGGTGTATTTTTACTGTTGAACCTCACTTCGTCCTTTGTCACCGTCCAAAAACTCGCGCCCAATTATAGCGTCACTCCCGATCGCGTAATCCGGTACGACCACCATTCGGATTTCGGTTTCGACTTCATCCATTTTCGCGACAATCATAACTTCAAATTCGGCATAGATTGTAGCTTTGTTAAGTCCAACTAAAATGTTCTTTCGCGGTTTCATTGGCACGTTTAGTCTTTTAGCACAATACATTTTTAGTAAATTGGCATCCGAACCAGTGTCTATCATTGCTATAAACGAATGATCCCCGACGCGCATCTCCTTATAGTATTTCGATATTGGTTTAACCGAAACAGTGTGAACGCCACTTTTATCATTTTCCTTCGGCTCATTCAATTCCGGACATTTACGCGCAATGTGTTCTGGTTTTCGGCACTTATAACAAATAATGTCTTTATTTCCCCGCGTTCGCGTATCGGCACTTGATGACTTACTAGTACTAGCTTCAATCGTTGATTCCCTTGAATTTATACGATTTTTCTCAAATTTGTGATTTCCGACATTCCCCATTTCGCTTTGCAATAACTTCATGGTCCCGAACAAATCCTTCAACGTTTTGTGGTTCACCATGACTAATTGTGTGCGGATTGTGAAATTATTAATTCCACGAATCAAATGAGAAATTGTTTCAGATTCTGACATACCCGCCTTTTTTGCTAGTCGGCACTTCTCATGGTAGTAATCTTCGAAACGCTCGGATTGGCCCCATCTCTTATTTCGAACCCGATCCACCAACGTTGCTGCGTCTTCTAGCTCTTCAAACATATCCAATAATTTTTCCCTAAATGTTCCCCAATCACTTCTCAGCAAATCGCTTGTTTCATAAATTTTTCTAGCATTTCCACCAAGTTTATTCGCCGCTAAGACTTTTATAATGTTATCTTGCACACAATATATCTCTTTCAATCCATCAATACGTTCAAGCCATTCGCCAATATCTAAATTACCTTTTTCGCCTGTAAATATAGGTATCTGCGAACCAATTTCAGTAAATGGTATCTGTGGATTCTGATTTTCTTTCGACGTTACCGGTTTATCCCTTATTTCACGCCTTAACTTATCCATTTCTTCATCTTTTTCCTGCAATTTTCTTGTCAATTCCTTCAACAGACACATCATCTCGTGCATTTCAAAATTTGTTGCACTCACGCCTGCACTTTTTCTCGTTTCTGCCATTTTACTGTTTATTCCGCGAATAACACGCGCGAAAAACACGACTGTCCGATCACACTTTGTACTCCGCTCCTAACAATAGCGAACTTGTACACGCCGCGCAAATCGGGTCCAGCAGTACGCGTTCTCGACACCCGCGAACACAAAAACAAGCAAATCACCGTTTGTCCTTGATCCCACTTCTGAAGCCAGCCAAGTCCTCGGCCTGGACTTGGCCGAGGAGGGTGCAGTCAAAACTAATATACGGACACACACTTAGTTTGAAAACGCTTTAATAACTCTAAACTAAATAAACTAACATTTCAACCATGTTACAACAAAATATAACTGACATAACCTTATTCAGGTCATCTCTTCACTTCACACATCACTCACTCTGTCTGTTAGTTCTCATTTTCACCACCGTCAACAGCGCTCGCGTCATGTGTGTTGTTGGTTGCCAACAACAGCATGTGCTATAAATAACCATCTGCTATAATGCCAAACTGTTGAAAATTAAATTATTGCTCACAAATCTATATGCAATAAGCAAATTCAGATATAATAAGACATAAATAACTGTTCATTTGTCCTTAACGAGTTTATTTGTCTACGTTTACCTGTTTGTAACGTTATACCAAAACAAGCATTGCTAAACAATGACAACCAACATGGTGTCAGGTAAACAATTTTATAGTCAGGTATTAACTTTACCTGTGTGGTTATTAACATTGTTACCTTAGTGACGTTGAATAATATAATCAAGATTAACCCTAACTGTTTTTACTGTAAACGATAAGTCCATACAAACAAACAAAGGGATGTATAGAAAGAAAATAAGTTACTTTAGTAAGTAAACAGTAAACACGATAATGTACAATATCTAGGCAACAGTGCTCGTGTTTTGAATTACCTATCCACCACATTGTTTTGTTTGTATTATAACTGTCACATTGTTTTTCAAAAGACGGTACAGCCCCAATTATACGCAGAAATTACATTTTTATTGCGAAATTCAGATATTATCTGTATGTATGTATAGCAAGTGCAAACGATTTTACGTTTAGAATAAAAAACTAACTCCACTGCGTTTGTTTATGGGGCACCAAAGAACGTGTTTCAGCGACTCAGTTGGCTGAGATATGGGGTAAAGTTAGCACGTGAAAATTGGTCTCCCATATTTTTAGAGGTAAATACCTCATCTGCCGATAGTTACATTGAAATTAGTGGTAGAATAAACTTGTTTTTGACCATGGTGTGACCGCAATGAAATAACCCATGAACTATTTAGTATCTAAGTTGTATTTTGTAAGCATGTCGTTAAGTTCAGTGTTTCAACATACCAACATAATTAAACAAAGTTTTCGTGTTGTAGGTGCAACATTTTATGACTATAATTTACCTCATTCACAAAATGGAACTCAACAAACCAAAGAAAGACACCAAAACCAACACAACAATTTTACGTGCCTCCATGTCGTCGTGGTTTGGTAAACACCACCAATACAAACCGGTACTACCACCGGTACTCCTGTGTCGTTAAGGCCAAAAACTAACGTAGGGACTGCAAAAAGAATCACTTCTTTCCATTTGGGAATGAAAACTGATCACAACACTGTCAAAAGAACGAGATTAAGTTCAAACTTGAAGTTGCTAGAATAAAACAACAAGGCTGGCCATTTCAGTATCAGATATTGTTGTATATAATACACGTTTTTTAATATCTTATACAAAGTTAATAATATTTTAGACAAAATTACTCATTTTCAGCTCTATATATGTATTCTTTGAATAATAAAGCGTTCTTTAGTTGATTTGTTTGCATGATTGTTAAAGATTTTGATTAATAAATGCATGTAATTTCCACTTCCTGTTGTTAAATTCTCACCAAATTCAACACAGTTCGTCCAGCGGTACTTCTACATAACTATACCAAATTTCATCCCGATCCGTTGTTCCGTTTGGGCGCTATCTCTTTCACAAACACACCTACGCTTTGTCAGCTGTTGTGAGCAAACCTCGTACAAGCGTCGTCGCTGCTGATATTTGACATCAGTTATCAACAAGAATACCGCGCGACCACAACAGTCGCGTTAATTTCGCATGATTTCTTGGAAACATCGTATGTTTTTGAAGTGTTCTAACGCGATAATGGTTGACGTGTATGTTGTTCACTTGGCAGAAGCGGATTTCTGAACGGATCTGTGATTTTAACCTATATTATCACACCATATTAGGTAAGAATGTATTTTTAATCGATAAGTATGGTTTCACGCCGAAAAAAAAATCGGTGAACGTACAGGGAAACTTAAAGTTAAACTGAGACCTGCGCGAAGAACGGCATTCGGCGAGAGTGAGATGCATACACGCAGCGCGCGTGAACCTATCGCGTGGACGTAAATAAATATTCAAATGCTGCCGCGTAGATTAACGTTCTTACCGCGCACGCTTATCATCGTTGCCTCCACCAAAATATGGTAGAGGCTCTCCACCATATCTCTCGTTGGATTGTCAAAAGTTGGGGTGCCATGTTATGTATTATAAGGAGCACTTACAGAGTGAGAAAATATAAAGGGAGAATGAGGCAAAAAACACAAATACAAGTAAGAAATTAATTAAAATAAGGGAACATACGGGGACACACTTTTCACGCTACAGTGGCCGTTGAACCGAATTAAATCAAGACAAAATAAAGATGGGCCTCGGAAAGGTATACATAAATACAAACAAAGGAAAGTTCTAAACACAGAATACATATTATGGCAACTCAAAATATACGTTTGAGCTGGTTACGGCCCTGCTCGGCAAAAGAAAAACCCGTTCGGGCTTAAAAGGTGGGAAAAGCCACTCACCGTGCTGTATAAACAATACTTTACACTGATCTGAAGAAGTATATAGAATTCACTATCATGTTAATACAACAAATTAAAACACTTCACTTTACAGCAAAAACGCGTATTCACTACACAACACAGTCCTTGTCATATTGCGGTAAATTTATTACGATAAGTATGTGATTACAAGTTTAAATGAATAGGTATAGGTATCAATTGTGTTTATTGTATCAAAGTACCTAGTCCTTCGGGTTGGTAGAGGGCTACACTCCAGAACCTGGTCCAGATTCTCAGCCCACTTGTTGGCCATTATTGGCTTTTCTCACATTATCAGTCAACCATCTCACAATGCCTTTGTAACTGGCGTGTAGTTGGCTCAAATCGGAATGTCCACTCAATGTTCCAGTTGTTTATGGTACTTTTAAAAATTTTAAAACAAAATCTTTATTAGTATAATACAAGCCATCGCAAATAACTTTATCATAATAATATCTTAAATTTTTATAATTACAAATAATGTTGCTTGTATATAGCTGATTCATTCCCTTGTGATTGCTTAATAAGTTTAAAGGTAAAATGATATTATAATTTTTATCAGTGTATTTACATTTAATCCCGCTGCATAGTGAAGCAACACGTTGTAAATCTATTTCGTCAGTGCACACATGAACCAAGTAATTCTAATGCACCTTTCACAATTTCATCTGTGTGATGTTTGGATTCTATGAGAAGTTCTAAAATTTCTGTTGTTCCATTCTCTAAATAGCGATAGCTTAACAGTTCTTTGGGTACTTCAATTTTATTGAGTAAAAATGCTACACCTTGACAAATACTCTCAGAGATAAATTTTGTCAAATGGTTAGTGTATGTACTCTTAATGTTGCTAAATACATCACACTGTACTTAAAACTAGTCACATCTTTACTGGTGTATAGACACAAATTGACTAAACTAATAGTGAACGCACACGGTATAAACCGGGGTCAATAAAAGAGGTGATGGTTAGGATTAGTGGTACTAACAGAACGTTGGTAGAATAAAACAAAAGTAGAAATCTTACGTGATGTATATTGGCTCTCACACACATACGCGGCGCGTTATTACACTTAAGCAATATAGCGGTCGACAGGTTGTCTTGTTGCGGTTTATTTGCGGTGCACATACAAAAGAGAAGGAGTATTGGGGTACATCCCATTTTATACCCTGGCGGCAATTGTATCGCGAACGATCGAGTATGGTCGAGGGTTAACATTTCCACCCACCAAAAAATAGTGAAGATACATATACATTTTTTACAGACAAATACATAAAGGAGTGCGGCGACAAAATATGGACACTAATTGAGCGGCAAAACACACACTTTCGTGACCGGTCGTTTTAACTGGCCAGTCGGCGTCTTGAGGGTGACGACTCGTGTGACGTTGTCTTTTCCTGGGTGAAGAGCAACGACTCGGCCAAGAATCCACTTCAACGGTGGAAGTTGCTCGTGTTGGATAATAGTGGAGTAAAATCGCTCTCCTAACTCGCTGTTTTCTGAGGGTACGTGACTCTGAGGTATAACAAAATGAAACCTATACCATCTTATAGAGGACATTTTAGGGCATAGGAAATGGAAATCTACAACTTTTTTTAGTAGAACCGAACTTTGAAAACGACGCTTAAACGCGACTGATCTGGTATTCGAAAAACCACGTTTTTCTTAACATTTATCGTTGTATTAATTCAAGTATACAAGCTATGGTTTTGATATTTTGCAGACAAATACTTAAAATGTGAGCGCTTCCAATGGCCAGTTGGAAATTTCAAAAATGTTTAAAGTTTTTGAAAAAATAAATAAGGAATATTGAATTATAAAAATCGTGTATCTAAAACTTCTCCCTGCGGCGAGCTATGTGAATTGTTGAAAATGTTTATATACATATATTGAGTGAAATGTAGTCAGAACATTGAGAAAGTTTTTTAAAAAAAAATTATGTCGATAGCTGCACTAGTTACAGAAATATGAATTTTTATAGAAGAGCCTTGGAATGCGCGCTAATGCCGAGAGCGGCTAGCGGCTACCATACCAGTCTGGAAATCATTTGCGTTACAGGGTGCGGCAACGTTTAATTCGTTTTTAAAATGCGTATTAAATAAAAATGCAACAAATATTTTTAAATAAATTATAGTTTATTTTTGTTAATACACTTTCCGGTTAAGAGGGATATACTATTTCATTTAAATGACTGCTTCGACTGGCTTTGCACTAGCCCATTCTGTCAACCCAATTTTTCACTATATTTTCAATGATTTTAACCTCTATTTCGCCAAGAGCCACTTTAATGGAGTTTTTCAAAGCCCAAGTCGTCTCTGGATGATCAACATAACATCTGTCCTTGGCAGCGCCACACAAATAAGAATCCCAAGGAGTCAAATCACAGCTCCTAGACGGCCAGTTGACATGGCCATTTCCGCTGATAATGCCATTTTTCGAAAATAGTCGCCCTATCTTCAAAAATCGCATTTTTGTGTAAAATCCTTCGCAAAGTCCTATCGCTAATGTTTAATTCTTGTGCGCGATGGCCGCATCCTATAGAAAAAAAATAAGAAAATTTTTAGATGTAGAGTACGTAAGTAAACCGTTTTGTACAAAATTTACTTTAAATGTTATCCTCTTCGTCATCCTCGTACAATTCAGCAACATTGTTCTGACAATTTTTGCAGGAACAATCTCTGCAGCATTTTAGGCCCTCTTTCAAGCATACACATCTATTATTTTGACATAACCAGTAGCCTAATATCCGTTGGTATGGGATCAGCGGTCATTAAAACAGACTCTAAAATTCCGTTATTCCTAGTCCAACCAAAGTTCAGAGGGTGCACAACCATATACGCAATTGATATGTATATGCATCTAAAATTTTGATTAGCATACCTACCTTGGTACATGCTGATAAAATGCGTCATACATTGGTGGCGTTATGTAAGTTATGAAGCGGACTTACTGGAAGTTGTGGTCAACTGATACCTCAATTCATTGAGTGTTTGAATGACCTTATTCTTCTAAATAGGGTCAATGAAAATTTATTGGCAATATTAACAGCTTCAGTTGTAGACACGAAGTTTAGTTTTGACCGCTCATAAATTTTAATAGGAATCGCTTATTTTCAAACAATTTAAAAAAAAATCGAAACATTACCACTTTTCTACTTTCAGAAACTTTATAGGCATACGCATCTGTCAAGTCACCTCTTCTGCGTCTTTCCAAAGATTTTCACGATTCATTATGTTTATCAATATTTATCGAACGATCCCTATTAAAAATTGTGAATGGTTGGAACATTTGCATTCGCTCTATTTAGAAATAAGAATAAGGCCATTCAAACAGTCAATTAATTGAGGTATCAGTTGCGCACAACTTCCAATAAGTCTGCTTCAGAACTTCGATCAACAGATGACGCATTTCATCAGCATGTACTAAGGTAGGTATGCTAACGAAAAAAAATCCATTTATGTGATCACCAAAATTTTAGATGCATATATCAATTGCGTATATAGTTGTGCAGTCATATACCTATTATGTCTCTAGTTGACCCTCTTAACTTTGTTTGGTTGGACTAGGAATAACGGAATATTAGAGCCTACTTTAATGACCGCTGATCCCATACCAACGGATATAAGGCAACTGTTGAATATCTTTTGCAAAGATAAGTTATGTCAAAATAATAGATGTGTATGCTTGAAAGAGGGCCTAAAATGCTGCAGAGATTGTTCCTGCAAAAAGTGTCAGAACAATGTTCCTGAATTGTACGAAGATGACGAAGAGGAAAACATTTAAAGTAAATTTTATACAAAACGGTTTACTTACATACTCTACATCTACAAATTTTCTTATTTTATTTCTAGATGTAACGCAAATGATTTCCAAACTGGTTAGTAGCCGCTCTCGGCATCAGCGCGCATTCCAAGCCTCTTCTATAAAAATTCATATTTCTGTAACTAGTGCAGCTATCGACTTAATTTTTTTTTTAAACTTTCTCAATGTTCTGACTACATTTCACTCAATATATGTATATCAACATTTTCAACAATTCACATAGCTCGCCGCAGGGAGAAGTTTTAGATGCACGATTTTGATCATTCAATATTTCTTATTTATTTTTTAAAAAACTTTAAACATTTTTGAAATTTCCAACTGGCCATTGGAAGCGCTCACATTTTAAGTATATGTCTGCAAAAAATCAAAATCATAGCTTGTATACTTGAATTAATACAACGGTAAATGTTAAGAAAAACGTGGTTTTTCGAATTCCAGATCAGTCGCATTTAAGCGTCGTTTTCAAAGTTCGGTTCTACTAAAAAAAGTTGTAGATTCCCGTTTCCTATGCCCTAAAACATCCCCTACAAGATGGTATAGGTTTCATTTGGTTATACCTCGGAGTCATAATTTCACTGTGATTTTACTCCACTATAAGAGCCAGGTCTCCAATTGCGATGGCAGGCTCCACAGTGTTCCATTTGTGCCGCTGTTGCATGGTGTGTAGGTATTCCTGCCTCCAGCGACCCCAAAAATCCTGGACCATTCGTTGGAGCAGGTTCCAACGAGTCAGTCGGTTGGTTGGTTGATCGGTAACGTCAGTGTCTGGAACCTCACAATTCAGTGGCTCTAAAAGCAAGAAATGTGTTGGTGTCAGCGGTGCAAGATCATTTGGGTGTGAGGAGAGCGGGAAAAGGGGTCGTGAGTTCAATACGGCCTCGATCTGCGTCAGGACCGTGTACATCTCCTCGAAGGTGAGTTGTTGGTTGCCGATAACCCGCGTTAAATGGGTTTTTACAGACTTCACCCCTGCCTCTGATAATTCGTTGAAATGTGGAGCTCCCGGCGGGTTGAATTGCCCAGTGACTATCCGGTGGCCTCAGCGATGTCCTGCATTTTGTTGTATGCACCCACAAAATTGGTTCTCTGGTCGCTGAATATTGCAGAACATTGACCTCGTCGGGAGACGAATCGCCTCAGAGCGGCTAAGAAGGCATCAGTCGACAAATCTGAAACCAACTCAAGGTGCACAGCCTTAGTAGACGCACATACAAATATACAAATATAGGACTTAACCGACCGAGCACCCCGATAACGATGCATTTTTGTGAGGATAGGTCCAGCGAAGTCTACCCCCACTGTGGAGAAGGCACTTGATTCCGAGACTGAATGATGGAAGATAAGCCATCAGCGGAGTATATGAACTTGGCTTGGGCCGGAAGCAGCGAATACATCTCGATAGTACTCGGTGGATGGCACTCCTTGGTGATAGAATCCAAAACTGCTGTGCCAGGAGAGATGATAACGTGCGATAACCAGGATGCAGAAATTTCAGGTGCGTTTCTTCTATTATTAAGTCCGTCAATCGTGATCCTTTGGGCAGCAGCAACTGATGTCTCTGGTCGAACGGCACTCCAGAATTACGCAATCAACCACCCACCTTAATTAACCCGTCTCGATCGACGATTGACCGAGTTTACGGAAAGGCTTTGTAGGTAATTGGTTGTGGGCCAATGATTGGAGTACTTCTGGGAAACATTGCACATGAACGTGTTTCACTAAGGAGTGTAGCGAATGCTGTAGCTCGGACGGAGATAGGACAGCAGAAGTAAATGAACTTTTCCTCCTGGATCGCGATATAAAACGGTGGACATAAGCGATAATTCGTTTGATCCGGAGTAATGAAGAAAATCTAGTAAGTAACGCATCAAACGGATGAACTTGATTTTTATATATATATATATATATATATATATATATATATATATATATATATATATATATATATATATATATATATATATATATATATATATATACAATCTTTATTCCAACAACTATATATGTATGTACATTCTATTTCATTTCACAAACGTTATTTTGTTCTTCTTTCCCTGTGTTGGAATTGGCTATCGACCGAGGTCTTTCTGCCCTTTGCTGATCTAATTGCTGGTTTCTCTACTCTTGCTCATACAATGATTCGATATACTCTAGGAGGGTTTTTTCTGGATATTTGAATTTTGGTGGGAGATTGTTGCGGTGGAGGAATAGGTGTTGAATTTAGTAAGGATTATTTTTTGTTGTTTTGATAAACACAGTCTACAAAGGTCTACAAAATGACGGTTATATCGACTCTCTACTCTCGGTCGTTCAATCCAAACCATCGTTTAACTATTTTTATATGGTGGGCCAAGAACTCCCCACTTTTCCGGCAATTCGCAGAGGAAAGGGAAGTGTTGCCAACATACTCTGTAAGGAACAAACATAGGACAGTAATATTTTGCCCTTCAGTTGCATGCGTGCGTGCGAATGCGAGATTTTGATTACTATTTAAAAAATTAAACCATAATCTTGTCTTTCAACTATTCCATATACTCTACATTGAATAACTTTGTTCAAAGCGCAATACATGGTAGTTTACAAAAGTTGTCGTTGCTACTATGGCCATCTATGGCTGCTACTCGAAGCTACATAGGTGACACCATTACAGTATTCTATAATAACTGTAATAATTTGTATTCTTTAAATTTTTCTTTCTGTACTACTATGGTCAATACGTCTTACAAAACGAGTGCTACATTTATCGTTTATAAATTTAGTAAATGTGACAGCTATATTGGTTGGTGGATTCCATTGTTACCAAAGTCAGAAGTAAACACTGAGCACTGAGTCTACTGTGGAACCAAAGTAGAAAAATTCGAAATTCTTATTGCGAAAATTTCAAATGGTAAATATTGTTCTAATTGTAAAGCACCGACCTTCGATTACTATATATTAATAATGTTCTGGTGATATTTCCAATACTTGACAACACTTTCTGGTGTTTTTCCAACAATTGGCAAAATTGGGCTTTCTTAAACAAGGTAGAAAGAGACGGACTGAGTTTTTTAGAAAGAGATCGTTGCGTTCTTGGCCCACCATGTAAAAATAGTTACACTATGATCCAAACACACGCTTGCGAGAGAAGCAAAAATGATGTCGATGATAAAGATTAGCTATAAAGCTCGATAAGATATTATATTACTAGCGTCGCTCAGTGACAATAAGTAAAAAATACGATCTAAGAAATAATGAACTGCCAACAGTAGCGAATAATTTTAGAATGTCCGTGTGCGGACGTCTCTACATTTAGTCGAGTTTAGTAACCACTCGACTAAGTATAGAGATGTTATTTCATAAAATTTGCTTTATTGCTGATACATTTACCTACTTTCTTAATAAAACAATACAATTTTGACTTACCTGCCATTCCCACTGCACTTTTCTATACACCATCCATTATCGCCGCCCGAACGTTCATGCACGCTGCTCGCGACGCCTCGACAATTTGGGAGTGTGCCTTTTCCATAGAATACATACAGTAAGAATATAGCAAGTTAGGATATATTTTCTGTAGGCAAACAAAATACACCACCATTTGTATAGACTGAAACAAGTGTAATTTTTTTTACATTGCAGTAAATACACAGTGAGTTTTGGCACAGAAAATATACAGTACAACTTCGATAGATCGGACACTCTCTAGTACGGACATTCCAGTAATCCGAACGCTCTTGTCAACCGGACATTTTAGAAATTTTACCTCCCTAGTTCGGACACAAAATATAATTTGCTGTTAAAACCAGGTAGAAAATATCAATGGATTGTTTAAAATTCATGCCTTACTGTAAAGTAACCGGATCACATAAATTGCCACTTAATATTAGCAAAAGCGGCAAATCTAGAAGCTTTTAAATACAGAATGAGCTCCATGTCAGTTGTGTACAAGGCGTCTGATAAAGGACGGATGAGTAGAACATTGCTTACTGAATGTTTGGAAAAATATTTTAAGCCTGAATTTAAGACATTTTTAACAGGGGTTAACAGGCCCCAGAAAGCTTTAATGTCGATGCTGCCAACGCGTTTTCTTTGGGCATCAGGTGGTCTGCAGAAAACAATTTTCCCATGGAAAATATCCTGCTTCTCAAAAGGCCCAGAGAAAAATTTATAATGTGGCTGTATCCAAAAGAATATAAACAAAAATTAATACATCTTTAAAAAATAACTGAAATCGTTTGCTTATTTTATCCATTTCTGTTCAGAATTTAGTTTTTAATTTTATATTTTTGGTTTTATGTGACCTCGGATGCGAAAAGGGACCTATCGTGCGAAAATAACGTGCACCATAACGGTACCTATCGGAAGAGACCTTACGTGCGAAAATAGTGTACAAGATAACGTTACAACAGGTCCCTTTTCGCGTCCGGGGTCACATATATTCAAATATCCCGAGTTGTTTTCATGTTCATAATAAAAAAAATCACCCTTCCTAACAAAAAACCTCCAGTAATCCGGATACCTCTACAGTCCGGACATGGTCAGGAACGATATATGTCCGGATTATCGAAGTTATACTGTACTGTGAAATAACAGTTATGTTGTGTGGAGAATTACCCACACTTTTTACAGTGTACATGATATGATCATTTATTTGTACCACAACAGGTAATGTCGGTGGAAATGGGTCTTTTCCCAAGCGAACAAAAACCCCTAGTGGACGACAATCGAACGGCGAAGTTATCGGACCTGCAGAGAAACCGCCTTAAGGTTTTATCCTCGGAATTTGACATTCCGATCAACGGGAACAACTTCGTTTTGCCCAAATCGGAAGAAATCACCGAGGATAGCATCTGCACTATCAACCGAAAGAAGAACATGACCAGTAGGTGTTTCAGACAAAAAATCGACAATCAGACCTTCCTCAACAACAATTACAATAATAAGTTAGCGCAAGAACACGAAGAGAACGGTAATTCCGCGGTGATCGTCGAGAACTGCGATACGCGCCAAAATTTCCCTCTACGGTTAGACTTCTCCAACTTGGCAGTGTCCAAGAAAAACGACGATCGACAATCCATATTTGGCCGATTCCTCAAGAGTCCCAATTTCGAGTTGGAACGTCCGATTCCGATGTCGATCGATTCAACGCCTTGCGCGACTGAAACCGCCTCTAGCAAAGACCAATTCTCTTCTGGCTTCACCGAGGAATGCTTTAACTTTGGCCAGAAAGATGTGCCGTCGTTGAGTCAATCGGGGGGAATCCTTAAAGCTATTCTGAGCAAACGCGTGACAGCCGAAGACGCCGCTAACGTCTCATCCGATTGCCTAAAGCTCTTCATCCAGCGAAGCGTGGCAATCCCAGTTAACACGCAGAGGAAGCTCGTGAACGACCAGCTGTTCAAGTATTTCTTCGTGGAGCTACAGTATCTGACGCACCTGAGCAGTTTGAGGAGTTATTTTTTCTTGTTGGACGGCGAATTCGGACGGAACATCACCGAGGGCCTGTTCGAGAAACTGTACGACGTGAATTTCCCGGTTGATCTAATCAATTGCCGGACGCTACAGCGACTCGTGTATAACGCGATGGACTCGTCGATTAAGTTACAGGAGAATGCGGGACGCCTCTCGTTCAAGATCAACGCGTTGCCTGAGACGTTTGACTTGGGAAACCCGGATGTGCTAGACTGCTTGTCGCTTACGTACAAAGTAGGTTGGCCACTCAACATACTTCTCTCGTCGGACACTGTGTCGAAGTACGATGACGTCTTCAAGTTCCTGCTCAAGTTACATAGGGTCTCTTGGGTTCTCAAGAAGATTTTACAGGTACATAGACTGAAACAAGTGTAATTTTTTTTACATTGCAGTAAATACACAGTGAGTTTTGGCACAGAAAATATACAGTACAACTTCGATAGATCGGACACTCTCTAGTACGGACATTCCAGTAATCCGAACGCTCTTGTCAACCGGACATTTTAGAAATTTTACCTCCCTAGTTCGGACACAAAATATAATTTGCTGTTAAAACCAGGTAGAAAATATCAATGGATTGTTTAAAATTCATGCCTTACTGTAAAGTAACCGGATCACATAAATTGCCACTTAATATTAGCAAAAGCGGCAAATCTAGAAGCTTTTAAATACAGAATGAGCTCCATGTCAGTTGTGTACAAGGCGTCTGATAAAGGACGGATGAGTAGAACATTGCTTACTGAATGTTTGGAAAAATATTTTAAGCCTGAATTTAAGACATTTTTAACAGGGGTTAACAGGCCCCAGAAAGCTTTAATGTCGATGCTGCCAACGCGTTTTCTTTGGGCATCAGGTGGTCTGCAGAAAACAATTTTCCCATGGAAAATATCCTGCTTCTCAAAAGGCCCAGAGAAAAATTTATAATGTGGCTGTATCCAAAAGAATATAAACAAAAATTAATACATCTTTAAAAAATAACTGAAATCGTTTGCTTATTTTATCCATTTCTGTTCAGAATTTAGTTTTTAATTTTATATTTTTGGTTTTATGTGACCTCGGATGCGAAAAGGGACCTATCGTGCGAAAATAACGTGCACCATAACGGTACCTATCGGAAGAGACCTTACGTGCGAAAATAGTGTACAAGATAACGTTACAACAGGTCCCTTTTCGCGTCCGGGGTCACATATATTCAAATATCCCGAGTTGTTTTCATGTTCATAATAAAAAAAATCACCCTTCCTAACAAAAAACCTCCAGTAATCCGGATACCTCTACAGTCCGGACATGGTCAGGAACGATATATGTCCGGATTATCGAAGTTATACTGTACTGTGAAATAACAGTTATGTTGTGTGGAGAATTACCCACACTTTTTACAGTGTACATGATATGATCATTTATTTGTACCACAACAGGTAATGTCGGTGGAAATGGGTCTTTTCCCAAGCGAACAAAAACCCCTAGTGGACGACAATCGAACGGCGAAGTTATCGGACCTGCAGAGAAACCGCCTTAAGGTTTTATCCTCGGAATTTGACATTCCGATCAACGGGAACAACTTCGTTTTGCCCAAATCGGAAGAAATCACCGAGGATAGCATCTGCACTATCAACCGAAAGAAGAACATGACCAGTAGGTGTTTCAGACAAAAAATCGACAATCAGACCTTCCTCAACAACAATTACAATAATAAGTTAGCGCAAGAACACGAAGAGAACGGTAATTCCGCGGTGATCGTCGAGAACTGCGATACGCGCCAAAATTTCCCTCTACGGTTAGACTTCTCCAACTTGGCAGTGTCCAAGAAAAACGACGATCGACAATCCATATTTGGCCGATTCCTCAAGAGTCCCAATTTCGAGTTGGAACGTCCGATTCCGATGTCGATCGATTCAACGCCTTGCGCGACTGAAACCGCCTCTAGCAAAGACCAATTCTCTTCTGGCTTCACCGAGGAATGCTTTAACTTTGGCCAGAAAGATGTGCCGTCGTTGAGTCAATCGGGGGGAATCCTTAAAGCTATTCTGAGCAAACGCGTGACAGCCGAAGACGCCGCTAACGTCTCATCCGATTGCCTAAAGCTCTTCATCCAGCGAAGCGTGGCAATCCCAGTTAACACGCAGAGGAAGCTCGTGAACGACCAGCTGTTCAAGTATTTCTTCGTGGAGCTACAGTATCTGACGCACCTGAGCAGTTTGAGGAGTTATTTTTTCTTGTTGGACGGCGAATTCGGACGGAACATCACCGAGGGCCTGTTCGAGAAACTGTACGACGTGAATTTCCCGGTTGATCTAATCAATTGCCGGACGCTACAGCGACTCGTGTATAACGCGATGGACTCGTCGATTAAGTTACAGGAGAATGCGGGACGCCTCTCGTTCAAGATCAACGCGTTGCCTGAGACGTTTGACTTGGGAAACCCGGATGTGCTAGACTGCTTGTCGCTTACGTACAAAGTAGGTTGGCCACTCAACATACTTCTCTCGTCGGACACTGTGTCGAAGTACGATGACGTCTTCAAGTTCCTGCTCAAGTTACATAGGGTCTCTTGGGTTCTCAAGAAGATTTTACAGGTACGTACTTGATTTGCAGTTTTCGTCATTAGTTCAGTCATTTGGTGCTCAAAAAAGATGTTACTTGGAAAGTTTAGCGGGAGTTTTGAATATTGGCGATTTTATAGATTTTGATGTGCTCTTTCCGAATTTCTACTTTGCCACCTCGTATCTTTGCCGCTTGCGCCGCCATATTGGAAAAAATGGCGCCTAAAAACAGTTTATTGAAAATATCTTCTTTCTGAGCCATTTTACGATAAAAACCATTATTATTCATGCATATAATGGAGCGCTTTAATCCAGCTTTTCTGCATCCACGGGCTTTCTCACATACCTTTTTGCATTTGTGTAAGAAGTTAGGACCTGGAGTCTGTTTTTATTGGTAGCGTAGCAAACAGAGCGGTCAAAATGTAATTTACTTTATATCAAATTCAAACGGAGGACGCGAGAACTTTCTTTGAAACCTTGAGGGTTTGGTATCGCTAGATTTTTAGAAGCCAAAAATAATCGTAAATGAATTAATCTTGATATAATAACATCAGGGTGATTAAAAGTCAAATTCTAACCAAATCAAATATATTTACAAAATGAACAAAAAGATTAAAAACCCTTCAGATCGAGTGTACAATAATCATTGAAACTCTTGACATAATGAAGATTATTGGAGAGAAAACGGATGACAGAGACATAATTATTTTATAAAAATTACCTTGCACACACAGAAACAAAACACAAGATAAGGGCCTATTGCCCTAAAACACGTAACGACTACATCTTTCGACTTCTAAACCACGACCTCGACTGATATTCTAAAATATACTTCAAAACCAGGAAAGCTGTTTTCCCTCCACACACAGAACAAAAGTTAGTTATTTTAGCAAAAACCCTCAATAATAAAAACCCTCAGACCACACGGACTGTTCCACAAACTTCTAGAAAAAATCTGTATTTATGACATGCGGCAAAGATACGAGGTGGCAAAGTAAAAATTCGGAAAGAGCTATCATTTATCACGAACGAAGTAAGAACATTATTCGTTGGCCTCTTGGCAATAACTGTTGTTAGTTTCATTAGGATTGCGTAGTTATTTTTGAAGTTAAAAACCTTTGAAAATGTTTATCAATATCCTTTGCCTTCATAAATTATTCCCTTGAATTTGTATTGTTTTGTCTGAAGTTTATAGTGTTTTCAACCAGTACTACTTGACTTTGTGATGTTCAATAGACTCTTGGCAATAATTATTGTTTTCATTACGATGACATCATTATTTTGAAAGTTATAAACGTTTGAAAAATGTCTTCATAAATAACTTCTAGGTCTCCGCGTCAACGTTATGCACTCTGTTGCAAGAGACATTTTCCCAACAACCTCACCAAAGAACTTATCCATTTTACCAGAGTGCTTTCCCAAAAGAATTATTTCCTCACTACGGAAATTCATCACCAATCACCGTAATCCTCATGCCACAAAACCCAATCAACAGCCTTTCTTCCTTACATTCAAAAGTACAACATTAAATCCATTTTCAAATCCTTAACTAAAGTTTCTGATTTACTGCCGTCCACTAAATTTTACATCTTCCACTGCTAGCCCCAGGTGTGTACCGTATCCCATATGCCTCTGGCAGTGTCTACATTGGTCAGACAAAGCGCTCTGTCAGCGTTCAGGTTTCAGAACTTGAATGTTGTCCAAGCCTGCGGCAGATCACCAGTTCGGCCCTTGCTGAACGCATACACAACACGGGTCACAATACTTTTCGACTAAGACGACGGGTGGCAACTGCATCCCACCTGGAAAAAACTTCTGCGACTACCACAGCCAATCACAGCTATCCCAACCGCCCTCCCATCCAATAGACTTTCACTACCTGACCCTAGGTAGAAAGTACCTACAAAAACCTTAGACACACACGTAATTCTATTCATAGCTCTCCTACTGTTACGTCTTGACGATGCCTCTTGCAACAGAGGGCGAAACGTTTGACAAATGTATCACCTTTGGCGCGGTTTCCTCCCGGAAATCCAGAACTTAGTGATTCGGAAGTCTCCAATCTAAATGTGGTCATAGATGGTTCCCTTCACTTTATAATTTATATTGTTTTCCCTGACCTTTATTGTGATTTCAACCACTACTCTTGACTTTTTATTATTTGTTAGAATCTTGGCAACAATATTGTTGTTCGTTTCGTTAAGATTGTTTAATTATTTTGAAAGTTAGAAACTTTTGAAAAATGTTTGTCAAAATCTTTGTTTTTAAAAATTGTTCAATTCACTTTATATTGTTTTGTCTAACATTTATGGTAGTTTCAACAACTACTCTTAACTTTATATTGTTCCTTTCACCCTTGGCAATAATTATTGTTATTTTCAGTCATTCAGTCATTTATTTTAAGTAACATTTGAAAAATTCAGTCGATTATTTCATTCGAATGTTTTTTAGTTTAGTTTATCTCAATTTAATGTCAACTATTAACACTATAAATGTTTACATTTTCCTCCACTCACATAACTCATTTTCAGTATTTATCCTATGGTATGTTTATAGTAATTTACTCCAAATCCCACAAACTGGCATGCAAATTTTGGCTTTTATTATTACAGTATAACTTCGATAATCCGGACATATATCGTTCCTGACCATGTCCGGACTGTAGAGGTATCCGGATTACTGGAGGTTTTTTGTTAGGAAGGGTGATTTTTTTATTATGAACATGAAAACAACTCGGGATATTTGAATATATGTGACCCCGGACGCGAAAAGGGACCTGTTGTAACGTTATCTTGTACACTATTTTCGCACGTAAGGTCTCTTCCGATAGGTACCGTTATGGTGCACGTTATTTTCGTATGATAGGTCCCTTTTCGCATCCGAGGTCACATATACCCAAAAATATAAAATTTAAAACTAAATTCTGAACAGAAATGGATAAAATAAGCAAACGATTTCAGTTATTTTTTAAAGATGTATCAATTTTTGTTTATATTCTTTTGGATACAGCCACATTAGTAAATTTTTCTCTGGGCCTTTTGAGAAGCAGGATATTTTCCATCGGAAAATTGTTTTCTGCAGACCACCTGATGCCTAAAGAAAACGCGTTGGCAGCATCGACATTAAAGCTTTCTGGGGCCTGTTAACCCCTGTTAAAAGTGTCTTAACTTCAGGCTTAAAATATTTTTCCAAACATTCAGTAAGCAATGTTCTACTCATCCGTCCTTTATCAGACGCCTTGTACACAACTGATATGGAGCTCATTCTGTATTTAAAAGCTTCTAGATTTGCCGCTTTTGCTAATATTAAGTGGCAATTTATGTGATCCGGTTACTTTACAGTAAGGCATGAATGTTAAACAATCCATTGATATTTTCTACCTGGTTTTAACAGCAAATTATATTTTGTGTCCGAACTAGGGAGGTAAAATTTCTAAAATGTCCGGTTGACAAGAGCGTTCGGATTACTGGAGTGTCCGTACTAGAGAGTGTCCGATCTATCGAAGTTGTACTGTATTTACTGGCATCAGCTCGGAGACTGAGACTTATAAAATTTCAATAATCTTTTTCGGAAATGCTTCATAGTATACAACTAAGATTAAATCGTACCTTAAATAATAATGCCTAAAATTTGGATTTTTTAAAGGATTTAAAGTTGCTATCGAAGAGGTCGGGAATCCGCGAGCCGTTCTTGATATTGTCGCCGCAGTTCAATAGATTACACCATTGCCGGCACGTGATGACCCACTTCGTCCAAACCCTGCAGAGTTACGTGATCGGCGGCGTTCTGCAGCCCAGTTGGAACACGTTCGAGAAAAGATTAGCGCAGATCGACGACCTCTGCGATCTGTACAGCTTGCACACGTCTTACATCAAGAATATACTGTTTATGTAAGCGCGAATTTAGTCAAAACTTACTGGATTGTGTTCTCGAGTCTATCCCTTTGTGGCGTAGAGTCAAGAATAGAGCCCCCCCGGAAAACGATAAAACTTTGTCTTGATTTTTCAGGTGTTTGCTGAACAAGAGATTCGCGCCGATTAGGAAGGTGATCCAGAATATCTTCGCAGTTATTCTGAAGTTCTACAACTACCTGTCGGCGAAAGATTGGCAATTCGACGAATATGACGGCGCGTTTGTGCATCCCAACTTTAACAAGTTAGACGGGATCTTTTCAAACTTTGAAGAGATCGTTAGTTACTTGTTTAAGGCGGGGAATAAGGTGGCGAGGGTCGGTTATCAGCCGCACCTCGTCCAACTCTTGGATATGCTTAACATCAACGAGTATTACTCTAGAAAAGGCGATTCTCAACAGCAGAGCGTTAGTGTTTCCGTTTAAAATGCCCTGTCTGCGTATTTATTCTTGTATTTATTTAGTGTCTAACTGCACTGTAACTGCGCACTGTACTATATAATAAAGTAATAATCTCAGCAAGTAAATATTACTCTATGATTATTGTTGTTTTGTTTATTTATTTCAGATCCCACGAAATTACTGTATTGGTATACAGTGTGGAAAAGGTGTGTGCCTTCCAATATTTTCCGACTAGTACCTACGCTAGAAGGAAAGTACAGTATAACTTCGCTAATCCGGACATATATCGTTCCTGACCATGTCCGGACTATTGAGGTATCCGGATCACTGGAGGTTTTTTTCTTTTGTTGGGAAGGGTCATTTTTTATGATGAAGATGAAAACAACTGGGAATATTTGAATATATGTGAGCCCGGACGCAAAAGGGGACCTGTCGTAACGTTATCTTGCACAATATTTTCGCACGTAAGGTCTCTTCCAATATGTACCGTTATGCTGCACGTTATTTTCGCACGATAGGTCCCTTTTCTCATCCGAGGTCACATATAACCAAAACATAAAATTAAAAACTAAATTCTGAACATAAATGGATAAAATAAGCAAAAGATTTCAGTTATTTTTTAAAAATGTGTCAATCTTTGTTTATATTCTTTTGGATACAGCTACATCAGTAAATTTTTCTCTGGGCCTTTTGAGAAGCAGGATTTCCATGGGAAAATTGTTTTCTGCAGACCACCTGATGCCCAAAGAAAACGCGTTGACAGCATCGACATTAGAGCTTTTTGGGGCCTGTTAACCCCTGTTAAAAATGTCTTAACCTCAGGCTTAAAATATTTTTCGAAACATTCAGTAAGCAATGTTCTACTCATCCGTCCTTTATCAGCCTTGTACACAACTGGTATTGAGCTCATTCTGCATTTAAAAGCTTCTAGA
Source organism: Aphodius granarius (assembly GCA_963971325.1). Taxonomy (NCBI): domain Eukaryota; kingdom Metazoa; phylum Arthropoda; class Insecta; order Coleoptera; family Scarabaeidae; genus Aphodius; species Aphodius granarius. The sequence continues at coordinate 25,623,234 of OZ020224.1, read as the reverse complement.
TTTGCCGCTATTGCTAATATTAAGTGGCAATTTATGTGATCCGGTTGCTTTACAGTAAGACATTAATGTTAAACAATACTTTGGTATTTTCTACCTAGTTTTAACTGCAAATTATATTTTGTGTCCGAACTAGGGAGGTAAAATTTCTAAAATGTCCGGTTGACAAGAGCGTTCGGATTACTGGAGTGTCCGTACTAGAGAGTGTCCGATCTATCGAAGTTGTACTGTATTGTAATCGACGGGTAAAAAAAAAATTGGGGTTTCGGTGAAATATGGGGTCCCCTGAATCGATAGCAATGATTTCGGGAAAATGTATGTAGACTGGCTGAATACGTATTCAGGATTACTGTGGGACGAACTGGATTGTTTTTGATGATAATCTGACAACCGGAAGTGGCAAATGTTACATAAGTTTTCTTAGGGACATCCTGCAGTAATTTTAAATATGTTTACAAATTTACAGATCAATGGGATGAGCGGTTTACCCCGGATTTTTTATGAAACACATCCCAATCGTCCACCAATTTCACGACTACGGTTGGTAAAATTATTGCCAATCATGGGCACATGTAAAGTTCACAAAAAACTGATTGCCTAAGCAAAAGATAAACTTGAAATTTTGGTTGGTGGGACTTGCTGATAATTTTCATGCAAGTTCTCGTGAAATGGCTAATGTGTTTACACCTCACACTGACATGAATTCCATGATTCTTCATGGTTTCTTTTGGTGGCTTGTCCTGATAAGGACAGTTTCTCTCCAGTTTTTAGGTACACTTCAACCAATGCACTTTTTTCCGGATAACAACCCGATCTCACTCTAGTTCGAACTGGAGTGTAGCTAAGGTTAGCATACTCGACGGGAGAGCATTACGAATTATGTCCATAGATTGCCAGGGATCAGCAAAACCGCGTACCCTCTGGTCTTCTAGGGTGGGACAATCACATAAGATGTGGTGCCTTACCGTTTCTTCCTCTTGCTTATACGTTCGACAGAAGAAAGTGTCGCCGAGTTGCATTTTGTACAGCATTGTATGTATACTGATATTATATTTCTGAGAAACCCTAAGGATGTACGATTTGATATGCTAAACTTTGATCAAATGCTTGGAGTGTGTCAGTTGGTTTGCTGTGCTTTCTCTCTCCATTGTTTACTATAGTCATTCCATGAGCTTATCTGGCGGATATGCGTCCAAACAGTTGACTCAGACTAGCGGACATAGATGTTGCGTCTTATTGGTGATTGTCAGCAAGTAGAGGAAAAGAGCTGGAGCTAGACCATGTGGCACGTGTGGTATTGTCATTTTTAAAAAATTCAAAATAAAGCGCGCCATCTATCGGCGAGTGACAAAATTGTGCGTCGTGGCCGGGCGACGTGATCCGGTGCGCCATCTATCAGCGAGTGGCAAAGTTGTGCACCATGACGAGAAGAAACGTTTATTGTGTAAACCTGTTTATTGTGACAAGAAACACATTATCACTATTGTTTAAATTTAAAATTGGAATTCAACGCTGGGGTTTCATAAATGTCCTGTCATACAGGCAATTCTATCTGTACAAGTGCACGTTTGACTGCATACCTACCGTTTGTTTTAATTGGACCCCCGTTAGACGAATTGCTCCGATTTTTATTAAGGTTTTGCCATATTAATACTGTAAAACAGTATTGATTCTTGCGACTCTCAATTATGATGATCCGGTACATCTGTCTCATAACTGTTAGCGGTTTCGTTGGCTGCCTGTATGCGTGAGATGGTCGGGGGTCGGGGAATAACCGATTTATAGAATGCGTGAAACGGGCGCGGGCGTGGTGGTGAACATTCGGCCGTTCGGTGTGCATTCGGCCACAAGCGGCTACAAACATCGCTAAGCAGTAGAAGCGGTAGTTCAGATAAAATATTGTGATTCGTTGAACTTGAAAATTATTTGACACTCAACAATATACCAGAGAAATAAACACACTTAGAGATAAGACAGAGATAAATAACAACACAGCAGTGTCTGTCGTCATTCGCCACATTAGCCAGAGTATTTCATTTTCGTCTGATCGTAAGTACAAACCGTTATCTTATTGTAAGAGCAAAACCGACAATTAGTCCTGGGATTTCCCGGAAAAGTAAATTCGAACAAATTCACAGCAACGCACCTATACCGCGAACAAATAATTGCCTAGCAAACAAGAAATAGGTGTCCCAGTAGATTTTACATGCACGATGTTTACAATAGCAGTTTTATTAGACGGTTAAATTAAAATCACCACCAATAAGGTAGGATTTGTAGTCAAAGAAATGCTCATTTCAACGATATTAAGTTTATTAAATCTCGTTCAGCCATTTTTAAGTTATTTGCATATGTTTAAAAACATTTTCGAACACTCCCACCACTTTATTTTTAGAGGTAGGCCAAAAGTTCTTAACAAAAAAAGCAGAATTTGTCTAAACTTTCAAAAGCATACATTTTTTGTTATGTTACTAGAGGGGAATTCCGAGAAAACCCACAATTTTAATTCAAGATGGCGATTGCGCCCCGTAGCAGCCATCTTAGCAACCTGAAAATAATTTCCAGGATTTTCTTTTATAGCCGCTTTAGTCATTAATTTTTTACCGCAAGGCTGTATATTGTATGTGATGCCGGATGTGTGAATGGTGATACTGTCTGACCTTTTCACACGTATGGGTATGATTTGTCATATTTTCAACTTAGAAGACTCGTAAATCTTTCTTTTTTATGGCCCAAATCAGTAGGGCCCTTTCGTTAAGTGCTTTGTGTCTTGATATTTTGTGTGTGTGTTATTTGCTTAATTATAAATTATGATATCGTGGACCGAGATAGTTTATACATGAGAGGTATAAGTTCAAGACAAAAAGATGAAGAGAAAAAACATTCTGTAGAGAACAGTCGAGATTAACAGCCGACATTCGGCATTCTACTTAAGATGTAGTCTTTTTTCATTTATTTTTATAATGTAACTTAGTGTAGTGTTTTGTGTTTTGTAAATGGTAAGCTAATTATTATTTCCTCCTTTGTGTTTTCACTTCTTTGTATTTTTACGAGAATCTAACAGCTCCTCTAGATGGTAATTTTAAGGATGAATTAAGTGTCTCTTTTATATTTTTTATTCATTCATTTTTATGTTTTTTTAATTTAATAAATTTGTTATTTTGTTGAGAAGTGTTTTTCTTTGAGTTAAATATCAATATGAGTAATTTAATTAGTTTTGCCTGCTAAAATGCTGCACTGGTCCCATTGCAAGAACTCACGTGCAGAGCGAGTGTAAGAGCAATAATAGTGGTGGCTTGTGTTTGGGGGGTCGTGGTGTTTGACTTTAAATGTTTTAGAACATTTTTTTGTCATGCACTAATCACATTCCAAGAACCCACCATCCTACTATTACACACGATTATTTTGCTTTTCTTTCCTCATCTACCTTGCAACCCCCAGGTAATTTGTTTTTAATCAAATTTTATCATATCAAACCGTACATCATTAGAGTTTCTCAGAAATATATGTTTCTTGGAAGTGCTGTTTTTAGTAAAAACGATCAATAACCCAAAAACAATAGACACACTATTATTATCAATACTTAATTGTTTTGTGATTTATACAATTAAAAGTCAGTAATTCTAAATAGATAAAACTACAAATATAAACGAGATAAGTGTAATACAATCGATTAGAACTTAACAATAATGAAAGATAGATCGGTACATATTTCTGGGAGTCACATGAAGCTACATTACGTGATGTTGGTATATAGACGGGATTCACAAAGCATTATAATTGGTATAAAATATGCGATTCCAGAGGCACTGTCGATAGTCTGCCCACATCTACCGACACAGCATCACGAAGCGATAAAATGGCCACCTTAAATAATTTGGAAAACGTGCTTCAAGCGATAAATCAGAAGTACATCTCTTTGCCAGACGCGGAGGTCCGCAGAAATACGGAAATCTTGGAAAAGGTAAGGGGCTCTATTCTTATCCCTTCACCGTATACGCCTTTTCCCAATACGTTTAAAAACGTGCACTTTTTATGTGCGGTTTTGCTTGGTTAGATTTTGAAAATGGTATTTTTTTTCTGTCATTCGTAATCATTTGCCCATCATATTATGTTTATTTAATTTTTAGTTTTAAATAGCAACGTTATGCAAAATATAATGAAAATAACTACCTACTTGGTTTACTTGTAATTGTTGTGTTTTGGAGTGAGGCAATCGTTCAACCACTTGCTGAATGCGTCAAAACAATGGTCTTAAAAATAACAGTCCAGTTATCTAAACCAACTATTCCTGTCTGACTGATACTATTCTATTTTGCGACTCTTACAGTTGGTGGACGCAGTTGTGACGCACATGAAACAAGAAGATGAACTGTTCGCTCGCCTTTACTCTAGAATATTCTACGGAGGAAGCTTCTACGACAGTCTTCGAGTCGGGAAGCCCGAAGAATTTGACCTGGACCTTTTATTGCGAATTCCCAAAGGTGCCAAACCAGAACTAACCATAAGCAATTCCCCTGGTTTCGTCTGGGCCAAAGTTGGCAACCCAGAACTTCTCGGGTACGATATTTTGTTTATATGTAAATCTTGTACAGTTTATTACGAACTCTCTCGCGTAATTGGTCTCTTGGATACTTCTGATGTTCAGCTTATTCAATATGTTCGAAACTTTGTAATCGTATTGTATCTCATGTGACCTAAAACATAACATGAACGTTGTGGAAGGAAGAACCAGGGTCACACAATTCCGCTGATAGAATGCGATTCCGAAGTGTCAGACTTGTCGAATAAGCGGAACGTTAGAAACTTCTAATAGACCAGTCTGTGAGACACTATATGTATGACCGAAATATACCTATAGGGATGTCTTCAAAAGGAAATTGCTGAAAGACAATCACCTAAGTACGGATATGGTCCGGAAATGGATGGAAAGCGTCGCAGCCAGAGCTATGAACAAATTTCCGGTTTCAAATGGAAATTACCAATTGAGGGTTGGAGGTTATTTATTTGAGGGGCGTCTGCATAAATCCGGTCCAGCCATGACCTTGAAGATAAATTCCAAAAGTGCTGGAATTATCATCGATATTGATCTGGTTCCCTGCTTTGAATTTGACAAGGACCATTGGCCCGTCGGTGGTTACAAAAGAAATCCAGTTCCTGCAAAGGTAAATATTGCTCAGTCGTTTTAACAGGGACTCTGTTCGTGACCCGTCACTAAATTCAAGATCGCGTGCATTCGTGTTACTGCAAGCTGTTGCTATTCTTGACATTTGGTGATCTTTTGATAGCCAACCGTTTTACCACCCGCTAAATATATCAAGAAAGCCAAATTCTGCAACCATTTGCTATGTTGGTGTTTGAAATGCTAAGTGTTATGTATTTGATTTGCTCTTGCAGAGCGCTTTCTTCATTGTACCCAAGAGCCCAAAGCCAGCGCCATCGAGTAACTGCCAGGAGAGATACTGGAGATTGTCCTTCCAGGAACAAGAGAGGAAACTTCTCAACAACAAGAGAACATTGAAACCAACTGCCAAGTTGTTTAAGGTATAGAATCCTACACCTTGAACCTATACCTACTTACTATGTAGCATATAAAATGTTAGGCCAGTTCTGTGAGACTGCCTGTAGTGTACAGTTCTATATACTTTACATGTATGTTACAAAATGTGTTGTAGAGATTGCGGGATGTCCAAAATCACAAGCAGGTGGCCAGTTATTACATCAAAACAATATTTCTACTGGAGGATGAGCGAAATGGTGCCACTTTCTGGAATGGTACTCTGAGTGAAACGTTTTTGAAGGTACAGAATTTATTGTGCAATCAATGAAAATTTAACTGATTCTTGGTGCGCACCTTGCAGATGTTGGACGCGTACATTAAGTATATGGAAGAGGGGAAGATACCGTACTTTTGGAACAGGAAGAACAATCTACTAGCAACTGTTTCCAGGGAAACAGTTACAAACTTCAAGAACCAATTGGTCTACATGAAAAAAGAGATTTTGGCGAAGAAGGATACTGATCCAAAGATTATTTGCAAATATTTGGGTACCTATTCTTTAGTTCGTAGTACAAATTTATGATTTCTTATATAAAATATACGATAACTTTTATAATCTTTTGGCAAATTATAGGCAGATTTATGAAATGTTATTTCTTTTAGGTACACCTTTATGAGAGTGGGAGCCAATGAAAGTTTTCAAAATTTTATGTTTTTTAATAGATTTTATGTTTTAATATAATATATTTCATTTATCTAATATATATATAAATACATTTTCAAACCTAATAACTTTTTTTTATTTTTATTTAGCTGTTTTTTTTCTGTTCCAGCTAAACTATGGACCAACTTTTTAAATTAATGTAATTTTTATAAATTAGATTCATTTAAGTTAATAGAAACGATGTTATATACAAGAACAAAATTAATTTACTACATTGTAAGATATAATAATCATTGATGAAAGTAAAAAGAAATTACGCAAAACACTACTCTCTAAGAAACTTTTAGCTCAGTGTACAGTCGAGGCTGTGTTTTCGAGTTGCTTTTCTAATACATTTTTAGTGGTTATAACTTTATTTAATAATCTTTCGCTAAATCTACTGCTATTACAATCTGATACCTATATAACGAATTTTCTAGCACCATTAGTCTCTATGTTCTGACTGAACTTCTTAATGCATACTTAACTGCTTTTATTATGGACTCGTAATGACGTGCCACGTGCTGTGATATACATGGTGCTGATGGTTCGCCCACTCCAGAATCACCGTTCTGTCGAAGGAGCGCCAAAGCTGCCAATCAGAGAAGACAATCTAGAGAGGGGGGCTCTAACACAGCGAGGGGCACGATATGCGGCACGAAGTTACTCATAAAAGCTACTTTACAGTTTGGCAAATTACTTTGTGGCGGATCATATTAATCTTCCGAAACCACGACGGAAAGTGCGACTGCATCAAGTTTGCTGATATTGTTCCTCTTAGCAACTATATATTTTAATATTGTAATTCTGTCATTGTCATTAGTTTTTACTACTTGCTACATTTTTGGTAGAAGAAATAAAGTACATATTGTTATACCTGGTCTTCTACAATTGGTGACCCCCGACTCAAGTAGAACACCCGACATCAGCGACATAACTTTTCTCGATATGGCCACATCATCTGCGGATCAAGAACAAGTTGCCCGTGTTGCTGTAAAGCTACCTTCTTTTTGGAAGGATAGAGCAGAGTTATGGTTTGTCCAAGTTGAATGTAGTTTTGCTCTTAGTGGAGTAAGCTCCGATGCCACCAAATTCAACTACATAGTTTCAAGCATAGATTTGGATGTCCTAGATCATGTGAGTGACATATTATCCAACCCACCTGAAACCGACAAATATCTAACAATCAAAACAGCTCTCATCGATCGGTTTTCTGAAAGCAACGACTCTCGTCTGAGAAGATTGTTAACCGAAGTACATTTAGGAGATCAAAAACCATCACAACTCCTACGGAAAATGCAAGAATTAGCGGGAAAATCCGTTGCTGACACTGCTTTGAAGACATTGTGGTTACAACGTTTGCCAACCAGTGTGCAAATGGTTTTATCGGCAAGTAAAGACGCGTTACGTGACCTCGCAATTTTAGCGGATAAAATCATGGAAGTCACTTCAGCTCAAATTAACGTAGTGAAAGAAAGCGTTAATCCTAGGCCAGAATTTAGCGAACTATCAATAATCAGAGAGCAGCTGGAAAAGCTAACCGCAACAGTAGCCAGGCTTTCGTCTTCACGTCGAGAAGATACGCGAAAACGAAGATCTCGATCCAATACACCTACACGGAAATGCTGGTACCATTGGAAATTTGGAAACGATGCCAAGAAGTGCATTCCTCCTTGTTCGGCTGCCGGTTCGGAAAACCAGCAGCATCATCACTAAAGACGGTAAGTGATGGATGCAAGGTCAACCGTCAACCATGCCTATTCATACGGGATCAGCGTACTTGCGTACAGTACCTTATTGACACTGGTGCTGCCGTTTCAGTAATTCCCGTAGGATCGATCGCACGCAGCAAAGTGATAAATAGGCCACCTCTATACACCGCTTCAGGGACTCTGATTCGAACTTTTGGCACAAGTTTAATTGACGTAAATTTTGGTCTACGTCGTTCGATGGCATGGCCATTTATCATCGCTGATGTAACGATGCCAATCATTGGAGCTGATTTTCTTAAAAAAATTAATTTATTGGTTGACCTCGCCGCAAGACAACTCATTGATTCAACAACAGGACTCACATCGCGTGGAAAGATACGACGTATTCCCATAAAAGAAGGCTTATGCATCATTCAAAACCATTCTGATTATAGCGATTTACTGAATAAATACTCTACTCTGTTCCAGCCAAATCAATCACCAAAAGTTAGCACTGACGTTCAGCATGTGATTGAAACCAATGGTCCACCAGTTTTTGCTAAAGCGCGACCTCTGCCCGCAGACAAGCTCAAAGATGCAAAACTCGCTTTCCAGGAAATGTGCAATGAAGGAGTTTGCAGACCTTCAAAAAGTCCTTGGTCGTCACCTCTTCATCTGGTAAAGAAGAAGGATGGAAGTTGGCGTCCTTGTGGCGACTACAGAGCTTTAAATCGAGTAACAGTACCTGACCGTTATCCTATTCCTAACATAGTAGATTTCAATTCCGATCTTCACAACAAGAAAATTTTTAGTAAGCTAGATTTGGTAAAAGCCTACTACAATATTCCTGTTGCGGTAGAAGACATTATGAAAACAGCTGTAATCACACCTTTTGGTTTATTCGAATTTCTAAAAATGCTTTTTGGTTTGAGAAATGCCGCTCAAACATTCCAAAGATTTATGCACCAAATATTACGCGACGTTCCTTTATCATTTTCGTATTTAGACGACGTCCTAATTGCATCGGAAAATGAAGAAGAACATAGAAATCACCTCAACACTATTTTCGAACTACTAAGCAAATATGGTTTGCAGGTGAACATTAAAAAATCTTCATTTGGTAATAAAGAAATGGATTTCATTGGCTATAATGTATCATCGCATGGCATTCGACCGCAAACTGGAAAGATTCGCGCAATTCTGGAGTTTCCACAGCCAACGTTAATACGAGAATTAAGGCAGTTTCTCGGCATCATTAACTTCTACAGAAGGTGTCTACCTAATACAGCAGCCACGCAAAATATACTGTTTCAGCTGATACCTGACAATAAGAAACGAGACAACAGAAACGTAGAATGGACAACAGAAGCTATCAATGCCTTTCAGAAGCTTAAAGAAGAACTAAGTCATGCAACACTTCTGGTACATCCACAACCAAATTCCCCACTATGTCTTACTGTAGACGCATCTCAGGTTGCTGTTGGAGCCGCTCTTCAACAACAACAAGATGGCAAACTTGCTCCTTTAGCATTTTTCTCGCGGATGCTTTCAGATCCACAAAAGAAGTACTCAACATACGATCGTGAGTTGTTAGCAATCTATACTTCAATCAAATATTTTCGACCATGGTTGGAAGGTAGATGCTTCACTGTTTTTACCGATCATAAACCACTCACCACAGCATTTCTTCAAACATCTGAGAGAACGTCACCTCGACAAACACGACAATTAAGCTATATCAGCCAATTCACCACTTATATTCAGTATATACCCGGAGATGAAAATGAAGTCGCAGATGCACTATCCAGAAATTCGTTAGTCACTTCCTTAACACTGACTAATCCACATTTCTTTGAGCAGATGGCCGCAGAACAAAGACAGGACCAAGAACTTCAAAGAATATTAGCAGGTCAACCAACCTCTCTAACACTAAAACCAATTCCAATTATCGGATCTGAAGACCAAGTGTTATGTGATAAGAATAGACCTTTTGTTCCGAAAAAGATGCGATGTGAAATTTTCTTGCAAATTCATAGTCAAGCTCATCCTGGTATTCGAAGAACAACAAAATTACTTACCTCGAAATACGTTTGGCCTTCGATAAGAAAAGATGTTCGCGACTGGGCAAGGAGTTGCATCATCTGCCAAAAATCTAAGATCCATAAACATAATCATTCCAAATTGCAACAGTTTCAGCTACCAACAGCAAGATTTCGCACAGTCCACATGGATATAGTTGGTCCTCTTCCTCCTTCAGAGGAGAATCGATACCTATTGACATTTATCGACAGGTACTCGAAGTGGATCGAAGCCATCCCAATCAAGAACATCACCGCAGACACAGTAGCTAAAACATTTCTGGCAAACTGGATTGCAAGATATGGCGTACCCACAGAAGTAGTTACAGACCAAGGACGCTAGTTTGAATCCGATCTGTTCCGCGAAATGGGAAAGCTACTAGGCTTCAAACGCAATCGTACTACTGCGTACCATCCACAGAGCAATGGTATGGTAGAGCGGATGCACCGTACACTTAAAACTGCTCTCACAGCAGTTCTTTTAAATCAAGGTTGTTCTTGGACTTTTGCGTTACCATTAGTGCTACTGGGATTAAGAACAGCTTTTCAAGAAGATAGTTGTACAACACCAGCAGAACTAACTTTCGGACAAACGTTGCAGATACCAGGTGAATTCTATGGTAAAGCAAGGAACGAAGAAACATCGAAAAACGAATTTAGTCAACAACTAAGAAGAATTATGGACAACATTAAACCTACTCAATGCAGATATCCAAGGAAAAACAACATTTTTACTGAAAAAGCATTACAAGACTGCACTCATGCTTTCTTACGCACTGATTCCGTGCGTAGCCCTCTAACTCCGCCGTACAATGGACCGTACAAAATTATGGACAGAGACGAGAAAACTATGACACTGGAAATTAAGAATCGACCAGTTAAAGTTTCCATAGATCGTATTAAGGCTTGTCATGTGTTAATGCCATCTACTGATTTCACCTCAAGCCGATCTAGTCCTCAACTCTCCAAGGGGGGGAGTACTGTGGCGGATCATATTAATCTTCCGAAACCACGACGGAAAGTGCGACTGCATCAAGTTTGCTGATATTGTTTCTCTTAGCAACTATATATTTTAATATTGTAATTCTGTCATTGTCATTAGTTTTTACTACTTGCTACATTTTTGGTAGAAGAAATAAAGTACATATTGTTATACCTGGTCTTCTACAACTTGAATATTAAATATTGATACATACACTCATCAAGGTGTCTACAGACACTGCAAAGAATTTTCCAATGGACATGGACACGGGGTTTGACAACGTGCTATGATGAAAATGAGAGCTTTCGAGACTCCTTCGGGAGCGCCTGGGCAAACAACTTCAGCAACTGCTTGCGCCATTTTCCCAGCTTCAAGTGCCACCTCGTTGGCTCGTATAACAATATCAGCTAACATGTAAAGAAATAATCGAATAGTAGAAGAAATTTTAACGAAATAGCACACCTTTTCATTTGTAAATAAATGTAAATAATAGTTAGTAACAAAAATTCATGTAACCTTTGTATTTCCGTCACGTTTTACATCTATTTATTGTTATAATGTTGCCGCCCGTTTAGAATAGGTAGTTATTTGTCCCGCTCCTATTACCTTGGAAGCAGCACCGTCGCGATGCAGCGCAAACACGGCAGCCAACCAGGAGACCGGAGTCGACACGTTTACGTTAAATAGCAACGTTATGCAAAATATAATGAAAATAACTACTTGGTTTACTTGTAATTGTTATGTGTTTTGAAGTGAGGCAACCGTTCAACCACTTGCTGAATGCGTCAAAACAATGGTCTTAAAAATAACAGTCCAGTTATTTAAACCAACTATTCCTGTCTGACTGATACTATTCTATTTCGCGACTCTTAGGCTAGGCGCATATTGGGACACACGCGACACAGCGCACGCAAGCCACGAATGTGCAGGTATGCACGAAAATTTAGTGTGCACAGGCAGTAAGCGCATATTGCCAACATGACCTGTGTCACTTGTGCGTAAAGACTGAATTTTATTGCACAAAATCACTAGCTAGATGGCAAAAATGCTCGATTTAAGTTCTGAGTCTGATTCTGAAGAAGCATTTGAAACAGAAGTTTTACTTTTCAATTTATCAAGACGCAAAAGAAATATATTCAGAAGCAACTACATGAAAAGAAGAAAAACTTATGGAGAGTTTAGTTTGACTTCTGAATTTTCGGAGTCTAGATTTACCAACTATTTTCGCTTAAACAGACCTCAGTTTGATGCAGTGCATGATATAATACAACGCTCGATTTATTCCGACGGATGCAATGCCCAAAAGCCGATAGGAACTAAAGAAAAACTAGCGGTGTTCTTAAGGTGAGTTATTTTACTAATATCTAAAAACAGTTACAAAATAATATCTTAATAAGATAAATTAAACGGAAAAGTTCTGAACAAAATTTCTTACATTCACATTTTCGATATTGTGCGTATTGGTATTGTCAGCCGGAGATGTCATAGGAGTTGGAACAGAGTATGTCGAATGTGGAGTTACTGGATTGCTGTATAATTCGTACGCAGTACTGGTAGTCTCACTTGTTGATGAGTACGAAGACTGAGGTCGCCCTTGTTGGAAGTATTGTTGTGAAGTACGTTCGAACTGAGTTTGTGGATAGGGGTTATTGCCAATATTTAAATATTGAGCTTCTGTTTGCGACACAGCTTGGGACATTATTTCTCACTATATGTTGATATGCTGGTGACATGGTTTTTGTTATTTTATACATCGACATGAAGAAATGATATAAGTCGTCATCTGGCGGTTTTTGTATTGCCTCGATCTTCTGCCTTTCCTCTGCTCGTTCTTGAGCTCTTTTTTCGCGCTCTGCTATTGATTTTTTTAAAATGGCCGTAATGTCATCCTTCCTTTTTCGTTTTATAGATGGGCAGCTACTAAAAGATTTTATGCCTTGTGAGTTCTCCAAACTATTCTCAGTTTCTGCTTCATCTTCATTTCGCACATTTTCCGTACCAGTGGAGCCTGAAGCTATGGACACATCGGCAGTGTCCATAGTTTCCAGCTGCTCTTGTATTTCTTCTTGGACTTCTTCGTCATCGCTAGCATCTCCTAAGTTGCCTTTGCGAGCTCTATTTGCCATATAAGCTTGTAGAAAATCCATTTGTTTCTGGTATTTCCATAATTTTGTTGGAGTCGCGGAAGCTCCACTCTTGCAACATTTTTTTTGCCTACGTAAAGCTTCACGATGGTTATTTCTAAGCCTCAACCAAATGGTTTTAGCTTCATTTCCTGCAATAAACTTTTCTATTAGAGATAGATAGTAAAACAGTAACAATTTTTGTTAATATTGGGAAGATTTTTAGTATTATGCACTTTTCAGGTACTTAGCTTCAGGGGATAGCTACAAAAGTATTGCGTACAGTTATAGAATGGGCGATCGAACCGTATCTAAAATCGTCAATGAAGTATCCGCAGCTATCTGGGAAAATATGCAACCTACATATATGCCACAACCTACAACTGAAATGTGGGAAAATATTGCAGAACAGTTTGACAAGAAATGGCAGTTCCCACACTGTGTAGGAGCTATAGATGGCAAACATATAGTTATAAAAAAACCGTCAAAATCTGGATCCTCATATTATAATTATAAGCAGACCTTTTCGGTAGTGTTGATGGCATCTGTCGATGCAAACTACAAGTTTACAACCATTGATGTAGGATCAATGGGGAGATTCAGTGATGGAAATGTTTTCTCTAGCTCGCCATTAGGAAAGAAAATTACACACAACACTTTGCATCTTCCAGAACCTGCTGTATTGGCAACATTCGAAGAACATTTGCCATACATTTTTGTGGGCGATGAAGCTTTTCCGTTAGCAGAAAATCTAATGAGACCCTATCCAAGAAGAAGTGTCATGGGTAATCATGAAAATAAAGTTTTTAACTATAGACTGTCACGTGCGCGTCAATGTGTTGAGTGTGCTTTTGGTATTCTAGCTTCAAGATTTCGTATTTTCAGTAAACCGTTTGAAATTAAAGTTGACAGCGTTATAAATGTTGTAAACGCAGCATGTATATTACACAACTATTTAAGGAGTTCCAATGATAATATTAATTACGCAGATGACAAACCTGTTGAAATGCCTAAGGATCAACTACTTTCAGTAAGGCGAACAAATACCAGAAGCGCATCCAATGCTTTTACAGTAAGACAAAAATTTACAACATACTTTAATACGGTGGGAAAAGTATCTTGGCAAGACGATAGCGTCGCAAGGGGGAAGTTTTAATATAAAAATACATATGTTAGTTTCTATTATTAAAGTGTAACAATTTAAAAACAATACTTTCAATAAAAAATATTTGCATATATTACCGTTTTTTTTTTTAATTTGTATAGTACCTACTTACCGTCTTTTATATTAAGATTGCTGGCAATCGTACTCCAAATTTCATCTTTTAGTTTCGGGATGAGATGTGTTGTATAGGATGGAATGTCGTCTGACTTCTTCAATTAGCTCTTCAGTCATTTTTGCAGAAACGTGTGTCCAGCAAATGCACGAAACTGTGTTCCGATTACTGCGCGACGCACGGTTTGTCTAGCACATTCGTGCACAATCGTGGCCTGCGTCTCAATATGCGTGCGTGTATGTATAAGCACAGGATACAAAAACGTGTGTTGCCGTGGCTTGCGTGAGCTGTGTCGCGTGTGTCCCAATATGCGCCTAGCCTTACAGTTGGTGGACGTAGTTGTGACGCACATGAAACAAGAAGATGAACTGTTCGCTCGCCTTTACTCTAGAATATTAGCTGCTTTCCATTTGCACACTTCTGAATTAATCTTAGCTGAGCTAATCTAACACCGTCTGAGTTGGTCCAAGTTCAACTAAGCTAAGCTATGTTGGCAAAAGGAACGCGTTCGGTGCCATTCTATCTAACTAAGTTCGTGGAACTTGATGTCAGCGAGTGGCGGCGCCACTTGCCTGACAACAAGTGTTATCAATGTTATCATTGTTATCATCTATAGGTACAAATAAGAAACATAGGTATCAGAACCGCTTCTTTGCACGCGTATACCGTCCTCGTGACTTAATTCCACTTCGTAGCGAAGATGTGTAATCAGGTCACACACATCAAATATGTTAACTTCATCCATCTTGCCGAAACTTCTTATAGTTTATAAAATAAACAAAAACCAAATTGCACGCACGCACGATGGCGGATTTAGGTTAGGTTCTCCTTCTTCTTCTTCTTCTATTAGGTTAGCTCAGACAGCTCAGACGATCTAAGTTACCTTTTCGCATGACTAGCCAAGGGCAAGGGGAAGGTAATTTGTCTGAGCTTGTCTTACTTCACCAAAACAAAAGGAACGCTACGCATAAGTTAGATTAGCTCAGCTCAGCTAATATCAACTCAGAAATGTGCAAATGGAAAGCAGCTATTATACGGAGGAAGCTTCTACGACAGTCTTCGAGTCGGGAAGCCCGAAGAATTCGCCCTGGACATGAGGACCGGAGACCAGGAGTCGACACGTTCCCTTGTCAACGGTAGTGTACACTATGAATGAAAAGAATGTCCCTACAGCGTGTTTACGGCGCATCCATGCGTAGGTCGTAGCTTCATCGTCCGTCGCCTACATAGAATGCCAATAGTGTTCCCCTCTCTAACTGTTTGGGTTAATTTTACATTTGCCCGTTTTATTGCTGTGTCCATTGAGATATATTGGAGGTGTGAGTTGAAGATTTGTTTTTACCAACCGCT
The DNA here is from genome assembly GCA_963971325.1 of Aphodius granarius. NCBI lineage: Eukaryota > Metazoa > Arthropoda > Insecta > Coleoptera > Scarabaeidae > Aphodius > Aphodius granarius. The sequence goes on along the minus strand of OZ020224.1, from coordinate 25,607,533 downwards.
ATATATTATAAATATGAAATACACTTTACAAATAACAACTATTAGCGTAACAATTTTAGGAAGAATAGTGAGTACCGATCGGATAGTCAAGCATATCGGACGTGTTTGCAGACAAGTTTAGCGTGCGAGTTTTTAGATCGAAATTCAATTCCTTTCCAAACGTGAGCCATAACGGGGCCAAAACTGCTATGATGAACAACAAGAGATCATCCGATCATCTATCGCCACCAATTGATAATATGTATATCAAAGAAATATACATGGAAATATACCCTCAAAATCTTATTTGCAATAATAAGTACCACGTGTTGGCAAATGAGGAAGATACAACAAATGACAATAACAACACCGCTAGTCAATCTAATACAAACAGTAATGAATCTGTGACTAAAACCAAAATACCTCCAATAATCTCACACAAACCCACTAATCATCAAGAAATTATAAAAGACCTAAAAGCCAACACTAAGAATGAGTTTACAACAACCTATATAGAGGAAAATAGATATAGATATAGATATAGAGGAAAAAATCTAAAAATTAACCTAACAGATGCAGACGATTATAGAAATATGACAAAATATTATAAAAATGATAAAATAGCATTTCACACGTTCCAAGACCCGTCAAACAAGCCTTTATCAGTAATTTTAAGAAATGTTCCAATATCACTCTCAGAAACAGAAATTATGACAGCACTCGAACAACACAAATTACCAATTATTAGAGCAACCAGACTTATAAACAAATCAAAGTTACCCATCCCTCTATGTGCTGTCCAACTGACACCAACTGAAGACGCCAACAAAATATGACATCAAGGAAATTGAAAAGGCTATAATATCAGTCGAACCAAGAAGAACAGCTTCATCTGTACCCCAATGTCACAACTGCCAAAAATATGGACACACAAAGAACTACTGTTCGTTACCACCTCGATGTGTAAAATGCAGCGGAGAACATTATTACACTGAATGCAATAAAAAGAAAGCAGATCCACCTAAATGCCATAATTGTGATGGACTGTATCCAGCCAACTACAGAGGATGTAAGGTTCACAAAGAAATACAAAGAAACAATCCACGACAACAAACGAGAAACAACTCAGACAGAGAAATACCCAGATACACCACACCACCAAATCAAAATCAACACCTACACAACACACCAAGCTACAAACGTACCCCACCACGTCCTATGCCAACACGTTTAAGAAACCACACCCACAAACTACAAACAATGCTCATTCTCGAAATCCTCTACAATAAGGATAGAATTTCACTACATCTGAACGTACCCAAAATAAAGGAATTTGACTTCAAGCTATTCTTAAAAAGTTGCTTTTAATTTAATGATTTCTTAGGCTCAATAGGTTATAACTGATTGTAGCTATGCTACTTAATAAGCCAGAATGAAAACTGAAAAGATATTAATGAGGAAAATATGAGTAATCATTGAACAAGGGGCAATAACTTGCGTTTTTACTTTTAAATTTGGAAATGATATATTAAGTAGCATGCACAAGAAAACCACCTACCGAACTATGCAATACAATACCAAAAAATCTGCCGTAGAAACGAAATTAGCGTGAAGCGGAAAAGTGCTTCTTATTTTTGAGGTTAGCGACGTTTGAATGAAACGTGGGAATACCGATAGTTCATCGAATTTCGAATAGGTGGAGCCACCGCATTTCTGAATTTTGCCATGATAAAGTTGTACAAAACTTGAACGTACTCTAAATTTACTCTTGTTGTTTATAAATCTGAGTTAACTTGTAATTATAATTAAAAAAGAATTAATATATGTAATAAATTATTTGCTTATCGAATAGATCTTTAGTTGAACTGTAACATTTATAACTGTTGTTGGTACATTGTTATATTTTCATATGAACATTCTATATTCACTATCAGTATGTCGTTATTTTTATTTGTAGTACGTAACTGGATATAAATAATTGTAACAATACTGCTTTTATATTTAAAACAGTTGTTTGTTTAAGAGGGCCTATGCATATAAATAAACATATTTTTCAACTTTGCAATTGTATAATAAAAATATATAAATTCTTTGCACGATCTTACGTCTTTGGTTTTTTTTTTTCGATAATGGGTGGATAATAAAAAACACATTATAAATTTTAATTATATTGTAATAATAAATTTCAATGAAAACAGATTTGACAATTTTCCATTTAATCGGAACTAACGGTATTAGTAGCACAAAAACTTACACTAAACAGAAGCTGATGATTTTTTAGTACGCAACAATGCGAAGTACAAAAATACAAACTAGAACTAAAGGTGTGATTTGACGCTAAAATAATTTGTGAAAATCTGTTTCTACAAATAATATGCACAAACAAATTATTGCGTGTAAATGAAAACTTTTTTGTACAAACAAATTTGGTTTTAAGCTGCATTTTTACGCTTTAATAATTTCCAAGCAAATTTGTACAAAATATTTGAGCGTAAAATGCAGGTTTTCAGTCAGATTTCACGCACAAACCATTTCTGCAAATTTATTTCTACAAGCACATTTGCACAAATTATTTGTGCGTGAAAGTGCACCTTTAGGAGACACTGGTTCTTCTTTTTATTACATAATGATCAAATATAACAATAATAGAATATAACAAATAATTATAACAGGTATAACAAATATATGATATACATTAAAGGGTTTCTCCATTTTTGTTATATTTCTGTGAAATGGTAATTAAAATGATCACAAAAGATATAGGATTTCAAATGCTCTTGATGTCTATTATCCATCATTAGCAGTTCAATTCCTATATCTTGACGTGAGGATTACTAACTTCTTCTAACACATTACATACTTATTTAAAATTTAATAATTGCTGGTAATAATTCTTCCCTATAAAATTTACATAACTTTGGTACCATCTTCTCTCTCCACAGTGTTTCATCTTTTTCAATTTTTACAACGTACAAGGGCTGCGCATCGTTAATATACAGGACTAGGTTGCATACACTCCTTCCAGTTATGTTCAGTTGTCCTTGCACCTGTAAAAATAAATTAGTAATTATTGTACAGACTAAATATTATACTTATTCTTCATCTTAATATTAGAATAGAAAAAATCCATCAAAACAAATATAAGAGTATTAGAAATTTACCTGATAATAGTAGTTGTGATTTTTTTTAAATTTCTATAATTCCATTCTTTTTGTGGAGGAATATAGCTTTTTTCCTCTCTAATGCTTCGTCTATACTTATATTGTCCTTATGTAAAGAATATAAGCATTTAATTTCGATAATTTCATTGTCTCCTATAAGACCTACAGTGAAAAGAAAATAAGTTAATATTGATACAGCTTTGCAGATATGTAATTACCATCAGGAGATGCTGCCAGGAAACCATGTTCAAGGTCTACAAATAAGCCTGCTGGATGTACATTTGTGTTTGATATTTCTTCAAATAATTTTCTAGCAACAATCTCATTTTTTATTCCATACTCCATGGCTGTGCTAGAAAAATTTGCAACACTTAAGAGTGATTTTACAAGCTTGTTTGATGTTGTTGTTGCTCTTCTGTTAATAATTTTTCCGAAGTTGGAAGCTGTCAGTCTGTTTTTCTTCAGATTACGGTACAGCTGGTTCTCAAATTGACCAATGGAGCTTTCAGCTAGCGCCAACTGTTGCTCTTTACTGGTTACCTAATTCACAGGGAAATTAATAACTAAAATGAAACGAGTAACATGCAATCATGCATGAATAGCTTTATTCGAGCAGCTGGTAAGAATTAGTTTGGAATTGACACAAATAATTTGTCATTGCTATTTATAATGCGGTTGCCATTGAAACATATCTGCCTTATCCTCTCTACTTTCAAACTAGTTTCTTCACTGTTCGAACAAAACCTATAATGTTTGACTTATATGGAACATGCATAAAACATTCAACCAAGTACCCACTAAATATTAATAAATATGACTACTAAATATGCGCTGTCAAACATGCATTTTTAATGTGATTATGACGTTGACTACAATAAATCACAAAGAAGATATAGTGCAAAACATGCAGCACAATGGATTGCAAAACATACAATACCATAATATCAAAGAGTTTGTAATACTATCATGCACTTACATGCAAATAAACATACCTGTACACCAATATTTAAATAAAAATAATACAAATTAAAATATATTCTCATCTCCAAATTTTTTATTTGGAGATTCTTACCTTTTCAATACTTTTCATGCTAAAAAAATTAATATATTCAATTACTGTTCAAACGCAACAGTAATCGTTTTTATCCCAAATCTGAAAATAATTAGTAGCAAAAGCAACCTGCAGTGATGACACTAACCGTAAGCACTCAGACTCCATTTCCTCCTTTGATAGTGGTGGTTGTTCTGCATAAATACCGTAGTCAATGTTCCTATTTTGTGTTACTTTTTCATGTCTTTTTGTGCGCTTGTCCGTCTTTCGCTGCATTCTTATTCTACAAATGCTTTCAGTATAATTTGAAAAATATTTTCCAGCTGGATTTTTTGTAAATTTTTCCCAGCACGTTAGATGCCAGCTTAGTCCTTGAAAAAACAAAGGAGGCAACAATACTTCAATTATTTACAATTATCATGAAAGATATTCTAAAACTAAACACATACATTGCATTTTTTAGCAAAAGAAATGTACCTTCATTATAGCGTAGGCATGAAATGTATACCCTTGTTTGGAAGGATCCTCTATTGGTCAGATTTATCCTTTTTCCACAATTTAACTTACATAGTATGGCCGTGTATGATTCAGCCGCATTGTTGTTGGTTTTTCCATTTATTCTATACACCTTTCTTAACAATGTGTCTAAACTCCCTATAATAAATACATTATTAGAATATAAGTATTGCACACATCTACCAGCCATGTATTTTACCAGTCAGATGGTGTATTAAACCAGTAGATTGCAATAAATGCATTTTACTGTCTTGAGTTGTGCCTATTACATTGCAATAACTAGTTGCACAATGGGTATGTTCGCCATAAACGTGAAATAAAATATTTAATATGTCCTTTTTTATTATCTCTGGGTATTCTGTAACTTGAACAATTTTGAGAATTCCACTTTGAATTTTTTTATTATTTGTAATGACACGAGTTTTCTGGCTGCCAAATCGATGCCTGTATCACTTTTAATTTTGTGAAGCGTCTTGCCCACATCTTTTATCAGATGATTTATACACTCCACTTTATTTATATCCATGCTGTAGCTTACATTTTTTAGAATATTCGAGTGCACGCTGGAATCACCATCTGCCACAAACGAGAGGTATTTCATTCCATGCATGCTAAGACTTTTGTTGAAGCCTTCCACAATTATATCAGCCTCCATCGCTGAGGATGACCCATCCCAGTTTTTGTAGCATACATGCTGTGCTGGTTCAATAGTTTTATTGTAAGCTGTTTGGCAGATACTGCAACATTTATTGCGGATTCCAGCAAACAATACTTTTCTAGTTTTTTTTTCCAATTATAACACCCTACAATTATTAATTATTGTTAATGGTGATGGGTTAAAAATTGCATTTACATCAAGCGTGACAAAAAGGCATCCTACATACAGCCAAAACAGGCTGATTGAAAAAAGTAGTCCATGCAGTACCGCTGTTATCAACAGTTCCATCGTCGATTGATTTTTGTCTTTCGTCTTCCCCTGCACTTTTCATTGACAAATAAGGCTCTGTTTTCCAATGTGTGGCCAGTTTCTTTTCGATGGAATAAAACATTCTGCTACTCATTACTGGAATGTCCATTGTTGCTAGAATAGCGCTGGCTTGACCATACGTACTGCCGCTGCTTATTGCACCCCATACAATTCCAGTATTGACCGCAGATTTTTCCATATTTGGTTCCGTCGCATATTTTGATTCATATGGACAGACAGTACATTTAAATAAAATTTCACTCACTAGCCCCTTTAAATTTTCTCCAACAGGGATTATGCGTCCAAGCGTGCATTTTTTGGAATGTTCATATTGAAGTGGAAGTGCCCATCTTAGTAAGTAGTGAATGTCCACAATTCTATACCCAAAAAGAACCCCTTCACTAAAACTTTCGGAAGTTTGCTCTACTGTAAGACGGTGGCTCATTACACTAAAATATAGATGCTTGATCAGTACTGAAAACGATTATTATATACGAATCAATTTCAACCTTGTATATTCATCCTCAATAATAAAATTGAGATCCATCGATTGAGAAAGAGATGTCTCATTAGATGCGCTACAAGGGAAATATTATACTATTATTAATAATTAGTTCATACAAAACTATAACAATAAAAAAATATTATTAAACATAAAAAAATAGATAAATAGAAAGTAATTAAATGAATTTTGTATGAATTCTTACTCTTGTAAGTTGAAATTGAAATCCATGGGTATAGAGCAGTGTTTCCCAACGTGGGGCGTACGCCCCACTGGGCGTACGCCCCACTGGGGGGCAATATGATTGTTGAGGGGGGCAATTGGAATATAGAAAAATTTTGAAAAAAACCTACCTTAAAGTCTCTTTGTACCGTTCATACCGCAACCGTTAATCATATCCTTGAGGCTAATTATTAAATATCCCTACACAATTCTAAATCTGAAAAAAAAACACACAATAGGGAAAAGTTTAATTAAGCCATCAATATTTGTAAAAACGTTTTTAGAAAAATATGTCAAAAATGTGATAGCTATGCCACTTAAGATATATTGTTGAGGAACATTTTGTTGAAGGTATGTTATTCTGTAAATTAGAAAGCATCACAACCTCCGGAGATATTTTTCATAAGTAAAAAAATTACTTCAATGTCTTTAATGTTCCAATACAGAACATAACATCCTGTACTGCAGACTGTGCTCCTAACATGATGGACAAGAAAAGCGGCTGTTTAAAGATAAGAATCCAGAAATGCTTCTTGTGCATTGTCTAATATAGCTTCATAGGGAAAACTTGGTAACCAAAAATGTTTGTCCAGTTCTCAATGAAGATTAAATTCGGTTATAAAATATCCGTCATTTGTATCAACGCTAATGCCGAATGTAACATTTCAAGTTAATTTGTGAAGTACAAAATAATTCATACTTTTTATAACTAAATTTAATACTTCATTGAACAAATATTTTTGGCTACCAAGTTTTCCCTGTGGATTACACAATGCACAAGAAGCATTTCTGGATTTTCATCTTTAAACAGCCACTTTTCTTGCCCATCATGTTAGGAGCACGATTGGCAGCACAAGATGTTATGTTCTGTATTGGAATATTACCGACATAATTAATAACATAGTTTTTTAGCTTAGAAAGATATCTCTGGAGGTCGTGGTGCTTTCTTATGATTTGCAGAATAACATTTCCTCAAAAGAATGTTCCTTATTAATGTACCTTACATAAGTTATCAACAAGGCCTCAGTGCCTCTCACTCTTGCTCATTTTAACCATTCTTTTTCTGACAGTGTTGTTACTAAGGGGCACAGCTTTCACATCTTTGTCATCCTTTTCTAAAACCGTTTTTACCAATGTTGATATTGACAGTTTAATTAAATGTTTCCCTATTTTGTGCTTTTTCCAGATTTAGCAATGAGCACGAATATTTGATAACTAGACTCAAGGGTACGATTAACACTTGCAGTGACAATTTCAGTTTTAGAGTAAATGTTTAACTTTGTGTTGTTATAATAAAATATGGCAGATTTGTGTTGTATTAGTTTTTAAGTGAATGTTTATTTCTATTTTGTTATAATAGAATATGTAGCAAATTTTGTTTTTGCTAAAATGCTTAGTATTTATTTCAATAATCAAATAAATTATTGTTTTATGTTATTATTTTTATACCCCCAATGGCGCACGTTTTTCATTACGTCACAGAGAGGAAATTAGTCAAAGTTTGTTGGGCAGAATGTGTATCAATGACGAAATGAGAAACGTACACCGTTCCGAGTAAGGTTCATTTCCAACTCTGTTATAGGTATAAAAAAAGACAATATGAAGTGGGGCATGAGATTTTTAGACCAGCTTCGGTGGGGCATAGCTCAAAAAAGGTTGGGAAACACTGGTATAGAGGCTGGGTACTCATTACGTGTGCTGAAATACAAATATACATATATATGATATACAGAAATAATGTTATACTGAGGACGGACCTGTTGCAAATGGAATCAGCATCAAAATCATTACATTCTGCACTGCCCAGAGAATGTTTGATGTGACTGGCTGTGTTGTTGGTACTGTTTGGTACTGGTACTGACTCAACTACCAACGCACTCCTACGACAATAATAATTATTTATTATAAAAAAATCTATTGTAGCTTGTTTTTTTTTTATTTTGAATATTCTACAAAAGTTTAGTAGCGACTAAAAAGCTAAAATATTTCTCCCCAAGCAATTTCTTAGATATATTTCTTTAAATGTTTTATAAAACCCGCTATTTTGAATTCGTTTTATCACTTGTTTACACACCAAGCAAAATTATTCGCTTTTTCGGTGCGTACCGATAATACATCCGTTTCCGTTTCAGCTTCCCCATTTTGAGGTGTATACCATACAAATACAGGGGCAGCAAAATAGTGTTATAAACAATCCCAAAATCACGAATAATGTCAATGAAAGGTAGAAATTTACTTTCCTCTCTTATGTATGATATCAACTGGGTGAAAAATCATAAGCGCACCAGGTAAAGTAACACTTTTGCGATGATTGTAAACAATCAACAACAAAAAGAATGACACAAATATCTAAGAAATTTATTGGGGAGAATCATTTTATATTGTCCATATTGTGCGGACATTTTTCGATTGAGTGTTTTGTTGTAGCATATGTAGCAAATATTTTTATGTAATAAAAAACGACCATACTTAAATCATAAATAACAATGTTGTTGCTTTATTTTACAAAGAATAACAGTTTTGCTAATCACAACTGACTTTATTAGATCTACATACTTTATTTTATATTTTGTAGATCTATTTTTAGCACCCTGGCGACGTGCACAGCCAATGCGCCTATTATATTTTAATATTTTAATATCTTATGTAAGTTCTTTGCACGATTACTAATATAACGCTAAATGTTCAGGGGGGCACAAAAAAGTTCAGGGGCACAAAAAAAAAACGGCGTTCGAAATTTCAGAGATGCACAAACAAAACAACAACACGTCGCAGAGTCGAGAATCTATTCTGAATACTGGAGAGTGGAGTTATTGCGCACCACGCGCGCGGTGCATGGTTGGACGCGATATAGACAAGGGGCTAAAGGGGGAAGGGTTACTGTTGGTCGGGAATCACAAAGTGTTCGGCTTGACGGTCCTAGTTGAAAATTAAGATATAGGGTAGGGGCCGCCATCTAGCGGCCATTTTTCACGGAACCCCGTGAAATCCTATCCATAAGAAAAATCCCAAACCTCAACAACCATAGTATCAACAATCATGAACCTACTCAAGCAAATCCTCTCTCCTCTAATTTCCCAAATTAAAATATATATCATCAATGAAATAATCCCATCCCTTATCAATGCCTAACAACATTAAAACTATACAGAACACAACTATTCTGAACTTCAACGCCAATGGTATATAAAAAAACAAAGACCTCTGTTAATAGCCTTTCTGGCTCGATATATAATAGATATTGCTTGTATAACTGAACGCACCTGGCTCATGGTGAAGATTTCAGCATTAGTGGATACACCATATATAGAAAAGATAGAGAGTCAAAGAAATCATCTGGAGGCGTAGCAATTCTAATAAAAAGACATAACCATCACTACCAATGCAACATAACAACCGCAGCCCTTGAAACGGTTGCAGTAAAAATTCACATGTCAAATCATACACCTATCACTATAGTCTGCGGATATCGGCAACCGAACAAAAAACTGAGAGAGGAAGATATCAGACACGTTTTTCACGACACTGGACCAGTTCAACTGATCGGGAACTTAAACAGCAAACAGATTCAATGGGGCTGTCGAGCCCCATTCCGACTCTTCCGGAACCCACCTAGAAGAACTCTCTAACAAATACCAACTGCAAGTGCATGCTCCCAACGACTACACGTACTACCCATACCGAGAAGATCATCTTCCAGATGTTTTAGATATAATTATAACAAAAAAAAAATCCAGTTACCATTATTACAATCAGTTATTAGTGAACTCAATTCTGATCATCTACCAGTAATAATAACAGTTGAGAAAAAGATTCTATACAAACCACGAGTACCAAAGCTAATTAACGGTTATGTGGATTGGAAAAAATTCGCAAGTAGTTCGTATGTATCAAAGCAATGGGAGCATACCATTTCCATAGACTGCAACACTCAACATCAGACAGTATTGACGTGGCAGTGCGATTGCTTACTTCAAGAATAACCGATGCAGTAAAAGCAGCCACTATAAAACCTAACAGCAGACTACAACCAAACTTTAATATTCCGCCTAAAAGTATCTTGGACTCAATTAAAGAGAAACGTACCACACGGGGAGATTGGCAGCGAACTCGAAACCCAGTATTAAAGCGAAAACTAAATAATCTCACACATACTATCACAAGAGAACTGGAAGCTCAGCGAATACGCAACTACCAAAATCTTATAAAAAATATTGATACCAGAGATCCTGGCATGTGGAAAACAACCAGAAGAATTTTAAGAAAATACGAAGAAATATTGATACAGACGAAGAAAAAGTAAACGCCTTTGCCAATTACCTGGAAACCGTATTTTGCCCTCAAATCATAGAAAATGTCCAGTTTGCAACAACAGTTCAACAATTCAATGAAAGCAACCTAATCACCACATTACCATTTGAAAACCAAGTTTCTGCAGAAGAAATAAAATCATTAATAGCTTCACTACAAACCAAAAAGGCACCTGGACACGATCTCATTCCATTCCATCGTCTTAAAACACCTCCCAACTGTGGTCATCGAATATATTGCCTTTATTTTTAATCAATGCCTGGAAATTGGCTACTTTTCTGTAGCTTGAAAAAAAGCGGAAGTTTTCATGTTTGCAAAACCTTCAAAAAAGAAGAAAGACAGACATCTTCAGGAAACAATATCACACGCACACCTCATCCATTGCAATCGATGTTAATGCGAGCCTGAAAATCTACACCGACGGCTCGAAACGACAGGAGGGTACTCGAGTAGGGATCTTCTCCCACGATTTCCAAGCACGGGTATCCATACCACTTGGTAAATTAAAACTGCCTCGGAAGTTGTCGCCAACTCCAATAAATCCGGCAGGAATATAGTGATATTCACTTACAGCAGACAGTCCATTTTAGCCCTGGAGAGGTGTCGCTTCTCTGGGCTTCTTCTCGACTGTCACCAGGCCCTAGTCAATGCGTCCAGGTCAAATTCCATCACCCTGGCCTGGATTAAGGGACACAGTGGGAGCAAGGGCAATCAGTACGCCGACAAACTTGCTCGCAGGGTGTCTAGGCGGGTGCCGGAGGCACCAGAGCCCTTCCTCCTTCCGTCCTCTTCTTCCCATTTAGGGATCCTGAAGGACGTCACCCACAAAAAAATCAAGAATAGGTGGGATGCAATTGCAGGCTCCTCAACAGCCAAGGAACTTCTCAACTACCCATCTGTTAGGATGGCGAAGAAATTACACGAGCTCCCCAGAAGTAAGCTGCGTCTCATCACCGGCCTACTCACGGGACACTGTGGTACCAGAAAGCATATGTACAATATGCAGCTCAGCGACACTTTCTTCTGTCGAGCGTGTAAACAAGAAGAAGAAACGGTAAGGCACATTTTATGTGATTGTCCCGCCCTAGAAGACCAGAGGGTAAGTGCATTTGATGATCCCTGGCCATCTATGGACACAATACGCAATGCTCCCCTGTCGAGTAAGCTAACCTTGGCTACATCCATAAGTTGGCTGCTCGCTACGGGTATATAATACCGGGTGGGCATGATGGAGGCTGGCACAAAGGGCCCACTGGGGCCTAAGCGCCGCCTATGCCTGGCATAGTGCGTCCCAACCCTACATACATACAAGACAGACATACGTAACTATCGACCCATTAGTCCTTAACTATCGACCCATTAGTCTGCTCCCAACACTTTCAAAACTTTTCGAAAAAACGATTCTAAGCCGATTGCGAATTGAATTGGATGCACTTCAGGTTATCCCCAACATACAATTTGGATTCCGGCAAGGTCACTAGGCCACGCATCAGTTGGGAAGAGTGGCCGAGTTTATCGAACAAGGTTTTGAAAATAAAAAGTTTACCACAACAGCGTTCTTGGATGTAGCAAAAGCATTTGACAGCGTCTGGATAGACGGATTAAAATATAAAATTAACTATTTAGGCCTAAGCGTATACCTATGTGCCATAATATTCTCTTACTTAGAAAATAGAACATTTTATGTTAGAATCAACGACGAAACTTCTAGCACAAGGCTTATTAAAGCGGGAGTCCCCCAGGGAGGTATTCTGTCACCAACATTATTCAATATTTCTCTACAAGACATACCATTGCAAGAACATAATCAGAAAGCATTATATGCTGACGACATGATGATAATGACTCAGGAAAGCGATTTGGAGGATGCTATTGAGAAGCTACAGAGAACAATTGAAATACATCAATGGCTCAGAAGATGGTGTATGCAATTAAACGCAAACAAATGCGAAACAAAAATTTTTACACTGAAGATGATTCGAAACGCTCCTCCCATTATAATAAACAATAGTCCAATCAAATGGAACCCCCCAGATCAAGCGGTCAAATATCTAGGTGTGTATCTTGATCAACGGCTAACGTGGAAACACCATATAAACGCAAGACTCAATCTAGGCTATGCCCGATTAAAACAACTCTACCCGCTTGTAAACAGAAGATCAAAACTTCGGGTAGACTGTGCCCTATTACTGTATAAAGCGTTGGTGAGGTCGCTGATTACATACGCGTGTCCCGTATGGTTTAATTCTTCTGCAACCAACTTCAGAAAACTTCAGGTTCTACTAAACAAAGTTCTAAGAATAGCGGTGGATGCACCCTGGTTAGTACGGAACGAAAAACTCCACGAGGAATTAAGTATACCAACTCTGAAAGAATTCACGAAAAAAGTTACCCACAATTTTTTCGAAAACATGTACAAGTGTAGTAGCGCAGCACACTACCAAGTGGGCCAACGCGACATCCATGCGCAACTCCCCAGGATTTAGTAGATGAATCTGACTGACGGAGAGACAAACACGTCCTAACTAATACACAAACGAAAAATGAAATGATGTACATAATTATCTCAACCATGATATAACAATATCTTTGTTGAACTGGTTTTATCTTTAATAAAAAAGGGAACAATAGTAAAATGGTTCAAATAATAGATTGAGTGATTAATATTTTATCAATTATTCGAATGACACATTTAAATAACTATTAGTAGAATTCTTAGTAGAATCTGGCATATAACTACATAACTTTACTCTGCGTCAAAAATGAATTATAAATGTCACCAGCGGTTTTTCTTGTCGTGCCGGCTGTAGTGTGGGCCCCAGTGCTGATTCGACATATCTCGGATCAGTACTGCGTATACCTACCCTGCACGCGTGGGGCGAGTGGCTCTAGTGGTAGAGTGCTGCTCTCCTGCTAGGAAGTCTTGGGTTCAAATCCAGGCATCAGCTGAAGATCCTCGTCCCACCGCCTTTCGCAAGAGGCGTAAAACCGTGGGTGCCGGCAACCAGTTGAACACCTCTGGTTGTCGTTATCAAACAGTATGTAAAAATGGGTAAGCACAAAGGGCCAAGAATTGGCCTAGGTGCAGCGGAATAAACCGCACCCAAAACAACTACAACTACCCTGCACGCGTGGGCGGTCACAGGAAACCGTAATAAGCCTCCACAAGACGAAAACCTAAGATGGAGAAGTTTATCTTTCCTTAATAACAACACCTCAAACGCGGGAAAGATTTTGAGTAAGCACAAGATAAAATGTGGCTTTAAAACCAAAACCAACATCTTATCCATCCTGAAACCAGCGAAAGAGACTGACAAGCTCACTTGCAGCGGGGTTTACAGAGTTAAATGCGATCAGTGTGACGCATATTACATAGGCGAAACAGGTCGAGCTATTTGCACAATAGTAAAGGAACACCGAAAAGCAAAACGCATGTCAGCTTTCGGTCGACACTTGCTCCACACAGGACACAAGAGCGAATGCAACGTGGAGGTTTTGCATCAACAGGGAAAGAGCCTAAAGTTGGAGCTGCTTGAAGCCTACGAAATTTGGAAGCAGAGGGACGACATATACCTGCCTAACGAACAGATGGAGCTGTGTAGAGAGCCACATCTATCGCACTTGCGGACGTATGTATGTATGCGTGTGTATGTGTACACGTGAGTTTGTGATTGCATGTGTGCGTGTATATTGTATATATGTGCGTACGACAGCAACTAGCGGCTGTTTTGTGATCAAATTACGCTGTTTACCAGTACTGCTACTGCTAGTAGCTACTACCAGCAAGTAAGGAATTTCTTACGTCTCTTTTTAATCCGGAATTGACGCATCCCAGAGACAATCATATCTTTGGTAAATACTAAAAAATTGATGATTTTATTGGATGTCCACTTTGCCTTCATCGTAATTGTTTTCTTACTTCTTTGTGGTATATTTTACGTCATTTTATGTCGACAGGAACCTTTCTATACGACGTAGATGATTTTATTTGAAGATGTGAAGATGTAATGAGCTTTTTACTACCAACATTCCGATTCTGAGAAATGTTTAATAAAATTTCAGTAACTTAACCTGTCCTAATTATCTTTATCTACCTTAAGTATATGTATTTCAGTATATTTATATTCTTCAGTACATTTTAGGTTCCTTTTTTGTTTTCTTCCGTCTCTTCAAATATAAGATAGGTACTTACCTTATGGGTAGATTCTATACAACTTTATAGGCACTCTTAGTTATGTGGATATGAAAATTTGAAATGTTAATATTGTTTACATAAAGAAGTGATCAATAATATTTTATGCAAACTGTTAAATAGATGGTAACGAAATACTGTGTAGTGGAACAAGAAAACAATTAGATAACGGTTTAACAATTTATTCTTTTAGTATTTTACAAACTATTTTTTATAAAAAAATGGTAATTTTAGGAACATCTTTGGCTTGGTTCTCTCTGCCTCTTCTACATTTACTCCAGTCATTACGTCGGAAAAAAACGGGTTAGAAATGCAAATGAACCAAGAAGGCTAAATTTTTGATATGACCTGGGGGGTGCCTACAAAAGGTTAAATTGTCGACCAAGAATTCCTATGTGCATTTTCCGCCATCTTGAAAAAAGGGTTAAATTCAGTTTTTTCCAGTTACTCAGTTTTCCGTTGAAATACGATAATTTTGAATGAATACTTTTTTGTTGGTTTTTTACGCTCTATAATTTAGGTTCTATACATTTTTTTACCTATCGTTCATCGTTATTGAGGTATCCATCGAAAAAGTCAAAATTTAAAGTAGTGAAATTTGTTTTTTGCTATTTTACCAGTTGAGATACGATAATTTTGAATGAATACTCTTTTGTTGCTTTTTCACGCTCTACAATTTAGGTCCTATACATTTTTTACCGATTCCACCGCTTTGTCAAAGTCAACAAATCAATTGCATCACCTCTCACTACTACCACTAACAAAAAGCGCAGTCCGCCAACACATTTTCCTGACATATCTACAAGTACAAACGTGGCTCGGATTTTTCAAAGATTATCAGGAATGGGATTGGCGACAGACTAATTATGGGCTGGAACCAATTTGCACCACAACACACCTGAACGTTTAAAACTCATTTCGTGCAAATGAAAAGTGGAGGAAAGTGTGAGGCTGCTTGTGGGTGCAGAAAAGCAGGAATTAGTTGCTCCGTTATTTGCCTGCATTGTAGTGGGCAAACACAGAGTCGATATTCTATTCAACGACGACGACGACGACGATGATGATGTTTTGACCATCCCAGCATTATTTCCTGCGGTTCGAGAGTCTCCACAACTCGAAGAGTTAACTGAGGAAAAACTTTTTCAGCCAGGACCATAGAAACGACGAAAAATATAAAAAAGGGGCCCTTAATTATTATTTTTGGCCACACAAAATATTATTTGTTCAATAAATTTCATATGTTTGTTTCATAATTTGTCTTGTTTACTTATTTATTTTGTATCCCAATAATTCCCCGAACAACCTTTCATCCGTTTTGACGTGTGCATACAACCGTGCGACCGGCTAAATCGAAACGGGGCCCGACTTTGCGGCGCGCTAGAGATTGTAATTTTGGTAGAAGGGAAAAAATACGAAATTGTAGGTCTGAACATAAAAGTCTAAAAGTTTCATAATAGACATTTTTCGATATCTATTGGGAGAAAAGAGAAAATAGTAAAAAAAAAAACAAATTCCACTACCTTAAATTTTGACTTTTTCGATCGATATCTCAATAAGGATAAACGATAGGTAAAAAATGTATAGGACCTAAATTGTAGAGTGTGAAAAAGCAACAAAAAAGTATTCATTCAAAATTATCGCATGTCAACCGAGAACCGAGTTATTGTAAAAAAACTGAATTTAACCCATTTTTCAAGATGGCGGCCATTTGAAGGCTTTTCCAGAGCCCCTCCACGTCATATCAAAAATTTACCCTTCTCGGTTTATTTGCATTTCCAAATGTATATAATGACTGCACTAATTAGTAAGTTTCTCTTGAAAGAACTTAATCAATTTTACGTTGCCAGTTTTCTTTGCATAGAAAAGGGCATCATGGTAGTTTCTCTTGAAAGAACTTAATCAATTTTACGTTACCAGTTTTCTTTGCATAGAAAAGGGCATCATGGCCAAAGACGTCCTTATGTTTCGCATCTGCGTTAGCTTCCATTAACATCTTGACGATTTCGAAGTGTCCTTTTTCGCATGCCAAATGGAGAGACGTCTTCAAGTAATCATCTGTCGCATTCGGGTTAGCCCCTCGTACCAATAACTTGTTCACCACTTTAACGTTACCCTCCACGACAGCATAATGGAATGACGTCCTACCGATCTTGTCTTTTATATGAATATCCACATTGGCTTCCATCAGTATATTGACAATTTCAACGTGTTTCTTTTCACATGCCAAATCTAGAGGTGTCTTCAAGTCTTGATCAGGCGTATTCGGATTAGCTCCTCGTGCCAATAATTTGTTCACCGCATCAACGTTTCCTCTTTCGGCAGCATAATGCAATGGTGACCGACCCGTGTAACTTTTTTTATTGATATCTTCCTTGTTTCTGCTATTTAATAACAAATCCACAATAGAGGAATTACCTCCCATGCAAGCAAAGTGTAAAGTGGTGTTACCTAATCTATCTAGTGCCGATGGATTCGCCCCTTTATCCAACAAGAAAGTTACTGCGTCATAGTTTCCGTTTCTACATGCGAGATGTAATGGCGTTTGCTGCTCCTCACTGTTCTTGACGTCTGGTGCTAGACCTTTCTTAATAAGAGCTTCAAGAATATTAGCATTTCCTCCCTCTGCGGCATAGTGTACTGCCGTGTTTCCATATACACCTGCGTGGATGTTAGCACCATTTTCAATCAAAGATTTCACCAAATTGAAGTTATTTGCGGCACATGCCAAATGAAATGGGGTCTCTCCATTCTTGCTCTTCTTATTTACGTCAAAGCCACGTTTTAAAAGATCCTCCGCAATTTCCCGGTAGCCTTTGTTACATGCGTAATGTAAAGCATCCCATCTGTTGCGGTCTGCATCTTTTATATTGAACATCAGGTTCTGATCAATCAACAAATCTATAATATCTTTAGCGCCACGTTCTTTTCCACCACAAGCGAAATGCAAGCAGTTCCTACCACCCTCATCTATTAATTGAGGATTTGCCCGTTCATATAACAAGTACATTACTGCTTCAAAGTGTCCTTCGGCACAACCATAATGTAAAGGGGTTTCTTTCTTGAAATTACGTTCATTCGGATTCATGCCCATATTCACAAGAATACTCATAGTTTGAACATTTCCTCCTTTTGCGGCATAGTGCAGTGCGTTGCTTCCATGACGATCTGTTTGAGTGCATTTATAGTGATTTTCTTCAAGTAACAGTTTAAAAACATCAAGGTTGCCATGCAAGCACGCCTTTTGTAGCGCACTTGTTTGTTCCTCTCCGAAAGTGGCGTTGACATTTGCATTTCGTTCGATCATATATTTAACTAAGTGGGTAGCATTTGTCTCACATGCCAAATGAAATGGGGTCTTTCCATTATTGCTCTTTTTATTTACATTAAAGCCACGTCTTAAAAGATTTTCTACTAATTTCTGGTTACCTTTCTCACATGCGTAATGTAAAGCATCCCATCCGTTGTTATCTTGAGCCTCTATAAACTCTTTTTCTGGTTTACTGTCAATTATAAGATTTACTATTTCCAGATTACCACCAACAGATGCATGATGTAAAATATTTCGTCCAAGCTTATTATCCCTGCGGGAATAATCAAATCCTGAGGCTTTATTTAATAGGTAATCTAGAACTTCTTTGTCGGAATTTCTTACGGCAAGCTCGCCCAAAGAATATCCACCACTGTCATTGTATTGCAAGTCAATGTTTTCTTCAATTTTACTTTTCAAATACACATTCATATTGGTAGCGGTCTGCAAACAGAGTATAAGGTGCTTGAAATAAATGTATTTGTTTGAGGATTGACCCGTCAAAAAATTTAGCCAGTTCCAGTCAAGGTGTTTGTCCTTGAGATCAACATCATATGAAGCATTATCCGCTTCCCTAATACAAGTTTGTTGTAAACATATCCGTAAAACCTCAAGTGATTTCGAATCCACCATCTTGCTTTTAATTTTCATAAAACAGCAAGCAGCTGCCCAATGAATCGGGTGCATCCCCCAAGGATAATACAATTTGTTTCCTGTATCGCTCGCACTTATTATATCCAAAATATCTTCCTCTTGGCCATCGGATATAGATGTTATGATGGTTTCTTCTGTAACGTCAAGTGAACGCATATCGTGCAAAAATTTGTAAGTTTGGAATAAGTCAATATTTGTGACAACTTCTTTGTACAAATCCATACATTTGTCAGGATTTGTGTTTATATATACAGCGGCCAGATACTCGGCAAACGTCTTGTGAATAAATTTTATGGGATTTATTGTGGACAAAATACCTAAAGACAATTTATATCCATCAAACGTACGCAGCATTTCATCCCATTGGTTTTTCGTGACAATTTGTAGTTTTTCGATTCTTTCTAAACCGAATGAGAAGATCAGTGCAATGACGTAATGTTTATTTAGGATATCATCCACCAGATGTGATAAAACTTCATGTGTGTTATGCTCGTAAATGTTCTTCTTCTCATAAAATATTTTAATTTTCTTGTCGATGAAAGTCTTATACAACGTTGTCTCGTTCTTGTGTTCCGCGTTTTCTTCATTATCAGTTTTGTGTATTTCGTAAAACATCTGAAGATGGAGAGGCGTCGATAAGAAGGTTTCTGGTAGTTTGGCCCATACATGCTTCGGTACTTGACATCTTTCGAAGTAGTCACTTATATCCTTACTATCCAAATAGGCTAGGTTCACATAATTCGATATTCTGCTACCAAATTTCGACAACAGCAAATGTTCAGCTTGGGTGCGCGATGTTACGAAGACGTGGGCATCCATGGCCAAGATTTTTTCGACCACTTCGAGCACTGTGTCCTGATGAAGTGGCAGGATCTCATCAAACGAATCCAAGAAAATTACCAAGTTTTTCTCATCTATATGTTGTTCTAGAATACCCTCGACTAGCGCATTTTCTTCAGTTTGTGTCTTGTTGTAAAAGTATCTGAAAAAAATAAATAAATCATACATAAGGTCAAGTGTGATATGGTTATTATGATCTCCACACGCAGGTTAATGTAAGAAGGTAATTTATCTACTCGGTCAGAAAGTACATCACTTGAATCATAGGACAGTGGATTTTGACAGAAGGTAAAGTTTATAACATACCTAACAGGGTCATTGTGGATCGCACTTGTGAAATCTTGTAAGTCTATCTTGCATTGCGCCAAATCGTATATAATGACATACCGAGCAGGATGGCACCTCCTTGCAAGAGATGTCACAACAGTAGTTTTTCCCATTCCAGGATCGTTACTAATTATAGTTAAACTTGAACTGTTTAACCCCCTCACAATATCATCTTCTGTAATATCAAGGTTCTTGCTTGGATTATTGAATTTCCGTATCACGTAATTTTCGATGTTTTCCTTCAATGGCAGTCCTATTTTGCGATCTCGACAGTCTTCTGCAATCCAACTTAGCAGCTCCGAACTGGTGACGAGTTGCAAAGTTCTCGGGTTGTCGCGAACAATACCTTTCAATGGAACTGGCGGTCTTCCTTGAAGAGATACCTCGATTTCCATCACGTCTGAAAATTTGGCAGATGCTGGCCCATCTCGCAAATTCAACAAATTTCTGAACACACCAGTATCGCCTTCGAATGGTGTATCACCACTTGAGACCACAAAGAATTGATTGTTTGCATTTTGACCAACCATCTTCATAACGATATTCGCAATTGAACTTTCCAGGATTATCGGTATTTCTCTTCTCCTCCACAACTCTGGTAGAAGATCTCTCAAATTGAGAGCATTTATTCCCATACTTTTCAAAGCCTCTCTAAACAGTAATCCAACTGAAAGCCATTTTGTTGACGGTCGTTCCACGTAAACTGATAATTTTCCAGTGAAATGTTGTCCTCCATTGAATTGTTATTACCGCGAAGAACATTTTGAAGAGCCTCCCTGGTATATTTCCTGATACGGTATTCATAATAAGAAGCTAGCAGAGGCATTAGAATTTCGGTTTGGTGTTCGTTAATGGATATAATGTTGTATGTGGAGCAAATTTCATCCCACGCCTTAATATACTTTTCATCGATTGCCTTTGCCTTAAGCGTGTAAATGGACAGGTTATTATTCAGAATTACTTGCACGCACAACTGTACGAATATTTCCTTCTTCAGTGCATTGCATTGATATTCCTTTGGATCAAAGGAATGTTCAGTGACCAAATTATACAGGTCATGTGCCATCGGCTGGGTAAAATGCTTCACCGCTTCATTCGCCTCTGTCAATCGCACAGTTATATCTCTATAGTTCGGTTGGTCTAGAAATATGTAGAATCTCTTAACAAATTCTTCTGAACACAAATTTTCGTATTCTTCCGAGAAATATACGTTTCTATCAAGTTGATAACAGATTTTACAATTTCCCATATTTAATAATTTTAAATCTGCGCACGATGATATGTTGACCTCATTCAGTTTTGTGTCCTCATCCGGTTCGGATATTGTTGTTAGAATGCAAAAGTAGTAATTTTCAAATTTTACTGATCTGAGAAATTTTTTCAGGGGTCCTTGGCGTAAACTGCTAGCAGTAACTAGTTTGCGAATGCGTTGAAAACTTTTAAAATACCTCGTCAAATCTATTGTCATACATCGCGTTTTGCCATCTTTCTTCGTCTTTGCAATTTGCAACCGATTTTTTGAATGTTTAATTTGAACAACATACATAATTTTCCTGCCATTTTTGTATGTCACTCGTAGCAGTATGTCTTCAAAACAGTCCAGATCGGCCGGATTTGTTATCATATCAAAGTCGCTCACTGTGCTGTCATTTGAAAACTTCGCTGCCAGAAACGTCATGACCTGCGGCTCGTACAAAAGTCCATAGTTTTCCGTGCTCTTCTTAAAGGGAATTCCCTGAAAAAAAATGCTTTGTTATTTTGTTTCCGTTCAGTTAACTTTGCTGAATGTGAACGTTAATTAAATCAAATATTAACGTTAATTAAATTAGTTAATAGTTTCTGAACTTTTAACATAAACAATTTTCTGATATCTAAGATATCATTCTTTTGAAATATGTTGATTTTAATGCTTGATTGACTTCATCATTTCAAGAGATAAGAGTTTTAAAATGAACATCAGTGACAAATTTGCAGATTGAGTGGTTTAAGAACTATAAGAGTTGAGAAGCAGTCTGGCGTTCCACGATTTGTAACACAGTGGTGTTGCAAATCGTTGGACACTGACATGACATGACATTGCCCTTCGTTTAGGGTCCAGAGTGGTTGTAGTTTCAAGAAATTGAATAATTGCAAAACTGTTTAGACTTTAGACACTTGTGCCAAACGATGTGTGCCAAAGATGTAGTCGGAAAGTTAGGTGGGGGCCATCCCAGATTTTTGTACTTACTGTGGCTCCTGTATTTTCTATCTGGGACATCTGAAATTGAGAAAAGGTGTTAAACATTAAGTTTTGTATCCAATATTCATTTAGTTTCGTATCACGATTTTCGTCGACAGACCTAATCGATAGATTCTTGAAGTAGTCCATTTTCAAAGGCGATGTGATTGTTGATTGAAATAAAAAATCCTCTTTTTCCTTTGACTTTTTATTTTATTAAGAACTGATTTTGACTGTGCAGCCATTTGAATAAAGGTTGTCGTGGCAAATTAATTTGGCCACTAGGTTATTTGTGTTTATATTTAATTTAAGTTTTTTAATTTCGAATTGGTCAAGAAGATGTAGTAATAGCCCTTTTTGCATTTATGAAGAAGTGTATTATTATAATTTATGTCGCAGTTAGTTTCAGATTTATGTTTAAACGGTCTTTTTTGTGTTTTTTAATTCTCTGACTATCTTTCCTCTGTTCTGACCTATCAAGTATCAACAACTGATTAAATAAACACCTGAGATCTCTATGATGGGAGTTGGAGTTTTAAAATTCGAAAGTAAATTATATAATTGACTTTAACTTTTAACTGATGGATACATTTTGAAATTAGGTAATATTTTATTGAATTTAACGGTTATGATGTTATAAGTAAAAGGTATGTATGGTCGGTCTTCGGTTCTGTCGGCGATATAGAAAGGATCTAAACTAATGAGTGATTTTTACTTTCTGACTAGAGGAAAGTATTGTAGTGAATGGAAAAAAATGAGATTTCAGGGGAAATACCCGTTTTGGAGTCCCATAAATCGATGATTTCTGGAAAATGTATGTATAACTTCGATAATCCGGACATATATCGTTCCGGACCATGTTCGGACTATCGAGGTATCCGGATTACTGGAGGTTTGATTTTGCTTTTGTTGGGAGGGGTGATTTTTACTTTCCGACTCGTATCCTAGAAGAATAGTATTGTAATCGGCGGAAAAATTCGGGATTTCAGCGGAAATACCCGTTTTGGGGTCGGCTGAATCCACTGCAATGATTAAGTACTACTGGAAAATGTATGTAATATGTATGTGTGTATGTTCGTGAAAACGATTGCGCCCAAACGGAACAACGGATCAAGGTGAAATTTGTTATGCAAACTTAGAATTACCGGGGGACGAACTGGATTATTTTTGGTGACAATCTGACAACCGGAAGTGGCAGGTGATAAATGAGTCTTCTGAGAAATTCATCCGATTTTGACCTAACTGATACCTGTTCATCCTACAGTGACTTTAAACATGAACACCAATTTACAGATCAGGGAGATGGATGGTTTAGGCGCAATAAGCGTTTATAGAAGCAGTTTGACAGAACTCACTGCATTCGTCGCTGTTATTAAAAGGAAGCTAAAATTAAAACTAAATTCTGACTATAAATGAACAAAATAAGCAAAATATTTTAGTTATTTTTTAAAAATGTATCAATGTTTGTTTATATTCTTTTGGATACATCTACATTAGTAGATTTTTCTCTGAGCCATTTGAGAATCTTCCATGGGAAAATTATATCCTTCAGACCTGATACCCAAAGGAAACGCATTGGCACCATCTACACTAGAGCTTTCTAGGGCCTGTTAAACCCAGTTAAAAATGTCTTAACCTCAGGCTTAAAACATTTCTTCGAACATTCAGTACATAATGGTGTACTCATCCATCCTTTATCATACGCTTTGGATACAACTAGTATTGAGCTCATTCCACATTTAAAAGCTTGCGGATTTGGCGCTTTTGCTAATATTAAAAGTGCCAATTTATGTGATCCGGTTGCTTTACAGCAATGCATGAAAGTTAAGTAACCCTTTGATATTTTTCGACTGGTTTTAACTGCGAAATATATTTTGTATCCGAACTACGGAGGTAAAATTTCAAAAATGTCCGGTTGACAACAGCGTTCGGATTGCTGGAGTGTCCGTAATAGAGAGTGTCCGATCTATCGATGTTGTACTGTATGTGTTATCTGTGGACACGTTACCGCCCAAAGGAACAACGGATCGGGCTGTAATTTGGTATACATATTTAGAATTACCGGGGGACGAACTGGATTATTTTTGGTGACAATCTGACAATCGGTTACATGTCGGATGTTACATGCGTCTTCTGATGGATTCATTCGATTGAGATCAAACTCCAGGGATTTTAAATACGTATACAAATTGGCAGATCAGTGGAATTAACGGTTTAAGCGCTATTAGCTTTTATAGAAACAGTTTGACAGAATCCACAGTCTTTGTCGCTGTTGCAAAATGGCAGATTTTGACAAACGTCACTGTCACGGATATGACATGACATGTCAGTATGACAAATGTCATCATCAGTCTCCGGTTTCCCAAAAGTCTTCAGACACTTCATTGTACCAACGATGTACTGGGAAAGGTAAGGGCCACCCCAGATATTTTGAGTAGTCGATCGATGTGGCATGTCGGAAATATATTTTGTGAAGCTAATTTATATACAGGTCACAGGATGTCCGGAAACTCAACGTAAAGAGGATGCCAGTAGAGAGGTTTATGTACGTTCTGGCAAAAATATTAAAAACAATCTCTATCACATAGTTGAGTGATAATTGACATTTTTTCAAAAAAGTAGACTAACGATATCACCATATCTTTTGTTACTGTGGAACCAAATTTCCTAATTCTCTTACGGTTTTTTGCTAATATGAACTTAAATAACCGTGCCATTAATCGCAAATTGTGATTAAAATAAGATAGTTTCTTTGAGTTGTGGTTTGAAAAAAAAATTGTCACTTAAATTTGACTCTTTATTACAAAAGAAATATACTGTACTAGGCTAGGCAAGCTATTTAAAAAAATGGGCCATTTAGTTAGGATTTCATAAGGTACAACACTTTTCAAACGGTACTTTTCTGAGAATTTTTATTGGAAATTATTGCAAGAAACTCAAACTAGTCTATAGTTAATTAATGAGGAAATAAATTGAAAAATAAAACGAAAAGCGTGGGAGTAAAACAGGTACTTTTATTTTAGAAATTCAAATGCTCGAATTGTTTTCTTAATCGCAAATACAGGCTCGTATGCATTGTCTGCATCTTTTTAAAAATGATCGTTTGAATAAACTTTTTCTTTTTTGAAGTCCCAGTAAAAAATCTATTGAGTTTAGGTCCGGAGACCGGAACTAAACCTAACACCCAATCCATCTTCCCTGTCTCTGTCCAAATATTCCCGTACAGGACGATGCGTTGGGTAGCGCCGTCTTGTTGGAACCACATATCCCTGTAGATATTAAGCGGAATATTCGGATTTCGGAGAAAATCTAGGTAGTTTTTTTTTCTTTGACAGAGAATACTTTAGGAGGTGGTTTGGGCGCCAGTGTGCAATTTCGTGGCCAGCCGTGTTTCCAGAGTTAAACCCAATTAATTTTTTTACTGGGGCTGCAGAAAGGAAAAAGTTTATTTCAACGATATTCAAAATATCGCCGAGCTGCGTTGGTCAGGCATGAGAACAGATCAATGCACGTTTTATCAAAAGATCATTTTTAAAAAGATACAGACGAGCCTGTATTCGTGCTGAAGGTCAACAATTTGAGCATTTGAATTTGTAAAATAAAAACACCTTTTCTACTCTCATACTTTTAGTTTTATTTTTCAATTTATTTCCTCAATTGATTAACTAGGCTAGGTTGAGTTTCTTGCAATAATTCCAAATAAAAATGACATGAAATTCTTAAAATAATGTTAGGCCAGAAAAGTAGCAAGCTTGGGCTAGTACAGTATATTTCTTTTGTAATACAGTGTCAAAGTTACGTAATAACATTTTTTCAAACTACAACTCAAACAAACTCCCTTATTTTTATCAATGTGACAATTTTTACTTTCCGACTAGTCCCTAGAAGGAAAGTATTGTAATCGACGGAAAAACAAATTTCGGCATTTCAGCGGAAATACGCGTTTTGAGGTCCCCTGAATCGATTGCAATGATTTCTGGAAAATGTATGTATGTATGTATGTGTGTGTGTGTATGTATGTCTGTGAACACGATAGCGTCCAAACGGTACAACGGATCGGGCTGAAATTTTGCATACTTATTTAGAATTGCCAGGGGACGAACTGGATTGTTTTTGCCTCCCGTGACTTTAAACATGTATACAAATTTTCAGATCAGTGGGATGATCGGTTTAGGTGCTAAAAGAGTTTATAGAAGCAGTTTGACAGATTCCGCAGCCTTCATCGTTGTGTTGCGAATTGTCAGATTTTGACAAACTAAGTGCCACTGACATGACATTAAATATCAGTATGACAAATGTCATTATTTCATAGAAATTGATGTTAGGTAGGGTACAGAGTGGCTTTGACATCACAAAATTGAGTAATGGCAAAAGTATTCAGACGCTTCATTGTGCCCACGATGTAGTCGGAAAGTTGGGTGAGGACCACCCCAGATATTTTTGATAGATTTGCGACTGCGATTAATTGTACGGTTATTTAATATCATATTAGCTAAAAACCGTAAGAGAATTAGGAAATTTATTGCCACAGTAACTAAAGATGTGATAAAGGATGTCGATTTTCTACTTTCTTCAACTAAGTGATAAAGATTTTTTTAATATTTTTGCCAGACCGTACCGGGTGGCCAACTAATGTCATACGTGGGGTTTTGTCTTTTGCTTTGGGTTTGAGTAGAATAAACGGTTGTATATAATATAGTAAACAGATGGCTCAAGGGTGGTAAACTTATTTGTTCAAGAAACGTGTTGACCTGATCGGGTTTGTTTCGAGTTTGCTTGTGAATTGTGGATACAGATTTTTTCTGGAAGTTCTACATTGTGTGTGGTCTGGGGCGAAAGTAGGATTTTTTGCTAAAATAACGAACTTTGGTTCTGTGTGTGGGGGTGAAACAGCCTTCTTGGGTTTTAAAGTATATTGAGAATATCAGTCGAGGTCGTGGTTTAGAAGTCGAAAGATGTAGTCGTTACGTGTTTTAGGGCAATAGGCCCTTATCTTGTGTTTTGTTTCTGTGTGTGCCCGTGATGCCATCTCTGCTGATGTAAATTTGCCAATAACAATTTAGGTAATTTTTATAAAATAATTATGTCTCTGTCATCCGTTTTCTCTCCAATCATCTTCATTATGTCAAGAGTTTCAATGATTATTGTACACTCGATCTGAAGGGTTTTTAATCTTTTTATTCATTTTGTAAATATATTTGTTGTGGTTAGAGTTGACTTTTAATCACCCTAAGGTTATACTTGACATTCATTTACGATTATTTTTGGCTTCTAAAAATCTAGCGATACCAAACCCTCAAGGTTTGAAAGAAAGTTCTCGCGTCCTCCGTTTGAATTTGAGTTAAAATAAATTACCTTTTGACCGCTCTGTTTCCATGCTACCAATAAAAATAGACGCAGATCTAACCTCTTACACTAAGAATGGACGCCGGCCATAACTCGGTAACCGTTAGTCATACAGCTTGGAGAAAAAAATATTGTCGGGTAAATCGGCCAAGGGAAACCGGTGGAAATTATTTTCAAGTTTGTAGGATGGTCGCTAGGGGGCGCAACTGGAATGGTAACTCAAAAAAGGGCCTATTCTCCAAAAATATAAATGTAAAGATATACTATAATTATTACCATCGTAAAAAGTAGAAAATTTGTGACTTTTTTGTTAAAACTATTTTACTCTATCTCGTCAAATATAGTGGTGGGGAAACGTCAAACATGTTTTCATTTAAATGGCAATAACTCCGGTATGAGTTAAGAGAATTGAACGAACTAGATCTCGTTTGAAAGAGTGTTTATTACCTAATAATGTACTGCATAAAAATTATCCGAATAGATTTCTCCGTTATCGCTAGAGGGCGCTGTGTATCATTGCAACAGTTATTACGGATTTTCATGAAAATTTCAAATAGTAAGCTATGTCTCTTTTTACATTGTTAAATAGACGACGAAATGCCCTAAAATTCTGCGCAAATCTCAACTTTCTATCTTTTTTCTAACCGGAGATATTAAAACAAATATTAGGTGGCTGGGTTATGCAACAGGGCCGCAATTTATGGAGGATATTCTATCTATATGTAACATAAATAGTTATTGGCTTCAAAGGCATTACTTAAATGAGAAATAGTATTGATAAAAACCTCAGTTTTCCTTAACACTGAGAATGTATCCACAAGAAAAGAGCAAAATAGGTAAATAATCGTTTCCTTCACCACCAAATAAAAAAAAGTAGTGAAAACAAAAGTGGAAGCAATACGTCAAAGAATTTAAACATTTTAGTTTTATGTCAATGTCATTTAGTTCTACTTTCGTTCTCGATTTTTCCAATCATATTGAATTTAAATTTTCTACTTTTTACGATGGTAATAATTATAGTATATCTTTACATTTATATTTTTGGAGAATAGGCCCTTTTTTGATTTACCATTCCAGTTGCGCCCCCTAGCGGCCATCCTACAAACTTGAAAATAATTTCCAGCGGTTTCCCTTGGCCGATTTACCCGACAATATTTTTTTCTCCAAGCTGTATGACTAACGGCTACCGAGTTATGGCCGGCGTCCAATCTTAGTTGGCCACCCGGTACATAAACTACCCTCTTTCCTGGTATCTGCTTGACGTTGAGTTTCGAGGCATGTATGTGTCATACGTGGGGTTTTTGTCTTTTGCTTAGGGTTTGCGTAGAATAAACGGTCGCAACAGATGGCAAAGAATAGCACAGGGTATTTGTTCAGGAAACGTTTTTACCAGCCGGAGGTCTACAGTTCGCGAGAATGTGGTGTGAATGGAGATTTTTTTCTGGAAGTTTGGGCAACTTTCTGTGACCTGAGGGCGGATGTAACCGTTTTGCTAAAATAACGAACTTGGGTTGTGTATTTGGTGGGAGAAGGCCTTCCTAGTTTTGTATATTTGAAATATCAGTCGAAGTCTTAATTGAGAAGTCAAACGATGTAGTCGTTACGTGTTTTAGGGCAACAGGCCCTTATCTTGTGTTTTGTTTCTGTGTGTGCCCGTGATGCCATCTCTGCTGATGTAGGTTTGCCAATAACAGTTTAGGTAATTTTTATGGTTTAATTATGTCTCTGTCATCCGTTTTCTCTCCAATCATCTTCATTATGTCAAGAGTTTCAATGATTCTTGTACACTCGATTTGAAGACCTTTTAATCTTTTTGTTCATTTTGTAAATATATTTGTTTTGGTTAGAATTTGACTTTTAATCACCCTGAGGTAATTAATCTTTATATTCATTTACGATTATACTGTGCTTTCTAAGAATCTAGCGATACCAAACCCTCAAGGTTTGGAAGAAAGTTCTCGCGTCGTCCGTTTTGAATTTGAGTTAAATTAAATTACATTTTGACCGCTCTGTTTGCTACGCTACCAATAAAAACAGACTCAGGTCCCAACCTATTACATGGTGTCAGAGGTGGGATTACCACAAACCTGGGAAGTGTGTCGTTGGTTATCACTTTATCAATTTGTTATTAGACGATACAATCCCACTTATTACATATGTAATTGAGTTTGTTGAATATAGGTTTTATCTAAGGGATATGAAAAGCAACAGTTAAGCATGAATCAAAATGAGGCCATGAGTTGTCAAAAATGATGAGCTGTTATGCAGGTCGGTGGAACACGGTGGAACGTAAGAAAAATAGCTCAGAGAATTAAATAACACCAAAAACTAAAATCATCAAATTTGTTTCAACATAAATCTGAAACT
Source organism: Aphodius granarius (assembly GCA_963971325.1). NCBI lineage: Eukaryota > Metazoa > Arthropoda > Insecta > Coleoptera > Scarabaeidae > Aphodius > Aphodius granarius. The sequence continues at coordinate 25,577,573 of OZ020224.1, read as the reverse complement.
AACCACGCGACATAAATTATGATACAACACTTCTTCATAAATGCAAAAAAGGGCTATAAACTTGTTCTTCTTGAGCAATACGAAATTGCTAAAACTTAAATTAAATCAAAAACACAAATATACTTAATGAACAACTTAATTTTCTACACCAACCTTTATTCATATTTCTTATCCTGTCTGAACTCTATGACTCGAATTGGGTACTAGAAACTTGTTTTACAATTCGATAGGTATTTCTCGCTTCCGTTCATTTTGTCGTCGATCATCCCTGTCTTTTACGCCCCAGTCGTCGTCTAATTAATACCTATCAAAAAACTTTACAATATAACTTTCAAATTTCAAATTTTAATTCATGACTTTGTTTTATAACTTGTAACTAATTGACCGTAAGTACCGTAAGTGTATGTAAATTTTACTATGTTTAATGTACTGTGTTGTTAAATTGTAACATGTTCCGTCACACTCAGCTAATTATGTTAATTTTGTAGATTTAAACTGATGATGATTGCATAGGTAATAGTTAATCGGTTCTTAACAAAATAAACAATTAAAGGAAAAAGGGGTGTTATAGTTCAATCAATTATCGTTAATGGGTTCATGTCCTCAGCCAGCAACATTCAAAATTTGAAAATTTTATTATGTCAGTTTTGTGCTAATTTTGTGCTGTTTTGTGTCGCAAGCTAGTTTTATGTTCTGTTCGCTTTTAAGTTATAAGCAAATTTACTGTTTTTAAAGCTCAATTGAAGCTAAATCTAGTATTGTGCTAGTTTTGTGCTGCTTTGTGCCGTAAACTAGACGTTTACTATGCTTCGTATGCTTAGTACCCTAGATGAAAAGTATTGTAATCGACGAAAAACAAGTTCGGGATTTCAGCGGAAATAGGCTTTTGAGGCCCCTGAATCCACCGCAATGATATCTGAGAATTATCTGTGTGTGAATACGTTAACGAAATTTGGTATACATGTTACCGCTAATACGCGAAAAAACGTTAATGCTGCACCGGGGAGAAATTAGCAATAAAAGTTATGGTTGGTATTACTCTAATTAATGCTAGAAAACAACTAACGAACGTTGAACATTACTCGCTCCTATATATAGTATACGGTATAGGCCCAAAACCAGCAATAAAAGTTAGCAACAAAAGTAAATTTCAACCGATCTGAATGAACTATACCTTTTTAGAAAGCCCATAATGTACTGAATGTATGGTAGTTATGGCAACTGGATCAAATTGCAATTACTACCTAAATAAGTGAAAAAGAGAGTCATCAGGAATCGTCGGGCGTAAAACCGACAATGTTCATTAATTTTTTTCTACCAGTAATAGTTTTGATTTCAAGTTGCCATAACTATGACAATTAAAGCAAGGTTTGTGCTTTCTTTTGCTGCTATATACTCCAAGATTCGTTCAGTACTAACGGAGATATGCGACTTGTAAAATGGCGAAATTTGGGAAAATAATGACATTCTTTTGCATTTTTTAGGTAGTAGTTATGATTTGATCCAGTTGCCATAACTACCATACATTCAGTACGTTATGGGCTTTCTAATGAGGTATAGTTCATTCAAATCGGTTGAAATTTTTTTTTTGTTGCTAACTTTTATTGCTAACTTCACCCCGGTTAATGCTGCTATGATCTAGTTTGGCTCAAGATTACTACTCTGTTTAGTTAGAGTTGACACTCAAACCGTGGTTTGAGTTCTAACTAGTGAATAGCAAAAGTAACTAGCTAATGACAGCTTCAACTGATGCTCGGTAGAGAATTTAAGAAACAACATATGTAACATTGTTTTAAGATTAAATATGAAATTTGGAATCAGAAACGTAGGAATTAAATATAGATAAAGATTAATCTCGTTTTTTCACTACGTACACCAATGGAAAAAATGACCTGTTATGGTAGGATCCGAACCCACGACCTTCTGCTTTCCGGGCAGGTGCTCTACCAACTGAGCTACACAACAGGTGTGCAATTCATTTCTTCCGTGTGTGTTATAAGGATCTGGCGTATATAATGTCTTTGACCAAAGCACAATTAATAGCCAACGTCAAAGAGGGAATTCCGATAGTACTCGAGAGGTAGATATTACAATTAAATATGAAATTTGGAATCAGAAACGTAGGAATTAAATATAGATAAAGATTAATCTCGTTTTTTCACTACGTACACCAATGGAAAAAATGACCTGTTATGGTAGGATCCGAACCCACGACCTTCTGCTTTCCGGGCAGGTGCTCTACCAACTGAGCTACACAACAGGTGTGCAATTCATTTCTTCCGTGTGTGTTATAAGGATCTGGCGTATATAATGTCTTTGACCAAAGCACAATTAATAGCCAACGTCAAGGAGGGAATTCCGATAGTACTCGAGAGGTAGATATTACAATTAAATATGAAATTTGGAATCAGAAACGTAGGAATTAAATATAGATAAAGATTAATCTCGTTTTTTCACTACGTACACCAATGGAAAAAATGACCTGTTATGGTAGGATCCGAACCCACGACCTTCTGCTTTCCGGGCAGGTGCTCTACCAACTGAGCTACACAACAGGTGTGCAATTCATTTCTTCCGTGTGTGTTATAAGGATCTGGCGTATATAATGTCTTTGACCAAAGCACAATTAATAGCCAACGTCAAAGAGTACTATCGGAATTCCCTCTTTGACGTTGGCTATTAATTGTGCTTTGGTCAAAGACATTATATACGCCAGATCCTTATAACACACACGGAAGAAATGAATTGCACACCTGTTGTGTAGCTCAGTTGGTAGAGCACCTGCCCGGAAAGCAGAAGGTCGTGGGTTCGGATCCTACCATAACAGGTCATTTTTTCCATTGGTGTACGTAGTGAAAAAACGAGATTAATCTTTATCTATATTTAATTCCTACGTTTCTGATTCCAAATTTCATATTTAATTGTAATATCTACCTCTCGAGTACTATCGGAATTCCCTCTTTGACGTTGGCTATTAATTGTGCTTTGGTCAAAGACATTATATACGCCAGATCCTTATAACACACACGGAAGAAATGAATTGCACACCTGTTGTGTAGCTCAGTTGGTAGAGCACCTGCCCGGAAAGCAGAAGGTCGTGGGTTCGGATCCTACCATAACAGGTCATTTTTTCCATTGGTGTACGTAGTGAAAAAACGAGATTAATCTTTATCTATTGTTTTAAGAGGTTAATAGACTACGGTCCATATACTCGATATTGATTAGAAAATGAAACAAAGTACACCTTATTAATTATTATTGGTTACCAGTATACAATAATCAAATTTAATAATTGCGTTTTATATACTTTTCTTTAAGAAACGATTTTCTTACGAAGATTATGTTGTAAAAGTGTACAGTATGGTAATTTTCCTTTTTTTTTCATTGGCACAACGTATACATACTGTGATTAGGACTAAAGAAAAAGAAAAATAAAAAAGATGTAATAATTATCAAAACATACCTTTAAACTAAATAGGTAGTCAAAATATCAAAATTATTTATTGCTAAAGGTTAGATATAATCTTATCTAATACTTTTAATTAAATGTAATCGTCAGTAATGCAATGGTGAATGTTCTGTTTAATTAATTAAAAAAAAACACTAGTTTATTTTGCACAAATAAATTAAAATTGAGAAAATAATCGAACAAATGAATACTTTTCTATTAAAATTTCTTTATTTTTACTTTCCGACTGGTACCCTAGACGGAAAGTGTTGTAATCGACGGAAAAAATTCGAGATTTCCGCGGAAATACGCGTTTTGAGGTCCCCTGAATCGATTGCAATGATTTCTGGAAAATGTATGTATGTATGTATGGCCGTGAACACGATTGTGCCCAAACGGAACAACGGATCGGGCTGATATTTGGTATGGATATTTAGAATTACCGGGGGACGAACTGGATTGTTTTTGGTAACAATCTGACGACCGAAAGTGGCAGATGTTACATACGTTTTATTGGGGATTCATCCGATTTTGACGAACCCTCCAGTGACTCTAAATAAGTATACAAATTACCAGTGGCATGAACGGTTTCGGCGCTATAACCGTTTATAGAAGCAGTTTGACCAATCTCAAAGGCCTCGTTGCTGTGTTGCAAATTGTCAAATTTTGACAAACGTCAGCACCACTGACATGACGTGACATTAAACATCATTATGACAAATGTTATATTGTCGTGCTAACAGACGTTAGGTAGGGTCCAGAGTGGCTCTGGCTTTACAAATTTAAATAATTGCAAAAGTGGGCAGACACTTCATTGTTCCACCGAAGTAGTCAGAAAGTTGCATGCAGGCCACTCCAGATATTTTACACCAGAAACATCCAATTGTATGAAGGGTTCATAAAGAGTACTGCAAACTTCCTCATTGTTTATATTGGCATGTCACTTTTCGGAAAATATATACGAACACGAAGAGGTATAGACTTTTGCGTTTTCCAATTATTAGTGTTGCTGTTTATTATTATTATTTTTGCAATAATATATCTTCCATTAGAATGTAACAACATAATAATAATCTACCTTAAATCTGCCTATTTGACTCCCATTTTAAAAAGAGAATACTTTTTTCACTATACAAAAACAAATTTTTGTTGTTTTTTCTTCTTCCCGAACACACAATCAAGGAATATTTTTTATATTTTTTGGGTTTAATTTTAGAAAGCCAAATATTAGAATAGAAGTAACATTTAAAAACGTCATACTGTTGTTTATAATAAAACAAGAAATAAAAATGTACTTACTGTGGCAAATTTTTCAATGCGGAATATGTATAAACTGCTGTAATATTTTGATATTCTCTATACAAAGGAAACCGTAGTTTTAATTCAATACAGGTATGAACCTAATCTCTATCTTGACCTTGTTCTAATCTTGTTAACCTCAAGCGTTATCAGTTGTCACACATTATATTTTACGATACCAGGAGACTTGTATGTATTTGTATTGTATGTAATAGTTGGGTCCGGTTTATTCCGCTGCACCTAGGCCAGTAGTCTTGGTCCTTTGCGCTTACCCATTTCATACTGTTTGATAACGACAACCAGAGGTGTTCAACTGGTTGCCGGCACCCACGGTTTAACGCCCCTTGCGAAAGGCGATGGGACGAGGATCTTCAGCTGATGCCTGGATTTGAACCCAAGACTTCCTAGCAGGAGAGCAGCGCTATACCGCTAGAGCCACTCGCCCCACAACCAGGAGACTTATGTAACTTTGTTCGAGCAGCGGTCACAAGCTAGTTCGTTATTAGTTTTTTAGATGATACAAATTATCTGTCATTGTTATTTATACTGCAGTTTCCATTCAAACATATCTTGACTTATTCTGTTTTATAAATTTCAAAGTAGTTTTTTCGCTGCTCGAACAAACCTCGGCGCCAAAGAAAAACAGTCTATCTTAAAATTTGACTTTGAATTGTGATATATAATGTAACTTTTGTCATCTTACGTGAATATAGACTATTCTTTCAGCAAATTATAAAAAATTCTTCATAATTATTCTAAAAATAATTATTTAATAATTGTTTATGTGTATAAGTTTAAGATAAAACTATCATCATATGAAAGAAGAAAATATTCTGTATCGTCTTCATTGCATTTCAGAAACGCTTGCTAAGTATTTTTTGGAAATGAATATATATGTTTTTTTGATAAGTCCATGACAAAATAACTATAATAGATAATCTTGTAGCTCATCTCATGGGACATCTCCATCGCAATCGATGGATCTCAATTTTATTACTGAGGAAGAATATAGAAAGTTTAAATTTGTTTGTTTACACTGATCGTTTTTTACTTTCCGACTCCTAGAAGGAAAGTATTGTAATCGACGGAAAAACATTGAGATTTTAGCGGAAATACGCGTTTTGGTGTCCCCTGAATCCATTGCAATGATTTCTGGAAAATGTATGTGTGTATGTATGGTACGTGTGTATGTGTGTATATGTGTGCGGTGTACGTATGTCTGTGAACACGACAGCGCCCAGACGGAACAACGGATCGGGCTGAAATTTGGTATACATATTTAGAATTCCCGGGGGAAAAACTGGATTGTTTTTGGTGACAATCTGACAAACGGAAGTGGCAGTTGTCATCTACGGTTTCCACAGTTTCAGTCTACGAATCCCTAAGAAAACGCATGTAACTTTTGCCACTTCCGGTTGTCAGATTGTCACCAAAAACAATCTACTTCGTCCCCTGGTAATTCTAAATGTGCGTACCAAATTTCAGCCCGATCCGTTGTTCTGTTTGGGCGCAATCGTTTTCGCGGACATACATACACACATATATTTTCCAGAAATCATTGCAATGTATTCTGGAGACCTCAAAACGCGTATGTCCGCAAAAATCTTGAACATTTTTTTTCCGTCGATTACAATACTTTCCTTCTAGGGTACTAGTCGGAAAGTAAAAATTTAGATAAAAGTATATTAATATTAGATGACAGGCGCATTGAAGTAGAATATAATTTAATTTTTTGTATGATTCATGGTAAAATTTGTAATGCTGTTAGAAGCACAACATCGACACAAAAGTGTTATTTATGTGGCGCCTCGTCCAAAATGTTTAATAACGTAGAAGACATGATCAAACGGAAGACAATCACTGAACATTGTCAATTTGGATTACCTGTTTTGCATGGGTGGATCCGCATGTTTGAGTGCCTCCTACACATCTCCTATAAACTACCTATAAAGAAGTGGCAAGCTCGAGGTAATGACAAAGAAATTGTAGCAAAAAAATAAAGCCAGAATTCAAAAAAAATTTAAGGATAAGCTGGGACTTCTAGTGGATAAGCCAAAACCGGGATTTGGTAACACAAATGACGGCAACACTGCTAGGCGTTTTTTTAAGAATCCCGAAATATCAGCTGCCGTAACTAATATCGATTTAGATTTGATTAAAAAAATGCATACTATCATGATTACAGTTTCCAGTGGGTACGAAATCGATGTAAACAAATTTACAGATTATGCCCACAATACCGCAGATATTTTATGGAGAAGTACCCATGGTTCCGGGAACATATAATTCACGGAAATCAAATAGGATCAATACTAACGAAGATATTTTGAATGGATTTCTAGTTAGTTCGGATCCATTAATTACCAGCAAAAGAACACTATATAAGAAAAAAAGTGAACGACTTCCAAAAGAAGCTTTGGATTTATTAAATCTTCCTAATATTGACACGTGTATCAATAGCTTTGTTCGAGCAGCAGTGATGTATTCTACTGCGCATGCGCAGTATAAAACTGGTGTTCGAGCAAAAATAAGTTACGGATTGTACAGTCAGTCGGCTGTTCGAGCAGTCTTTAGACTGCTTAGTTTTTAGGTTGGGCACAAATACCGGACAAGTTTCGAATTAGTACTTAGTTGCGCATGCGCCTTGAAGAATTTGCAGTTAGTTCGTTATTAATAATTTACTGCTGCTCGAACAAAGCTAATAACAACTCAGACACAAGTGGTGAAGAGAATACGGACAGTGATGACGAATTATTATAAATGTATTGTTAAATTTTATTTACTATTTATTTAGGATCAGCAAATTTGTTCAATAGTTTCCTGTGTTTCCTGTTACGACTAATATATATTTCAATATAGTACATATGTATTGCAATTATGTATGTTTTTCATGTGCACCCATTGTTAACCTGTATATGAATAACCTTTTTATAGATTTTTGAATTCGGCGTACTTTGTAAGTATATAGTTGTCATATATTATATTCATCCTTTAATCGTAAACACTAAGTAGTACTTACTATGAAACACACTATAAATAACATTTATGAGATATTTTATAAATATTTAGATGGCATTGTTAATTCAAATCAAGTGTTTTATTAATCTGTTTATATTGCTTTCCAATGTTTCCCGTATGTTTGTCTTAAGTAAAATATTAAGCTGTATTACGCAACACCCTGTAGAAATATAGTTGAAGAGATATGTTTTTAGTAGTTCTAAAGTATTATTAAACGAAATTAGCCCCAATATGAACTTGTTTGTACATTATTTGAATTAATGCCAATTATTGGCTTCTTTGCCCCATTGTGCGACGGAACCAAATATGGAAAGCTCTACGTTCAATACTGGAATTGTGAGGGGTACAATAAGCAGCGATAGTACCTATGGCCAAGTCAGCACTATTCTAGTAACAATAAACGTTCTAGTGATGAGTAGCAAAATGTTTTATTCCATAGAGAAGAAACTGGCAACATATTGGGAAACTGAAACTTATTTGTATTCAGTCGCTTGAAGCACGAGAATTCGGCACGACTACGTATCCCTCAACGAGCAAATAACAGACACGGTTCACATTAATTTACTAATTCACACTAATTAAAAAAAGATAATCACTTGCTACATAACCTATCCATGACGATGAATCGTTAATTTGTCCGGTGTAAAACCGTCTGGAATCCAGCCAATCACGGGAGACGTCTTACTAGTGTCAAATTTTCCGATTTTTAAATAGATATAATATTTATAAGAAAGTACTGCATTGTTCGAGTTAATTATTATAAGAGAAACAGTGAGAAAGTAAGTGAACGTAACCGTTTGGTATTGTGTCGCTGTGTTCAATAGTGTTTTTTACGGCTCACAAAAAAATAACTCATCCATTACTTATGTAATTTTTGATTATTATGACAGTTCGATTGCTATGACAGTTTGGTGTTTAGGACAGTTCGGTATCTAAAACATTGTTATTACTTGACTTAAATGAATATAATTTTGAAAGAAAGTAGGAAGGGAGGCGACTTGGCGCATATACTGAGTGTTCCATAACCAATGTAATTTGGATGGAGTATCTATTGCTGCCGAGTGTTCCATAGCCAATGTAATTTGTGAGGGGCTATCTATTGCTACAGGGTGTTCCATAACTAATATAATTTGATCGTGCTGCTACTGGGTGTACCATAATCAATGTAGAAACTTGGTGAGGAGTGCCTCATTGCTACAGAGTCTAGCAACAGGGCAGCTACAGAGTGTTCGGTAACTAATTTGAACGTAGTCAACGTCTTACTTCCGAATACTTTTTAAACCATTGCATATGAATGGCCCTCTGAAAATAAAAAATGTCCGGCCCGAGAGTCGAACCATGGAATACCGCACACAAGGCTGAACATTAATGCACTGCGCCACGAGAGGTCTTGGTTGGTGCAACTTTAGGGTTCCTTATAATGCAACGTGCTCCAAGGTACGAAGTAAAGCGTTCTGAACCAACTAATGTTACTAATGTAAAGAAAAATGCGGGAGTGCCTAGGTGCTAATGTAGGTTGCCTTCAATAAGTAATGTGAAAATTTTATGTCAGTCAAAGTCATACTACCGCGTGTTCCATAACCAATGTAAAGCATTCTTTTCTAATGGATGTCTTAGTCAAGGTCTTATTCTACAGATTGTTTGATAAAAGGAAAAGTATATATTCGAATTTGATAAATAAAGCTTAACCAAGTGAGTTAAATAAAATGGGGCACTCTTCACGCAACGGCGTAAATATACTTACCTGTCAGAATACCACATATGATTAAAACGAGGGTAAATAAAACATATTTATACAAATATATAAGTATATTAAGCGTTCACATTCTGACTAGTTAAAAAAATCAAAGTCTGCGGGGTTTTTACATCCGTGCTGTGTTGAACGAAAGTCTTCTCCAGTCTACGTCTTACTACGGAGTGTTTAAAAAAAAAGTGAATTTAATACATACTGACAGCATATCATATATGGTTCAAACAAGGGAAATAAAACAACAAATATTTATACATAAGTTTATTAACTGTTCACATTCTGACATGTCAAAAAACAAATCAAAATCTTTGTTTCTTCTTATAGCCGTACGGTGTTGAGTCGAAATCTTCTCCGAATTTTCTTTTTGTCGAATTTGGTCTGTAGATTTTTCTTTCTTCTTTTGTCTCCACTTCATGATACTTGGTCCTTCTAATATTTTTGGAAATTATTTCGATGGGGATGGAGTCTTTAATTATCATGTCCTTTATTTTATCGAAATTAATAACTTTTGATACTTGATAATTTACCCTGATCCCTTTAACTTTTACAACAGTCTTAAAACAGTTTTTTGAGGTCGAGTATACTTCGTATGCATAATTTTTAGGGCCTCCAGATACAAATTGAGTTATGTGACTTCCTGGACCATATTCCTCCAACTCATCGGTCATTTCTCCGAGAAAGCTTCCCACAGGGCATCCTCTTCTCCATCTCTTGACACATATATTACTGAATCGGTGTCATAATATAGAACCTTATCACCGAGCATTTCTAGGTAATTGTATAATTTAAGTCTCGCCTGAGCCGTTGTGTACGCCGCTAGAGACACATTTACTGTTTAAAGTATCATATGCTTCCTCTACGTATTCGTAATTAATAATTAATACATCATCATTCACAGGCAAAATTCCATTTATAATAATTGAAGGATTTGTCATAATACCTAAGAATACTTCTGGAGTATTAATTATAACAGTTCGAGGTTGATTTTCACGCTGGCCTAGCTTTCCCCAAAAGCTATTGAGCAAAAGTTTGGCTAATGACCTCAAGCCTGCATTAGCATTAATTTGATCAAACTCCAATCGTATTCCCTCCTTACTAAAAAACTCTTCGATATATTTATACTTTTCTTCGTCTGATATACAACTTTTTGGCCATCCCGAGGCCTCTTGTTTGACTTTAATAAATCTGTTCATCATATCAGTGAATAAACCACCTGTTTTGTGTGCAGGGTCGTACTGTTCACATTTATATTTCCATATTTCATCAACTTTAAGAACTGTATATCCCATCTCAATGGCCTTTCTTACTTCGTTTATGACCCAGGTACCATTTAGTGCACGTTCTTCATCGTTATGCAAACATTCATTGCTGTTTAAGGTTTCTCCACAAGTTCTACACAGCACAAACATTAGTTTATCATTCATTTTCACCGGTAACACGGGGTGGTATAATTCTTGTGGAGGTAACATTGAACATTTTATTAGCCCTTCTGTTTGATTTAGATTTATAGCCAGACAGTTTTCGTTGCCAACGATTACCTCAGGATGTCCAATAGGATATAGGCCATATTTGCAAATAAATGGATACAGGCTGCATACATCTACATACTTAATCTTTTCTGTAGGTTTGCATTTGTAATACGTTTTACAATTACCCGTTCTGCCTCCATAAAAAGCATCACGTGGATTTAGAGGAGATTGTGCTACCAATGCATGGTTTTTGCAGTAATTAGCCATCGTATTATCTGTAGAGAGAGAATTTTGGAAAGTACATTCCCACATCTCTATAACGTCATAACCAAGTTCTCGTAAACGTGCCGTTTTTGCTAATGTCGACTCGTACCGAGTATTGAGTGTTTCGGTAGGGTTTTCGTGTAGAGGGGCATCACGGTTAATTTTATGACAAATGCCGTGACCGTGATAGTAACACCCATGAAATTCAAACACTTGATTCGTTTCATGACAGTAGCCGTCAACTTTAAAACCGCCTAAAATCATTTCTCTTCCTTTTGCCGAATGAATTATGTCTATATTACGTTGGAATTCAGTCCATACCAACCACTGTGTGGTCATTTGAGATTGCAAATCACGATTTCTGTATCCCGCTCTAGGCAGAATGCCTATAGTATTGGCTCGCAAAAAATTTCTTCTGTAAACTTTATTACAAGCGGAAGCGATAGTGCAAGCTTCTGTAAAGGGACACACGTTTGATGTTGCTAGTAGTTGCTCTCTAAATTTTAGGCATGCTTGGCTCAGTATTTCGACATCTGACACACAATACTCCTCGAGCTCTTTTTGGAAATGGAACTCATCCGTCTTGTGTTGTTCATACCATTCTAAAAACTGCTTTCTTTCGTCAGTATTATCAGGATCGTCTGTACCCATCATTGAATCGGGGCTATAGTAGCGTACAGGTGGCAGAGGTCCAATGTAGTTTTTGTTTCCTTCCGTATTGAATAAATGGGGAAGTAACCTTTTTTAAATGTGTCTGGTAGACCAAATGCCTTTGGCAGTTTTCTGAGAGCCATAGGGAAATAATTTAAACTGTCTATAAATTTTACGTTGCCAATTTTCATTTGTATCAATTTTGTGCCTCGCATTATTAAATCTGGTGTTAAATCAGTTTTTGTGATTACATAGTTCAATAAGAACTGATGATCAAAACTCTGCCCGTTGTGTGCCATTACTACTGTTTTGTACTGCTGTCTACGAGTTAGTATAAAATCCATAAGCCAATCAACGGGGTCATTTTTTAAAGAATTTTGCTTTGCATCCGACGATATACGGATTCTGATATTACAAACTTTATCGCCACATTTAATACATTTCGTATCATTAGTTTTTACGCAGGTCTCACAACACGTTTTAAATACGCACAAATTTGGTATGTGAAGTGACGACCCGTCTTCTAGCAAATTGTCCTGAGTAGTTTCTAGATCATAAAAAATAAATAAGAAGTCCTTCAACTTCGGTTTACCTAGATCAGGCCTCATATAACATTCATGCGTTTGAGGGCAATGCTCCAAGCAAATCTTACAAAAAATTTCTCCACAAATATGTCGTCTATTGGATCTTACAGTTTTTAGGCAGTCCTGGCAGAGGCGAATTGTTTCACAAACACTGGTTGCCGATTTTAATCCCTTCCTTTTGTGATTGTCGAAACAATTCTTACTTTTAAAGTTTCTGAAACATTCTGAACATTTAATCTTACTCTCTGGAGTACATACAGGTATTTGTTGGCATGATTGGCAAATTCCGCCGCAATTATGTCTACCTTTAAAACACTGTAAGGTACGTCGCACTCTTCACAGAAGTAGCTACATGCAAAAGCAGCAGTTAGTGAGGTAATGACATTAAAATGCTCCTTATGAAAGAGTAAATTGATTTTACGTGCAGCATCGGGACCCTTAAATATCACATTCCGCCCTTTCTTACAATATTCATAAACAGTAATTTTAAATTCCTTTAAATAGTTTTGAAACAATTGGAGTTGGCGTATACCGCAACCATTTTCAGGTATAACTACATCTGCGTTTCTTGTTAAATCTAGAGCTCGGGATGTCTGCTCCTTTCTGATATCCTGCCTAACTGCTTTATATTTTTTGTCTTTCATGCAGTGAGCAATTGCAACCACTAATGCTCTAGGTAGACACATATTATCGTTATTCTTAATCACTACGATACCTTTACGTCTACGCGATTCTTCATCGAAGCTATTGTATTTTGTGCATCTTTTTCCTTTTCCACTAGGGATTTTTATAGATGTAACGCCCAAACAAAATGTGTCAGTGTTGAAACCTGATGAGTTGGACTGGAAGATGCTGCTGAGGAGCTGCCATACGTCATCTGTGTTAACTGCGGAAGCATCACGGAATCTGACCCATCCGTTACCTTTTTCAAAATATTTGCTACAAAAACTGAAACCAACTTTGTCTGTGGGCGTCAAATTTCTAGTAGCATGTTGTATTATCTCTGTGATAGCATCCTTAATCCAGCCCACAGGTTCTACATCGTTAGGTACAGGTTGAATTTTGAACTCAATTGTGCGGGCCGTTAAATTGTACTTCTTCACCTTTTTAATGAAATCCTTTTCAATAGAAAATTTTGCCATTATATCACCAATATTAATTAAATAAATCAGTTAGTAACTGAATATAAGTCAGTATAATATTGCAGGAATATCCGTATAACAGTAGAAAAACACGATGCAATCACCCGCTCTATAAATGGCCTCCAAGTTAGCCAGCCCCGGCGCGTCAAAAAACCGAGATCAATGTCCACTTGCTTCGCTAAGTAATACACGACCGCACCAGTATGCAGACACAATAGCAAAATTTTTATAATTATTAGAACCAAATCAGATTAAACGATTGTATCAATAACTCCCCAAAAATATTGATAAAAATACTGAATAATCTGCCGTTATCAAAATACCGCTAGAGGGTAGCGACTAATTGCAACGACACGCGACTCTTGCACTAAGTGGGTTGATAGCTGACCTAGGCTCTTATACCTTTAGTCAATTTTAATCAACCAATCAGAGATAAGCTTATTAATTCTCATTAGATAAGGCCAGATATTTCACCCCGATCTGTGCTAGTTTTCTATAAGAACCAATGTTATTTTGCAATATTGGACCCCTATGCATAAGATTCCGTGTAAATCAAAACACAGTGCAACGGATTAGTCACCCAGACAAGTTACGACACGAAAATTAGTTCTGAACATGGTCACCGACAGATTGTAGATGGCGTTCGTCTCGATTCAGTATGTGTGCTCTGTATTACTTCGAACGTTAAAAACACAATCTAATTAATCCCTTTATTAATTCCTTCATATTTTTACTATTATTCTACCAAACGTCGAATCGTAGAAAAACACAATATTGTCATGACATGCCACTGACGTTTGTCAAAATCAGCCAATTCGCAACCACACCGACAGCAAGGCCGTGGATTCTGTCCAACTGCTTCTTTAAACGTTTATAGCACCTAAACAGCTTCTCATTGATCTGTGATTTAGTATACATATATATTTGAAGTGACTGGAGAATGACGTTATAAATTTGGTCAAAATAGGATAAATCCCTAAGAAAAGCAGTATAACATTCGCCACTTTCGGTTGTCAGATTGTGGCCAAAAACAACCAAGTTTATCCCTTGCAGCCCGATCTGTTGTACCGTTTGCGCGCTATTGTGTTCACAGACGTACATACAGCTATACCCATATACATACATACATACATTCTCCAGAAATCATCGCAATCAATTCAGGGGGACCCCAAAACGCGTATTTCCGCTGAAATCTCAATTTTTTTTTGTCGAATATAATACATTCCTTCTAGGGTACTAATCGGAAAGTAAAAATGCTAATTTGGCTTCTTAATACATTTAATACATATTTTATAATCAGATACAACAAAACGAATGCAACAGTATGCAACACGGTTGTTCATTGGTGATCAACAAGCACCTGTTCTAAAAGGTAAAAGACTCGTTCGAAAAGCATCAGCTAAAAGTTCGACGCTCCAAATTGATTTTAAGAGCGGTTTTATCCATTTAACCAACACACAATTGATGTACACAAACGTAATTAATAATAAATGTTATTTAATTTCTTACAGATTTTGCAAATACTTATAGAATGAACATAATTACTTCTCGATACTGTTTATTTACGAGATCCGCGACGTTATTCCACATGCCAATTCTGAGTTTCCTGTACAAATATTAGTACAGGAAATAAGATCCACATATGATTTGAAAGAAAAGGCGTATTTTTAATTAGATTGGATTTATTCATAAAAATACACTTACATTTAATATTTGTTTAGTACTTTACTCCTATTTATTGCAACAAAATTAGAATTACATTAGGTTTTATGACTGTTATTAAAACAGTACGAACAAATTGTCTTATTACACTGTTCACAATAAGTTCTGGTATATGAACTTTTCCCTTGGGCGTTTTTCCTTCCATATTTTCGAGAAAGAATTTTGTAGCATTCAACACACCGCCTACGCTCTATTCGGTGTTTTAACGTATGTTTATCCGAAGCACCACCGCTATACAATTTCTGGAAACTGATATTTTGATTTCCAGCAACGGATAATACTTCTGTTTTACGTGGTAATCCTTCAATGTGAACAAAATCCAGACCATTTAAACGATTTTGATCTTGATTCAATGTTCCAGCAATTGGAATAATAGACTTAACCCAACGGTTATCAGCAAGTTTTGCACTATCTTCAAACACGAGCCCCATGCTGCTTGCTCAACTATCAAAGACACAATAACCGACATACAACAGGCTGCGGTTTTTATATTATCCTGAAAGTCTATGTTGGGGAGAGTCTTAGCAAAACGGATACAACACTATTCTCAATCATGTGCATCACGGACGCAACTCGGCTATCACACGTGTGCATCACGGATGCAACTCGGCTGTCACACGAGTGCATCACGGCTGTTATACGATTCCACCATGCTCCACAGTGTTGTGGAGAGTCTTACCCCTATCAATGTTGTAACGTGACTATGTGCAAAACGGATACAACACTATTCTCGATCATGTGCATCACGGACGCAACTCGGCTATCACACGTGTGCATCACGGATGCAACTCGGCTGTCACACGAGTGCATCACGGCTGCTACACGATTCCAACATGCTCCACAGCGGTTTCAGCGGTTCAAATCGGATATGCACGGGTTACAGCAAATGTTTTGTTGTGATTTATGCGAAAGCATAACAAAAATACACATACAAAAACAACAAAAACTACTCACGACGTCAAAGTAATGGGTCTTAAATTAAAAAACAGTCAGTTTGGTAACATGAAAAAATATTATATCAGCACTCACTAGCTTACGTGCACAATTTAGTACAATTGAGTTCAAAATTCAACCTGTACCTAACGATGTAGAACCTGTGGGCTGGATTAAGGATGCTATCACAGAGATAATACAACATGCTACTAGAAATTTGACGCCCACAGACAAAGTTGGTTTCAGTTTTTGTAGCAAATATTTTGAAAAAGGTAACGGATGGGTCAGATTCCGTGATGCTTCCGCAGTTAACACAGATGACGTATGGCAGCTCCTCAGCAGCATCTTCCAGTCCAACTCATCAGGTTTCAACACTGACACATTTTGTTTGGGCGTTACATCTATAAAAATCCCTAGTGGAAAAGGAAAAAGATGCACAAAATACAATAGCTTCGATGAAGAATCGCGTAGACGTAAAGGTATCGTAGTGATTAAGAATAACGATAATATGTGTCTACCTAGAGCATTAGTGGTTGCAATTGCTCACTGCATGAAAGACAAAAAATATAAAGCAGTTAGGCAGGATATCAGAAAGGAGCAGACATCCCGAGCTCTAGATTTAACAAGAAACGCAGATGTAGTTATACCTGAAAATGGTTGCGGTATACGCCAACTCCAATTGTTTCAAAACTATTTAAAGGAATTTAAAATTACTGTTTATGAATATTGTAAGAAAGGGCGGAATGTGATATTTAAGGGTCCCGATGCTGCACGTAAAATCAATTTACTCTTTCATAAGGAGCATTTTAATGTCATTACCTCACTAACTGCTGCTTTTGCATGTAGCTACTTCTGTGAAGAGTGCGACGTACCTTACAGTGTTTTAAAGGTAGACATAATTGCGGCGGAATTTGCCAATCATGCCAACAAATACCTGTATGTACTCCAGAGAGTAAGATTAAATGTTCAGAATGTTTCAGAAACTTTAAAAGTAAGAATTGTTTCGACAATCACAAAAGGAAGGGATTAAAATCGGCAACCAGTGTTTGTGAAACAATTCGCCTCTGCCAGGACTGCCTAAAAACTGTAAGATCCAATAGACGACATATTTGTGGAGAAATTTTTTGTAAGATTTGCTTGGAGCATTGCCCTCAAACGCATGAATGTTATATGAGGCCTGATCTAGGTAAACCGAAGTTGAAGGACTTCTTATTTATTTTTTATGATCTAGAAACTACTCAGGACAATTTGCTAGAAGACGGGTCGTCACTTCACATACCAAATTTGTGCGTATTTAAAACGTGTTGTGAGACCTGCGTAAAAACTAATGATACGAAATGTATTAAATGTGGCGATAAAGTTTGTAATATCAGAATCCGTATATCGTCGGATGCAAAGCAAAATTCTTTAAAAAATGACCCCGTTGATTGGCTTATGGATTTTATACTAACTCGTAGACAGCAGTACAAAACAGTAGTAATGGCACACAACGGGCAGAGTTTTGATCATCAGTTCTTATTGAACTATGTAATCACAAAAACTGATTTAACACCAGATTTAATAATGCGAGGCACAAAATTGATACAAATGAAAATTGGCAACGTAAAATTTATAGACAGTTTAAATTATTTCCCTATGGCTCTCAGAAAACTGCCAAAGGCATTTGGTCTACCAGACACATTTAAAAAAGGTTACTTCCCCATTTATTCAATACGGAAGGAAACAAAAACTACATTGGACCTCTGCCACCTGTACGCTACTATAGCCCCGATTCAATGATGGGTACAGACGATCCTGATAATACTGACGAAAGAAAGCAGTTTTTAGAATGGTATGAACAACACAAGACGGATGAGTTCCATTTCCAAAAAGAGCTCGAGGAGTATTGTGTGTCAGATGTCGAAATACTGAGCCAAGCATGCCTAAAATTTAGAGAGCAACTACTAGCAACATCAAACGTGTGTCCCTTTACAGAAGCTTGCACTATCGCTTCCGCTTGTAATAAAGTTTACAGAAGAAATTTTTTGCGAGCCAATACTATAGGCATTCTGCCTAGAGCGGGATACAGAAATCGTGATTTGCAATCTCAAATGACCACACAGTGGTTGGTATGGACTGAATTCCAACGTAATATAGACATAATTCATTCGGCAAAAGGAAGAGAAATGATTTTAGGCGGTTTTAAAGTTGACGGCTACTGTCATGAAACGAATCAAGTGTTTGAATTTCATGGGTGTTACTA
This sequence comes from Aphodius granarius, assembly GCA_963971325.1. NCBI lineage: Eukaryota > Metazoa > Arthropoda > Insecta > Coleoptera > Scarabaeidae > Aphodius > Aphodius granarius. Next base: position 25,559,051 of record OZ020224.1, on the reverse strand, counting down.
TCACGGTCACGGCATTTGTCATAAAATTAACCGTGATGCCCCTCTACACGAAAACCCTACCGAAACACTCAATACTCGGTACGAGTCGACATTAGCAAAAACGGCACGTTTACGAGAACTTGGTTATGACGTTATAGAGATGTGGGAATGTACTTTCCAAAATTCTCTCTCTACAGATAATACGATGGCTAATTACTGCAAAAACCATGCATTGGTAGCACAATCTCCTCTAAATCCACGTGATGCTTTTTATGGAGGCAGAACGGGTAATTGTAAAACGTATTACAAATGCAAACCTACAGAAAAGATTAAGTATGTAGATGTATGCAGCCTGTATCCATTTATTTGCAAATATGGCCTATATCCTATTGGACATCCTGAGGTAATCGTTGGCAACGAAAACTGTCTGGCTATAAATCTAAATCAAACAGAAGGGCTAATAAAATGTTCAATGTTACCTCCACAAGAATTATACCACCCCGTGTTACCGGTGAAAATGAATGATAAACTAATGTTTGTGCTGTGTAGAACTTGTGGAGAAACCTTAAACAGCAATGAATGTTTGCATAACGATGAAGAACGTGCACTAAATGGTACCTGGGTCATAAACGAAGTAAGAAAGGCCATTGAGATGGGATATACAGTTCTTAAAGTTGATGAAATATGGAAATATAAATGTGAACAGTACGACCCTGCACACAAAACAGGTGGTTTATTCACTGATATGATGAACAGATTTATTAAAGTCAAACAAGAGGCCTCGGGATGGCCAAAAAGTTGTATATCAGACGAAGAAAAGTATAAATATATCGAAGAGTTTTTTAGTAAGGAGGGAATACGATTGGAGTTTGATCAAATTAATGCTAATGCAGGCTTGAGGTCATTAGCCAAACTTTTGCTCAATAGCTTTTGGGGAAAGCTAGGCCAGCGTGAAAATCAACCTCGAACTGTTATAATTAATACTCCAGAAGTATTCTTAGGTATTATGACAAATCCTTCAATTATTATAAATGGAATTTTGCCTGTGAATGATGATGTATTAATTATTAATTACGAATACGTAGAGGAAGCATATGATACTTTAAACAGTAAATGTGTCTCTAGCGGCGTACACAACGGCTCAGGCGAGACTTAAATTATACAATTACCTAGAAATGCTCGGTGATAAGGTTCTATATTATGACACCGATTCAGTAATATATGTGTCAAGAGATGGAGAAGAGGATGCCCTGTGGGAAGCTTTCTCGGAGAAATGACCGATGAGTTGGAGGAATATGGTCCAGGAAGTCACATAACTCAATTTGTATCTGGAGGCCCTAAAAATTATGCATACGAAGTATACTCGACCTCAAAAAACTGTTTTAAGACTGTTGTAAAAGTTAAAGGGATCAGGGTAAATTATCAAGTATCAAAAGTTATTAATTTCGATAAAATAAAGGACATGATAATTAAAGACTCCATCCCCATCGAAATAATTTCCAAAAATATTAGAAGGACCAAGTATCATGAAGTGGAGACAAAAGAAGAAAGAAAAATCTACAGACCAAATTCGACAAAAAGAAAATTCGGAGAAGATTTCGACTCAACACCGTACGGCTATAAGAAGAAACAAAGATTTTGATTTGTTTTTTGACATGTCAGAATGTGAACAGTTAATAAACTTATGTATAAATATTTGTTGTTTTATTTCCCTTGTTTGAACCATATATGATATGCTGTCAGTATGTATTAAATTCACTTTTTTTTTAAACACTCCGTAGTAAGACGTAGACTGGAGAAGACTTTCGTTCAACACAGCACGGATGTAAAAACCCCGCAGACTTTGATTTTTTTAACTAGTCAGAATGTGAACGCTTAATATACTTATATATTTGTATAAATATGTTTTATTTACCCTCGTTTTAATCATATGTGGTATTCTGACAGGTAAGTATATTTACGCCGTTGCGTGAAGAGTGCCCCATTTTATTTAACTCACTTGGTTAAGCTTTATTTATCAAATTCGAATATATACTTTTCCTTTTATCAAACAATCTGTAGAATAAGACCTTGACTAAGACATCCATTAGAAAAGAATGCTTTACATTGGTTATGGAACACGCGGTAGTATGACTTTGACTGACATAAAATTTTCACATTACTTATTGAAGGCAACCTACATTAGCACCTAGGCACTCCCGCATTTTTCTTTACATTAGTAACATTAGTTGGTTCAGAACGCTTTACTTCGTACCTTGGAGCACGTTGCATTATAAGGAACCCTAAAGTTGCACCAACCAAGACCTCTCGTGGCGCAGTGCATTAATGTTCAGCCTTGTGTGCGGTATTCCATGGTTCGACTCTCGGGCCGGACATTTTTTATTTTCAGAGGGCCATTCATATGCAATGGTTTAAAAAGTATTCGGAAGTAAGACGTTGACTACGTTCAAATTAGTTACCGAACACTCTGTAGCTGCCCTGTTGCTAGACTCTGTAGCAATGAGGCACTCCTCACCAAGTTTCTACATTGATTATGGTACACCCAGTAGCAGCACGATCAAATTATATTAGTTATGGAACACCCTGTAGCAATAGATAGCCCCTCACAAATTACATTGGCTATGGAACACTCGGCAGCAATAGATACTCCATCCAAATTACATTGGTTATGGAACACTCAGTATATGCGCCAAGTCGCCTCCCTTCCTACTAAAGAATGTAATTTATGAGTCATAGATAAAATAATATCGTAATTATTGAAATTAACTTAATGGACATAATTCCGTCGCATGGTTACGCAGTTGCTTGGCGGCTTGTGTATAAACTCCATGCTGGTGAATTATTGCATACATTATGTGATGGTCAATCAATAGTACATTACTTCGTTTATTATAGGTAAAGTATTTTATAATGTGTGACACTGAAAATAAAAGCTCAATATCTAAAAAGCGGGCCTTCCATGGACGTATGAAAGATGTTTTAAAAAACTAAAACTACAGAGCAATGCGACCGAGGCTAGTTGTGATTGTGTTAGGTTAAAATGTTTTGATCACTATACCGAAAACGTTCGGAAATATATAATAAAATATTTTAACGATCTTAAAACTCACGACGAACAAAACCTGTACTTGGGGAGCCTAATTAAGAATAGTCCCGTAAAACGACATCGAAATCGTAAGAATAATGACGGAAATGTTTATTGCGATTCATATTCTTATACATACATAATTCGTGTCCAACGAAATGACAATTTTGTCATAGTCCCAGTGTGCTGCAAGGCAATAATGCTTTCTTTGCACGACATATCTGCAAAACGTCTACAAGGCATTAAGCAGAAACTCAATACTCTTGGATACGTGAAAAATGATGGACGAGGCCAACACCATAATCGCAAAAATAAACTTGAGAAAGCAACTGCCAAATCTGTTTATGAGCATATAAAATCGTTGATACAATCGTTTAATCTGATTTGGTTCTAATAATTATAAAAATTTTGCTATTGTGTCTGCATACTGGTGCGGTCGTGTATTACTTAGCGAAGCAAGTGGACATTGATCTCGGTTTTTTGACGCGCCGGGGCTGGCTAACTTGGAGGCCATTTATAGAGCGGGTGATTGCATCGTGTTTTTCTACTGTTATACGGATATTCCTGCAATATTATACTGACTTATATTCAGTTACTAACTGATTTATTTAATTAATATTGGTGATATAATGGCAAAATTTTCTATTGAAAAGGATTTCATTAAAAAGGTGAAGAAGTACAATTTAACGGCCCGCACAATTGAGTTCAAAATTCAACCTGTACCTAACGATGTAGAACCTGTGGGCTGGATTAAGGATGCTATCACAGAGATAATACAACATGCTACTAGAAATTTGACGCCCACAGACAAAGTTGGTTTCAGTTTTTGTAGCAAATATTTTGAAAAAGGTAACGGATGGGTCAGATTCCGTGATGCTTCCGCAGTTAACACAGATGACGTATGGCAGCTCCTCAGCAGCATCTTCCAGTCCAACTCATCAGGTTTCAACACTGACACATTTTGTTTGGGCGTTACATCTATAAAAATCCCTAGTGGAAAAGGAAAAAGATGCACAAAATACAATAGCTTCGATGAAGAATCGCGTAGACGTAAAGGTATCGTAGTGATTAAGAATAACGATAATATGTGTCTACCTAGAGCATTAGTGGTTGCAATTGCTCACTGCATGAAAGACAAAAAATATAAAGCAGTTAGGCAGGATATCAGAAAGGAGCAGACATCCCGAGCTCTAGATTTAACAAGAAACGCAGATGTAGTTATACCTGAAAATGGTTGCGGTATACGCCAACTCCAATTGTTTCAAAACTATTTAAAGGAATTTAAAATTACTGTTTATGAATATTGTAAGAAAGGGCGGAATGTGATATTTAAGGGTCCCGATGCTGCACGTAAAATCAATTTACTCTTTCATAAGGAGCATTTTAATGTCATTACCTCACTAACTGCTGCTTTTGCATGTAGCTACTTCTGTGAAGAGTGCGACGTACCTTACAGTGTTTTAAAGGTAGACATAATTGCGGCGGAATTTGCCAATCATGCCAACAAATACCTGTATGTACTCCAGAGAGTAAGATTAAATGTTCAGAATGTTTCAGAAACTTTAAAAGTAAGAATTGTTTCGACAATCACAAAAGGAAGGGATTAAAATCGGCAACCAGTGTTTGTGAAACAATTCGCCTCTGCCAGGACTGCCTAAAAACTGTAAGATCCAATAGACGACATATTTGTGGAGAAATTTTTTGTAAGATTTGCTTGGAGCATTGCCCTCAAACGCATGAATGTTATATGAGGCCTGATCTAGGTAAACCGAAGTTGAAGGACTTCTTATTTATTTTTTATGATCTAGAAACTACTCAGGACAATTTGCTAGAAGACGGGTCGTCACTTCACATACCAAATTTGTGCGTATTTAAAACGTGTTGTGAGACCTGCGTAAAAACTAATGATACGAAATGTATTAAATGTGGCGATAAAGTTTGTAATATCAGAATCCGTATATCGTCGGATGCAAAGCAAAATTCTTTAAAAAATGACCCCGTTGATTGGCTTATGGATTTTATACTAACTCGTAGACAGCAGTACAAAACAGTAGTAATGGCACACAACGGGCAGAGTTTTGATCATCAGTTCTTATTGAACTATGTAATCACAAAAACTGATTTAACACCAGATTTAATAATGCGAGGCACAAAATTGATACAAATGAAAATTGGCAACGTAAAATTTATAGACAGTTTAAATTATTTCCCTATGGCTCTCAGAAAACTGCCAAAGGCATTTGGTCTACCAGACACATTTAAAAAAGGTTACTTCCCCATTTATTCAATACGGAAGGAAACAAAAACTACATTGGACCTCTGCCACCTGTACGCTACTATAGCCCCGATTCAATGATGGGTACAGACGATCCTGATAATACTGACGAAAGAAAGCAGTTTTTAGAATGGTATGAACAACACAAGACGGATGAGTTCCATTTCCAAAAAGAGCTCGAGGAGTATTGTGTGTCAGATGTCGAAATACTGAGCCAAGCATGCCTAAAATTTAGAGAGCAACTACTAGCAACATCAAACGTGTGTCCCTTTACAGAAGCTTGCACTATCGCTTCCGCTTGTAATAAAGTTTACAGAAGAAATTTTTTGCGAGCCAATACTATAGGCATTCTGCCTAGAGCGGGATACAGAAATCGTGATTTGCAATCTCAAATGACCACACAGTGGTTGGTATGGACTGAATTCCAACGTAATATAGACATAATTCATTCGGCAAAAGGAAGAGAAATGATTTTAGGCGGTTTTAAAGTTGACGGCTACTGTCATGAAACGAATCAAGTGTTTGAATTTCATGGGTGTTACTATCACGGTCACGGCATTTGTCATAAAATTAACCGTGATGCCCCTCTACACGAAAACCCTACCGAAACACTCAATACTCGGTACGAGTCGACATTAGCAAAAACGGCACGTTTACGAGAACTTGGTTATGACGTTATAGAGATGTGGGAATGTACTTTCCAAAATTCTCTCTCTACAGATAATACGATGGCTAATTACTGCAAAAACCATGCATTGGTAGCACAATCTCCTCTAAATCCACGTGATGCTTTTTATGGAGGCAGAACGGGTAATTGTAAAACGTATTACAAATGCAAACCTACAGAAAAGATTAAGTATGTAGATGTATGCAGCCTGTATCCATTTATTTGCAAATATGGCCTATATCCTATTGGACATCCTGAGGTAATCGTTGGCAACGAAAACTGTCTGGCTATAAATCTAAATCAAACAGAAGGGCTAATAAAATGTTCAATGTTACCTCCACAAGAATTATACCACCCCGTGTTACCGGTGAAAATGAATGATAAACTAATGTTTGTGCTGTGTAGAACTTGTGGAGAAACCTTAAACAGCAATGAATGTTTGCATAACGATGAAGAACGTGCACTAAATGGTACCTGGGTCATAAACGAAGTAAGAAAGGCCATTGAGATGGGATATACAGTTCTTAAAGTTGATGAAATATGGAAATATAAATGTGAACAGTACGACCCTGCACACAAAACAGGTGGTTTATTCACTGATATGATGAACAGATTTATTAAAGTCAAACAAGAGGCCTCGGGATGGCCAAAAAGTTGTATATCAGACGAAGAAAAGTATAAATATATCGAAGAGTTTTTTAGTAAGGAGGGAATACGATTGGAGTTTGATCAAATTAATGCTAATGCAGGCTTGAGGTCATTAGCCAAACTTTTGCTCAATAGCTTTTGGGGAAAGCTAGGCCAGCGTGAAAATCAACCTCGAACTGTTATAATTAATACTCCAGAAGTATTCTTAGGTATTATGACAAATCCTTCAATTATTATAAATGGAATTTTGCCTGTGAATGATGATGTATTAATTATTAATTACGAATACGTAGAGGAAGCATATGATACTTTAAACAGTAAATGTGTCTCTAGCGGCGTACACAACGGCTCAGGCGAGACTTAAATTATACAATTACCTAGAAATGCTCGGTGATAAGGTTCTATATTATGACACCGATTCAGTAATATATGTGTCAAGAGATGGAGAAGAGGATGCCCTGTGGGAAGCTTTCTCGGAGAAATGACCGATGAGTTGGAGGAATATGGTCCAGGAAGTCACATAACTCAATTTGTATCTGGAGGCCCTAAAAATTATGCATACGAAGTATACTCGACCTCAAAAAACTGTTTTAAGACTGTTGTAAAAGTTAAAGGGATCAGGGTAAATTATCAAGTATCAAAAGTTATTAATTTCGATAAAATAAAGGACATGATAATTAAAGACTCCATCCCCATCGAAATAATTTCCAAAAATATTAGAAGGACCAAGTATCATGAAGTGGAGACAAAAGAAGAAAGAAAAATCTACAGACCAAATTCGACAAAAAGAAAATTCGGAGAAGATTTCGACTCAACACCGTACGGCTATAAGAAGAAACAAAGATTTTGATTTGTTTTTTGACATGTCAGAATGTGAACAGTTAATAAACTTATGTATAAATATTTGTTGTTTTATTTCCCTTGTTTGAACCATATATGATATGCTGTCAGTATGTATTAAATTCACTTTTTTTTTAAACACTCCGTAGTAAGACGTAGACTGGAGAAGACTTTCGTTCAACACAGCACGGATGTAAAAACCCCGCAGACTTTGATTTTTTTAACTAGTCAGAATGTGAACGCTTAATATACTTATATATTTGTATAAATATGTTTTATTTACCCTCGTTTTAATCATATGTGGTATTCTGACAGGTAAGTATATTTACGCCGTTGCGTGAAGAGTGCCCCATTTTATTTAACTCACTTGGTTAAGCTTTATTTATCAAATTCGAATATATACTTTTCCTTTTATCAAACAATCTGTAGAATAAGACCTTGACTAAGACATCCATTAGAAAAGAATGCTTTACATTGGTTATGGAACACGCGGTAGTATGACTTTGACTGACATAAAATTTTCACATTACTTATTGAAGGCAACCTACATTAGCACCTAGGCACTCCCGCATTTTTCTTTACATTAGTAACATTAGTTGGTTCAGAACGCTTTACTTCGTACCTTGGAGCACGTTGCATTATAAGGAACCCTAAAGTTGCACCAACCAAGACCTCTCGTGGCGCAGTGCATTAATGTTCAGCCTTGTGTGCGGTATTCCATGGTTCGACTCTCGGGCCGGACATTTTTTATTTTCAGAGGGCCATTCATATGCAATGGTTTAAAAAGTATTCGGAAGTAAGACGTTGACTACGTTCAAATTAGTTACCGAACACTCTGTAGCTGCCCTGTTGCTAGACTCTGTAGCAATGAGGCACTCCTCACCAAGTTTCTACATTGATTATGGTACACCCAGTAGCAGCACGATCAAATTATATTAGTTATGGAACACCCTGTAGCAATAGATAGCCCCTCACAAATTACATTGGCTATGGAACACTCGGCAGCAATAGATACTCCATCCAAATTACATTGGTTATGGAACACTCAGTATATGCGCCAAGTCGCCTCCCTTCCTACTAAAGAATGTAATTTATGAGTCATAGATAAAATAATATCGTAATTATTGAAATTAACTTAATGGACATAATTCCGTCGCATGGTTACGCAGTTGCTTGGCGGCTTGTGTATAAACTCCATGCTGGTGAATTATTGCATACATTATGTGATGGTCAATCAATAGTACATTACTTCGTTTATTATAGGTAAAGTATTTTATAATGTGTGACACTGAAAATAAAAGCTCAATATCTAAAAAGCGGGCCTTCCATGGACGTATGAAAGATGTTTTAAAAAACTAAAACTACAGAGCAATGCGACCGAGGCTAGTTGTGATTGTGTTAGGTTAAAATGTTTTGATCACTATACCGAAAACGTTCGGAAATATATAATAAAATATTTTAACGATCTTAAAACTCACGACGAACAAAACCTGTACTTGGGGAGCCTAATTAAGAATAGTCCCGTAAAACGACATCGAAATCGTAAGAATAATGACGGAAATGTTTATTGCGATTCATATTCTTATACATACATAATTCGTGTCCAACGAAATGACAATTTTGTCATAGTCCCAGTGTGCTGCAAGGCAATAATGCTTTCTTTGCACGACATATCTGCAAAACGTCTACAAGGCATTAAGCAGAAACTCAATACTCTTGGATACGTGAAAAATGATGGACGAGGCCAACACCATAATCGCAAAAATAAACTTGAGAAAGCAACTGCCAAATCTGTTTATGAGCATATAAAATCGTTTAAGGGCAGAAAGTCACACTATAGCCTTCACGACTCCAAAAGGACATATTTACTTGAAGGGCTGAATGTTGTAAGATGCACAAAATGTATTTGGAGAGTTATCCTGGGCAACAGGTTTCCTATGAAACTTATCGAACTATATTTGTCACAAAATTTAATATCAGTTTTGGATACCCAAGAGCAGACACATACAGCACTTGTGACAAATATAAAGCTCAGAAAGAAGGTCGCCATAGAAAATGACCTGCACAAGAGGATGACTTATCCCGCATGGAAGTCGAACAGAAACTGCATCTTTAGAAATCTGATACATTTTACCAGAGAAAGAGAACAGCACGTTTAAATTCGCAAACTAACAGTAAGATTGAGGCAACAGCCATGTATTTTCAGAAGAATTTACCTGTACCTAACATAAGCAATAATGAAGTGTAATTTAAGCGCCAACTATCCTTTTACTCTTTTAACATCAATGTGAGGCTTTTTATACTTACAGAGAAACTGCGGCGAAAAAAGGAGCTGATGAGGTAGCGTCTATGCTGTTTTACTTTATTTTTAATCATATGAATGATGGAGTGGAAGAACTGGAAATTTTCTGTAATTCTTTTGTAGTGGACAAAACAAGAACTATACATTATTCCGGTTGTTGCACTTTATCGTACACAAAACAAAACGTCTACGCAAAACTCAGAAGACATTTCCAGTTAGGGGGCACTGTTACTTAGAATGTGACCGAACTATGGGACTGATTAACAAGAGGCCGCCGTAGAACTCCCGTTCGGCTGGAATGAACAGATTCTGAATTCCAGGATAAAGCCAAGCCCATTCAAGGTAATAGATTGTGAAAATCAGGAGATATTAAAGAACTTACAGCACTAGAAGAAATGCCCGGGATAATAAAGTATCGTGAATAGTATAATGGACTACGAACTACATCTCTGATAATACCACTTAATCAAAAGCGATATCTTGACTTACTACCCGATGGTCAGTTTCACTTACCTAAACTGCAATACTACGAAAGACTTCCATTGTTTTTAAAATATCTGAGATGGCCCTCACCCTACTTTCCGACTAAATCGTTGGCAGAATGAAGTGTCTAAACACTTTTGAAATTATTTAATTTAGTAAAGCCAGAGCCATCTCTGGACGCTACCTAACGTCAGTTTCAGTGACAGAATTACATTTAACATACCTACTGACATTTAATGTCATGTAATGTAAGTGGCATTGACGTTTGTCAAAATCTGACAATTTGCAATACAACCACGAAGGCTGTGGATTCTGTCAAACTGCTTCTAGAAACCCTTACAGCGCCTAAAGCGTTCATCACACTTTATATACATATTTAAAGTCACTCGATGGTGAGCTGATATCAGTTTGGCCAAAAGCGGATAAATCCCTTAGAAGACGCTTGTAACATTTGCCACCTCCGGTTGTCAGATTGTCACCAAAAAACAATGCAGTTCATCCCCCGGGAATTCTAAATTCATGTGCGAAATTTCAGCCCGATCAACATAGGGCTGAAAATTAAATCCGGATTTCGGATAATCCGGATATCCGGATATTCGGATTAACGAATAATATGATATCTCAGATTCGAATTAACGAATAATATGATATCTCAGATTCGGATATCTGGTTTTGAAATCCGGATTCGCAATACGGATTCTATCCGGATTTTGAATCCGGATTCGTATACGGATTCTTAAGCTTGAATTACATTATACTATTTTCGTCCAAATTTCTGTCCAAGTTTCAAAACTAGACGATTGTATGAACTTGTATAGTTGGGAGAAAAACCAGGTCCGGTCCTAGTTGGCAAACTAGTTTCTAGTATGAAAACTTTGATGGAGTGTTTTCTGAATTACATTATCCAAGTTCATACAAGCGCGTCTGGTTTTGAAACTTGGACAGATACTTGGACGAAACTAGCATAATCCAATTTAAGCTTTACGTATCTATACTAATATATTAAAGAAAGAAACTTTGCGACTTTATTTGCTCGAGGTAATGTCTGAAAGTAGTAAACTGGTTCTAAAAGGCTTACACCTTACGAATTAACATAACCTATACAGTATACACCACTAGGACGAACGAATGGAACAGGCGGGAGTAAGTCCAGCTGCCTTTGGAGTTTGATTTATTGTAAACCAGCACCTGAGATTTTCTAATTCCTCGCACATTGTATTCGCGCAGTTCAATTGATAAATGTTATCGTGCCAGTCTAGATGAATTTCGGGAATATCATCAGCATACTTTATCTTGGAATTCGTTGTTAAACCGGTTTTTAGAGGGTGAGCCAAAAGTACATTGCGGAAATTTTTTCCAACTAACTTTCGTGTAAGAATAAGGCGTTGATTTTATATTTGTGTTAGATAATCCGGGAGATAGAAATTATTTCAGTCGACAAACAGACGAAAAAACGTTTCAACCCACCGAACAATAAGGTGAAAATAAAATATCATTTTAAAATGTCAAATTTTACACAATTCTTCATGGCTGGAGATAACCGCTCCTATATTTATAGTTGCTTCGAAAATTGTCGAAAAAAAATATAGTATAATACAGCTATAATTATTTAAATTTACTTTCTGAATTACAATTGATGCTATCTGAATACAATTTGTTAATTTCTGAATTTCAATTGTTACTGCTGTATATCATTTATAATATCTGAATATCAATTGTTACTATCTGAATATAATTTGTAATATCTGAATTATAGTTGTTGCTTTCTGAATATCAGTTGCTACTGTTGGAAACGGTGTAAATGCGTTCGGATTTTTGACGTTCGGGTTTTTTACGTTTCTGATTTTTGCCGTTTCGGATTGTTGCCGTTTCGGACGTTTGACGTTCGGATTTTTTGACATTCTATTGTAGTATTAAGACTGAGTTCAAAACAAAGTGCTCACTTGTATTTTTTTTAAATGCCAAAAAATAAGAAAAGTTGGGTGTGGGACCATTTTGTCCAAAACGACGGGGGATTGCAGGCAAAATGCAAATTATGTGGGGACATCTTAAACAACAAAGTCTCTACGTCTTCCTTAATTACGCATTTGAACAGAATCCATTCTCTGTGCAATAGGTACGTTTTCTAAATTATAAATGTCTCTTGAAGTAGATATGTATATTTGATTATAAATCAGTACCCCAGAACACAAGTGCATTAAGTCACAAAAATACAATTTCCAGAACAGTATATTTTAGTAGAAAAACAAAATGGTCTTAATGCACTTATATTTGGCACAAGCCGAATATTCCATTTATGTTTTTTAATTTACAATAAAACTTTACAGTCTGATGGAAAACAAGTTATTTGCATTTCGATAATATTGCAATGAAAATGATAATCCCTCATTGCACCAAGAACCGGATTCTGAAGCTGGACCAGCTCTACCGAAGAGAAGACGACTTCTGTCATCTATTAAGAAAAATAGTTACACCATAGCTACACCATGTAGTGCGACACGAGCAGAAGAAATTGATCAAGCACCAACAAAATTGATATCCAAAGCACTATTACCAATATCAGTCGTTTCCAACGATGCGTTCGTAGAATTTATGAATATTGTTGAGCCTGGTTATAAAGTCCCAACGCCACCTACTATGATATCCAGACTAAACTTATTATTTACCGAAATAAAAAATAAGGTTCAGGAAGAACTTAGTCAAGTTGATGACGTCGCATTGTCCTCGGATTGTTGGTCTTCGTGTGCTCAGGATGCTTATATAACGGTATCGGTATATACAATAGATACAGAATGGATTCCGCGGAATTACAATTTAACCACCCAACAAATGGGAGGGCGACATACTGCGGTCAATCTCGCTTCGCGACTTGAGGAAATCGTGAACAAGTGGCAGTTACGCAATAAAGTAACTGGAATAGTTACCGATAATGCAGCAAATATTCTTGCAGCGCTAGAATTATTGGACGTTGATATATTGCAGGAAAAGAAAGGAATATCATGTGGTGCGCATTCATTACAATTATCAATTAATTGTGGTTTGCAAATACTTGAGATAGAAGATGTTAACAATTGTTACGTCTTCTACCTTTGACGGGAATGAATTAAACACTTGAAACACACTAGACTAAACTCTTTATTACAGCTTCTCTATTGCTCGCTGATTTACATCTATTACAATTTAATAGTGAAAACGTACAGATCGAGTCGGGGGTAAAAACTAGCCCTCTATCGAGAACTCTCGCGACGTCTCGGTCAACCTCGAAACCTAATACATTACATCTCCCCCCCCCCCCCCTTAAAATCCTAACTATACCAAATACAAAATTTGTACGTCTTAATTATACAGTTCTAATACTTTAAACGCTGTGGAGCAGTCACGGGACGCCCACTTCGAGTTACGTACGAATTTGGTTCGGTGACTGATGGAACAGCGCCAGCGTCGGTTACATTGCTGTTCTCTGATGACGTTTGATCATCACTGCCGCAGACATCCGAACTATTTCCTACGTTAAATTTAACAAAATCAGTCATTTGATTCAAGTGTCTGCGCCAGTGTTTCTGTATCTCTGGAATGTTGACTAAGTACGTTCTTTTACCCAGCACCTTAATCACCACACCCTTGATCCACGTAGGTTTTCCTACGATTCTATAGTCTTTTTCACCAATGTTATAAATGCGGCACCTCTTTCCCTTAAAGTTTTGTATTTGTTTATTTTGAATCTTATTCATTTTTTGTTTTAAATCTGACAAACCATCCTGGTCTCAATCTAATAAAAATCTATTTAAAATTAAATTCATATCGCTGATATTTTTATTAAGCAGTTGTTTCTTTAAAGCATATTTGATATTTTTTACACTATTTTCCGCAGCTCCGTTTGTCGCTGGATGGAAAGCAGGCGAACTTTTAAATTTAATACCATTTTTCTTTAGAAACATTTGAAATTCCTCTGAAATGAACTGCCTTCCACTGTCAGAGACAAGGAGCCTCGGAAATCCGAAACGAGCGAAAATAGATCGTAACACATTTATGGTCATTGTCGATGTACAATTATTTAATATGACAGCCTCAGTCCACTTACTGTACGCATCTACTAGGACAAAAATAAATTTTCCGTAAAAAGGTCCCAAGTAGTCAATATGAACACGATCCCAAGCCCTGTCAGGAAAAGTCCATGGAATGAGCATTGCTTTTTTCGGATTATTCCGAGTAACAGTTAGTACAACCATTAACCATATTCTCGATGTCTCTGCTCAGACCCGGCCACCATACATATGATCTAGCTAGACTTTTTGTTTTTATAATTAGCATGTGACTAGCGTGTATTTCATTTAATACATATGGTCGTAGATTCTTTGGAATAACTACTTTATGACCCAACATTATACAATCTTGTTCTAGAGCAAAATTATTCCTGTAGGGAATATAACCTTTTAAATTAGTGTTGACCTTTTTAGGCCAACCAGCTTTAATATATTTTGCAATTATTTTTAATACCTCATCCTTTTGAGTTTCTGATGCCACAGTTTTTATATTAATTGGCAAGTCCATATTATCTTGAACGAAATTTAAGTTTACTTTTTCCAAATTATCGTCTGGTATTTCTTGAGGCATTCTTGACAAAAAATCAGCATTATTCTGTGATGACTTAACGTACTGAATATCATAATTGAAATTTGATAATATTAGAGCCCAGCGCTGAAGGCGTCCAGCACTCAATAACGGAATGCCCTTTTTTGGCCCAAATATTGCCACTAATGGCTTATGATCGGCGACAAGAGTAAACTTTAACCCGTATAAAAATTGATAGAACCTTTCACACCGAAAATGATCGCCATTGCCTCTTTTTCTATTTGCGAGTAGTTATACTGACATTGACTTAACTTTTTTGACGCAAATGCAATAGGTCGTTCATCATTTTCCGAAAATACATGCGATAGTACCGCACCGACACAATATGGTGAAGCATCCACAGTCAATTTGACCGGAAGGTTTGGATTAAAGTGACATAATACTGGTTCTGACGCTAAAATACTTTAACTCCTTTGAATGCCTCAGACCACTGATACTTAGTATTCTTTTTTAGCAATTCATAAAGTGGAGCTAATAAAATTGAAGCATTAGGAATGAAACGCCCATAATAATTTACAAATCCCAAAAAAGACTACAACTGTTGATAATTGTCAGGCCTGGGTGCCTTAATAATAGCGTCTATCTTATCTGAGCAAGTGTGCAACCCGTTTGCATCGATAATATGTCCTAAATACTGAATGCTGGTCTGCAAAAAACTTGTGAAACTTCAAAACCTTTCTTTAAATTTACAATATGTTTAGCGTCCGTTCTTCCCGTAACAATCATATCGTCTATAAAACATGCCGTACCTTCAATTGCTTCCAATAAGGCTTCCATTAATTTTTGAAATTTGCCTGGAGCACACGAAACTCCAAAAGGCAAACGCGTGTATTTAAATAACCCTTTATGAGTACTAATTGTAGTCAAAATCTGTGACTCCTCATCCAGCGCAACTTGCTGGTAAGCTTGAGACAAATCTAGTCTTGAAAATTTTTTTCCACTTTGTAATTTCAAAAATAATTCCTCAATTCTTTGCAAGGGATATTGATCGATTTCCAAAAACTGATTCAAAGTCACCTTGTAATCGCCACATAACCTAACTGACCCATCTTTCTTAATGATTGGATCTATCGGAGTTCCCCAAGAACTACATTCAACAGCTTCCAAAATATTTAGCTTGACTAACCGAGAAATTTCTAATTTCTAATTTCAACTTTTTCACGTAAGGCAAATGGTACAGGCATGGCCTTAAAAAATTTTGGTTGCGCATCCTTACTTAGATTTAAATGTGTGGTACCGTGTCTGAACAAATCCAACTGTTTGGAGAATACATGGCTATAAGTGTAGGTTGCAAAGTATTTATCACATACTTCTAACTTTTTACCTGAAAAATATTTATTTTTAAAATGTGAAGAAATTACTGAGCAGCTTGCTCCGGTATCCAGCTCAAAACTAAAATCGTTATTATCAACTTTTACCTGGCAATAGATTGGCTTAATACTTCCTCTTAAATTAAACATTTCTTCGGATTCTACATTCAAATAATTATGGTTGAAATGAGCCTTACATACATTACTAATATGTCCAATCTTATTGCATTTATAACAAGTATAGTTTTTATACATACAGTTTTTTGAAATATGATTTTTTTCGCAAACTTCGCATTCTCTCTTCTCCCCTTGCTGGTGCCGTGATGAGTTTAGGTTACCCCGCGCGTGCCCTGTGGATGAGTGGCCATGGTTCCTCTTCTGACCGCTTCAAAAAGTGTGTCGCTGATATCCTCTCGCCGCTGCACCATGGGTGGGGGTAGAACTGGATGGACCGTGGCGGTTTGCTTGACCTTGAAACGACGTACGCATTTTGAAAACTTCGTCTTCCTGTTTAATGGCGGGAATTTCAAAATGACGTCTGGACTGTTCTTTGTTCGCTGCTATTTCCACGGCTTTTTCTGTCGTTAGTTCGGATACATCTTCTTCCATTAATCTGTCTCTAATAGGTCCTGGTCCGATTCCCATTACAAACTTGTCTCGCACAGCTTCTTTCAGGATGTTGGCCGAAAAATTGCACACCGATGCCTCGAAACCTCAAAACCTAACACGAAACCTAATACATTACAACAATAAAGCAAG
Organism: Aphodius granarius; assembly: GCA_963971325.1. Lineage (NCBI taxonomy): Eukaryota > Metazoa > Arthropoda > Insecta > Coleoptera > Scarabaeidae > Aphodius > Aphodius granarius. The sequence goes on along the minus strand of OZ020224.1, from coordinate 25,542,071 downwards.
CAAAGTCGTTGGACACTTCCGCCACTTAAATATTGCTAATGAAGCACTCCAAAAAGCTCAAGAACAAAGTAAGCAACAGCAGAATAAGCTATACAATCCTGCAAAACTCGATGGAATAGCACGTTTTTCATGTTGGAGCGAATATTGGCAAATAGGATCCCATTACAAAACGTACTCGCAAAAAGGACCCTAACATCGGCAGCTACTGCTCAAAAACTTGAGATTACCGAAAGTGAGTGGTATTTGATTGAAAAATTGGTTGAGGTATTAAAGCCTCTTCAGATGGCAACAACATTTTTTTTGGGGTGATACGTTTTCCTGCGTTTCAATGACTAGACCCATAATTCGCGCTCTCGTAGATATTCATCTGAAAGCGAACAATATTAAAGATGACGGCATAATCACGGCTTTCAAAGAAACAGTGTCCTCTGATTTAATTGGTCCCTTCAAGATCAACTGGAATGCAACGGGAAGTCTATTGAAGCACGGGAATACATTTGAGGTGCAATACGTCAAAAACTATATCTTATAGAACCTCTTATAGCACCTCGGTTGTAATAAGAAACAGGTTGTATTAAGTAAAAGATGTTAAGTATGTACTTCACAAATTATGCGATAGCAATTTATTCTAGAAGAAATAAGCAGATTAGCTAATAACTAAAACACATGCATGGTGCATAAAAGTATTTAATTAAATCAAATACGAGAAATCAAAGGTGGGGGCGCCCATGTACTTTGGTATAAGTGAAACCCCACTAAACTTACACTTGGGCCCAGTACATCTCTATATTGTGATTTAAAATATCAACAAACAAAATAATGTGAATCATGGCTGTCTTTAAAACAGAACATTGGAACAGTGGAACAATGAAACAGAGCTGTTCAAAGTAAAACGTTTAAATAAAACAATTAATTCATATTGTTACGAAGTAATTAAAAATCAGTGAACTAAAATGGGAAATAGAACATTAGACGAGTATGCTGAATCAAGACATTCCGACTCTAAACGCTTATGCGGCATTTGTATTACTAGGAGGCCGGCAAGGAGTCTAGGTGCAATGACTTGCATTGCAAATCACATCACATGACCCAAAATCTAAACATAAAAAGCCACAGACGGGAGTAGTGAAAGATCAGTCGGTAATTGAGTCAGTAAGCAGTTACCAGAGAATAGACAGTTGTATTGTTGTGTGACATTCGACACGGGAGCCCTTGGCTTCCCGTGTGCAATGTCCTAAATATACCACATCGCTAACACCAGTGTGCCTTTTATTCTTCTCCAACCCGATCTGGATCCGAGCCCTATTGAGCTACGTGACAATATTGATAACAGAACTTTTCCAAATAATTTGTTAACCTCCACATTCAAAGAGCTGGAAATAGAATGCTGAAAAACAATGCTGAAATAGAATGCTGAATTAAGGTCACCTTGCCCTTACCTGGCCATTCTTCGTAATCACTATACATATTACCATACCTTCAGTTAGTTTAGTACATACTGTTACTCGACCGAAAAGTTTGTCGTGGTAGAATTGCATCGCAAGTTCTTCTGACTATGGACTCAAAATGACTGTTAGCTAACTATAGCTGAATAAGTTACTTTCTGTCATTGTCCTCTTTTGAAGTGGAATGAAAAAAATGTGCCTGACTGTGAACGATTATTGGTCTTGAAATTGTAATTGCTCCGGACGCATGATTATAAGCATCCATCCAGTGGTCCGGCGTGATGTCTTTCGTATTCAAAATTGCAAATTAGTGTAATTGCCTCACAGCTGATTTAATATATGTCTTCATTGGTTCTCGCTAAAAAAATCAAGGGTAAAGTTAAGCTGGCTGGATGTACTGAAATTACTATAAATTTCTTACCTTTTGGGGTTTAGCGAAGCATAATAAATGAACAAATTGACAAAATATAGTTAACAACTGAAAGCAATCCTATGGCGTGGTTCAACAATGTTGCTCTTCCACCCAACCATACAAAAAAAAGAATTAATTACCCCAATCAAATGAAATTCAGTTAATCAAACAGAGAAATAATTTGCCCCCATATAATAACCAAGCATCAAAATACATCTGTTGCAGAAACACAATACAGAGTAAAATCAACAACATTTACAACTATTGCCGACCCCGTTCGTACTCTCTACCCATTAATAGCTGACGGTATAAAGTCTTAAATTCAGCCACGGAAGCGCACACCTCAAACTGTCCAAGAGCATCATTTAGAAGCTTGGTAGCCTGATATGAGAAGGATCTCTTAAACAGTTCCAGGCGATGCGTTGGTGGTGTAAGTAAATCCTTAAATCTAACGTTTAGAGTGTGTACATCCGATCGAAACCGCAACTTAACAAACAAGTATGGTGGCTTCCCAGTAAACGCGATCCCAAAAAAAAGAGTAGCGCTATGAGCAAGTCGGCAATTTTTCATATTTAACCAATTCGCGTCCTTCAGCCTATGACTGATGTGCTCGCGCCGTCTAACTCCAAACAACAACGTCAGGTAAGAGTTCTGAACCTTTTGAATTTTGTTCTTAATAGCGCTAGTGATAAATGGAGAATACAACACATCACAATAATTGAACTTAAATAAAACCAGAGTCTCGCACAACGTTCGCTTGGTTTTATAATTAAGATAATGCCTGTTGTTATATATTAGTCTTAAGCTTGAATATGCACTCCTGACACATTTGTTGACATGGGAATTGAATCTAAGATTCTCGTCCACAATAACACCCAAGTTCTTTACAGACTCTTTAAGCTCTATCTTTTGTCCACCCACAGATATGTTAATAGCATCCCTTATTCTATCTTTGATTCGTTTTAGACCATAAAGAATCATTTCAGTCTTAGTTGGGTTGACAAGGAGCGAGTGCCGCCGAGATCCACCAACGCCTCGAGATCAGCATTGATCCGCTCGCAAGACTCAGCGACCGCGCTTGCAGGAAAGGAGAAGTAAATCTGCGTGTCGTCAACATAAAAATGATACTTGCAGTATTTGAAAGCTCTGGCGAAATTGCTTGTGTAAATTTTATACAGTAACGGAGAAATTGCTGACTCCTGCGGCGCCCCAGACTCAACATCCAACAATGACGACACCGTGTCATCGATCACAACCGCCTGCTACCTGCCCACCAAATAGTCGGTCAAAAGTTTAACCGCTTCTTCATCAAGTCCCATAAAGGACAGAATAGCAGAGAATAGCTCATGATTGATCCGATCGAAGGCCTTAGAGTAGTCAAGCAGACATAGTATGGTAACATCGCCACGATCAGTGGCTGCCACTATGTCATCAATGATGTTCAAGAGCGCAGTAGTGCAGCTAAACCCTGACCTGAAGCCCGACTGTGTATCAGGGAGCACATTGTTATCATAGATAAATTTACTAAGTTGATTGCAAAGAAGTTTTTCTGTCATTTTCGATAAAACTAGTAATATACTAATGGGTCTTAAGTCTTTGAAAGACAATGGGACAGCGATCTTCGGCAGTGATTTTATTAAAGCTTTTTTCCATGCACTCGGAGAGGAGCCAGAAATTATGCATGTATTAACGATATGTCGAATATAGGGCACTAAATCACTAGTTCCCATTCTAATCATCGTTATGTTAAGGCCATCCCACCCAGTTGCATTACTAGAAATTGATTTAATGATGGCATCCACTTGACCATCTGTAACATTAGAATGTGGGTTGACGCCCCATAGGGGTCGCCGCGCTGGCCCGCCTTTTGGCATTCAGCTTCCACTAAGTCCTCACTATCCCGGAAACGTAGCTGCCCCCGAGAGTCCTACTCCAGGTGAAAGAGGACATGGGAAGCCATGGGGGCCCTCCTCCTTCCCCTCGGTACTTGTGTTAATCGGATTCCTCCGATACCGTTGGACAAGTCGCCGGCGAGGTCGCATCTCTAAGCACGTTCCTCTACTCTACATCTTTACACACTGCAGAGCGCCCATTGACCCACAGCACAGGATGCCATGGTATAGGGTAGCTCTGAGTGGTTCTAGGGGTCGCACCGTAGAGTGTGATGTTAACCCACAGCCTCGAATTTCTTCAAGTACTCGTGTCGAAAACCTTCCGGAATTCACGTTTGACGAGTCCCCGTCCGGAAAACGCTTAACGGTAGATGGGTTCACCGTCGAGCACGCTTTGGGCGACAACTCTACCACATATCATTACTGTCGGCGGCATCACATTGCCCACATACGTGGGATAGGATAGCTCCTGAAGACAGTTTTAGGAATAAACGTCATGTGGTCTAAATCGTTTATCCGCACTTTGCCTTAATCCCTGTTCGGATATAAATATCGGATCGTTAAGTACTCATTTTGGCACAACTTCCGAAGGCCACGGTTGATGAGTCACCGCCGGGAGCCAGATGTCTGGTGTCCCCCCCTCACATCAACTAAAGGCAGTGGTCGCCGTTGGCCCGGAAATCCGGTATTGGTTAGACCGAAAGCCAGTTTTCAGGGTGACCTCGTGAGGTCTGCCAGTCACCCGGGACCATCTGTAACAAGCTCAAACTCAAATACCCTGTCACAAGCTCAAACTCCAATACCCTGTCACTAATTTTGTTATTCCTATACCAATCACCAACCTGATCCTGAGCAGCCTGGGCTTCCACCCCGCTCGAAAAGTACAAATTCAGATCAGCTGGTTGCTTTAAGTGAACCGGTATATCATAATTCTTTTTTTCAAAATATCTGCTTTTCTCAACCCGCGCCAAATATTACCCGAACTCACCGCAATCTGTTGAGCGAGGTATGCCCGTTTCTCGCGACCTATAGCACTATGAGTATAGTTTCGCAATTCCTTGTACTGACTCCAGTTTTCGGGGGTTCTGTTATGCTTAAATCTTTGGAACGCTCTATCTCTCAATTGTTGCATTGTCTTTATTGTGTCTGTTATCCACGGCGCAGCAGGTCTTGAAAATTTAATGCATTTCAATGGCGCGTGAAGGTTGATAATATTCAACAGTGCATCAGTCAGCCAAGCCACCTTGTCATCCAGCTCTTCCAGCTGAAAAATTTGCCAAAACGGCACCAAAGCTAAGTCAGACCTAAATAAATCATAGTCAAAGTGCTTGTATGAACGGATAGTCCTGCAGATAGGCTCTCGCCGAGTAGACCGAATCTTGAGCTCACAGAAGATAAGCTCATAATCGGATATGTCACCCGCATGTAAAACTCCACTCTCACTAAACAAACTATCATCAGATAGACAAAGCAAATCTATCAAGGTTGCTGTTGTCTCGGTGATTCTTGTAGGCGACTCTATAATCTGTACGAACCCTACAGACTCCAGTAACTCAGACAGAGCAACACTGGCCGGGGCCCCCAAATTAAACATGTCTATATTCAAATCGCCAAGAAACACCGTCACATCAACGGTTGGAATAATATTCGACAATGTCGTCTCAAGCTCATTAAAAAAATACGGCACGTTGCAACTCGGCGGTCTGTATACTACTCCCAACGCAAAAGAAATACCCTGAACGCGAAATCCAAGCCACAGCTGCTCTATGGAGTCCGGGGCATTGAAATCAGTAATATTTATTTCTTGTTTTACATATGCACCCACACCGCCCCCTCTCAATCCACGATCACGCCGGTAAAAACTGTACCCAGGAATTGCAACCGCTTCCGTGGGAATCGCACCGTAAAGCCACGTCTCCCCAATACACACAATATCATAGTTCCGCGCTTGCAACAAAAATTTTATTTAAATCGTCTAAGGTCGGCAAAAGTGATCTAACATTCAAGTGACAAATACTAAATAGATGAGCCATAAGTAAATGAAATGTGCCTCTGCAAAGAGCAAACAATAGATTACAACGAATTCAGTAACTAAAAAGAGAATACATAAAGGCAAGAACAATTATAGGACACTCGGCACGGAGCTCCGTTATTAAAATCGTGATAGTGCAAGTTATGTGCAAAGACAGAAACAAAAAACACCGGTGTCAAAACCAAACTAAAAATCATCAGACATTACAGCACGAAAGCATTAAGGAAACATATTAGGCATATGAAATGTAATAGTTCTAAGTTAACTTAAGAAACAGATCAAATGCGATTCAAAATCAAAATTATACCGTAGCAAACGATAATCAATCGCTTACTCATGAAATACATATATATGAAATATATACAAAAACTGCATGGGAGGTCGAATCTAAATGTAAATAATCTCGTAATATCCCTCTGAAATGTCTCTGTCACTGTCTCTAATCTGACAAGTAATGTCTCAACGTCTCTATTATAGGTTATATTTACGTCGAGTGACAATGTCAAAGTATGAAAATTAGGCGGCAAATTCAAAATGAAATTTTGCAAGGTGGGAAAATACTGCTGTTAGACGTTCTTCAATTGTTTTTATGATTTTACAAATGGCGTACGTCGCATCAAATTGCTTATATATCTTACTCGCTGCACTGATCTTCATGGTTTAGGACAAAACTCGTGGTTCGGCATTTTGTGGGACAGTGATCCATTCATGTATTTGTTCATTATATTCAAATAAAATATTTCGATAATTATCTAATGAATAGGAATCCTCTTTCACCGTCGAGAGCCTTCTTAAAATTTGCAGTGCATTTTGATCGTTTGTCTCCTAGATAGATCTATCAAAATGAAGCTTCTTTGTATGTACCTCTTTATGGATTTTCATGGTTCTTTTACTAACCGTTAACTCAGGCAGAACGGGACGGATTGGTATTTTTATCTTCTATTTTGGTTATTCCAATTTCAGCTGTTAGAGCGATGTCCTTTGTGGTAATGTTGAGATTCGCCTCATCAGCAATAAGTTCATCAGTATTCAAACTACAGTAAATCGGCTTATGGCCAGAAAATATGTTTCGTAAACTCCACAATTGGCGTTGGATATTGTCGAAAAAATTACATCAATTTCAATATTCAAAAAAATATTTGACGAATGCCATCGTGGGGTGCAAGATCAACCAATGAGGAAGGTTATGAAGACTTTTCAACATACTCCGAGTGACGAGCAACCTAGGGTTCTAGGTCTCACGGCAACGTTACTGAACGGCAATTATAAGCCCCACGAGGTGCGATCCTTGGTGGAAGGCCTGGAGACAACAGATCACAGTAAGGTGGTCACTGTAGAAGAACTGAACCAATTAAAAATATCTGGGGTGGCCCTCACCCAACTTTCCGACTATTTCCGGTTATTCACTTTTGTGAAGCCAGAGCCACTCTGTACCCTACCTATCGTCAGTGTCTGTGACATAATAACATTTGTCACACTGACATTTAATGTGATGTCATGTCAGTGGCACTGACGTTTGTCAAATCTGACAACTTGCAATACAGCGATGAAGGCTGTGAATTCTGTCAAGCTGCTTCTATAAAAGCTAATAGCGCCTAAACCGTTCATCCCATTGATCTGTAAATTAGTATACTTATTTAAAATATATATATATAAAATATTTGCCACTTCCGGTTGTCATATTGTGGCCAAAAACAATCCAGTTCGTCCCCCGGCAATTCTAAATACGCACGCACGCACGCACGCACGCACGCACGCACGCACGCACGCACGCACGCACGCACGCACGCACGCACGCACGCACGCACGCACGCACGCACGCACGCACGCACGCTCACACTCACACTCACACTCACACTCACACTCACACTCACACTCACACTCACACTCACACTCACACTCACACTCACACTCACACTCACACTCACACTCACACTCACACTCACACTCACACTCACACTCACACTCACACTCACACTCACACTCACACTCACACTCACACTCACACTCACACTCACACTCACACTCACACTCACACTCACACTCACACTCACACTCACACTCACACTCACACTCACACTCACACTCACACTCACCCACACACAGACACACACAGACACACACAGACACACACAGACACACACAGACACACACACAGACACACACACACGCACCCGCACGCGCGCACACGCACGCACACGCACGCGCACGCCCGCCCACGCACACACACACACACACAGACACACACACAGACACACACACACACACACACACACACACACACAGACACAGACACAGACACAGACACAGACACAGACACAGACACAGACACAGACACAGACACACACACAGACACAGACACAGACACAGACACAGACACAGACACAGACACAGACACACAGACACACACACACACACACACACACACACACACACACACACACACACACACACACACACACACACACACACACACACACACACACACACACACACACACACACACACACACACACACACACACACACACACACACACACAATTTTTTTTCCGTCGCTTACAATACTTTCCTTCTAGGGACTAGTCGGAAAGTAAAAAACGTCGTATAGATCGAATTTTTTACCGCAAGAGTATATACATTGTCAAGTCATCTTTGAAGAAATTTCATGTCATTCCCGTTATACAATCTATAGTATTTAACTACGCTGATCATCTGAAAATTTGTTTTTATCCGTCCCCAAAATCTCAAACAAAAGAAAGTTTACAATTTCCTCCTACCGTGTAATTAAATATACCAAACATGGGGTTGCCTGTAGCGCCTCGGCTAGCGCCGATGCACTTTTTGCATTTGTAGCAAATTTTGTACTCTTGAAAAACAATGCAACTCCTACATTAACTAAGGTGGGACAACTTTATTTAGATAAGTTGCCTTTGAAAGATGTGAAGTATAAAAACGTAAAGGTATTGGCCAATGAATATGTAGATAAAAGAGATATGCACTTTTACTTGTCTCTTAAATGCGATAAAAATTTAGAGAACCAAGATTCAGAGGTTAGTGAGTCCGATAATAATTCCGATGTAGAATAAGGATTTATTGACTGTTTTTTTTTTAATTTGAATGTATGTTTGACATTAGAATATACATAAATCTACATAAGTTATACTCGTTCTAAAATTCGTTTCTGTTTATTAATTATATTACCATATTTTTAGTTTGTATGTCTTAGTAGTTTCGCTTATTTCTGAAGAGTTACCTTTTTAGTTTGTTAGAATAATATTTAGAATAATAAAGATAAAATTTCATACAAAAGTATACTATTTGTTACTTATCCCGTTCTTGCACCTTCTTATACATATAGGTGAGATTATAAAACGGTTAACATTAACATATACCTTTCTTGCACCACAAAACTTTTTTCCTAAATTTCTAGTTTGTTTCTGCGATTAACTTTATCTAATATAGACAAAAATACTTAACTTTTCTATCTCTATCTTGAATAACATTAAAAGCAACAAAAAAAAAATAAAAAAGTTTTTTGACGCTCTTGCATCAGTCTTCAATTACTCTCAGTTAGAAAATGAGGAGTGGTTGTGTGAGTTAGCGTTTCTTGCTGATTTTACAGGTATACTCAGTGAGATGAACCTTGCGCTACAAGGAAAAAATAAATGTATTGGAGAGATGATGAGCAGTTTCATCATATAAAACGAAATCTATGGTAATAAAAACAGACCTCACAAACAATATCTTTTTTGATCATTTGCCTAATCTGTAAGTTTGAAAGCAGATTTGGTGACTTCAAAAAAATTGAACCGATTGTGCAGTACCTGGCGTTTCCATTCAAATCTGATTTTGACATTAAAAGTATAGCAGCTAATATAAGCAAACATTTCTCATTGAACAACGTAATTCTCGAGAATGAGATAATAATGCTACAAAATGACTGATTTTTCTGAAGGCACGCGCAGAAGAAGATTCGTTTTGTAAGTGCGTTCCTAGGCAAAAATATACGAATTTGAGAAGATGCAGCGAAATTTTACAGTCATGTTTTGGATCTACTTATTTGTGCAAATCAGCATTTTCGTACTTAAAAATGATGAAGAGCAAGCTACGACCTAACATAACAGACGAGCATCTTCAAGATTTTTTAGTTTTATCATATTACTTGAAAACATTGGAATTTGTGAATTACGAAAGCAAGTATTATAATTTTATAAAAAAACGTTTTTATTTCTTTTTTTAGGAATCGATGGCTACATGGAATTAAAAAACTGGAAAGTGAATATTAAAGCTCCTATCATAGCTGCTATCATTTGTTAATTTACCATTAACAAATAAATATTGTTTTGTTTTGTCGAATGTCTTTTTATAATAAACTTGTAAATATAGTGAGAAATAGTAGAACTTATTTATTAATTTCTATGATAAGCGCAGGAATGAAACGTTTTTGAACAGGAGGAATGTGAAGAAAATATGGTAGCTCGGCGACCGATCTGATAATGGGCGGTAGATCACGACATACTTGAAGTTGGCCACCCCTGATGTAGATGATTGCTATTTTTGCACGATAAGCGTCTCCGGATATTGGAAGAAGGATAAACATAAAATAAAATATCCAACTTTACCATCAGCATCGCGACCTATCCCCCATGGAGAGAACTATCCTCTCCCAAGTGTGCCATCAACTTCATCATCTTCGATTTTTGACATAGAAGAAATTTCACCTGTTTGAAGAAACTTACCTGGTTTGACAGAGTGTCTGAAATCACTGTGTAAAATCAAGCAAGTCGTGAGGATTCACCATTCGAAGTTTTAGGTACACGGGCGTACATCTCACCTTATAAACCAGTGCGAACTGAATGATTGTCTTAAGGACTTAGGTTTATCAACAGAAAAAGCCGAGTTTTTGGGTAATAGGTAAAGGAATGGAATCTTTTCGCACGAAGTGTGATAGTGTCTTCATTTACAAAGCGTAACGCGCCTTTTAAAGCGTATTTTAAAAAGAATCTTTACGTGTATATCTTTACGTGTATGTCACGATGTTCATAAGACCCTCTATGAACGAGTTTGATATTCCCCACGATCCTTCTGAATGGTGGCTTTTTATCGATTCATCAAAATACTGCTTCAAAGCAGCACTTTTGCATATTCTTTGAATTTATACAACTAGTTAACTGATTTTGTTGTACTTTTCTCAGTTTTTTTTAGGTATCGCTGTATGTATCTGTAAATTTAGAACTGTTACAATAAATCCACTTTCAGTTTCAATTTTATTTCGAAATCTGTTTTTACCATAATTGCATACGCAGTCATTTAAAATTATTATATTATGCATTAATCATATATTACATACGTAGCTTTTATTTGCATTTGCATATGACACGTAAGTGTGAAAGCATATATTTGCTGTAATTGTGTTTTATACTTTAATCGGTAATACGTTGTGGAGCAATAGCAATATAATATTAACTTGTCTCAAAATAAGAAATAAATAATAAGACATGCATTAACTAAATTTTCAACGTTCATCATTTCTGACTAACGGAACCATGTTGATGGACTGAGCTTTAACTCAAACAGGTAACACTATACCATCACAAAGGATTTTATTGATTATTTTCACTATCTGTCAATAACCGTACAAATATTGCCAAACATACTAACCATGTTTATGACCTGCCCTTTATTATAAATTGATTTTACCTGATTTTGTATAACTTCTGCAAAGGACACTCTTTATCTATAAAACTAATTTTACAGTTACAATCTACGGAGGCATATATAAACCCCTGCAATTGATTTACCCCATTTACTCCTGTACAAGCGAAGAATACAGATCGTAAAAATGACCGTGTCGACAAGATCATCCTGTAAACAACAACAAACCAAAAATGAAATCCAGTATTTCACTGAAAAATTGCGCCTGACGATGATGCACTTGAAGAACCACCGCGCATCGAAGGAGAAACTCTTCAAACTCTGCCTGTGGAAGAACGCCTATCACGCTGCTGTTTTGGTCGCCGAAGAACGACAGAGGGAAATAGACAGATTAAAGTCGAGAATTGAAGAACTGGAACAACCACGAAAGAGACTTAACCGTTTTTATGGATTACATTGACGGACTGGGTTGACGGGCGCGCTTGACGAATTGGATTGATAGATGGATTGAAAATGGACTACCAGTGGTTAGAAATAATTATGATGTATAGATTTATACGTATTTATTTATAGGTGCAATAAAGTTATATTTTTAATAGCATAACACACTCTTTTCTTTATTGTTTCCTTGGCTTTTTGTGTACTTATAACAAACCCCTGAATCAATATGTTGGTGATTTGTGTGTTGTTAAATATTTAGGTTGAAACGGTAAGTAAAGTGCTAATAAAGGCTGTAAGTAAAGAAGTCGTACAGGTGGTACTAGTAGTGAAAGAATTTTTGTAATAGCTTCTATACTGTCTCCAAAGTAATTGTTCTTTGATGTTTTTCACTTGTAATACGTTTGTAACTAGGGATTTTACGTCTACTTATTGATATTAAGTATTATATTAGTTGGATGTATTAACTCAATTGGAAGCTGTATCGCTGTACATATCTGAAAATTTAGACCTGTTACAATAAATCCACTTTCAGTTTCAATTTTATTTCGAAATCTGTTTTTACCATAATTGCATACGCAGTCATTTAAAATTATTATATTATGCATTAATCATATATTACATACGTAGCTTTTATTTGCATTTGCATATGACACGTAAGTGTGAAAGCATATATTTGCTGTAATTGTGTTTTATACTTTAATCGGTAATACGTTGTGGAGCAACAGCAATATAATATTAACTTGTCTCAAAATAAGAAATAAATAATCAGAAATGCACTAACTAAATTTTCAACGTTTATCATTTCTGACTAACGGAACCATGTTGATGGATTGAGCTTTAACTCAAACAGGTAACACTATTCCCTCACAAAGGATTTTATTGATTATTTTCACTACCTGTTAATAAGCATACAAATACTGGCAAATATACTAACCATGTTTATGACCTGCCCTTTATTACAAATTGATTTTACCTGATTTTGTTTAACCTCTGCAAAGGACACTCTTTATCTATACAACTAATTTTACCGTTACAATCAACTTGTGGAGGCATATATAAACTCCCTGCAATTGATTTACCCCATTTACTCCTGTACAAGCGAAGAATACAGATCGTAAAAATGACTGTGTCGACAAGATCATCCTGTAAACAACAACAAACCAAAAATGAAATCCAGTATTTCACTGAAAAATTGCGCCTGACGATGATGCACTTGAAGAACCACCGCGCATCGAAGGAGAAACTCTTCAAACTCTGCCTGTGGAAGAACGCCTATCACGCTGCTGTTTTGGTCGCCGAAGAACGACAGAGGGAAATAGACAGATTAAAGTCGAGAATTGAAGAACTGGAACAACCACGAAAGAGACTTAACGGTTTTTATGGATTGGATTGACGGACTGGGTTGACGGGCTCGCTTGACGAATTGTATTGATAGATGGATTGAAAATGGACTACCAGTGATTAGAAATAATTATGATGTATAGATTAATACGTATTTATTTATAGATGCAATAAAATTATATTTTTAATAGCATAACCCACTCTTTTCTTTATTGTTTCCTTGGCTTTTTGTGTACTTATAACAAACCCCTGAATCAATATGTTGGTGATTTATGTGTTGTTAAATATTCATGTTGAAACGGTAAGTAAAGTGCTAATAAAGGCTGTAAGTAAAGAAGTCGCCCAGGTGGTACTAGTAGTGAAAGAATTTTTGTAATAGCTTCTATACTGTCTCCAAAGTAATTGTTCTTTGATGTTTTTCACTTGTAATACGTTTGTAACTAGGGATTTTACGTCTACTTATTGATATTAAGTATTATATTAGTTGGATGTATTAACTCAATTGGAAGCTGTATCGCTGTACATATCTGAAAATTTAGACCTGTTACAATAAATCCACTTTCAGTTTCAATTTTATTTCGAAATCTGTTTTTACCATAATTGCATACGCAGTCATTTAAAATTATTATATTATGCATTAATCATATATTACATATGCAGCTTTTATTTGCATTTGCATATGACACGTAAGTGTGAAAGCATATATTTGCTGTAATTGTGTTTTATACTTTAATCGATAATACGTTGTGGAGCAACAGCAATATAATATTAACTTGTCTCAAAATAAGAAATAAATAATCAGAAATGCACTAACTAAATTTTCAACGTTCATCATTTCTGACTAACGGAACCATGTTGATGGATTGAGCTTTAACTCAAACAGGTAACACTATTCCCTCACAAAGGATTTTATTGATTATTTTCACTACCTGTCAATAAGCATACAAATACTGGCAAATATACTAACCATGTTTATGACCTGCCCTTTATTACAAATTGATTTTACCTGATTTTGTTTAACCTCTGCAAAGGACACTCTTTATCTATACAACTAATTTTACCGTTACAATCAACTTGTGGAGGCATATATAAACTCCCTGCAATTGATTTACCCCATTTACTCCTGTACAAGCGAAGAATACAGATCGTAAAAATGACTGTGTCGACAAGATCATCCTGTAAACAACAACAAACCAAAAATGAAATCCAGTATTTCACTGAAAAATTGCGCCTGACGATGATGCACTTGAAGAACCACCGCGCATCGAAGGAGAAACTCTTCAAACTCTGCCTGTGGAAGAACGCCTATCACGCTGCTGTTTTGGTCGCCGAAGAACGACAGAGGGAAATAGACAGATTAAAGTCGAGAATTGAAGAACTGGAACAACCACGAAAGAGACTTAACCGTTTTTATGGATTGGATTGACGGACTGGGTTGACGGGCTCGCTTGACGAATTGGATTGATAGATGGATTGAAAATGGACTACCAGTGATTAGAAATAATTATGATGTATAGATTAATACGTATTTATTTATAGATGCAATAAAATTATATTTTTAATAGCATAACCCACTCTTTTCTTTATTGTTTCCTTGGCTTTTTGTGTACTTATAACAAACCCTTGAATCAATATGTTGGTGATTTGTGTGTTGTTAAATATTCATGTTGAAACGGTAAGTAAATTGCTAATAAAGGCTGTAAGTAAAGAAGTCGTACAGGTGGTACTAGTAGTGAAAGAATTTTTGTAATAGCTTCTATACTGTCTCCAAAGTAATTGTTCTTTGATGTTTTTCACTTGTAATACGTTTGTAACTAGGGATTTCACGTCTACTTATTGATATTAAGTATTATATTAGTTGGATGTATTAACTCAATTGGAAGCTGTATCGCTGTACATATCTGAAAATTTAGACCTGTTACAATAAACCCACTTTGTTTCAATTTTTATTTCGAAATTTCTTTTTACCATAATTGCATACGCAGTCATTTAAAATTGTTATCTTATGCATTAACCTATATTACGTACGAAGCTTTTATTTGCATTTGCATATGACACATAAGTGTGAAAGCATATATTTGCTGTAATTGTGTTTTATACTTTAATCGGTAATACGTTGTGGAGCAATAGCTATATAATATTAACTTGTCTCAAAATAAGAAATAAATAATAAGACATGCATTAACTAAATTTTCAACGTTCATCATTTCTGACTAACGGAACCATGTTGATGGATTGAGCTTTAACTCAAACAGGTAACACTATTCCATCACAAAGGATTTTATTGATTATTTTCACTATCTGTCAATAACCGTACAAATATTGCCAAACATACTAACCATGTTTATGACCTGCCCTTTATTATAAATTGATTTTACCTGATTTTGTATAACCTCTGCAAAGGACACTCCTTATCTATACAACTAATTTTACAGTTACAATCAACGGAGACATATATAAACCCCTGCAATTGATTTACCCCATTTACTCCTGTACAAGCGAAGAATACAGATCGTAAAAATGACTGCGACGACAAGTTCAAACAACAAATCAAAAATGAAATCCAGTATTTTACTGAAAAATTGCGCCTGACGATGATGCACTTGAACAACCATCGCGCATCGAAGGAGAAAATCTTCAAACTCTGCCTGTAGAAGAAAGCCTATCACGCTGCTGTTTTGGTCGCCGAAGAATGACAGAGGGAAATATACACATTAAAGGCGAGAATTGAAGAATTGGAACAACCACGAAAGAGACAGAAAGGTTCTTAATGGATTGGATTGGCGGACTGGATTGACGGACTGGATTGACGGGCTCGCTTGACGAATTGGATTGATAGATGGATTGAAAATGGACTACCAGTGATTAGAAATAATTATGATGTATAGATTAACACGTATTTATTTATAGATGCAATAAAATTATATTTTTAATAGCATAACCCACTCTTTTCTTTATTGTTTCCTTGGCTTTTTGTGTACTTATAACAAACCCCTGAATCAATATGTTGGTGATTTTTGTGTCGTTAAATATTCATGTTAAAACGGTAAGTAAAGTGCTAATAAAGGCTGTAAGTAAAGAAGTCGTAAAGGTGGTACTAGTGCTGAAAGAATCTTTGTAATAGCTTCTATACTGTCTCCAAAGTAATCGTTCTTTTATGTTTTTCACTTGTAACACGTTTGTAACTAGGGATTTCACGCCTACTATACAATAAGTAGGTTGTATATTAGTTGTATTGCATGTATTAACTCAATTGGAAGCTGTATTACCGATATCGGCTATTAAACATACTGAAAATATTGTTAAAATAGCACTAACGTCTCTATAGGGCCGTTGTGTGGACACAGTGTCCCAAAGAAAAAAATCCATTGCGATTAAAAAAATATTACGAGAGTTATTGTATTTTGGCAAAGAAAGAAAATTTTCCGAAAAATAGATACTACATTTATTATATATTTTAATTTGTATCGTGCATCTTCACTTACATTTGCCATTTTCTTAAGTAATACAATTCTGGTACAAGCTCAAGTATATATTCAACGACCTCCAAAAACCCCCTATACTTATGTTAGAAGTCTGACATTATTCTATCACATTTGGCCGTTATATTGGGTCCGCCATTTTGATGACAATAATTTTTCATTTGGATTCGTAATCAGCGACCACGAAACCCACTGTAAACAAAATTCTGTTTAAATCGATGTTTATTTGGGGTTTTGGCCACCTTTCCGGCATTTCGTCCCAGTGTGTCGTTCTGAATTGGTCACTCCGCTATCAAGTTTTGACACAGTGTTTTGTCTGTGGTTTTGCACGTTGCACCTTGGCGTGGTAAATATTTACTTATTTCCGTGGTTTATAACAAAATTCAGCTGACGAAAGGGAGTTTAAACTATTATCTAATTGTTGGGTATATCATATACCGCTATAGTCCACGATTTTCACTGATATTGATCGATACTGACTGTTGCATTACGTCTGTTATTACGTTAAGATCATTTTTACAAGCAACAGCCAAAACCATTTCCCGGCATGCAAAAATAGCGGCTGGTGAGTGGTCACAATATGCTGGTTAACAGCGGCAAATAATCTACAGCAAGCAGCAAATACTAAAACAGCGTAGTGTGACCACCCCACATTTTGCATTCCAGTCATCGTTGCAGCATAACTTTTCGGCCGGCGACTATTCATTATGTAATCAGTATTTTAACAACTGTATCGCTTAAAGCCCTCTTTATATATTGGGAGAATATTACCTAGCATCATATTTATAAGACATTTCAAAAATACATTATTTCCTGAGTTAACATTCATGCTGGTTGCTGTAAAAGTTAAACAAGCGCTGGTGGGCTGGCTGCTGCTATGTCATACGTGGGGTTTTGTCTTTTGCTTTGGGTTTGCGTAGAATAAACGGTCGCAACAGATGGCAAAGAATAGCACAGGGTATTTGTTCAACAAACGTTTTGACCCGATCGGGTTTGTTTCGAGTTTGCTTGTGAATTGTGAATAGAGTTTTTTCTGGAAGTTGAGATGCTTCCTAACATTCTTAGGTCTGGGGGCGGAAGTAGGATGTTTTTGCTACAATAACGAACTTTGGTTCTATGTGTGGAGGGGAAACAGCTTTCCTGGTTTTGTAGTATATTTTAGAATATCAGTCGAGGTCGTGGTTTAGAAGTCGAATGACGTAGTTCAATTTGTTTGGGCTTTAGGCCCTTGTGTTTTGTTTCTGTGTGTGTGTGCCAAGTGTAGCCATCTTTGCTGATGTAAATTTGGCAATAACAGTTTAGGTAATTTTTATGGTTTAATTGTGTCTCTGTCATCCGTTTTCTCTCCAATCATCTTCATTATGTCAAGAGTTTCAATGATTATTGTACACTCGATCTGAAGGGTTTTTAATCTCTTTGTTTATTTTGTAAATATATTTGTTTTGGTTAGAATTTGACTTTTAATCATCCTGAGGGTTTTTATTATTGAATTCATTTACGATTATTTTTGGCTTCTAAAAATCTAGCGATACCAAACCCTCAAGGTTTCAAAGAAAGTTCTCGCGTCCTCCGTTTGAATTTGAGTTAAAATAAATTACATATTGACCGCTCTGTTTCCACGCTACCAATAAAAATAGACGCAGGTCCCAACCTCTTACAGCTAAACTCACTCGCCAACTGGTAAAACACCGCTGCTGAGTGGTCACACTATTCTGTATGTTGTCTCTCTTTCGTCTCGCGTGAATTTTGTCATATTGAACAGAAAGAGGCCTTCAGAAGTGCGACTGGACATGTTGCACAAGTCGTTCAGCGTTTAAGGCCCGGTTGTACCTACTCTCGCAAACCGTCTGGTTAGCAGACCGGTTGATCAAAGTTGACCATTGATCAAGATGCAATGTGTTGTACCACGCTCGGTCGGCTGTCGGTTAACCGATTGGATGATTTGGCGCAGTGGCAAGACTGACTGTGTACTCGTCTATCAAATGCCGTACCAGAGCAGTGCATTTAATAGAATATTCGTGAAAAGTTTGCAACATACCCAATAAACCACAATAAACTGTACAAGAGTGAGGTCAAGTGAGGTGATCACAATAAAAGCCCCATACATTTTTTTCACGCGTATTTAAATAAGGCGTATTTCAGCGATGGCTTTATCTAGGTAAGATATTAAATAATCACATAATCTCTATACTATATTCTGACAAAATAACAATACAAATTGTAGCACGTCAACAAAAACAAGAACGCCGAATTTTACATCGTGCGATGAAAAATTATTGGTGTCGTTGGTGGGAAAATATAAAGACATTTTGGAACGTAAAAAATCGGACACAACTACGAATAAATCCAAATCATAAGCTTGGGAGAAATTGGCAGAGCAATTTAATGCTACTTGCGGCGGCACATACCGGAATAGCAAAATTAAAAAAAAATAAATATGAAAACCTTAAACGAAGATCGAAGGAAACGTTTTCAAAGGAGAAACGATCAGTGTACCTGACAGGAAGTGGCCCAGCTGAGTGCATTTTTGCAGTTTTTGCATTCAACATCGTTGTCCACTACCGGTTGCTCATTGTGCATGTCGCAGGCGATGTTGTGCAGTACAGCTGCAGCAATCACAATTCCTTCCACTTTTTGGATATCCAATCGAATGCCTAAAGCTAGAACGGGAAATCGTCTTTTCCAGACACCAAAGCACCTTTCTACCACGTTTCTGGTTCGAACTATGGATTCGTTATATAAACGTTCCGCTGCTGTTTGCGGGTTTCCGAGAGGTGTCATGAGATATGGTTTAACACCATATCCACCGTCACCCATAAGAAAATAGTTTTCAAAATCTCCGTTTTCAAGCTCTGTTTTAACACGGGAATTGCGGAAAATATGTCGGGATACAATATTTCTAATTTTGAGCGTGCTATCACAGATCACCTGGACATAAAAGAAAAAAATCCTTTACGGTTTCTGTAATTTTCCGCCTCTTCACCACCAGGCGACTGGAGCTTTATATGAGTGCAATCAATTACACCAAAACATCTTGGGAAACGACTGATGCCAAACAATGCTTTAACAACTTCGTTGAATTCTTCTTCATTGTTTTGACGAAGTCTGGCCGCAACTGAGCAATAGCGACAATAACTTTATTATACATTCTTACTTGTTCTACAAGCAAATTAATCAAAAATATGTAGGCAAACAAATACAATGCAAATAAAAAAATGTTGATAATAAATATTGTATAATAAACTTATATAATAAATACTGCACTTATTTTTCTGTTACTTACCAAAATTAGCTCAGAAGAATACAGAATAAACACAAACAAACTAAACAGTAAACATGTGGGTTTATAGGTTAGCGCGCCTAAAGGGTCTACCATGCGTCTGAGCGCCAGTCTTGATCAAACGATAACCGGCCAATATGCGGCGGTCAACTTGAAGCCTGGTTATGGTCGAATCACATTCTGATCTGAGTTGGTACAACGAAAAATGCTCCGCTGACCAATGATCAACGTGATCGGACGGTTATCAGAGTTGGTACAACCGGTTCTTAAAGTATTTATCAGAGACTGCAAAAAACGACAAAAGCAACAAGTAAAACAGATGCCTTCAACGATGAGGAGGTTAAATACTTCTGTGGTTTTGTTACGAACAGATTAATCAAATATTCAAGTCCCACAAAAAATGCCGTCCAACAAGCAATTCAAAATATTCTTTTTGACGCAGATCGTGGATTTTACGAACCGACAAACCCCAGGCACTCTTGAGCCGAAAATGTACTATCGTTTGCATCAAGCGAAAATGAAACCCCACAAGTGTTTCTGACTGAATCTCAACAATGCGTTTCTTCCGAAATTACAGAGAATACAAAGGATGAGTTTAATTTTGATAAATCAATATAATATTTTAAAAATAAATTATATTTATACAAATAAAATATTTATGTATGTCTTAAATTTCATCTATTATCGCAGTGCATACTTTTGGTACAATTTTACTGATCGTCTGTTTTGAAATTTTAAAGACATATGGTAAACTAGTAAACGAATCTGCTGTGGCCAGAAAGCGAAGCATAATAGCAAGTCTGTCCTATACACATACCTATAGTCTTTCTAAGCCGTGTGTCCGTTTTTGAAATTCGTGGCCCAATTTTTTGATTATATTTTCAAAATCAGTGCTCGATAAAAACAAAAAATTCGGTAATCCTGCATTGAAGGTTCTCTACCGCGCATCTCTACTGCGCAGCAACCATAGACTGTTATGTACAGATTAGAAACGACAATCGTATACTGTTTACCTCTGTACGTGGCGGGCCAGTACAGTTTTGTTCTGTCCATAGATAAACTCTTATAGATGCGCCACTTAACGTATTTTGTTGACAACATTGAACAGCGCCATCTGTACGACTTGGCGTATTACTAAACTGTACAGGACCGTCCTAGCCTTTACAGTACCGGGTTGGCACCATATTTTAAAATTTTTTGTCTCATTTGCAGAAAACTAATAAAAGAACAAAAAATAATTGGATAAAGTTTATTCTAATATATTTTACAAAGAACAACTGAAAACCCAACTTAAAACTATAAAACAAATAAATATATAAATTATTTCTCTGAAGCGAGAATACAGTTAGGGCTAATAGGAACCTCCTGTAATCAGAACAGCTCTTTTGTGTAAATTGGCATGCATAATAGCAACGGCATGGTACGGATAATCGAAACAAAACCAAGCACTGCATCATTTTCGATGGCACGCGGATGTCACTATATTGTAAGACGTTAGGGATATGGATATTGATACTTTTAGTAAGTAAACATGTCTGCTAGGAAGCACGTTACTCTTACATACTATTAAAATGAATAAATGACTATCATTACAATAAAATCAAAAATCTTATTTGTTTGTAGAATATTGTTTTCATTTGTTGTTTTTTATACTTTGAGTAAAAAATTTGTTACGGATTTACTTTACGTATTATTTTTTCAATGTAAAATAGAATACTATAACAGTAAGTTGCATATAGAAATGTATGAGTACATACATACATAAATTTTAGAGTAATTACCATGTCAAAATATGTATTGTTGTCACCACATAAAATGGTATAATCCGAACGCTGTTCCACTGTATATCAAAATAATAATTTTATACAAAAAATAATTTGTTCTTATATTTTAAATATAAACTCCTTGCAGCTTGAAAGACTGCAGGATCGTGTTTCGTTACTGGTCGTAAATCTTGACGTCCTTCGTTTTCAAGCTGGGATAGAAGAAACCTTGCCCTTACACGGTCCATGTTTGAAATGGCATCTCTTAAAAGCTCTCTTCGTGGTGGTTGCTTCTTTCTTAGTGCTTCCCTCCGCTTGCGGTAAATGATTCGTCTTTTATAATATTTTAGTTCATCATATAAATGTTTACTTTTTGGCGATAGGTCTGCAGCTTTCTTGACACCAATTCTTTTGAGCACCTTGTGCTTACGCTTGTGATCTATCAACATATGATATTCAATAATTTACATTATTTTTGGCATAAGTGTCTTAAAGATAACACTTAAGGATATCTGCAACACTGTGCTTATCTCAACGTTAAGTAGAAACGTTGCAGACACTAAAAACACTGTTAATGAAGCGTGCAAGGTTAACTTTCTACGAAACGATTAAGTGTTATGTTTACGGCACTCTAAGGCTAGGGCTACACGACTGTATTGTATGCAGAGTTTTTTATGGTGCGAGTACGTTGAACGATCGCAATAAATTGTTTTAAATGAACGCAACTAGATGAGCGTATTCTACGGCGTGTTGCGGTGGTTTAGTTGCGTCGAAAAGTTCCGTACGACACGCTTAGTGTAGCTCTAGCCTAAATTGGGCTTAAATAATGTATACTTACGAAGCAATGCAGGTCTCTCATCAGAACTCGTTGTTTGCCAAGATGGTCCTGGTTCATTTACATTTTCCATCACTAAAATTTAACAATAAAAATGTTACTTA
This sequence comes from Aphodius granarius, assembly GCA_963971325.1. NCBI lineage: Eukaryota > Metazoa > Arthropoda > Insecta > Coleoptera > Scarabaeidae > Aphodius > Aphodius granarius. The sequence continues at coordinate 25,519,388 of OZ020224.1, read as the reverse complement.
TTGAAATATACCATGATTAATAAATGTTACCTATTATTCTTACATTCACACAATGTTAGTATATGTCAGTAGGAAATAAAGTATACTTACATGGTAACTTAGGTCCCCATCCAAATTGACCGTTTGCCAAGATGGTCCTGGCTCATTCATTTTGTCAACCGTTTCATCTGAAATTTGACAATAAAAATGTTAATAACTGGACTATTCAAAAAATTAGAAAAATATGAATAAACAGTTTCATTTTTCTTTTCAATATATAGAAGCACATGCATCAGTAGGTATTTCATTAAATATATGTTAACAACTTTCAGTACACTTACTTTCAGTGCTATTGTTTAAAACAATGGGAACAGTAATTGACAATTCCGGAATATTTGGATTTACATTTTCCAAATCCATTTCACTTCATCTACATTTATCTGCAGAGGTTCTGTAAAAAGAGAACATAGCTTAGAAACGAGAAAAATGTTGTATTAATATATATTACCGGGTAAATGTAACGTTGGATATGCAGTCCTTAACAATTTGTTATTTCTTCCGAAAGAAGATTCTGCAAAGTGTTTTCTACACACCCTTATGTGGTCGAAAACTCGTTTTGGGGAACTCTTCAACAAATCCACCCTTCCAGAAACTTTAATCCATAGATGAAATAATTCTGGATATTTCTCCGGATTAGGGAGTCTGTGATGGCTTGTGCGACTGGCAACACAGCCCTCAATAGCACAACAAGACCTCGTTCCAAATCCCATTTTTGTGTATACCTACATTAAAAATATTTTGTTTTCAAAGTAATGCTTACAATTAGTATTGTCTTTTCTTACCCAATTTCCAGCAACAGTAACAACAATTATAATAATAGGCAACAACAACTAATAACAACCAAGAATATCAATAATAATAACAACTAATAACAACAAATATAACAATAACAAAATCACAAATCACGTTCGCAAACTATAAAACCGCACGGATCGAAGATTGAAAATCAAATGTCATTCAATTCGAAGCTGCAATTGCGACAACCAACTTGGATAGCCAAAAGTAACTAAAAATACACCAAATCCTAGATACAAACCATTTAGCGCAATCTACTCGGCTTGGCGTATTACTAACCCCAAGTTTCCCATTGGCGTATGTTTCTGCCGACCCCGTGGTTCTGTCGGCAGAACGGAGTAGTTTATTTCGACGGCAAGGCAGGTCGCGGCTTTGAAGCTCGTACGAGCATAGTTAATGCAGAGGAAATTTTAGTTGCTGATGCGATACGGAACGAAAATGTTTGATTAGTTGAGTTTCCGGATGTGCTGGAGTTGCTAAAGTGGTTGGCGAGAAGGCGATTAATAAAAAATTCGCGCCTGTGTGTTGACTGTGAGTTATTATTACGTCATATATAAAAATCCTGGGTGGCCCCCACCCAACTTTCTGACTAAATCGTTGACACAAGTGTCTAAACATTTGTACTATTATTCAATTTTGTGAAACCACAGTTAGAATTCTAGACACTAGGACTATAAATAAAGTGCCGCTGGAAACAGATTCCTGGAATCGAATAGGTCAGAATAGGGAAGGTCATGAACAAGAGTGGAGAGGTTTGCAAGAAAAAAATGATCAGCATTCTCTCCTCCTACAGAAGGAAGAAATCCCGAGCTAGAAGTAGTCTAGGCACCGGAAAAGGTAATACACTTACATGTTACGGAAAAATATACATCTTTACAAAAATGTATTAGCCCAATCCACTTACTAACAGAAATCTCTAGACCCTCAAAACATTTAGTAACAACATAGCAACCACGCATTTGGTAACAAGTAGTTTAATTTGGACATACAGTTTTATGTTACTATAGTAAACAATATGTCAAATTCGTTATCCTCAATTTGATTTTTATGGTACATAAATGTAAATACTTTTGTTCAGTACTTATCATTTGAAGGCTACAGGGGGAAAGAGGAGGAATGTCAAAAAAACTTACCAACAGAAATCTTTAAACCCTCAAAATATTTAGTAACACAAACTAACTAGCTTAATTTAGGTATAAAAATAACAGGAAAATGATTACCAAAATTTCTGGAATGAAAATATTCGATTAGTCAATATAGAGTTTCCGGATGTCCTGGAGTTGCTCAAGTCGTTGGCGAGAAGGCAATTAATAAAAAAAATCGCATATACACACATAGATACATTGTCCAGAAATCATTCCAATGAATTCTGGGGACCTTCTAGGGTACTAGTCGGAAAGTAAAAATTGCAAATGTCATCAGAACTATTCCAGATACAGATGTGATTTACTGTCAGAAATAAAACTTCTGATGGTTATGCGTGGAGGTGTAGAAGTTGCGCCAAGTTTGTTTCTCTGCGAATCGATTCTTTTTTTTTTTTTTCGAAGAGTCGTCTACGTCGTCAGCAGCAGGTCCAAATTATGTATATGTGGTCTAGATATGCGGCGCAAAAAGACAGTATCCACGAAGTGGATCTTGGTCCAGAATCCATCCATACCATTGTTGGCTGGTCTAATTTCTGCATAAATATTTGTGAGCATCCGAGACCTCTTGGCGGATTAGATCAGGTTGTGGAAACAGATGAATCAAAATTTTTCCATTGGAAGTACAACCGCGATGGTCATTGGGTATTCGGAGGAGTGGTGAGAAGGACAGGGGAATGTTTTGTAGTCGTAGCCCTGACAGAAGGGCTGAAACTTTGTTAACTCTTATTACACAGTAATTTTATGGTTTCAAGACATAGTTTTAAGTACGTGCTTGAACTTATATTTTACAGAATACTATTTTATATCATTCGCTTTATTTACAGAATGCCGTAGAGTTCATTTTGTTGCTTTTTCGATTTTGTTAAACGAACATTATAATATGTTTAGGTACATTCTCCCAGGTATTCAGCACCTAAATGACGGAGAATATGATCACAGGGTAGTGATTCAAGAAGGAAACTTTGTGGACCCAGAGAACCCTAATGTACATACCCCAAACATCGAAAATTTATGGATGCGCTGCCTAGGTGGAGTTGGTATCAGTGTACAACGGTAATCGGCCCAATTTCTCCTGTGATGCCAAAATGCTTCGGACCACCATCCGCTGTACTGCCCACGAATACTGAAAGACAATGGACTGTTGGGGTCGATATTGACTGGTTTGGTGTCAGAATTTGGCGATGGTACCTATCCCATAATTCTGAATAAGAATTTGCCTCATCGGTCACCAGTTCAATTTTTCATAGATATTACGCAATCTAACACTTCAGCGTCAACAGTGGGCATTGAAAGGGAAATGACTTTAACAAGTATGTTATTCGTAATTGCACTTTAATTAGATGTTCTAGTTTCTAGGAAGTGATAAAGATGGCACGATACTAAGAACGTAGTTCTGATAGAAATTCTACCATATACAAACATATCTACGAGCACAATCACCACATAGACAGAAACAGTATCGTCTTATTACATGAAATACACAGGACAAGAAAATGAACATTTTGGAGGACATTGAAATACAACATCTTTCAATACATTCCGACCGACTTAGTCGCCGCTACGGCATATCGTTCGCCCGTCGCTCACAACTAGTCGCCGGACAGCCTCTAAAGCAGATAAGCGACCAATTGTCAGCAATTTGAAAAAGAAGAGTCTCGAAGATGAACAAATTATTTTTTTGGTACCAAATCACCCAGAAATGTATGTAGTAGGTTCCAAAAGTTTCCGGCCTGACTACATTTTTAAAGTTGTAAAAATAAAACTATTTTCAATATAATCATCCTCTATTGCAATACACTTTTCACATCTCCAATTTAATTTCTCTATGCATTTTAAAAAGCAATCTGATACTTTATCAGCAAAATAGCTCATTACAGCAGCTTGCACTACACCATCTTCTTCAAATGTCCTTCCTCGAAGATCGATCTACAGTTTGAAGCGGAGCTTGAAGCTAAATCTTAACAGTAGGGGTGGATGGTCAATCTACTGGAAGCCACAACATTCTTTTACTGCAGCCTTCGCATTGTAGTAAAGAAGACAAACACTATGTGTCAACCTTAATCGCCTCTTTAATATCATGGAGTCGCGTAATTTGTGCAGAAGTGAAGTATAGTCTTGTGCGTTTGCGGTGGTATTCGTTTCTTTAAAATCAATTAATAATAGCGATGGTTTCCTTAGTCAACACCTCAACAGATCAACCAGCATGAGGGTCATCAGCAATGCTCTCTCTGCCTAGACGAAACTGTTTAGACCATTCCATCACTGTGGAGTATGAAGGGGAAGCTTCACCCTAAACCCCATCCAAGCGGACTTTGATTTCAGCTGGTACAATCCCTTATTTTGCCAGGAACTGTATCACTGCACCCTACTCGATGTATCCATGTCCATTGTATCCATACCGAGGCGAGTAGCGGGTTGCCGTTTCTGTACTCATCTACAGACATTTGTCGCTAGCTACCCTCCAAGGGATTTTAACCTCTCTCGTATTCAAGGTCAGGCCGGAAACTTTTGGAAACCACTACGTATGATTCAAAGAATAAACATTATTTGGAAAAAATAAAAGAGTAATTTAATAAAATAAAACCAAGGTAGGCCCTTTGTTTCAAAAAGTTTTTTACTTCAGACTAGTGTTGCCATTACTGGCATCATCAGTGAAATCTGTAAAGGACATACAATTAATTAAACGAAAATCACAAAATGTTCGGGAGGATGAACTTACAGTCAGATTATTCGATCACAAGCAACATAATCAGTGCGAAATAGTAAATATTCATTTGATCGGAAGCAGTACACAAGTCAGAACTACAAAAAATGCAGTCGCAAAAACAGAAACAATCAGAATTCAGCGGAGAAAATCTACAAGAACACACATATATAAATTCATGATCACAAATGTATCTGCAAAAAAACTTGGATGAAGTTACGGTTACGGAAGGAAACAATTTAAAACCAAACTATGGACGCCTTCCAGGTTGATTTGGAAGCGATGAGATGGCGGGACATATTATATTTTGATGCAATCGACGATAAGGTTGAGTGTTTCAGTGGGTTGTTGTGTTCACTGTTTGGTTTTCATGCCCCTCAGGTTACGCGAAAGAAACTGCCTTGGATAACGTATGCCATTAAAAAGATGATTAAAGCACGGGGATGCATTATTTAATAAATTCAAGACTACTGGTCTTGCTGTTCACTGGAATGAACACAAGCAAATGCGAAACTTCACATCGTCAGCAATAAAGAGAGAAAAAAGAGCCTACCTGGCCCAGAAGTGTAATAACTAGCAGCAAGGCATGGAAGGAACTTAAAAAACAGAACATAGTTAAAAATAAGCAGTCTAGTATACCCAGGAATTTAATCAATCCAGATGAAATTAATGATTTTTTTATTGATTCCATTACACGTTTTCTCCCTGTTTGCCCTATATAAATAGAATCACAATTCTTACAACACACCGAGTAAACACTACTACTGTCGAAGTCAGATTTTAAGTTCTGACACTGCTTTGAAAGAACACCGAGAAGCTGAGTATGGGTTTTATAGGCGGATATTATACTGTCTGAAAATATTATTAAGTTTGAAGTTGTTATTGATGAAAATGAAAGATCTACAATATAGGGTGTCCAAAGGCGCAGGTTGAAGAGAATATAATGGGTCAAGTTTGACAAGGACATTATGCAATGTTTTGTTAATTAATCTCTCTGGAAATTTAAATTTAATACCTTAGCTGACCTTAGGTGCTGGGGTTGTAATTATGTACTCTGATACCTATATAGAGAAAACTTTGGATTTCCTCATTAATAATAATGTTATAGAAATTAAGAAAGACCCCTCCCTAGGATCATACAGAAAACTAAAAAAATACCATAAACCTGTGTAAGGATACCCTCGAATTATAGAACTTCTCACCGGGCTGTCGGTATTGAGGGTCTGTAGTATTCTTATTCCGGGTAGGTGTTAGCTAGACCTGAATCTTCCCCGTCAGGATCATTGCTTTAACTTGTCTTTTGAATTGCGTGAGTTGTAGTTTTTTTAGTTTTGCTATCGATTCTGTTGTATTTTTCGATTGCTGTTGTTGTTGTGCTTAGTTTGTATTTAGTAGTTCTATACGCTTGTGGTCTCAATTGGGTGCGCTGTCTGGTGTGTATATTATGTATTTCACTAGTCGATGTCAGCTTCATATTAGTTCGTATTTCTTTGGTCTGTATTTTGTGGAGGAGCAGGATATCATTTAGTAGAATCGTTTGCCGTATTGTTAGTTCTTTTGTTATTTCAAAAACTTCTTTCGTTGGCGTCCGGTAGTGAAAATTATACAGTATTTTTAAGATTTTATTTTGTTGCACTTGAAGTGTATTCAAGTTTTTTTACACTTGTAGCTCCCCATATTGTCGTCAAATAGTTGATATTTGCCATGAACATAGAATGGTATATTGGTTTTCTCATATAAGTTGGTATTAGGTGTTTTATTTTGGAGATTTTTGATATAGTTGCTGCGTTCTTTTTCCTCATTTGATTTATATGGCAGTTCCATTTGAAGTCCTGTATTATATTTAGGCCTAGGTATTTTGCTTCTTTTGTTTCGTTTATATAGCTGTTGTTGATTTTTAAAACGAGTTTGTTGTTCATGATCATGTAAGAGGTCTTTGGTTTCGTTAATTGTCAAGCCGTTTTCCCTGCACCAGTTTTCGATAGTTTCTAGGTCTTTTTTGATATCCTCCTCCATGGCCTTGACGTCTTTGTTGTAGTAGACAATGCAAATGTCGTCGGCATATACAAACAGTTTTCCCTCCATTCCTTCCATCTTGTGGATAAGTATCCTATCCAAGTCGTTTTATGGTTGTTGGAAATTATGTGCAAAATACATGCCCGCAAAGATCGGAAGAGTAGATCGTGTAAAAAATATCATTGCAAAATGGCATTATTTAATAGCGATCAGAATGGTGGTCAGAGAACGCTAAACATATATGTCTGACAAATATCACCAGAATTTCTCTGTCGTCTTCTGGCAGCATATATAGTGAGAGGCTATTTTCAGAAGTATCATTTAATAGGAAAAACAGAATAGATTGCTATCGGTAAATGCTGAAAACATTTTTTTTTTGTACAACACAACCTACCACTATATAGTAGAATAGTGTGTTGAAAGTTGTCGATTTTTAGGTTATGTTTATTTTGTTTGTGTTGGTAGATTTCATTACTTCTGGTGGATTTTATGTTTGTGTGATTGCTGTGTTGTAATTTGTGATGATATTTCCGGATCCGGGATATTTTATTAGCATAATGGCGGCGAACGATGTTGCTGTGCCCGAGATAAATGAAAAGTTTTTTATGGCGTTAACGGGGGGCCCTCCTAGAGTTTTGGCTGAGAAGCTAGGGGAATGGGGGGTTATACCAAAGGAAGGAGAGTATATGTGCCCGAAGTGTGGTGGAGCGCTTCGGTTAGTGGAACACGAGGATCGGTACGTTTCAATTACTTATTAATGCATATTTCCTTATTTAATTGTGCGTAATTTTGTTTTAGGAGTGATGGGTTGAGGTGGCATTGTGGAAGGAATATCCAGAAGGGTCATCAGAAGAAAAGCCGGTGTCTGACTCGTATAGGGTTACGTACGGGGACCATCTTCACTCTATTCCACCTTTCGATGTATCAAATATTGGTGTTCATTCGCTGCTGGGTTTTCAACATTCCCTTAACTTTTGCTTGTTCGTCAGCAGAGATATCAAAAGCAACCGCAGTTGACTGGGGTAGCTTTTGTCGTGAGGTTGTTTTTGATGCCTTTGTCACGAATAAAAAGAAATTAGGGGGTGTTGGGAAAGTAGTGGAGATCGATGAATCCAAGTTTGGGCGTCGAAAGTATCATCGGGGTCATCATGTTGAGGGACAATGGGTATTGGGCGGTTACGAGCGCGGTTCGGGGAATGTATTTATGGTGTGTGTCGATGCTATAAAAAAATAAAAAATGAGTACAAAAAACAGATAAAGAAACGTAGAATTGAAGCTTTCCGCCAGTATTGCGATGAGAAAAGAGATGATGTATGGGGAAAACTTTACAAAATAATCCGTAAGGGAGGGAGTACAAACAATGTTAATTGGGAGGGAATAAAAACAGATGATGGCAGATTGATAAAAAACAAAAAAGAAATTGTAAAAATAATTACCCGAAATTACTTTCCTAATGACGATCCTTCCCTTGACACCGAACAGAACAACACTACACGACTAATGACCGAGACGGCAATAAAAGCAATGACAAAGGACAGACGGACGTGGGACGTTAAGACAGTGACAAAGAGAGAACTTTTGACCGCGGTCAAAGGAATGAACCCAAGGAAGGCGCCAGGACCGGACGGGGTACCAGCCGCGGTTCTACGGAATTTGGCGACGAAACACACGGCAAGATGGACGAAAGTAATTAACGAGGTGCTCAAGGAAGGAGTCTTTCCAAGGGTTTGGAAAAGAGCACAGTTAGTATGGCTACCAAAGCCAAGTGGAGGGCTAAGACCAATCAGTTTACTGCCAGTGGTTGGGAAAGTTATGGATAAGATTCTAGCGAATAGACTACTTAACTGGGCGGAGAAGAATGGGAAGCTATCTGAGAACCAGTACGGCTTCCGTAGAGGCAGGGGCACTATCGACGCGACAAAAAAGCTGCTTAAAACAATAAAGGATTACAAAAGGAGAGGGATGCATTGCATAGTTATAGCTTTAGACATTAAAAACGCTTTCAATACGGCATGGTTACCGACAGTACTTACCTTACTGATCCGGTGGGGGTGCCCTGAATACCTGGTCCTGGCGGTAGAAAGTTTCCTGAAACAAAGAATAATAATTAGTGAAGGAATTGAAATGGAGGTAGATGGAGGTTGTCCACAAGGATCCTGCCTCGGGCCGATCATTTGGATAATCTTGATGGAGTCGTGGTTTGAGGTAAGGAAACACCGGAGGATGTTGATGAGCAGGCGTATGCGGACGATCAAGTGATAGTGGTGGCGGGAGCATCTGTAAAGAAAATTGAGAAGAAATGGGCAAAGGTTTGGAAGAAGTGTGAAGAGTGGGCAAGGGCGAATAAACTGAGCTACGCGGTCCAGAAAACTCAAGGAATGTTTGTGGAGGCAAAGACTCTCTTGCGGCACCCCAGTATCGTCGTGGGAGACTACACCGTCAGGCTGGAGAGAACCCTTACTTACCTTGGCCTGAAATTAGACAATAAATTTAATTGGATCGAACATCTGAGGGAACTGAAAGGTCGGCATATGAAGTGGGCCAGAGGAGTTTTCGTGGTAGCAGGTAAGGAATGGGGACTCTCCAAGGACAGCAAAAAGATCATACTGAGGAGCGCACTAGAACCAGCTATGCTATACGGAGCAGAGATTTGGGGAGTCAGGGCAAGGGATACCAGAATAAGGAAGGCGCTAAACGCAGCGCAGAGGCCCTTTCTTCTGGCGGTGACAGGCGCGTACAGGACGACCCCAACCACGGCGCTACAGGTGCTGGCGGGAGTACCACCGTGGCACCTGGAGGCGGCCAGAAGGGCAAACCTGGATTTGGAAAGGGAGGCAAATCAGATGGAGAAGATGGTGAGGGGAAGCGAGTATGAATATTGGAGTGGTTGGGATCAGGATGTAAGGACTATGGAAGAAGGGACTGCGGATGGAAATGAAGATATAATGATGTATGTCGACGGATCAAAGAGAGAAGAAGGTGCTGGTGTTGGTGTAGTGTGTGTGAAATACGGGAGAATAGTGTATGAAAGTGGATGTGGAGTATCGTTGAGTGCAAGTATGTGTCAGATAGAGTTGTGCGCGGTGAGTGAGGCTTTAAGGTGGTTCAGCAAGTGTGAATATGTAAGCGGTGTAGTGGTCAGTGATTGTACAGCGGTGCTTAGGGCATTAACCGGAACGGGTAAAAGAACGGAAGAGGAGAATCGACTGGTGAGATTGGGACGTGGACTGGAAGAGAGAGGTAGAACAGTAAGGCTGCGATGGATGAAGAGAATGGGTAACAGGTATGGGGAGAGAGCAGACGAGCTGGCAAAAACAACGGAGATAAGAAAGGATAAAAGGACATCGGTCCGGGAGAGTAAGTTGAGAATGCTTGAGGATTGGCAGAGGGAATGGACGAACGGCGTGGATGGGCGATCAACATACGAGTGGCTCCAGACCGTAGGGCTCGAGAGACAAGTACTTACTTCAAGGGCGGTATGGCTCCTCACAGGGCACGGTCCGTTTAACCAGTACTATTCCAGGTTTAAATTACGAGCGACAGACTCCTTATGTGAGTGCGGGGAAGAGGAGGACGGACCGACCCACGTAATTTACAGATGCCCGATAGAACGGAGAGTGGGAGTAAGAGAGCAGGTCTGGAGTAGAAGACGGATTGAAATGAAAGGTGTGTTGGTAAGATTAGAAAGTGATAGTGACGTGAATGATTTTAATGAGATAGCGGGTGTGATGGTGTTTGAATACGATAAGTGGATGCAGTGAAGTGAAATATGTAATATAGAGAGAATGAAGGTATGCCAGAGGGAATGGAGGTGAGAGTGGGTATAAGGAGGAATGGAAAAGTGTTGTAAGATGGGAGGGTGAGTGCAGTGGTTGAATATGTAAAGCAGTGGTGTATGTTCAGGGAGAAAGGTGTGAGATAGGAGAGATAAAATAGAGGTAGAAAGGTAGCAGGGTAATAAAGAAGGTGAGAGAGGTGTGAGAAAGCAGAGAGTGTAAGTTGGGTGTTTGGGGGGTAACCCCCCCCCGCTAATTTTTGGGAGTAGTGGAGTTGGGATGGGTTCCCTTGGGGGTGGTTTCTGCTGGATAGAGGGCTCAAACAATGCTGAATGCCGAAAGGCGGGCCAGCAGCCACCTCGCGGGGTGGCACTTATTTAATGTGTCGATGATCGTGGTACTGATACGTTGTTGCCGATCATCCAGGAATGGATTGAACCCGGAACAACGATTATCAGTGATTGTTGGCAGGCATATAATGTACTGTCCCGGCAGGGGTATGAGCATCTGACGGTGAACCACTCCGTATCCTTTAAGGATCCGGAGACAGGTGCCCATACCAATGCTATTGAATCGTCGTGGCGGGCTGCCAAGGCTACATTAAGTTCTGGTAATCGTAAGAAAAGCCACATTCCGGGAAATTTAGCTCGGTATATGTTTCAAAAAAGATGTGCCGAGTTAAAAGTCGAACGGGTTGTGGAATTTCTTCGATTGGCAGGACAAGTGTATGATCCGAGACAACCCAGAGACATGGTGCAGAGATTTGAAGAAGATCAATGTACGACCGATACGGACACATCGGATTGAGATGCTGAGTGACTCTCTGGATATTATTGTTCCATGTTAACATTTTAATCGATCACTGTGGTCCTCGGAAACATCATGATAGCGCTGGGGAGGAGAGAGGGGAGGAGAGGAAGAATGAGAGATAGGCGACTGCTATGTTATCTACACCATGGCTGTTGTGTGGGTGCTGGTGAGAGATGCGTTGTGGTCGTTTGGTGAAGTTATTGCTTTGGAACGCTTTAAATGTTATAGTAGAATTATGTACATTTTTATTTTGCACGGTAGAGATGCACCTGAGATGTATTGAATTAGTATGCATTGGTGTCGGTTGGTGGTTTTATATGTTTGGAACGCTTTAAATGTTATCATAATGTAAACTACTGTGTACATTCTCTCTTTGTATCGTAGAAATGCACCCGAGATGCGTTGTTTTAGGGTGACTTGAGGTCGGTTAAGGGGTCTTATTGGTTTGGAACGCTTTAAATGTTATAATAGAGCTATGTAATGTCAACGATTGTGTACATTCTCTCTTTGTATCGTAGAAATGCACCCGAGATGCGTTGTCTTAGGGTGACTTGAGGTCGGTTAAGGGGTCTTATTGGTTTGGAACGCTTTAAATGTTATAATAGAGCCATGTAATGTAAATTACTATGTACAATATAAACCTCGCATTTCTTAAAAAATGTATTTTAATTATAATTTCTGTGAATAATAAAAATATAACAATGATTTTTGTTTTATTGATGAACTGTTATGTTTTTGTGGGATTCTGAATTGGTGTTGGTATTGCTTTTTTGGGTAAAGTTAAGGTGGCTGGAAGTACTGAAATTACTGTAAATTTCTTCAACTGTTGTCATGGTTACTAAGAAGTTTGACAAATTCATATTAGTAAACGTTAATTACAGACGAAAATGAGCATAATTTGGTGTATAGTTTAAGTGATTGTAGTAATTTAGTGGCATCGAAGCAGTAGAGGGACATGGAAAGACAACACTGGTTATAATTGACAAGTGAGTATAAGTTATTCAGTATATGCTTGCATTTCGGGTGACTTTTTGACATCCGAATATTAGAAAAAGGTGCAATCCGCCCGCAAATGCGATAATTATCCGGTATTTATGTCAAATATGACGTTACAGGGGTCCTATTGTTTACTAAAATGCCAGTAGGTAGGCAACCTAATGCACACTGCAAATATGGTTTGAGGTTATGATTTCATTGAAGGAAAATAGTTAAATTATTACTGTATTTTCACTTTCCCAGTTGAATTTTCTTCAAAAATTGCCGTTTTTCATAGTTTCAAGGTCATTCCAAAAAAAAAACAGCAAAAAAATTGGAGTATCCCAGGCCCTTGACTTAGGCCAAAAAATTAGCCGAATACTCAATAGTAGCCCAATATTCGTGGCATCTGTAGTACGTATACTAGTTGGTAGAGCTCAGGTGTTCGGAGACGGCTCGAGTTTTTCACTCCGGGATACTAACGGTGACTTGTGGAGTCCTCCAGGGATCGCTGGTTTCTCCGTTGCTCTTTTCCTTCTTCGTCAATGATATGCAGGCAAACGTGTCGTTTTCACTAGCTTTATGCTCGGATGACACTAGCGCATGTGTGGGGGCTCATGGTATTGAGGATGTGAGGAATGCGATATGAGGAATGCGATACAGCATGGGGAAGCGTGTGGTCTGACTTAAATCTAATAAGATCAAGATTAATGTTGAGAAGATAATTGGTGTGCTCTTTCCGGGATCGGGTAAGTTTGGTGTGGCAGTGGGACGTATGGCGTAAATGGCGGGAGTAACTACTGCCCCTTCTGAGTCGGTCCGAGTGCCTTAACATCGTCCACCATGTCCCCCGCCTCTGCCCGCGTGTCATCTCTGGTCGTTGACAGCGTGGGAGGCTAATTAAATTCTTTTTTTGAGTTCCCACTTGCAGGGGTGTGTCCGGGGCCCAACCTTCTTTTTCAGACAGGGCACCTATTTTGGTCCTCTGTTTTGGGGCTTCAGGTTGGTGACTTTGGTCCGCCTGTGAGAGTTCCTCGGACCGTGCGCCGCTCTCTGGAGTATAGACCCCGTAGACCTTTACGGGATACTTTCATTGATGCCATTTGCACACTAGCATCAATGAAGACCTAATGGAAGTACTTCAAAGATCAGTTTCGACAATGAACAAAAGAGAGACTCTTGTTCATTGGTATTTGACGAGATGCGACGGAGTAAAGTTTTGCACTACAGCACCACGAAATATAACATTGCTTTGAGGAATATAATGCTGACATTTCTGTTCTTGTGGATAACGATGAAAATGGACTACCAAATTTCGAAAGAAATACTGACCACATCGTGCAACAAAGTCGAGTTCTCAAATTAGTACAGCAAGAACAGTTCTTGCTGTAGATTACCTCATTACCTCATCACAGATTACCACATTACCTCATCACCACAAGCATCTGGAAATATTTTTTAGAAATTGTTACGTATATAAATTTGTATGTGATGGTGCGCATGCGTTAACATTGTTTGGAACATACGTTCACTCTTTATTATAACCAGTTGAGAAATAAATGTTGAATTGCGAAGACGTGTTTTATTAGAGAAGTTGTGGAGAGTATATTACAAGTGGCGACGAGCACAAAAACGAAGATATGGGAGAAGCAGCGAAAGTAGTGGTGGGCCATCTACATGAATTTAAATTGGGTGTATCGGACAGGGTCATACACAAAGCCAGGCTCAATTTTTTTTACGGCAAATACCATCGAAGAACAAAGCCGCAAAAGGCCATTTTTTGAACATGCTGGAGGAAGAGTCGTACAGGTTAATATTTAACCTAAGTTCACCTACTACGAAATTAATGGAGCTGATGGATTCGTATTTTACATCGCAAAAACCCAGTTTTGCGGAAAGAATAGTTTTACGAGGCAAAAAGAGAAACCGGCGAGGCAATCAATGGATCGGCCGACGCAGTATGGCTGCAACGTGCGAATTTAGTATTCAACTGGAGATGTGTTGCCGGGATAAGTTTATAATTGGTATGCGAAAGAGGTCTAAATCGGCTACTGGAAGAAAAACTTAAGTCTAACATTCGAAGAGGCAGTCAAGATGGCAGCACAAGCGTCCTTTGACATCCCAGGGATAAAGGAGGAGGTGCAGATGGTCACGAGGTCATGTGGGGAAGCAAGAAGTGATAGAACCGCGCGAAATTTTAAACGTCTTGCGGACACCCCGAAGCCATCATTATCCTGGGACTTGAAAAGGAACGAGTCTGAATCACCTAGCATAGGAAGTCAAAAAAATAGAGGTTTCGCATGTGGGAAGCTAGGACTAGTGATAGGCATAATCGAGATATTTTAATAAATAATCCTTTATTTTTAATCGAGATATATTAATAATTGATTATATAAAATGTCAATTATCACTCAACTAAGTGACAGAGATTTTTTTTAGTATTGTTCCCAGAATGTACATAAACCACTCTTCTCTCCTGGTGCCCACTTGACGTTGAGTTTCGGGACATTACCTAAGTATATGGTTGTGAACTACTATATCGTAGTGATAATGCTTTGCAGATGGGTGGTTAACGGGCATCTTTATTTGCTTAAGTTTGACCAATTATTTCTTGCTACTGTAATTTTAATTATGGGGAACGGCGGAATATAGCAGTTATGTATGCTGGATTCTTTAAGCTTACAGTACAATTACTTTATGCAGTTGTCTTTTCTACATCCATACTAAAAATGAATTGTGTACCTGTATTTACAATTTTAGAATACAAGTACGAATGTCGTAAATCATTCCAGGACTTCATAACTGACTTATTTTAGCTTTAAACAGCATGTATGTATATGGTACAAAAATGTTGATGTGGCATTTACATTTCCAAACTTATATATGTACATAATATAAAATATGTATGTGAGATATTATTTTTAAATATATACTTATATACATTTTTGTTTTTTATAGTGTTGCTCATTAATTAATATTGTTATTACTGGTGAATGAAAATATGTTTTTCTTCCAACTTTATTTTAATTAAAATACATTGCTTTCTCTTGTCCACGTTTAATGCTATTTAGTTTATTTTTCATTCAATAATTATTTTCATTTGAAATTGTACAAACAAGGAATGTATAAATTTCAATTGTCCTATCACAAAGATATGGGTAAGTAGGCATAAATCATAAACCGTGAACAATGAATTTAAAGAAATTTGTAGCATAGTGAATAGTACTTGCTGATTTGTTATATCCATTTTTATTACAAATTAATTGTTTTTTTAAATATTATTTTGTTGAAATAATTCATGGAGAATAGCATGAATTCTACAATAAACTATTTAATTATGTCGAAGTAAAAATAAATAAAACTAGTGTGGCGGGATAAATGTATTATTTCAATTCACATTACACACACACCACGTATTAGGACTGGATATTTTTTCAAAATTTTCTTATGTAAAAATGATATTAAAATTCAAAATATGCTTAATTATATAAAAATTTCGTACGCTACAAATTTAATAACACAAACATTGAATTAATAGTATATTATTATACAAGTTTTATAAGACGTCAAATTGGCGCATGAGTTGTTTGGAGCACGAGGAGCGGTAGCGACGAGTGCCCCAAATGAACGAATGCGCCAATATGTCTTATAAAACGAGTGTAATATACTATTTTTTCTACTTTGCGTCATTAATTTTATAAAAATTTAGAAGTATATTAAGTAAAATTCCAATCTAGAGTATTTATGGGTGCAACCGTTGGTAACACTGTCATCTGTCACTTAAATTCAAATATCTGTGAAAAAGTAATTATTGATAATTATTATATACCATCATATACTAGTAGTACGAAACCTGAAATTCAAATGGAGGATACAGAAATAAGTTGCACTCCACCGGAGTTACGAAAAGTGGCTGTGGAAGCAGTGAAAAACCTCCTACCGACTAAGTTGGAAGCGACTTATAAAAAAGAATTTAAAATTTTTAATCTATGGTGCGAACAAAATTCCGTTGGAACAATCACAGAAAGCGTCATGCTCGCTTATTTTGATGAGCAAAGCAAAACCAAAAAAGCCCCAACCCTGTGGACATACTACAGCATGCTACGAGCATGTTTGAATATTTATAAAAATATAGATATTTCTCAATTTGCGCGATTGCAAGCTTTTTTAAAAAGGCAATTCAAAGGCTACCAGCCTAAAAAGTCAAATATTTTAGCACATAAATTATTTCTTAAGTGAAGCAGAGGATTCAGTTTATCTAGCAATAAAAGTAAGATTCTTTTTAGTATTGCTCAAAATAAAACAGGCACTACATGCAATAAAGTTTTATTTATAAAATACAAATAATATACCGGGTGACACACGGCATAGGTATCGGCCTTTAATATTTTTATTTATAAAGATAATCGAATAAAATGTGGAGAAGTTATATTAGACAAAAAATGGCCATTTTGTGACGTATTGCTGATGTTAGTGTGACTTCCGGTTTTTCCGGAAGTGATATCATCTTTGGAATTTTAAATGGAAACATGTAGTTTTTGCAATATTTTTGGATTCAGGTCATGCTGAATTCAAAAACGTGTCGATCGTTTTTTTGATTGAGTTGATCGAGAATTGTCAACTAAACCTTACCAAATTCGATTTTCACAAATAATCTATTACTGGCGCCCTCTGGTACGATTTATTTTTTTCTTTTCGGTGTAACTCATTTTTTTCTAGAGTACCTCATTCCTAAACAACGACTGTTCGACAGAACACATTTTTCCGGTTACAATGATACCAAATACTTGATATTTTGAAGAAAGTAATAATGCAAAAACATGCGTTTAAATAGGAAGGTCAATCAATAAAAAGTTGTGATAAATCGAGCACATAGGCAGCTATGGATGATTTTCAAACATCTGAATTTGACAGATCTCTGCTGTGGTTATGTCTGCGATTTGATTCTTGTTTCATCTGGTGTCAACAATTGGTCTATTGCAATTATTTATTGGTGTACGTTTTATTTGCTGAGTGTTTTATTATTTTAAAAGATTGGAGGTCCAGTTCCGGAAAGAAGTTATCACAGATAATCAGCAAGTTAACGAAAAGGTAGAAATAACTACATTAGCATACGTAGAAGCTGACTCTACGGCATCGTTACGAGAAATTGAAATCCAAGTTGGTGTGCCACGAGAAACTGCACGGCGAGTGTTGAAAAGCATGGATATAAATCCTATAAATATGCCATCAACCAACATTTGTAAGGACACGATAGTGAACGAAGACTACAATTTTGTACATGGTTCAACAATCAAAATCCTGAAGTATACCGAAATATTTTATTTTCCGACGAAAGTCGCTTCACTAATGATGGGATGTTTAACAGAAATAACACCCGTTATTGGGCCAAAGAAAATTATATAACTTCCGGGAGGGAAATTTTCAAAACCGGTTTGTGGTTAATGTATGGTTGGGGATTATTGGGCATAAAATAATTGGACCTATTTTATTTGAAGGAACATTAACCACACAGCGTTATTTAAATTTTTTAAACAATCAAATTCAGAATTCTTTGGCAGAACTGTCGTCAATAGAAGAATTAAATAACACTATTTTCCAACAAGATGGTGCGCCACCACATAATGCAAGGATTGTGGCTCAAAATTTGGACCAAACATTTCCAGACCGATGGATTGGCACAAATGGACTAATTAGGTGGCCTGCAAGGTCGCCAGATCTCACTCCGTTGGACTTCTTTGTTTGGCCTTTTATAAAAGAAAAGGTGTATGGCAACATTCATCCGCCAAATAACACAGAAGAGTTGAAAGTTCGCATTAGAGACACCATACATTTAATGACATCCGAAATCTTACAAAATGTTTATCGACAATTTAATACCAGAGTAAACAGAGGCATTCGAGAAAATGGACGGTATTTTGAACATCTGATGTGAATTTATAGAAATAAATGTTCGATTTTAATATGGTGTTTTTTATTTTGTTTTTCTTCGGTTTTGCTGTTAAATCGTAATGGATAAATCCATTTAAACCGATGTTTTTGCATTATTATTTTCTTCAAAATATCAAATACACGAGAAAAAATAACTAACTGGCATTTTTGTAATAAAACACTCAATAAATAAAATATACACCAATAAATATTTGCAATTGACCAATTGTTGATCACCTGATTAAACATAAATGCAATCGCAGGCATAACCAGAGCAGTTCCCGATTTATAACAACTTTTTATTGACCTTCCTATTTAAACCGATATTTTTGCATTATTACTTTCTTTAAAATATTAAGTATTTGGTATCATTGTAACCAGAAAAATGTTTTCTGTCGAGCAGTCGTTGTTTAGGAGTGAGGTACCCGAGAAAAAAATGACTTATTGCGAAAAGAAAAGACAAATCGTGCCAGAGGGCGCCAGTGATAAATTATTTGCGAAAATCGAATTAGGTAAGGTTTAGTGGACAATTCTGGACTAATTTAATCAATTCACAGCCACCTAGATTGTCAAACAAAAACGTTATTTTTGCGTTGCCTAGGTGATAAAAATTGACGTTCAATACGTTTTTGAATTCAGAATAACATCCTGAATCCAAAAATCAAAGTTTTATTCTATAACCTAAAAATTTTAATAAATAATTGGAATCGCAATCACGATCGTAATAGTGATCTTGATGAAAGAATTTTTTTTAGGCCAATTGCATAGTAGGTGACAGCATTGATTGATAGAACTATTTTACAGCGCTCCAACAACTTTTGGTCTAAAAAAGTCCATTTTGAGGAACCCATTCAAAGGTCAAAAGGTTATCGTGCACATATGCTACCATGAAAGTTATTCTCTTCAGGTTTGTGCTTCGCATAATTTCTTCTTCAAGTAACTGCTGTCCTTGAATTATATCTGAAAAGGGGATTTGATGTTTAGTTGATGAGAATGATGCACGATCACTTACTAGAGTCGCAGAACATCACCAAAAACCTCATGCACGCATATTTTGATGAACAAAACTAAGAAAGCCATACAATAGGATGCAACACGCATGTTTAAATATGTGTAAAAATATACATACTTCGCAGTTTGTGCGATTCTAAAAAATCAGTTTGTGCTTACTTTTGTGGTTATGTATATTTTCGTTTGACATGCATTTGACATCAATGTCACCAATCTTACAAAAAAGTTACTAAAAACGGTGTTACAATTTGCTAATTGTAACACCGAAAACAGTGTTACAATGTGTGCATTTTGAATGCAAAGTAGAAAAAATAAGTTATACGTTGCTAATTGCCTTGTATTACAGAGATATTGATAATCGATTAGCAGAACTACTGCACAAGTAAGTACCCCGCCCTGTGGGATAAAGGAACTTTGGCATACAGGAATAAACAAAAAAGGGAGGAAGCAATACAAGCTTTACCCAGAACATTGAAATTCTCAAGTAAGAAAAAAATCTGGCCCACATTAGATTAAACTTTAAATTAAATTTATTTCAGCGCCACTTGTATCGGAGAGGTATAGGTCCCTATGGGACAAATTCCGCAGTGAAAAGCTGAGAATGCAGGTCGAAGTGGTGCTTGGCAAAACAAAGATGCCGACGAATGGCATCTATATGCAACACTAAAATTTTTGAATGATGTGTAGGTACACACTAAGAAAGTAAGTACCAATTGTTCATCAACAATTATTCACCAGAGATTTATCAAATATTTTTTGATTTTATAGAACATATGAGTCAAAACTGCTCACAAATAATGAAGAGCCAACAAGTCCTGCGGCTTCAAGTCTCAACTAGACAGTCGTGACATTGGACGGTTTCGACCAAAGTTTAGCAGAAGATGACAACCATAAGTGTATTTCGTGTTACCAAAATCATGACTAATTAATTTTAATAATGTCTTAAAAAACATTAAAAATTACTTGTAACATTAACATTATGGACATCTGTCCTGAATCGAATTTTATTGTACAGATACTGAGGAACCTGGGTGGAGAAACTAAACTGAACTTGTGGTAGAAAACTAAATAATATCGTCGACGGTTAACCATGTTCAACCATCCAACCTCACCCAATTTGTGAGATACGTGGTCGTCCCGCCTGAGACCAAAAGTAAGTCGCAAACAAGAGTTCTGCACTCTATGAATTCGACTCGAAGAGAGTCCATTCAAGCACGAAAAGTGTATGCGCTGTGTCGCAAAAATGACTGAGGACCAGAGGGTTACAGAGGTGAACTTTAGTTTTATAGTTGATGTACTTGCGCGAGCTGTAAATCATTTTAAGAGCATCAAACGCATTTCTACACTTGTTGGCAACGTGTTTTCTAAATCCATTTCAAGCCCCAGATTTCGGGTGATACCACTCACACCTACCATTTGTTCCCCAACTTGCAAACTAAAATCTTGCATAACAGCCCCTCTCGCGGACCTTCCCCAAATAGCATCGTAAGTGAATCATCATTAAGTTTTGATTGTGCAACCGCGGTTTGACTATGAGGAAAGGAAAAATAAATTTGATAAAAAATTTGTAAAAGGTAAATTGTTAGCGTAGATACAAAACAGCAGAGGACCCAAAATGGACCCCTGGGTATTCCAGAACGTAAAAACCCCGGCCGTGCACTACGATTGTCTATTTTTACTATTTGTTGTCTATCATGTAAATAATTAGATATTAAAGATCGTGTCTGTTCTCTAAAACCGTCATAATGCAAGATCGTACACGGCAATTGATGATTTACGGTATCAAATGCCTTAGAGTAATCTAAAAGAGCTAAAGCTGTAAGCTCGTCCCCGTCAGACGCACGCAAAATATCAACACTTATATATTTGTTAGTGCAGTTGCACAACTATATCCTCTTCGAAAACCATATTGGAATTCAAGTAAAACATTATAATCATTAAGAAATTCCGTTATTTGACTTTCCATTATTTTTTCCAAAAGCTTGGATACTACCGACAGAAAGCTTGTTGGTCTGAGGTCTCCACGAGTCTAAGGATTCGCCACTTTGGGAAGAGGGTCACTGCCAATTTCCAACAGGATGGAAAAACAGAATTGACAAGGTGGTAGCTTACAATGTGTGTTAAATGTGTTAAATAAGGCAATGCAAAAGAACAGCAATAACAAATCATCATTCATTTTCAATAGGAAACCAGAAACCACAGCCTCATCAACAGGTTGAAATGAAAATACACCAGTAAAGTCAACTTTTTTGTTGCTATTATAAAAGCTTAGCAAATCAATAACCGCGTCAACAACCCCGCTACCAGCATTAATAAAGTACTCATTAATCTCATCCACATCCTGCATGCAAATCAGGTGGCAAAGCACAACTTTTCGATTTTAAAATTCCGATGTTTTTCATTTCACTCCAAAGCTTCCTGCCCCCTGTACCATTCAATATTGCCGAGAAATAAGACTTCTTCTCCGGTGCAATAGTGCCAGTCACGTATTTGCAGATCAATTTGTACTCTTGAAAATCGTTCACAGATTTAGTAGTCTTATATCTAGTGTCATACGTGGGGTTTTGTCTTTTGCTTTGGGTTTGAGTAGAATAATCGGTTGTATATAATATAGTAAACAGATGGCTCAAGGGTGGTAAACTTATTTGTTCAATAAACGTGTTGACCTGATCGGGTTTGTTTCGAGTTTGCTTGTGAATTGTGGATACAGATTTTTTCTGGAAGTTCTACATTGTGTGTGGTCTGGGGCGAAAGTAGGATTTTTTGCTAAAATAACGAACTTTGGTTCTGTGTGTGGGGGTAAAACGGCCTTCTTGGGTTTTAAAGTATATTGAGAATATCAGTCGAGGTCGTGGTTTAGAAGTCGAAAGATGTAGTCGTTACGTGTTTTAGGGCAATAGGCCCTTATCTTGTGTTTTGTTTCTGTGTGTGCCCGTGATGCCATCTCTGCTGATGTAAATTTGCCAATAACAATTTAGGTAATTTTTATAAAATAATTATGTCTCTGTCATCCGTTTTCTCTCCAATCATCTTCATTATGTCAAGAGTTTCAATGATTATTGTACACTCGATCTGAAGGGTTTTTAATCTTTTTATTCATTTTGTAAATATATTTGTTGTAGTTAGAGTTGACTTTTAATCACCCTAAGGTTATACATGACATTCATTTACGATTATTTTTGGCTTCTAAAAATCTAGCGATACCAAACCCTCAAGGTTTGAAAGAAAGTTCTCGCGTCCTCCGTGTGAATTTGATATAAAGTAAATTACATTTTGACCGCTCTGTTTCCATGCTACCAATAAAAATAGACGCAGATCTAACCTCTTACACTAGCACAGGCATTTTTTCTAAGCTTTATTATTTTTTTAATATTAGGTGTCAACCATGGTGCAGGTTTTTTAGTGAATTTAGATGTGTTTATAGGAGCATGAACATCAAATACGCTCATGATTAGAGTATTAAAATAATTAACTTTCACATTAATGTCATGAATATCGTACAGTAATTAAAATGACAGTTGTCTTAGATCTCTTGTGAATGATTCCAAATTGAACATACTAAAATCCCTGGACACCCGCACACTAGCGTTGCACGTTTCTTTGGAGCCATCAAACGATATTCAATCAGCTCATGATTATACCATGAAGCGACTTCAAACCTAAACGAAAAGAAAAATCAGCTCCAGAGCACTCTGCGGCATCTATCAATGATTCAGAAATGCGAGTAATTCGCGTGGGTTGATCAACAATCTGCTTCCGGCCATATGCATTCAACAAGTCCAAAAATGTAACCGCGCTCGAGGACCCAATAAATTAATATTAAAGTCACCAGCACAGAAAAGCTTGTCGCATTGTGGACTACAAGCAGTTAACGGTTCCTCAAAGGATTCAAAAACAGTTAGCCTTGGGTGGTCTATAAACGACTCTCACACTATAATTTAGGTTATTATATCTTACCAATACCCAAGCATGCTCCAAATGCTTGTAACAGTTGACTTTCAAAATAGAGATTTTAATATTAGACCTAATGTACAGACCCACGCCGCCGCCTCTCCCAGTTGCTCTATTCTGTTGCACAAATTTGTAACCCACAATCATACAGCGATCCCCAATGTCATCCGTCAGCCACGTCTCCATAATCAGCACAATATCGTATTGAATAAACTCTCTGAATTCAAAAAAAAAAAAAAAACAAAAAAAAAAACAAGAAGCTAGTGATCTTATATTAACGCACGATATATGCTTACTATTCAGTACCTTAGCCAAAAAGAGTAACAGATGCTACAGCTACAAAAATAACAACAAATTAGCGAACTCAATGAAGAAACAAAAAAGAACTATTGCGTGAAGTATACAGCAACTAAAGCAAGAACAAATGCGCGATTATGCGTGTCCCTCGACAAAACCCAAACAAAATGCAATCTAATTTATAAATTATAAAGCAAAAAGAAGTTAACATCTTCTTGATAACGTCGTTCTTCTTCATATACAGCTGTGTTCAAAATAATAGGAGTGCTTCTGCATGAAATATTTTCAAGTCAATATGTTCTTTAAACACCTGCAAAGCCCGCGAGTAAATAAACGTTGCATTTTGTTACTGAGTGCATTACATAATACTGAACCGCGGCATTTGACAGCTGTCATACTTTCCGTCAAATCTGTCATTTGCAGATGGCGCTCTAATATTCATTGATCAAAAAAATAGGAGTGCTTGTGTTTTGTGCATTAAAAGAATTAACGACCGCTTAAACTGCAAACGCATACTTTGAAGATAAAAATAAAATCTTCAAGAGCAATAACACGAAATTTATATTGTTCTGTTTCCAATAATTGACCATTTTCTTATAATGGGACGAGGCAAACACTGCAGCGCAGAAAAACGACAAATAATACAGCAACTTCGTCAACAAGGAAGAACCTACAAGCAAATCAAAGACATTTTGGGTTGTTCTGATCAAATGATTGCAAATGCATTATTACATTATATGGATAAAGCAGAAACGCGTGGTCGTAAACGAAAAACGCCGAGGGTGGACGATCGGTACGTTAGAACTGATCCTTCTGCATCCTCAAAAAAAATTCAAAAGGAGCTAAATCTGCCTGTAAGTACCGTTACGATTCCTAGACGCATGATAGAGTCCAACCAACAACGACGCAAGAAGTCCACGCAAGGTGCCTTTACTAACAAAGAGGCACGCAAAGTTACGACTCCAATTTGCCAAGGAATGCATCACCTGGCCGATCGAAAAATGGAGAAACATATTGTGGACAGACGAAAGTAAAATCGTATTATTTGGTGGAACTGGGTCTAGACAGTATGTTCGACGTGTACCCAATACAGCATATGAACCTCAATACACCACAAAAACCGTTAAACACGGCGGTGCAAAAGTAATGGTTTGGGGCAGTTTTTCATATAACGGAGTTGGCCAATACATTTAATTCAAGGTGTCATGGATAAGCAGGTATACTTAAATATTTTGTGTGAGGTGATGCTGCCATACGCCGAGTGGAATATGCCATTAATATGGATATTCCAACAAGATAATGATCCGAAGGACACCAGTAAAGTTGTAAAGGATTGTCTTCGGATCAATGGGGTTGAAGTCGATAGAAAATTTGTGGGCTGTCATTAAAAAGGCTGTAGCAGATCGAAGGCCATCAAATGCCAAAGAATTGTGGATCACTGTTCGAGAAGCCTGGCAGCAAATTCCATTGAAGCGATGTAGGGACCTTATCGACTCAATGCCGCGCAGCTGTTATAAAAAATCGCGGTTATACGACAAAATATTAATTTTCTTTGTATTTTTTTTATATTGTTTTTTGTTTCTTATTGTTTCATATAATCTAACATTAAAATGTTTTGATCATCAATGGCACTCCTATTTTTTTGAACAGCAAATTTATAGTTACCTCCACTTAATATTTTTTTTTGAATTGTGTTTGGAGTAGTGAAATTTTTGAAAAGTGAAAAAATTAGAGAATATATAATCAGTTTTGTAGTAAAAAATGCTGGTTGAAATTAATCTCTTTCTAATTAATTCACAGTACTGTATTTTGGTGATATCACTCCTATTTTTTTGAACACAATTGCAAATCGCTCCATCATGGGTCCACACTGACATTTTTCCATGGAGTTCCTGTAGCTTTTTCAATTCCAAGACTGTGTAAGATCTTCAATAAATACCCCTGTGCCCTTGAGAAGCCTCTTCGTTCGAAAAACGTTCGCTTTAGATTTATAATAGAAATCTTAATTATTAATGAGCGAGTGACGTATGGTTTTCGCGCGCCAACTCGGTGGCAACAATCAATCTCAACAGCAGCAACGTTCAAATTCAATTTTTCGCGCATTGTTACGTTGGTATTATCTTTTCGATTTTCCATTTTAATTAGGGAAATTTTGGTCAAGTGTTTGGTATTTGGTATCTCGAAGAGTAACTAACATTTTATTGATAAAACATTCGAACAATTTGTTTATTTTTATCACAATCCTTCGTCGACGTAAGACGTACGTACTACTTAAGCTAATATTGTTTGATTTGTTTTGGTCAATTGAGAATTCGTCGCTGCCGATTAGCAGGATAAGGCCCGAAGATCCATCTCGATTGAGTTCCACGTGGCGCGATATAAATTATCGGAGAACTGCTCCTTCTCTTTACTGGCTAGTGGGGGACATCGGGAAACATTTACGCCGGGAAAGGCCTACAGGTACCTGGAAAGGAAATCGTGCCGTAACAAATTGGCGCCCAACGTGCGGCCCCGTGTGCTTTTCTGTCTTTTTTGACCTCTTCATATTTCTTTTTGGGCCCGGTGTCTTATATATGTTTTAAATTTCGTTATGGATGTTATGGAATTTGTCGTTTAAGTAAGGATGAACTGGAGTATGAACTGTAATGGAGGGGTGCAACCGAAACTGGTATAGTTGAGGCCATGCGCAGAACGTTACATGGATTTCGGTGTTGGGAGAAAACCGGCAAAACCGACCACCCTCCTACACCGTTCCTTTCGCTACGGACCTAGAGGCATTGACGAATAAGTTAGCTGAGATGACCACCGCAATTCAAGATTTTCAAGACTTGAAGGCAAGTCCGTTTTCCAGAGGCTGATGACCAAGCTGGAATGTGTCATTGGTAGGACAAAGCGAAGCAAACGTTCCGTCGACCAAGAGAACGATCGCAACAGGCTTCTGGTAGAGTTCATGACTCTCTTGGATGATCTCGAACGTAAGGCAAAGCGATGTTTGAGATAATACTTTTTTTCCTCCCGTTCCAGCCCTCCCTTGGATCTAACCACGCTGGAACTCGAATACGCATCTGACCCAGAAGATGGAGACGTGGAAGAAGCGATCATGGACAGGAAGTCAAGAAGCGTACCTGTTTCCCAATGGGGGATGGATTAAGTTCACAGGTGCGCGACGTGAACTCTCGGAGAATGCTTTCTCAGAGCGAGTAGAAGAGTTTCGTGAAGCTAGGAATATGTCTGTGAGCCAACTTTTCCGGTCTGCAATTGATGTGTTTTCCGGAAAGAATTCCTATCGGCCGACTACGAGGAGAGGTTATACGAGGACATCAAGCGAAGGACGCAAGGATCCGACGACTCGATAGGGATATATATGGCCGTCATATCAAACCTCTTTGCACGTCTCTCTATCACGCTTCCAGAGTCTACTCGACTAAGAGTTCTTATGAGGAACATTCAACCATTCTATCAACAGCATCTTGCTCTTCACGAGGTCAAGAGCACCGACGAACTTCTGAGATGGGGGCGAATGCTGGAGACAAGTAAGAACGTCTCGGAAACGTTTGAACCACCTCCTCGCAAGGGCAAGACGTTGGAGCCAGACTTGGCTTACGTAGCTACTCCTTCTTGTACTGCTCCAGTTGCCACAGTTTCCGCTGAGAGAAGCCGCGGAAACTCAGTTTCGAAACAGCATCAAAACAGTAAGACTGTTCGAACTGTCATGAACCGGGACATAGATTTCTACAGTGCCCTAAGGAACGGTCAGGAAAATTTTGTTATCATTGTGGTAAGGTGGGGAAGACGACCACATGTGAGAACTCGGGAAACGAAACCGGGAGACGGTCAGAGGTCGTCTAACGTTCCCCGAAGCCGCTAAGACGACCGATCTATTGATAGATTACGTTTTGTCACATGCCAAGAAAGACGAACGACCGTATCTCAAAATTTCAGTTTATGGACACTATTATTGCGCTTTTGGATTCAGGAGCTTCAAGAACCGTTATAGGAAAAACCGGATAGGAATTATTCAGCCATCTAAAGCTTCATTGTGAACCGAAAATGACTTGTACAGTGGCTAATGGAGATAAGTGTAAGATTTTGGGTACACTGCGACTGCCAATTGTCTTACAGGATAGAGTTGTGCTTTTGGACGTTTTAGTTGTTCCACAGCTACCTCACGCGATGATTCTGGGAGTAGATTTTTGGATCTATTCTGGGAATCGTTACGTTAGGGAATTTTCCGGATCTTCTGCAAATGAAGCTACGATATGCCCCATACAGACCCATTCCGAACTGACCCATGAACAAACAACCAAGTCACTGGAAAAGCTGATTGAGGATAATTTCAATAGAACTTCTGGAAAGATTATTATCTTTTCTATTTCCCATTTTAATTAGGGAAATTTTGCCAACTCGGTAGCAACGATCAATCTCAGCAGCAGCAACGTTCAAATTCACTTTTTCGCGCATTGTTACGTTGGTATTATCTTTTCGATTTCCCATTTTAATTAGGGAAATTTTGATCAAGTGTTTGCTATTTTGTATCTCGAAGAGTAACAAATATTTTATTGATAAAACATTCGAATAATTTGTTTATTTTTATCACAATCCTTCGTCGACGTAAGACGTACTACTTAAGCTAATATTGTTTGATTTGTTTTGGTCAATTGAGAATTCGCCGCTGCCGATTAGCAGTATAACGCCCTGACTTCGAAACGAGTTTGACTAGCAAATTCTGAAACATTGCGGATACGTCGTCCCCACTCTTTCCCTCCTTCCGTCGTTCTTGAAAGAAGCGGAAGACACGTCCATGTCGACTACCGTGACTCCGTTGAGGAGTCTGCAGTACTTCCCGTCAAGACCTTAGAGGTAGACGGACGAACACTTCACTATCAGAGAAGATCTCCCCACGTATACCGGTTCGATAACAAGGAGCAAGGTATCCCCCCTAATTTATTTCGATTTAACTTCTGAGGAATATGTTCTGACGACTCACAGTGCGGTATTTGTCCTCAAAGCCTGGTCATAAATGAAAATTGCTAAATGATATAGTTGTGAGTAACCTTTGATTTCCGAACAGACAGATAGACTGGACGTCACATAGTTTCTATAATACTTGCGATTCTCCCACCACCGAGATGTACCACCGAGTCGAAACTTGATATTCGTTGAAACGATCAGGTTAATCTGAGTACAATGCAAATGACCATAACTATAAGTCTACAACTGACCTGGGAATGGATGTTTCATTGGAATGCGATGGATTTGATGCCTTGGCAAAAGACCTGGATCAGTTAAAAGTGACACTCAGTGAACAACTAGCTGAGCTAAAGACCCTTATTATCAAGAACAACATAGCGGCCCTGCAGAAAGTAGAACTAACCTCAACTAGTATTCAAGAGGTAAACAATGATATAATAGACCAAACTCTGGTGGTGCCATCTGTCAAGCGGCAGCAGCATCGAAGACAAGCGAACCCAAATTCTAGTTTTGGACGGCGGGTTCTTTTAATTGGAGACAGCCAGTGTAGGAATGCCTCAACTGGTTTGCGTCGTAACTTACAAGGAATCGCAGAAGTAACAACCATTTTTAAACCTAACGCTACGTTTGGACAAGTGACGGAAGATATAGACAATCTGACAAAAACGTTTGGGATGGAGGATACAGTAATAATAATAGCTGGAATGAACGATGTTCTGATGGGTAGTCAACTCAAAGAGCGCGATATCACGAATGTTTTAACGCAATTAACTCAAACGCGAACGATTGTAATTCTCGATTCCGTACATCGAAGGTCGCAAAGAATTGGATAATCGTATATATAGGTCTAATGTTAGTATGTTTAATTTTGTAAATAGAAACAGCTTGTGTACCGAGTTTGTTGATGTAAATTACATTCTGTCTTATTTTGGAATATTGTCACGTGGTGTTCACTTAACCACAAGGGGAAAAGATAAGTTATTTCGATTTATTTCCGAGTCGATTGCAGAATTAAACAGGGAGGTGACAAGTAACGAGTGTATACAGGGTCATGTGAATTTCGAAAATTTGTGGGTGATTAACACACATCAGCAGAAAAACCAATGTTCCTAACGAAGCATGCAATAAACTAAAATTTATGTGTTATAATGTACGTAGTTTGCGCAATAAGGCCTCACTTTTGGATGTGTATTTAAAAGAAAAAGACTCCCATAGACTTTATCTGCTTAACGGAACATTAGTTGAAAATCGACACTATTCATTTGGAAAAGTTGACAAGTTTCACTTTGACTACCTCGTGGTGTCGGTCTGACAATAGAGGTGGTGGATGTGCTATTTATTCTGGGGCTGCATTGTCTATGAGAGCCGAGTCACATACAGTGCCGCCGATAGAGAAACATTTTGAATATTGTAGTTCCAGTTTTATCATTGATAACAAGATTGTATTCTGTGTATGCGTATATAGGTCCCCCTTAGGGAATATAAACATATTTTTGACTAACATGAGTGAATTGTTAGAAGTAGTATGTCGTAAGTTTTCATTTATTATTGTTTGTGGCGATTTTAATGTGGATTTTAATTCTGAAAGTACTTGCATGCGTGACATGATAAATTTGTTTGGTTCCTTCAATCTGAAACCATGTTTTTATGAGGCGACTAGGAAATGTAGATGCATCGACAATGTTTTTTGCTCATTGTGGACCACGCCGCCTTGCTGTGTAATGTTGCGACGAGTAAACAAGATAGTAAAGTTCTCCTTTTTAAACGATTATATACACAGCTTAACTTGAAATCATTTATTGAAGACTTACAAACGGAAACATGGGGGAAGTATACTCTGAGGAGGATAAGTTGGCTGCTCGTTACGGGTATATAATACCGGGTGGGCATGATGGAGGCTGGCACAAAGGGCCCACTGGGGCCTAAGCGCCGCCTATGCCTGGCATAGAGCCTCCCAACCCTACATACATACATACTCTGAGGAGGATGTCAAACTGAAATACAATGCATTTTATTCGACTTTTAATTATTATTTTGAACAGCATTTCCCAATGAAAGCTATAAAACAGCGAAGACCAGGATACCCCTGGTACAGCATGGATATACGTCAGATGTCAGATGACCTCCGGAATTTCCATAGACTTTGTAAAGTTGGTGACCGCCCAGATCTATGGGCTGAATATGCCAGGAGAAAAAAAGCGCTTAAGCAAGCTGTTGATTCGGCGAAGAAAAAGTATTTAGTGAAAAATGTTTAGTGATAAGTTTTTTCCATCTGGTAATGTAGTAGCAGATATTGCGGATGGCGAAACGTTACTACATGTGGAAGATAGTATATTTTTCTACTCGGTTGATGACGAAGAGGTGCTGAATGCTTTTTCATCAATCAAATCAAAGTTTTCATGCGGAGAGGATGGCGTGCCTTCCTTCATAATGCAAAGTTCGGCTAATGCAATAGTAGGCATTTTGAAGCATTTAATTAATTGTATGTTCTCGCAGGGGTCTTTCCAGACAAACTCAAAAATGCGATTGTTGTACCGGTACATAAACAAGGAATGAAATCTGATGTGGGAAATTATAGACCAGTGTCCCTATTGTCTTGTTTCTCTAAGGTATTTGAACGGGTTTTGTATAACAAGTTGCTTCAGTTTTTCAAATCTAAACATATTATTTCAAAGAGTCAATATGTTTTTTTGCCGGGACTCTCGTGTGAACAGGTCTTGTTTAGAGCTCTGTCGGAAGTGCTATCACATATTGACAATCGTTACCACGCTGCTGCTATATTCTTCGACCTTTCGAGGGCGTTTAACAACATCAACCATAAACTATTACTTACCAAACTCCAGTCGTACGGAATACGTGGTATTGCTCTCGATCTTGTGAGGTCGTATCTCGAGGGCAGGCGGCAGAGGATGTGCGTGAATGGAAAATACTCGAAGTATGATCATCCGTTGACAGTTGGAGTGCCTCAAGGGTCAATTCTGGGTCCTTTGCTCTTTTTCATATTTATGAACGACCTACAGTTTTGTCTACGTCTCGGGGATTTGTACCAGTTTGCAGACGATACTACATTAATAGTAAAGAGTAAGGACCTATCACGCCTTTCGGCTATATTGTCGGATGCTTATAAGATAATGAGTGGCTGGTGTAGAACAAATGAAATGATTCTCAATAAGGACAAAACAAAGGTAATGAGATTTTCGCTGAAAACACCTCAGCAGTCTCTCCTTGTAAGAACTGAGTTAGGCTCGCTCCCAATGTGCGATCAAGTCAAGTTCTTGGGAGTGTGCATCCAAAGCTCAGTGGGATGGCAGGCTCACATAAGATCCATATTAAAAAAGCTAAACAGTACCTACTACGCAGTGTTCAAGTTAAGGAATGTTTTAGATCAACACTCACTCAGATCATTTTACGTCGCGAGTGTGCAGTCGTTGTTGAGCTACGGTATTATATTTTGGGGAGCATCGCCTCATATGATTACCCTATTTAGGCAGCAGAAAAGATTTTTGAGGTGTATTCTTGGTCTGAGCTTCCGCCAGTCATGCAGGAATTATTTTAGGAACTTTAGTAATACCGACTTTGCCGTGCCTATTTGTTTATCGCCTCCTATCATTCTGCAGAGGAAACTTAAGTCAGTTCCAGACAAACTCAGAGGCTTCGACGACAGTTGGTACGCGAAACGGCTGGAATCTGTCGGTTCCCCGCAACAGTTCGTCGGCTTTCGAGCGAGGTCCGTACTTCATGATGGTGCGGGCCTACAATGCACTACCTAACCATATTTTGAATTCAATTTCTATGAGTACTTTTAAGTCCAGGTTGAAGGTTTACCTTACAACAAATGCATTTCATTCTGTGGACGAATTTTTAGATTACTTGGCGCTCCGATGATTGTGTTATTCTTTTATTGTGTACATTGTATATACGGTTGTTTCTTGTTCACATTTTATATGCACTATAGTGTTCACTTAATAATTGCGGGCGATTTCCAATGTCATTTAGTTAATACCTATGTAATTAGTTTTAGCAAAGATGTATATGACAATTGTCAATACCTGAAAAGGATTATACGACAAATAAATGGCATTATTATTATTATTATTATTACATATTGTGTTGGTTGGTGCTCTCCGTGGAGGGCGCTGTAGTAACTGATAGTAACTCGCTTCAGTGGTAGATTAAGAGAATAAGACGGTCCTGAAAGTTCAGGAAAGCAACACGCCTTTCTCCTTGACTTGAATATAGTCCACTGTGATTGTTATAAATTGTTATAAAGTGTTAGTTACATCGAAAATATACAGTAAAACCAAGTCCTTCGGCTTTTATTTAAATATTACAAGCTTCAACTCGCAACATTGGTCCATCGTAAGCCGGATGTCCGAGAATATAAAGTCGAGGAGCGAAGCCATCGTCATTGCTAGAGATAATTTCAACTAAGAACGTCACGTCACGTGACTTCCCGCCAAGTGCGCAGTAGACCACTTTCCATTTAGCAGTGTAGATATATGGAGCTATTTATCAACGTAGTTATTTTCCCGCCGCGCAGGTGTACTGGTGGGGGAGTGACGTTCTTAGTTGAAATCATCTCTACAACTACGCCATTGGTGTCCACGAGGCCGACCATAGCCAGAGACACGGAATAATTCCATATCAGCTGCATCTACTCACGTTACTGAGCGCTGAACTCGAAATCCACGAGGCCGACCATAGCCAGGAGGCGCAGAATAGTTCTGGGTCATAGCTGCATCTGCCGACGCTGGTGAATGCTGAATTCGACACCACGGCGTCCACGAGGCCTACCATACTCGGGACAATCGTCGAGGATGATTCCACGTCCATAGCTGCGACTGGTTCAATCAAATCATTCTACACTTCCGGACCACCTGCTGAGTCTGAGCTAAGTACAATATCCGATTATTCCTTATATATTCGTACCTTTGATCTTTATCTATACAGTACAACTTCGATAGATCGGACACTCTCTATTACGGACACTCCAGCAATCCGAACGCTGTTGTCAACCGGACATTTTTGAAATTTTACCTCCGTAGTTCGGATACAAAATATATTTCGCAGTTAAAACCAGTCGAAAAATATCAAAGGGTTACTTAACTTTCATGCATTGCTGTAAAGCAACCGGATCACATAAATTGGCACTTTTAATATTAGCAAAAGCGCCAAATCCGCAAGCTTTTAAATGTGGAATGAGCTCAATACTAGTTGTATCCAAAGCGTATGATAAAGGATGGATGAGTACACCATTATGTACTGAATGTTCGAAGAAATGTTTTAAGCCTGAGGTTAAGACATTTTTAACTGCGGTTAACAGGCCCTAGAAAGCTCTAGTGTAGATGGTGCCAATGCGTTTTCTTTGGGTATCAGGTCTGCAGGATATAATTTTCCCATGGAAGATTCTCAAATGGCTCAGAGAAAAATCTACTAATGTAGATGTATCCAAAAGAATATAAACAAACATTGATACATTTTTAAAAAGTAACTAAAATGTTTTGCTTATTTTGTTCATTTATAGTCAGAATTTAGTTTTAATTTTAGCTTCCTTTTAATAACAGCGACGAATGCAGTGAATTCTGTCAAACTGCTTCTATAAACGCTTATTGCGCCTAAACCATCCACTTCCCTGATCTGTAAATTGGTGTTCATGTTTAAAGTCACTGTAGGATGAACAGGTATCAGTTAGGTCAAAATCGGATGAATTTCTCAGAAGACTCATTTATCACCTGCCACTTCCGGTTGTCAGATTGTCACCAAAAATAATCCAGTTCGTCCCCCGGTAATTCTAAGTATGTATAACAAATTTCACCTTGATCCGTTGTTCCGTTTGGGCGCAATCGTTTTCACGAACATACACACATACATATTACATACATTTTCCAGTAGTACTTAATCATTGCAGTGGATTCAGCCGACCCCAAAACGGGTATTTCCGCTGAAAACCCGAATTTTTCCGCCGATTACAATACTATCCTTCTAGGATACGAGTCGGAAAGTAAAAAGCAACAAAAGCAAAGTCAAACCTCCAGTAATCCGGATACCTCGATAGTCCGAACATGGTCCGGAACGATATATGTCCGGATTATCGAAGTTATACTGTATTATATACATATTTATCCTATATTGCGCGCGTACATTTCACCATGTCCGAATTAGCCAATCTTATTCAGGAAAGGGGTGTGTTAAAAGCTAAGTTGACGCGGTTTATAACCTTTTTATCGAAACAAGATTATACTATCGAAGAGCTTAAAGTTAGAACTCAAAGGAGTGAATGCTTGTTGGATAACTTTGAGAAAATTCAATTCAAAATTGAGATCGGTCAGCCCGATCAAGTTGAAGAACGCGAGGATTTTGAGAATCAGTTTTATAAATATATTTCAATTACCAAATAACGGTTGGGGCGGCAGGCTCGGTGTCCTCTAATTTAAATACAAATGCTAGCGCGGTGGAGAGTAACCCTGGGTTTTCTGGTAAGCACGTGCAGTTGCCGGGAATGAATGTTCCTACCTTCAACGGAGACTATCGGGATTGGTTGTCATTTTACAACACGTTTAAGTCACTGATTCACGACGATGATAGCTTGTCCAATATTAAAAAAATGCACTATTTAAGATCATGTCTGATTAGTGATGCCAACCAGTCTATAAATACACTAGCGGTTACGAACGAGAATTATGTAATTGCCTTTGAAGCACTTGTTAAGCGGTTTCACGATGAAAAGCTCATAATAAAAAATCACATTAATGCCGTTTTTTGGATTTCCGTCTGTCGGAAAAGGTGACACTGGTCTTTGCGGTTGGTGTAGTTGGATTTCTGCGGTCGTTGCGGTTGTTGATTGATACCCTGCAAATGAATTTGAAGGTTTTATCCAGTTTAGGTTTACCTACCCATCATTGGGACGCATTAATAGTTCGCATTGTGTTGTATAAAATTGATCATGGCATTGCTGCATTGTGGGAGGAGCATAGTAACGCGGCAAAGCCCAAGTTAGAGGATTTGTAGAGGTTTCTTTCAAATAAATGTCAGCAGGTTGAAGCTTTGCAGTGTGAAAGAAAGGGGCTACCACAAGCTTGTTCCCTAAACAGTAATCACGATAATGACCGATCAAATTATAAAATAACTTTTAATACTAATCAAAATCGTTGCCCTCTGTGCAAGCGAGCACATGCTCTGTACTTTTGCGAGGACTTTAAAAGGCTTTCAGTTGGGGAAAGGTTCAGGGAGTGCAAGAGACTTAATGCGTGCATTAATTGTTTAAGAACTAATCATCGCACCAATAGTTATAAGTCAGACGGTTGCAAATATTGTAAAAAACGGCACCACACTCTGCTACACCGGGATCTAAATGCACAACAGAATACATCATGTCATTATATTCAGGGGGCCCCTGCAAGTATTCATACTTTTTTTGGCAACAGCAGTAGTTGAGTTGTGCGGCCCCGATGGTGGTACGGTGAGGGCTCGTGCCCTTCTGGATGCCGGGTCTCAGACTACTTTTATTCGGACTGATATATGTAAAAACATTAACGCTAGGATGTCAAACATAGAGCATAGTGTCGCTGGAATAGGTGAAATCACTCGATCAATAAATACCATAACATCAGTCACTATTAAGTCCAGAATTAATGCATTCAGCACAAATTTGTCTTGTTTAAGTTGTAGATACTATCACAGGCAATTTACCCTCAGTCGACTTTGATCCAAAATTTTTTAATATTCCATCATCATTCCATTAGCAGACGAACGTTTTTGCAGATGCGCTCCGGTAGACATGTTATTGGGTGCGGATGTTTTTTGGGATGTACTCTGTGACGGACAGATAAAGTCTGACAATCAGCCTATATTGCAGAAAACGGTTTTGGGATGGATTGTGTCCGGTCCAATTCATCATTATTACGCCGATAAAATTAGAAGTCATGTCTGTCTGCAACAGTTGGATTTGGATCAAAGTATTCAGCGTTTTTTGCAAATCGAGGAATTTAACACTCCAGCATCTTTATATACAGAAGATGAGAGTAAGTGCGAGGAGCACTTTCTTTCAACATATTCACGTAACGCGAAGGGTAGATTTGTTTTTCGTTTGCCTTTCAGGGACGAAGTAGTTTCGCTGGGTATCTCAAAGCAAATGAAAATAAACTCGAATTCTAATTTGAAGGTCCAATATAATAACTTTATGGACGACTATCTATCCTTGAATCATATGTCAGAATCTCATAATAACAACCCAATCTTGGACAATAATGACGAATACATATTGCCACATCATGCGGTTTTTAACTTTTAAAAACCTGATTCAAAAATACGCGTAGTGTTTGATGGAAGCGCTAAGACCAGCTCTCGAGTCAGTCTCAATGACGTTCTTTTACCCGGCCCTGCATTGCAGCAGGATTTATTTTCTATGCTTCTTCGTTTTAGAACATATCAATTTGTTTTTACTGCTGATATTCAGAAAATGTAAAGGCAAGTATTGGTGTATGAGGATGACAAGAAATATCAGCGCATATTGTGGCGACACAACGGGAGAATGACATGTTTTGACTTAAATACAATCACTTATGGGCTGACTTCGTCTCCATTTTTACTTTATCATACGTAGTATGACAAAGTATTGTAATCGTGTCGAAAAAAAAATGACATTTTAGCGGAAATATGTCGTTTTGGGTCACCTGAACCTGAACATGTTTCACCAAGGTACAAAAAATGTCTATGTGTGTGTGTGTGTGTGTGTGTACCCGTTTTTTGTGGCGACGATTCCGGAGAAACTACTGAAGATATCGAGACGAAACTTCATATTTAGAAGTTTCGTGACTAAACTTAGAGCTGAAAGAAGTTTTGTCCAAAAGGGCCCAAAGGAACTCGAGGTTTACTCTTATCATTTTTCAACGATTTTGCAAATTAGCCGCCATTTCTGTAATTTCGTCAAAATAGTTAAATAATAAACTATAGTAGAGAGAATTTTGTATAATTTATGTCCATTCCATTTTTTGGTGTGCAACACTTAACGTACCTACGCTTATTTCAAATTGAGATTAAAATAATTCTTCTTTTTGTAAAATTAAATCATAGTAAGCGGATGCCCCTTGAACTTCCAAATTGCCCCCCTGAACACGGCTGTATCGTATGATAAAGTCATGTGCCTGGCCACGTCAGATTTTTAGCTATTTTTATCTGACGATCAAGCTGACGTACAGAGTGTAATTTTGAATGATATATATGTTGACGACACACAGTGGTAAAAATTACGAATACAGGTGGACATGCGACCGTGCGGTATCGATAGCAGTCAAATGGTCATGCGACTTGTCTAATTTTGACTTTTTAGGAAACAGAAAAAGGAGAAGGGAGCTGACAAGAAGAAAATATCTGGGGTGGCCCTCACCCAACTTTCCGACTACATTGTTGACATTTAAACGAATGTCCGTAAGATAATAATAATACTATATTATTAGATCATAACACAAAGCACCTCTCAATACAAATAAACATAATATTATACTATCACGTATCTGTGTTTTTCTGCTAGATGTTTATTTATTCTTCGATCGCGGGCCATGTTATCGGCCTGCTTAAATGCTGACACATACAGTGAGCCATACGTGAGCCTCTATTACGACACAAACCGACGGCGCCCGATAAGTATAAACTCTTATAGTGCCTAAACCGCTCATCCCATTGATCTGTAAATTTGTATACATATTTAAAGTCACTGCAGGATGAGATGGTGTCAGTTTGGTCAAAATCGGATGAATACCTAAGGAAACGTATGTGACATTTGCCACTTCCGGTTGTCAGATTGTCACCAAAAACAATCCAGTTCGTCCTCCGGTAATTCTAAATATGTATGCCAAATTTCAGCCCAATCCGTTGTTCCGTTTGGGCGCTATCGTGTTCACGGACATATGTACACCGTACACACATACACACATACACACATACACACGTACACACATACATTTTCCAGAAATCATTGCAATGGATTCAGGGGACCCCAAAACGCGTATTTCCGCTAAAATCTCGAATTTTTTTTTTCCGTCGATTACAATACTTTCCTTCTAGGGACTAGTCGGAAAGTAAAAAATTGCATAGTTTTGTATAAATGTTGTACAAAAATTAACAAAAAGAACTTTATAAAAACTGAAACTTTCCCAAAAACAAAAATAGTAATAAAATAAGAAGTAACTTCTAAATTGCAAGTGTAAATAAAATTAAGTATTTTCTATAATTTAGTAAAAAAAAATCTGATGTGGCCAGTCACATGACTTTATCATACGATACAGCCGTGTTCAGGGGGGCAATTTGGAAGTTCAAGGGGCATCCGCTTACTATGATTTAATTTTTTTTTCCAAAAAATGGACTGGACATAAATCATACAAAACTTTAAAATTTTCTCTACTATAGTTTATTATTTAAATATTTTGACGAAATTAGTTACGAAAAAAAGTTTAGTCACGAAACTTCTAAATATGAAGTTAGACACACCCCCACACACACGCCCACACACACCCTCCACACACACACACACACACCCCACACACACACACACACACACAGACACACACACAGACACACACACAGACACACAGACACACACACAC
Source organism: Aphodius granarius (assembly GCA_963971325.1). Classification (NCBI taxonomy): domain Eukaryota; kingdom Metazoa; phylum Arthropoda; class Insecta; order Coleoptera; family Scarabaeidae; genus Aphodius; species Aphodius granarius. The sequence goes on along the minus strand of OZ020224.1, from coordinate 25,480,366 downwards.
ACACAGACACACAGACGCGCACACGCTCACACGTTCACACTCACACTCACAATCACACACACTCACACACACTCACACACACTCACACACACTCACACACTCACACACTCACACACACTCACACACTCACACACTCACACACTCACACACACTCACACACTCACACACTCACACACACTCACACACACTCACACACACTCACGCACACACACACACTCACTCACTCACACACTCACACACTCACACACTCACACACACACACACACACACACTCACACACACACTCACACACTCACACACACACTCACACACACACTCACTCACACTCACACACAAACTCACACCCACACGCACACCCATACACGACATTTTTTTGTACCTTGGTGAAACATGTTCAGGTCACCCAAAACGACATATTTCCGCTAAAATCTCAATTTTTTTTTCGACACGATTACAATACTTTCTCATACTACGTATGATAAAGTAAATAAACTTTTGTGGCTAATAGGGTTTCAAGGGTACTTACCCATACTAGTGTGAACCAGTGGAACTATGTGTCTTCGGGTGAGAATCCGGCCGATATGCTCTCAAGGGGAGTTATGATTGAGGGATTAATAAATTGTAATATTTGGTGGAAGGGTCCTGATTTTCTGATGGATGATGCCTCTGAAATCATGCATGACATGCCCAATTTGCAATCCTTGCCGGACATTAAACTTAAGACCTTCACTCTTATTACACGAAAATCAGACACTTTGAAAGTATTTAATAAAATTTCATTCATCAGGAAAATGCAGAGAATTATTGCATGGTGTTTGCGTTTTGCACATAATTGTAGAAATTCAAAAGGTAGAATTCAGAGGAGATTAACTTTGGAGGAACTAAAGAAGGCAGAAATCATTATCACTAAACATGTCCAATCTTCGGTGTATTATACTGAGATTGAATATTTGAGAAATAACAGGTTATTAAAGTCTAATGCCCCTTTGCACCGTATGTGGTAAGCTTTACTTAAGTATGGAATCGTACTTAAGTCATCGATTTCATTTGCACCGTCACTAACCCGTTGCCTAACTACAGTTAAGAACGACTTCAGTTAAGCCCGCGATGAACGGAGGCTTAAATCTGGCGTAAACATAGGAATAGGATTGCGCATGCGCACACGTGTTTGTTGCTTTGAATTTTATTCAAAGTGACAGTAGAGTTTCAGGTTATGTTAGTATATGTTTATGTGAATTACTTGTCATTACAACAGAATGGCACATTATACGCAAGATTACTGTAGATAAGGTTGCGCAGACAGAGCGATTTTGTGATGTGCGTGCGATGACGTCACTGGCGGAATAGCAGCACGTATTGCTAGAGTGCCTGGAAAACTGAAGGACAAATATATGCAACCAAATATGCTTTGTAATTTCTCCGTTTTTATCAATATTTTAAAATCGTTTTTTATAGTTGATGAATATAATTTAGAAATTAAAGAAATATTGGCGCAATTATTATAATAAAAAATAGTAATAATGGCAAGTCAAAAACTTGCAATATTACCAGCAAAGTTTTAAAGTTGAACATGTTGGACATAGTGTGGAGTAAGAGTCCAAGAACTGGGTATCAATCTGGACGTTTTTAAATTACATTTTAATTTGAGATTTTAAGGGAACTGAATTGTCCTGATCTTAAAACTGGTAAAACTGGAACTGATCTTAAAAAGACAAGAATAAAATTTGATCATGTGCACTACTTACCACAAAAATATTTTTAGGAAATTTTACAGAAGAAGAAAATTAATACATATGTTATTTTTTTGTAACTATACAATCAATACTCATCATTTCGTTCTATAAATGGCAAAATAAAAGCAACAATTCTACAAATTCTCCTGATTGACAGTTAGATGACAGACTTCAAATCTAAAAGTAGATGTGCTTGTCAAAAAAATATCCGTCAACAGTCAAACGCATCGCCTTCCTATTGGTGCCAGTTGTTCGGCTGGTTTGACATTACGCCGATGACGTCACTGTTCGCTAATACATTACTGGTATAGGCCTTTGCGCAACCTTATCTACAGTAATCTTGCATTATACGCGAGTCTGTTTATTCACCAGATTGATGACATGACGTCAAGTACTGATAGAAAGGAGTGGGGGATTTGATGGTTGTCTGATGGAAACAATTTAGTGGGACATCCTGACGGCCTGGTGGAATAAATTTATGAGCATGCCCTGTCTTCACACATTATGATACGTCACGCTAACACCAAATTTAAAAATAAGTGATATAAGTGCAGAAAGTACCCTTAAGTTATGTGTCATAATCGGCTTTATTAACTTTGATAGAATATATATTTTGTTGTCTAGCATCTTGAAGCTGTAGGACATACATTAAAGCTTCTATTACATTGTTATTTTTTCTTAAAAAACTGCGCTGCCCAGCCGACAGAAGTTAGGTTAAACCAAAAGTCAAAACACCGCCCATAGAACTGGTCACCTGTTTACCCCTTCTCCAATCGATCACATACACCAAACTTCAAAGCCGATGAGTTGGTGGATCCACCAACACCAAATCGGTGATTAAAATTACGCCTAACCGATGACATCGACTGATGACATCAGGATTAAAATGACCGTTTTGATGTCATCAATTGCCATCACTGATGCTAATCGGTGAATAAACGGACTCGCGATATGTAGAAATCTATAACGACGACGTATTTGAAGATGATTTGGATATTCTTGAAATAATTGACTTTGGATTCCCTAGACAAATCTATCAAAGATCCGAGTATTTTGATAGCCTGGACGAGCTTGGGTTTTATAAAAGATTTAGGTAGGTTTTACGTTATTAAAATTAATTTACACAAAAATCAACATTTTAGATTAGCCAAACAAACTACAATAAATTTGTTGGAGCTAATTGAGGAGGAAATTGAACACCCTACAGACTTGTAAGTTACCTTCCGATAAATTAATCCTGCCATAAAATAAAGTAGTACATATGGATTAGAAAGCACATATTTTACATAAGAGATATTAGTTTTACCACATGTTGGTATTTATATACTTTTCAGAAATCGCAGTGTTACCCCGATTAATCAATTGTTAGTGTGCCTATGCTTTTTTGCAACCAATCGCCATTTGCAGAGTACCTACTGCAGATTTTGCTGGAGTTCATTTGTCCACAGTATCGAGAATTATTAATCGAGTATCACAAGCAATAGCTCGAATGTACCCGCGTTTTATTAAAATGCCACAAAATGAAGATGCCATCCGAGAAGTACAGGTAAACTTTTACCAAATTGCCTCATTTCCAAAAGTTGTTGGGGCCGTTGATGGGAAGTTAACATAATATGATAGTGAATAAAACTCTTTTCTAGGTGGAGATGAAGGAGAAATATTTCGTAACCGAAAAATGTATTTTTCGGTGAATGTTCAAGTTATTGGGGATGCCAATCTAAATATTTTGAATTTAGTAGCAAGGTGGCCTGGTTCTACGCATGACGCTACCATATTTAACAATACTCGGGTAAAAACACAGTTTAGTCGTACTTTTTAACACCACTACTAAACCCTCAAACCAGACCTGAACAGCTTTATAACGAAGCGCATATCCGATCACGGAATACTATAGAACGTTTATTTGGAGTGTGGAAAAGGAGATTTCCTGTACTTGCTTACGGCTTGCGTTTAAAAATTGAAACTGCATTGACTGTTATTGTTGCAACGGGAGTATTGTACAATTTTGCAAAATTAAATGATAAACCTGAAGCACCTCCTGCCGAGGAGCTAAATCGCGTATGAGTTAAGATAGGAACGTTCTCCCACGCGGTGCAAATGAAATGCAATATAAGCTGGGATTAGTTTTAAGTCGTTCTTAAACTTAAGTCTGGATTAGCAAATACGGTGCAAACGGGCATAAGAGTAATTTATTGTCTTTACATCCATTTTTGGATGGGGATGGTCTTTTGCGAGTGGGTGGCCGTTTGCAGAATTCCACTCTTGAGTATGGGCAAAAATTCCCTATAATAATGCCAAAACACCATATTACCGAGCTCCTAATTTATGATGAACATACAAAATTACTACATCCAAGTCAGTTGCAAACATTACACTCAATCAGACAGAAATTATTGCCTATTTCCGGGAAGTCAGTGGTACGGAAGGCCTTAAGAGGTTGCATGGGATGCTTTAGGGTAAATCCAAAATCGAATAAGCAACTTATGGGCAACTTATCTCGACCGCGCCTCCACCAATTTAGACCATTTACATTTTGCGGAGTTGATTACGCTGGTCCTATTCTGTTGAAGGAGGGAGGTTTGTGTTCTAAGCGGGTTGTTAAGGCTTATATTTGTCTGTTTATATGCTTAGCCACGAAGGCTGTGCACATTGTGCTTGTCAGCTCCCTTACCACAGAGGCATTCTTGAATGCTGTAAAGAGGTTGATTTCTCGGAGAGGTCATGTGTCCGAGTTCTTTTCGGATAACGTTACTCAGTTTGCTGGGGCTGAAAGGGAATTAGGAAATTTATTTAAACAACACGAGTTTCAGGAGCATGTGAGCGAATACTGTTTGGATCAACAAGTTCAATGGAATTTTAATCCACCCAGAGCTCCTCATCAAGGAGGCATCTGGGAGTCAAATATTAAACTCATTAAGAGGGTTATTGGCGAAACTCAGTTGACATTTGAGGAAATGTATACGTTACTTACCCGTATTGAAGCCTGTATCAATTCACGACCTATTACACCTTTGAGTCACAACCCAAATGATCTAAATGCTTTACCTCCTTCCCACTTCCTAATCGGATGTTTGCTTACAGCTCCTACTGAAGACGATTTAATGGATACCAAACAGAATAGATTGACCAGGTGGCAGCGTGTGGAGCAGATACGACAACATTTTTGGATACGATGGCATCGGGACTCCTTGAATAATTTACAGCAGCGTACTAAGTGGAAACAACCTTCAAGCAACGTCAATTTACACGACTTGGTCTTAATCAAAGAAGAGAACTTGTCGCCTTTGTAATGGTTGCTGGGGCGAATTGTGGAACTGCATCCTGGTCCGGACGGTCTTGTGCGAATGGTGACGTTAAAAACTAGAAAGGGCCTTTTTAAGCATTCGGTTTCACAAGTGTGTGCGTTGCCATTTAATGATTGAGTTACCGTCTTTGTTTGTATCTTTTGTTTGACTCAGTCTTGCGTCTCATTTGCTGAGATCGTGATCCGTTGCATACTAGAATAATTGCATAATAATTGCAAAATAGACAAAAATAGAACAATAATAAACAACCAAGCAGAGTCGATATCTATCTCTACTAATTAAGCGACGATCACTTTTAAGAAATCGTAGAACACAATAAACCAACTTGCTCTCACGAATATTTCAAAGCGAATGAAAATCGGTCTGAAACTCACCTAGACCAGCTGGTTCCCTCTAAAACCCCTTCCAATATCAACCAGGTTCAACTCTATCCGAGCGTAGCTGGTCTGATAAAAAAACACTGGATTGAAATAGACTTTCGATGTATGAAATCAACTTAGCAAACAAAATATCAAATTTAGACAAATATTTATTCATTAAGGGCCTAAACATACCCCCCGCCCTGAACCACTGTTTAGAACCATGGCAGGATAAAAACAAAAAAAGAAACAACACAAGCTCTTACTGTGTAGGTAAAGGACAGAGTTTTACTACTGGACGTTTGTAAACACCATCTCGAGTTCTAACAGTTGCTACTCTAACAACACCGTCATTGCCCGGATGCACTCGTTCGACCACTCCCACGGGCCAGCTCAAAGGTTTTAAATTATCATGTCGAACAATTAGTAGCGTTCCCTCCGCAATGGGACACGCCGTAGTATTCCATTTCTGACGAACCTGCAACTGTGTCAGATATTCCACATGCCATCTCTTCCAGAAGGTCTGGATCAACTGATCCAGCAACTGCTTACGACTTGAGATATTTAGTCCTTGGTCGGTATAGTCCAAGCACGGAAGAGCCCTAAACGGAGTAAGCGTAAGGAAGTGTGCTGGTGTCAATGGCAGTGAATCGCAAGGATCAGAACTCAGCCAGCACAAGGGCCGGGAGTTCAGCAATGATTCGATTTGAATCAAAACTGTGTTCAGTTCTTCATAAGTTAACACTTGCAAACCGATTGCCTTACACAAATGAGATTTCACGGACTTCACATTAGCCTCCAAAATCCCAGAAAAATGAGGGCTGGCAGGAGGTTGAAAGCGCTATTCAATTTGCCAATCCATCAATCCATCCTTGAGTTTAGTCATATAGTCGTCTGAACTGACCAACCTAAAAATAATATCAGGGCTTTAGAACTTTACAAACAAGAGATTTTAACATCGGAGAAAAAAGAAATCATAACTTTACAACATACGAAACTTAAACGCGCTTTTCTCGAAACTATGTCTTTAAAATCGGCGGGCAGGATAACGCAAAATATATTCAACCTACTGAAATAATGTTTTCAACAAGTTTAGATCATTTCATTTCTTGTGCGATGAACCTATTTGTTCCATAACACAGGTTTACAAATTTCGGTCAACTTTTTTACCCGAGAAGACAAAAGTGTGTTTTTGAGTATTTTCGCGCGCTGAATTCAAATCCGTAGCTCGTTTCCCGCCATCAGGTCAGATTTCTTAGATACCTCATGTTGGTAGCACTGCGTTTCATTAATCGTATGCGAATCGTATTTTTATGGTTATAATCGAAAAGTGATTGTAAAAAATGTCGAAAACATCGTGCAAAAAAGTGCTGAGAAGTTTTGTTATGTTTGCGGCGAATATATCGTTTCCAAAAAGGGCAAAGTCATAACAGATTCGATGAAAAATGCTTATCTGCACTATTTCGGATTTAGTGTTAGTGGCACTGAAAAGTCATGGGTACCGAAATTGTTTTGCAACGCGTGTCAGACTAAATTGTACAGATGGTCAATAGGCGACAAAATCTATCTTCCATTTTCATCCCCGATGCTTTGGAGGGAACCGCAAAACCACACGGATGATTGTTACTTTTGCTCGACGAAAGTGGTGGGAATAAATTCCAAAAACGTTAAAGGCTTGAAGTATCCTGAAGTTTCAACAGTAACGAGGCCAAGACCACGTCGCAAAGATGATCTATTGCCCATTTCTCCCGGTACAAGCTCTCGCACAGTGGAAACTTCTGACGTAAATATGAGTATGTAATAGGTTAGAACCGGAGTCTGTTTTTATTGGTAACGTGGAAACAGAGCGGTCAAAATGTAATTTACTTTATATCAAATTCAAACGGAGGACGCGAGAACTTTCTTTCAAACCTTGAGGGTTTGGTATCGCTAGATTTTTAGAAGCCAAGAATAATCGTAAATGAATGTCAAGTATAACCTTAGGGTGATTAAAAGTCAACTCTAACCAAAACAAATACATTTACAAAATGAATAAAAAGATTAAAAACCTTTCAGATCGAGTGTACAATAATCATTGAAACTGTTGACACAATGAAAATAGTTGGAGAGAAAACGGATGACAGAGACATAATTATTTTATAAAAATTACCTAAATTGTTATTGGCAAATTTACATCACCAGAGATGGCATCACGGGCACACACAGAAACCAAACACAAGATAAGGGCCTATTGCCCTAAAACACGTAACGACTACATCTTTCGACTTCTAAACCACGACCTCGACTGATATTCTAAAATATACTTCAAAACCAGGAAAGGCCTTCCAGGAAAACTTCTATTCACAATTCACAAGCAAACTCGAAACCCGATCAGGTCAAAAAGTTTCCTGAACAAATAACTTTGTGCTACCCTCTGTGAGCCATCTGTTTATTATATTATATACAACCGTTTATTCTACTCAAACCCAAAGCAAAAGACAAAACCCCACGTACACGTATGACAAGTAGTGACAGTGAATTTGTGGCAGAAGAAAAACATTTAGTTTCGCAAGCTGAACTGGATCCGAGACCTACAACTATCCAAACAAAAAGCGGAACTACTAGCATCGCGTATGCAACAATGGGGATATCGACAAAGCAGCTAAAGTGATTTACGGAAGTAGAAATGAAGACTTAAAGCCGTATTTTACGAAAAAGAATGAGATGTGCTATTGCAATGATGTAGTAGGTTTATTTGAAGCAATGAAACAACCCTACGATAAAAATGAGTGGCGTCTGTTCATAGATGGTTCAAAATATAGCCTTAAAGCCGCTCTCTGGCTCTATTCCGCTTGCTTGCTCACGCAGACAACACCAAGGAAAACTACATGACGATGATTGATATATTAAGAAATATTAGATATGATGAACATAACTGGAGAATTTGTGGCGATCTGAAGGTATTGAATAAATGTTATAAACTAATTTTAAGAATTCATATGCAATGTAGTTCAATTCATACTCGATTTCCAGGTAATTGTCTTGTTGACTGGGATGCAGTCTGGCTTTACAAAATACTGTTGCTTTCTTTCTTTATGGGATAGTCGCGCATCTGAGCACCATTACAAGAAAAAAGATTGGCCAGTCCGTCACCAATATACACCAGGACAACAGAGTGTATCTGCTACTCCACTGGTTAACCCAACTCGTGTGTTACTTCCACCGTTACACATCAAACTTAGTCTCATGAAAAATTTCGTGAAGGCCCTTGACCGTCATGGACAGGGTTTCCAGTATCTAATTAAACAGTTTCCCAAAATTTCCTACGGCAAAATCAAAGAAGGTATTTTTGTCGGACCAGATATTAGAAGACTGATGAATGACGACAACTTGTCCAAATTTTTATCGGCCAAGGAAGCAGCAGCATGGCAATCATTCAAAAGCGTTATTCGAAATTTCCTTGGCAATACAAAAAGTAACGACTACAAATGGATTGTTGCGAATCTGTTGAAGAATTACAGCGAAATGGGTGTCCGAATGTCGTTGAAAATCCAATTTCTCCATTCTCATCTCGATTTCTTTCCCGACAACTTGGGTGCAACTAGCGACGAGCAAGAAGAACGACTACATCAAGATTTACAAAGGATTGAGAAATACTACAAAGGTTTTTGGGATGAGGGTATGTTGAGCGATTATTGTTAGTCTCTCATACGTGAAACAGACCATAATAAATACAAACGACGCAGTTTCATCGCACTTCATGTCTAATTTTTTGTATTTTACTAAATAAAGTAATGATTCTTTGTTAAAACACGTAAAAACGGCTTTTACATTTATCTAAGAAACCTTACCTGACTGCAAAAAACAGACTGCGGATTCGTAATCAGCACCAAAAGTTACCTTAAAACTGCTTTCAGCTGCTTGGGTTCAAAACCTTGTGAACTTGTGTTATATACGACCCATCAAAGGATAGAAAATTCAGAGTGGGTAATCTTATTTGATTTGAATGATTATCATGAGAACAGCAAATATTTGGGTTAGATGGAGTTGTGGTGGTTGCAGATTGAGATGGTATTGAGATATTACTTTTTGACATTTTGGTTTTTCCTTTGGCGATAGGAATATTTAGTTTCGAATTCTTCGCGCTGTTTTTCATGATCATCGCTTGATGTGATAGTATCAAGTAATTCGATTTTAAGCTGAACATCATTGAAATTATTAAGTAATTCTTCTGCTTTAATCAAACGACTTTCCAACTGAACTGCTTCGGATGAAAGCCCGTTTAAGAACGTAATAAAACGAGTTAGTTGACCCTTTATGGTCTTGCGCGTTTGAATGAAAACTTCTAAATCGGTCATTGTATATAATAATATGTTTTGAAGCAAATAGAATAGTTTCTAATTAAATTTCAACTAAATACCGTAACAAAGCTTGCACTCAGCGCTGGAGTCACTGATGTTCCTTTTACATTAACCAACTGGTCAGCTCCGAATGTTGTGTTAATATGGGCTCAGGCAATTGACGAATTCAGCACAGCAGCTCCATGTGGCAGCTCAATTCGGCTCCTCGACGAACCAATGTTTTGGATATCAGGATCCTATTATTCTTGTCGTTAATTATAAATGTATATTTTTTATTGAATGTGCTTTATTTTATAGTTTTGTCAAAAGTGACATACAGCTTGTATTTATTTATTTTGTTGCTATATCAACTCTACGTTTTTTCTACATCAAGGCAGCCTATATTATCTAAACTGATATAGCAACATAGTAATAATGAGCAGTATTTTTTATGTACTCATCGAGATCTACTTTTTTGGCGATGAGGACACCTCCATAACCAGTGGTTCAAAAATTCGATATATATTTTGATAGATTTTTCTAATTAGGATATTCGAAATTCCTCTTTGCATAACATAATCGATAACTCAAACATTCGTTCATTGGTCATAACGGATGTTCAAGACTATCTTCTAATTGGATGTCCATTGACCAATACCAGGCCAAGACAAGGTAGATCCAACCAATGGAAGTCCCTTTGACCATAAACAATAACCCCCAGGTCCCATATAAACCTCATGCCTGCCCAAAAACCTTCATTCACCTCTTCTCACGAACAAGTCGAAGTAAAGTTATACCAAACCCGGTCAAAATGCGTTTCCACAACGACTATGCGGTCATTAACCGTCCATTGCCACGTGGACCAGTCTGCACTAAAATCTCGCAGAGGTATAAGTCTCAACAATCGCCGAAGGATCTTTTGGGTAAGACATTTCTGCATTTGTGGATCTCCCGTCTTCAAAATTTGGCGAATAAAATATATACTAACTATCTTCTATTGTTTCAGGGAGGTGTTCAAGGCATGGGACATCAAATCGCGCGAGATAATCGCTTTGAAGCGCCTGAAAACTGATACACCGATAGACGAGGGCATTCCCGTATGGGCCAAACGGGAGATTGAAATTCTGCAAGAGGTCGACCACGAAAATATCGTCAACTTTGTGGAAATCTGTCTGCTACCAAGCTCCGTAGGAGAACTCGAATATTATATCGCGTTGGAGTACTGCCCTTATGACTTATCAAAGTTGATCTACAACAGCGACATCAACTTGAAAACGTCGCATATCAGGGAGATCATGGTGCAGGTGTTTGGAGGGTTGCGGCACCTGCATGATGTAAAGAACATCATGCACCGCGATTTGAAACCCTCCAACATCTTATTAGATAGAGAAGGTAATTTAAAGATTGCCGATTTTGGAATGTCCTGAATCATGGAGAGAAATAACCAGAATACCATGTAAGTCTTAAATTCTTTGATAAGTTTTTTTGGACATATGACCTAACCCTACTTTTCTAATTCTAGGTACATGAGCAGGGTATGCACGCTGTGGTTTAGAGCCCCTGAATTGCTTCTGGGCTCGGACAACTATGGTGCTGAAGTTGATATGTGGTCAACAGGCATAATCATAACATATCTTTTCGCTAGAGACCCCGTCCTGGAAAGTGAGACAGAACAGGGGATGCTGACGTACATCTCGAAACTCTTCGGATCCATAACACCGGAAGCGTGGCCGGGTGTTGTGAATCTGCCGTTATACAGCATTATAACACTGCCTCAAGGTGAAGAGAGAAAGGTAAGTCGACTTCCTAGTGGTTTTCTGTGGATGTATAGTAAATATTTCCTTCTTCTTGCTGTTATAGGTCGATGAAATACTGGGTGTAGAAATACTGGCCGTAGACGAGGAATCAGCGATGGAGTTGATCAACAATTTGTTGGTTTTGGACCCCAAGAAATGGTTATCTGCCGCGGAAGCTTTGATGTCAAATTTTACTTTGGAATCTCCTACTAAAGGAGAATTAAAAGCGTTGTTGGTAAAGAGTGGAAAAATAAATCCAAACTGTCCAAAGAAGAGGGCATGGGATACTGAGGAACAACCCGAACATTCTAGGCAAAACCACAAGAAAACTAAGCCTTGTTAGTCGTGTTGAGCAAAATGCCAAAAATTGCCTTTTGCTCAAAACAACCAACTTAACTTGGTGCTTCTTTTCGGATTACATAAAGCGTACTTGTGATGATTTTTCTAATGTGATTTATTTTTAACTTTTGTATATAACATTTGTATAAACTATTGTATATAATTTTTGGCACTCCCTAAATAAATGATTTTTAGTATATTTTCTTCGTTTAATTTCTATTGCTGTACATTTGCGGGAACGTTACAGGTACAAAACCTTTTCTTTTCAAAACAACCGTTATTTAAACAGTTATTTATATGTTACCTACAAGGTAAATTTGTCGCAAATAATTAATAATGCGATAAGAATATAATGACAATACCTGTGTTTTGTTTTCATATTTATAGTAGTCTCTTTTATAATAAGGTATTTAAAAGTATGTTATGAAATACCTACCTAACCGTTACATTTTGCAATACCTGTACGGATTAGCTTATACTCTAAATTTGGGAGCCTAATGAAAAAAAGTTTAAACTAATTCTGAAAAATCCGGAATGGCCCTCACCCAACTTTCCGACTAAATAGTTGATACAAGTGTCTAAATACTTTTGCTACTATGTATTCAATTTCTTAAAGCCATAGCATCTCTAGATCACAATCTAACATCAGCCATAGAATTGCCTAATGTTGTAAGAAAAATATTCATCAATAGTTTAAGTTAAATTTTGAAACGCTTATTTTAGAGAACAATAATTCAACTAAATGGTGGTAACCAATAATGACTACGTTAACTTTTACTGAAAAATACCAGTTATAGAAGATACATACTTTCGACATAAACAATGAAATGTTTTTTTTTTAACTTCTCTTGTTTTATTTAAACTTGCTGAAACAATTTTAGATAGCAGTCCTATTTTTTGTCAAATGAATGTTTCTTACTTTCCGACTAGTATTCTACAAGGAAAGTATTGTAATCGACGGAAAAAAATCGAGATTTCAGCGGAAATACGTGTTTTGGGGTCCCCTGAATCGATTGCAATGATTTCTGGAAAATGTATGTACATATGTGGGTATGTCGGTGAACATAACAGCGTCCAAACGGTACAACGGATCGGGCTGAAATTTGGAATTGCCAGGGGACGAACTGGATTGTTTTTGGTCACAATCTGACAACTGGAGATGACAAATGTTACAAGCGTCTTCTTAGGGATTTATCCGATTTTGGTTAAACTAATATCAGTTCCTCCTCCAGTGATTTTAAATAAGTATGTATACTAATTTACAGATCAATGGGATGGACGGTTTAGGCCCTATTAGTGTGTATAGAAGCGGCTTGACAGAACCCACAGCTTTCGCTGCGAATTGTCAGATTTTGACAAACGACAATACCACTGATATGCCATGACATTAAATGTTAGTATGACAAATGTAATTCTGTTATCTGACGTTAGGTAGCGTCCAGAGATGGCTCTGGCTTTACTAAATTGAATAATTGCAAAAAAACACTTCATTGTGCCAACGATGTAGTTGGAAAGTTGGGTAAGGGCTACCCCAGATATTTTTACACATATTTCAACTATTTCAATTATTATTACTGTAAATTTACGGATAGGTAAGTTCCAGGTAAAACTGTTATAATAAAATGCAATAGACAATGTTAATCATTGTTTACATACATATTGATATCTGTTTTTCTGTCCCATTAACACAGGTATCGAACCTTTTCCCGTATTACTTCATTTGTATCTTTTGCCGACCATTAAGTAAAACTGTCACAGATTAACTTCATAACGTGATTAGCAGATAATGAAAATTAATACATACCATGACCAAATTTTCTTAAAAGTATTTTATGAAATAATCGGCTAACTGTTACCCGATTACTTTACAATAAGGATTACAGCACTAAAGAAAATAAATTCAAACAAATGTTAACCATAATGCTTTTATAAACCGGGGAGAAGATAGCCATAAAAGATATCCATAACTTTTTTTGTTCGAATTTCTTGATGAAACATATATCAATCGATAGAGCTATTCAAGTAGTATACCCCAGAGTTTTATCGAACGGTTTAGCAAAAAAATTGATTTAATTACCAGCGCGTCATATAAAACAGCTTATGGTGTCCTCAAATAGAATTGCAAATAACGCCATCCGCCGATACCGTATAACATCGGGGATAACAAATTCGGCATCTACATGAAATTCTGCATCTAGTAGTGGTATCAATACGACACCACCCTTATGGTTACAACCCCTCTTACATAAGTAAAGCTGCAAATTGGTGTGCGGCTTATCAAGTGGTTTATATAAATGTTTATAACTATTGCGAAAGTTGATGCATAACTTCGATTTATACGTCAAATTGTAGGTAATTAATAGGGGTAACTACCCTGGAAAGGTCGGAGTTTTTCCCACTCAATAACACCCCTTAAATGATAATAATGTTGATCTACCCCATAACAAGGAATACGACGGTAGACAGATAAAATTTAATAACTTTTGTAAATATTGTTGCATAACTTCGATTTATACGTCAAATTGTAGGTAATTAATAGGTTTTATATAACTTTCCGACTATATCTTTTGCACAATGAAGTGTATAAACACAATTATTCAATTTTGTGAAGCCATAGCAACTGAGTGACCACTGAATGACATTTGTCGTAATGTCATGTCATGTCAGTGGCACTGACGTTTGTCAGACAGTTTGCAACACAGCGACGAAGGTTGTGGATTCTCTCAAATTTTATTCGTCTGACTGTGTGTTAGGACCATATTTAGGTAAGTACAAGTTTGTTTAATTTGTGGTTCTTCTGTTTCAATCTTTCTAAATACTTTTAGTTTCTTGAAGAATACACAAAAGATGTCGAAATATACAAGAACAAAATATACAAGATTTCTCTAATGTGGGCACACCAAATTCTCCTTCGCACAAATTTGTGCTTAGTTTAAACATTCTCCCATTGGTCATAACTCATAACGGTTTATCAAGATCATCTTCCCATTGGACAAAATGACCATTGACCAATACCAATTCCATACCTGCCCAATTCGATCAATAGCAACCACCCTAACCCTAAACAATAACCAAAGGCCCGATATAAAAGACCATGCCTGCCCTAAGCCCTTCATTCAGTTTACCTTATTAGCAAGGAACAACAGCGAAACGATTCAACAACTCCAGTCAAGATGGTTTTCCAAAACGATCACGTCTACATTTCCGCCCAAAGCAGCGAAAAAGCGACAACACCAACCTCTGCAGAAGTCTCATCAAGATACCAATTACTATCGACAATCGCGGAAGGATCTTTTGGGTAAGTCTTCCTATACCAACAAACTTTTTTTTGGAATTCTGACTGATATTCTAACAAATAACTTTATTATATTTCAGTGAAGTATTCAAAGCCTGGGATGGGGAGTCACGGGATATAGTGGCGTTGAAGCGTCTGAAGTTTGAAGCACCGATAGAACAGGGCATTCCCGTCTGGGCTAAGAGGGAGATCGAAATTTTAGAGGACCTAGACCATGAGAACGTCGTCAATTTCCTGGAGGTCTGCCTTCTGCCAAGTTCGATAGTGCAACTAGGGCATTACATAGCCCTGGAATACTGCCCTTTGGACTTGTTCACCGTCATGTACAGCAACTCAATAACGCTAGAGGTTAACCACATTAAGGACATAATGCAGCAGGTCTTCAGTGGATTGAAGTATCTTCACGAGGTCAAAGGGATAATGCACCGAGATCTGAAACCAGAAAACATCTTAATCGATAGAGATGGCACTATTAAGATAACTGATTTTGGGTTGTCTAGAAAAATCGACAACAACAAGCAGAATCGAATGTAAGTCTTATAGTTTCCGATTAAGTTTTCCCGTAGATGAACTAATCGTAACATTCGTATTACAGGTACACCTGCAAGATTTGTACTCTATGGTTTCGGGCTCCAGAATTGCTCCTTGGATCACATAATTACGGCGCTGAAGTAGATATGTGGTCTGCTGGATGGCGTATTTGTTCGCTGGAGATCCGATCGTGGAGAGCGATACGGAGCAGGGCATGCTGACGTCGATCTGTAAACTTCTTGGATCGATTACACCGAAAGTTTGGCCTGGTGTCGTCGATCTACCGCTTTATGATATCGTAATACTTCCTCAAGACGAAGTGAGAAGGGTAAGAAAACTCTTCAGAAGTATTGTTTGGGTGTATACTAAATATTTGTTTGTTATTATTACTATAGGTTGATGAGGCTCTTGCAATGATCGGCGAGGAACCATCGGCTTTGGAGCTTATAAACAACTTGCTCGTATTGGATTCGAGGATGCGATTCTCGGCCACCGAAGCCTTGGTGTCACATTTTATTCTCGATGCTCCGAATGGAGAATTCAGGGCTTTGCTGATGCACAATGGAAAAATTAATCCAAATCCATCCAAGAAGCGGTTGAGGGGTTTCGAAGAACAACCAGATTGCGAGGGAAACCGCAAGAAAAACAAGTTAGGTTAGTCGTTTTGAGCAAAACGCGGCAAACGTTTTGCTCAAAATTACCAACTTAACTTGGGTTTATTTCGGGTTTTTGTAAAAAATGACTAGTCAGAGATAAGATTTTGATTGTGATAGGATTTTGACGTGATATTCTCGATAATGTTGATGATATATGTATATTTTTTGTATAGGTATGCCAAATAAATTGAGTTTTATTATATTTACTTCTTTTATTTCTATTGTTGTAAACTTAAAAAATAAATTCGAGGTAAAATGTTTTAATAACACATAATACCCACACATAATACACATACAGTGTCGGCCAGTTTCAGACGCCGTATAGCCCATAAGAGAGAGCAAGAAAGCAATATAAAGGCGGTCACTGCGTGCCCCCACCAAGCAACGTACCACCACCAAGAGCGCTGTGACACAGCGCGCTGGCTCATGGGTGCTGCCGCAAGTCTCTAAGTCTCTTCAGTAATACAATAAAGGCGAGGGGTGTATGTACTATGCTCGTACTTATTATGTCCGATATGAAACTTGTCTTTAACTTTAAATCTATTGTTGCATTTTGAGTCATTAAAATCCTTTGGGGACCCTACAAAACAGTTATTCTGAATAAACACATAAATAAAAATAATAAGTTATTTTTTATTTTCAAACTTATCTCCTCCTACACCTTCGCAGTACCCTAATCTGTCGTAAAACTCTGTTCGTACTTCTGCCAAAGTTTCTGGCGTTATACGTCCAAGTTCATCAACAATTTTGGCACGCAATTCATTTAAATTTTGAGCCCTTTCATGTTCATGGCCATAAATTGTCGACTTCAAATGGCCCCAAAGAAAAAAATCGTTTGGTGATAAGTCCGGTGATCTTGCTGGCCATTTGATCTCAGAGGTAGATGAAATACATCTATCTTGAAATGTTGCTGCCAGAAATTCACGGACTGGTCGTGAATTGTGAGCCGGACACCCGTCTTGTTGAAACCAAACTTCCTCAAAATTTTGCCTGACAGTTTGAACAGCAGGAACAATCTGCAATTGTAGCAGGTCTAGGTACTTAGCCCCATTTAAATTTCCTTCGATAAAATAAGGTCCTATTATGTCGTTACCTAATATTCCCACCCAAACATTTAGCTTTTGCGGATACTGAGTCCGTGCAGCTATGTGCAAATGCTTGTTTTCAGTGGACCAATATCGGGTAACTGAACTATTGTGAATGCCATGAAGTGAAAAACTAGACTCGTCAGAAAATAATATATTAAATGTAAAATTTTCGTCAGTTTCAATTTTTTCACGCATGGTCTCACAGAACAACATTCTCCTTATTTTATCGTCAGCAAATATCTCATGAGTGAGAGATACCTTGTACGACTTGTACGTATTGCGCGTGAGAATGTTCCTGACTGTTCTCGCTGGCATGTCCAAATTTTCGGCAAGTTTAGTAGACGAACATGGCTTACTAGTTTCCGCCAAACCACAAACATTTGTTTCTCGGGCCATTCGTTCGTCAGACATTACTGGTGGTTCAGCGGGCGGGTGGCATTTTTTGCACGATGTTACGCACCCCGTGGTCTTAAATTTATTGAACATTCTCTGAACGGTCCTCATATCAGGAACTGGTCGATCGGGAAATTGAAAAATAAAGTGACCTATAGCCGCCTGCCCACCTTCGCTTAAATACCAGCAGATTAACTGCACTCTTTCTGCAGTCGTGTACACCATTATTTCTAATTATCCGTTTATCACACACTGCTTTGTAACGTACCACGTAAAGGATGAATTAGTTCTGCGAGCTGAGTGGGGAGCAGAGTGGGCTGTGCACTTGCAGTACGATGGTGCCATCCCCTCCAAGTGGTGGGGATATATTTGAAATGTCTTCGTCGTACACATAGAAAGTGTATGCGGCGTCCCGGACTAGCCCAACCTGTATACCCACCATTGTTACTGGTACTATTTATCGCCGCGGGTGATATTCCTACTCCTACGCCGATTGGTCACATGCCAGGTGAATCAGGTGACAACTTTTTGCACGGTTTCTTTGCCGGCGTTCATTTTGCCTTATTGGTGGTTTCTCCTTGATTTTCAGCGGAAAAATCACCGGAAATACCGTGAAAAATGTTAGCGCGTGTTGTTTTTCTGCCTGGAGACGTTTCCCGACTTGTTTATTCTCGGATATCGGTGAGTGAACTTGGTTAATTTGCTATTGAAGGTAGACCACATTCCTTGTTGTTGAAAATTGTTCATAACCTCAATCGGCAAAAGTCTAAACCTGTGTTACGGTCAATTTTCTATGTTCTAATACCCGAAGAGATCAACAACGGTGTTTTTTTTTTTATTTCAGGTTGGAAATTTGGAATTTCTGCGATGGATTTGAACCAAACTATGATCTTGAGGACTCGGTAGGTCCCTTGAAATGTTGTAATTGGATACTGTATGTTGGAAATCAAGTGAAATTTAGCGAATAACGTGTGTGGTTCTTATATTTAGGTTAGGAATGTGGATTGTGATCTTTGCTGGTGTTGTTTCGGCAACTTGTGAGGCTACAGACACGCACACTCGGGAATTTTGTCGAACCTATGGGTCGAGAGGTTTGGAACACCTGAAACAATGTTTAAATGTCCGATGAACTGAAAAACTAGGTAAGTTCCTAGATTGTATGGAAAGAATTTTTATTAGCTCAAGTTTGGTGTGTTTAATCAATCATGACCTTTGCAAAATTCCCCTGTCGAGACCTAAGATGGTGGAAAGCTGTAATTTGCAGGATTAATTAACCAATTTATTGGTGAACTAAAACACTATAGAAAGAGTTTTTATTCCATCAACTCTGGTTGCTAGAGACAAAATACAAAATACAAAATCGTAACATTTCACACATTTCTCGTAATCGCGAAATTTGAAAAATTCCCCTGTCTAAACCAAATCTGATGGAAGGCTGTACTTTTCAGGATTAATTAACCAATCTTTCCGTTAACTAAAACAGTATAGTATAGTTTTTTATTCCATCAACTCTGTGCGCTAGAGACAAAATACAAAATCATGACATTTCACTCGCTTCTCGTAATCGCGAACTTTGAAAAATTCGCTTGTCTAAACCAAAGCTGATGGAAGGCTGTACTTTTCAGGATTAATTAACCAATCTTTCAGTTAACTAAAACAGTATAGTATAGTTTTTTATTCCATCAAATCTTGTTGCTAGAGGCAAAATACAAAATCGTGACATTTCACTCGCTTCTCGTAATCGCGAACTTTGAAAAATTCCCCTGTCTAAACCAAATCTGATGGAAGGATGTACTTTTTAGGATTAATTAACCCATCTTTCTGTTAACTAAAACAGTATAGTATAGTTTTCTATTCTGGTTGCTAGAGGCAAAATACAAAATCGCGACATTTCACTCGCTTCTCGTAATCGCGAACTTTGAGAAATTCTCCTGTCTAAACAAAATCTGGTGGAAGGCTGTACTTTTCAGGATTAATTAACCAATCTTTCAGTTAACCAAAACAGTATAGTATAGTTTTTTATTCCATCAACTCTGTGCGCTAGAGACATAATACAAAATCGTTACATTTCACTCGTTTCTCGTAATCGCGAACTTTGAAAAAATTCCCCGGTAGAGGCCAGTGATGATGCAAGGCTGTGTTTTCATAGTTATTAGTTTAATGCGTCTAAACTAATAATTTCTATTTGTTATAGGTACATAATCTGGATGAAGACTGCCTTCGTCCGAGTTCTAACGTCCAGACTACTTAGGAAGACGGTGAGCAGCTGGTTTTATTGTTGTTGTTTACATCCATGTTTTAATGTATTGTATGTAATGTACTGTAATGTTCGTGCAATGAAGAAAAATTTTCTAAATAATTGAAATCTTGTTTTATTGCTTATTAGTAGTACCGCCTATCGTATAGGCAACCAAATTTACGTACACCGCCTAGCGTATAGGCAACCAAATGTACCATCGAAAGTCAAGTCAAGTTGAATTCCCAAGGTGAAAATTGTATACGGAAAACAAGAATGGATTCAGTTTTCTCATCTGACCCGCCGCAGCCACCAAAACTTTTGATGTTCCCGGCTCCGCCACCAAAATTTCTCACATTCCCGGCTCCGCTGCCAAAATTTCACCTGTTCCCGGCGCCGCCGCCAAAATTGAATCCTCTTTGTAAATTCCACATTTGTCTTTTTACACTCTAGTTCTACTTAAAGAAAACTACATTATATAAACTAAAATTTCTTTATTTTGTGTCTCCATTCATCAGGCAATACAAACAACATGACAGTTATACATAAATATACTTAACAAGACAACAATATATTAATTAGAAAAACTATACCGTTAATTAATCCTGAAAAGTACAGCCTTCCATCCGATTTGGTTTAGACAGAGCAATTTTTCAAAATTCGCGATTACGAGAAACGAGTCAAACGTCACGATTTTGAATTTTGCCTCTAGCAACCAGAGTTGACGGAATAAAAAACTATACTATACTGTTTTAGTTAACCGAAACATTGGTTAATTAATCCTGGAAATGGACGTATAGCCTTCCATCAGATTTGGTTTAGACATGGGAATTTTTCAAATTTCGCGATTACAAGAAGCGAGTAAAACGTCACGATTTTGTACTTTGCCTCTAGCAACCAGAGTTGATGAAATAAAAAACTATACTGTACTGTTTTAGTTAACTGAAAGATTGGTTAACTGAAAGACAGGTAGCGTCCAGACAAGGCTCTGGCTTTACTAAATTAAATAACCCCAGATATTTTTCATCAACAAAGTACATCGTGTCGATTACGCTCAAGCATTTGTTCCAGAAGGGAATATGACCGCTGTTCGCAGAAACCGCCTTCTTCCAATGTTTTGTGGAATATATGGTACTACCGTTCAAACTATCAAATAACTATTCAAAGAATTGGCAGCATTTAGCAGTATCTAGTGCTTCATTGGAAAGTTCCTTCATCGCTGGTGTTCACTGATAATCTTGTTAAATGTTTATTTAATTCACTGATGGCGACATCAGATTCTATTCATCAGTACCTTTAAAAGCACTTGGGTACAATGTGATACCTTCATCTTCTTGATTATGTTGTTATCCAAATGGCAGTCAGTCAGTTTCGGCATGCTGCGTATATTTCCAACAAATGGATCCATTTTGTACGCGGTATATATGTAGGGTATGACTTTGACAGACCCATGGATCTACGTGACCTCCCCACCCCAGACCATACCGAGATGCCCGAAGAAGCGGCCGATTCCGATATAGTCAGTTGCTGAACGCTGAGGAGAGCAGACGTTTTTCATTCTCTGTGATTCACATTACGTACAAGTTGTATTTCTTTATTTTACCAACATTAAACAGTTTATAAGTGTGTGTTGTGTTTCATTATTGAACTCAGGCTGCGTAGGAGAATCCTACATATTTGGGGACACGTCAGGGATAGTGAAACACAAGACGATAGTAAAAACGCAGAACAGTTGTAAAACAGTTGTAAAAGAGTGAAAAAAAAAGTAG
Source organism: Aphodius granarius (assembly GCA_963971325.1). NCBI lineage: Eukaryota > Metazoa > Arthropoda > Insecta > Coleoptera > Scarabaeidae > Aphodius > Aphodius granarius. The sequence continues at coordinate 25,458,547 of OZ020224.1, read as the reverse complement.
AGTGAAAAATAAACGAAAGACAGTGAATTGAACTTGTGAAGCTACGTTGACATTGTGACGAGTTTTTTGCGCATCAAACCACGACGAGCAGACAGCAGTGCGCACGGGGTGCAGATCACGCAAGTGGTCTACACCCCGTGCTGCATGTTCTTTTATAAAGTACTGCATGTTCTTTTATAAAGCCGACGTTTTGCCGATACAATGTTAAACTTGGGCGGCATACCGGCTATAGAGAAAAATATAACCAAAGCTTCAACGAAAATAATTAAAGCGTTCCACAAATTGGTTTTCGAAAATGACGGCGGCAGAAATAATAGAAAAGAACTGAGAGAATTTGTTGGATTTAGATTTAAAGACGACAGCGATGATAATTTGAAGAATAAAATGGATTTTGCTACACAGAATTTGACGCTTGGTGAATTAAGCTCTATTTGCGACGTATTGCTGGTGGAAAACAACGCCAACAATAAAGAGGAATTAATCACCATGTTGTGTACAAAATTACTTCAGACGAATCTTGCAAAATTGAACACGGAGCATGTTGAATTTGCGAATGAAGACGATGATGATGGAAGACGTGAAGTAATGCATGACGTAGTTGATTCTTGTGAAGACGACTTAGATGACGAAGACGAAAAAAACAATGGATCAATGCTGACTGCACCAACGCCGACTCCAAAATTCGTGATGACGTTTAGAGACGTCGAGGATACTATCAGTACATTTGACGGAGCTGGAAACAGTACTGTGAATAGATGGATATCCGAATTTGAAGAAACTGCCCAATTGATGAATTGGAAAGATATGGAAAAATTAATCTTTGCAAAAAGATTATTGAAGGAAAATGCTCTATTGTTTGTGAGAAGCGAAAAGGGAATAACGACGTGGAAAATCTTGAAAGAAAGTTAATTGATGAGTTTGGACAAACAGTTAACAGCGCAACAATCCATAAAATGTTATCGATGCGGAAAAAGGGAAAAGAAGAAACATTTTCACAATATTTCCTGACCATGCGAGAAATAGTATCGCAAGGAAACATCGACGATTTTGCTTTGCGCGAATACATAATAGATGGTATTGTTGATGAAGGGGTAAATAAAACAATTTTGTATGGAGCAAGAAGCATGAAGGAGTTCAAAGAAAAAATGCAGATGTATGAAGTACTAAAAGAGAAGCAAATGAAAGAACGAAGAGACATGAAAGGAAAATACACACCGAAAGAAAGCCAATACAAACAGAATGTTAACAGACGACAGGAAGATGGTGACCAGACTCGTTGTTACAATTTCGGACGTAAAGGGCACATAGCTAAAAAATGCGAAGACAAGGGTAAAGGACTAAAATGCTTCAAGTGTGGAGAATTTCGACACATTGCCAAAGCATGTCCGAAACTAAAACAAACTCAAGCAAAAGACGGAAGGAGCGAAGAAAAGCGTGTCTACACCATCCAAAACGATAATAAAGAATTACCAGGTTATAAGAAGTTGAAAATCAAAGGCACAAAACTTCAAGGTTATGTAGATACTGGAAGCGATTTGAATTTAATAGCAGCGAGTTGTTACCTGCAAATAGGAATGCCTAAATTTGAAGATGTTGTTACCGCAATAACCGGAATAGGCAAGAACCATATTAGAACATTGCGAAAATTCTCAGCTCAGATGACGGTTGACGACCACAACTTTCACACTGACGTGCATATAGTATCTGACGAAACAATACCCTTTAAGCTGCTAATTGGTAAACCATTTTTAGAAAACGTTACACTAGTCATAAATGCCGGAGATGTAGGGTTTGACTTTGACAGACCAATGGATCTACGTGACCTCCGCACCCCAGACCATACCGAGATGTCCGAAGAAGCGGCCGATTCCGATATAGTCAGTTGCTAACGCCGAGCAGTGCAGACGTTTTTCATTCTGTCATTCACATTACGTACAAGTTGTATTTCTTTATTTTACCAACATTAAACAGTTTATAAGTGTGTGTTGTGTTTCATTATTGAACTCAGGCTACGTAGGAGAATCCTACATATATGTGATCCCACTTAGCCAGATTTTTATAGGTATAACCAAGTTTTTAAATATGCTACCTTTTTTTCTGAATATATCTCAAAATGTATATGGTATATTTATGATATGCATTTAAAAATATGCCGGACATCAAACAATGGAATAATTTCCATTCCGGAAATATTAAATGTTTTATCTTGCAAATCTATACCATTTTTGATCCTACTGCCACGGGTTTCGGCCAATAAATGTTTAATAGCCCTATCATTATCTCAAAACAGAAGCCCAAACAGTAATGCCAAAACAAAGACCACTTAACACTAATGACAACGAATGTGCAATGCATCACCAACAAGACAGCCATCCTGAAGATAACATCAGATGCCCAAAAAGCTGACATTGTGTGCGTCTCCGAGCACTGGATGAACAATGACAACAAAGACCTATACCAACTAAGAGGATATAAAAATGTAAGCTGCTTCTGTAGGAAGCAGTCGACGCATGGCGGCACCTGCATCTATGTTCGCGATGAAATAATAGCAACCAGATTAGAATATGTTGAAAACACATCAACCGAGAAGCAGTGCGAAATGGCGGCCGTGCAACTCCCTGCAAACAATATTACTATAGTAAACATCTACAGACCTCCAACATCAAACATTCTGGACTTTATCTCAACTCTCGAATCTACGTTGATCCAGGTGCTGAGGCGGAGCTCACGATAAGGTAGCATAGTACTCACTGGCGACTTCAACATAGATCTCAACAAAGAAACACTAAACAGAAACATGTTAATCAATCTAGCAACGTCATTCGGATTACAACAAGCAGTCCATCAACCAACTAGAGTCACCAATCTGTCAGCATCATGCATCGACAACATCTTCACCGACCTAATCGACGCAACGGCAACGGTAATTGAACCAAATTACAGCGACCACAAGGCAATTATTTTAAAGATTAACAGTGAACAAAAGCAAACTCAACCAACACGATTAAAAAGAAGATACACCACGCAAAACAAAATTACCTTCCGAGAGCGCCTGGAACAGGAAGACTGGAACCTAATAAAAGACGAGGATGACCCGAACAAGATGATGGACAAGTTCACACTAATCCTATGCAACCACCACAACACATCATTCCCACTGGTTCAGCCAAAGAAAACAAGAACGACAGCCAAAATATCCGACAATCTAAGGCAAATACGAGAAACACTCAACCTACTACTTCGAATGAATGACGGCGCTCCAGAACAAGTCAACCAAAACCTTATCAGAACATACAAAGAAGCCTACAGAAACGTAGCCGAGGAGGAACATAAGGACCACAGCAAGAAGCTCATCACACTCGCCGAAAGCAAACCAAGAGCCATATGGCAAATTATCAATAAAGAAGCTGGACGGAAGAAAAAAGAACAAGACCACGCAACCCCGACACCTGAAGAGCTAAACGAATTCTACACCAGACTGCCACCCGTAACCACAACTAAGCCCACAAGAATCAAACACAAAATCCCGAATCCCCACTGCATGTTTCTTCAGCCGACCAACCACTCTGAAATCGAGGAAATTATAAGAGATCTCAAATCAAAGAAGACCGAAGACATATACGGAATAAGCACAGAAATACTCAAACCGGTACGTGCACAAATATCGCACCCGCTTACTGAAATCTTCAACAGGTGCCTAGCACAGGGCATCTTCCCGAATAAACTGAAGATCGCAAAAGTCATTCCGATCTACAAGAAAGGAAACAAACAGGAATGCCAAAACTATAGACCAATTGCAATACTGCCTGCCATCTCCAAGGTACTAGAAGAAATCATCCTAAGAAGACTGACAAATTATTTCAACAAGAACAAACTGCTGACTCCAAACCAGTTTGCCTTCCAACCTGGCAGGGGAACAATCGACGCAATGAAACAACTGATATCGACAATACATGACGCACTAGAACGACGACAAAAATGCGCAGCCCAACTGTGCGACCTAAGTCGAGCATACGACTCGATGCCTCACGATCTCCTCTTAAAGAAACTCGAGCAATACGGAGTGAGAGGAACAGCAAACGCTCTCATCGGATCCTATCTAGCAAATAGGCTTCAATGTGTTGACGACAACGGCACCACAAGTTCACTACGCGAATCAAAGATTGGAGTACCGCAAGGAAGCCTTCTGGGAGGCCTACTCTTCATCATTTACATAAATGACCTACCAACATACCTAGAATACCCAGCAATATTATATGCAGACGACACAACCATCGTCACCACAGGAGATAACAACACTGAACTAAACACAAACACAAAGATCCAACTACAAAAGGCAAAGAACTGGTTTGCCAGCAATAGCTTAACACTAAACGAAGACAAAACCGAAAAAATCGAATTCCACATGGACAGGTGGGAACGGAAAGACCCAACAGTCAGATTCCTAGGCCTCCAAATCGACTCGAGATTAACATGGTATAACCATATAGAACACCTCGGGAAAATCCTATCTAAAGCCATCTATGCAGTCAGACGAATCGGGAAAACGGCAGGACCTCGAGAGGCAAAGACAGCATACTTCACCCTCTTTCACTCCAGGATGGCGTATGCAGTGGAAATATGGGGACACACCAACCACACGAAAACCATCCTCACCCACCAAAAAGAAAGGCAATCAGGGCCCTATGCGGCGTCAGCAACAACACCACCTGTAAGCGACTATTTCGAAGCCACAACATCCTAACCATCCACGCGGAGTACCTGCTGCGCTCACTTACCAGGCTGCATAAGTCAAGTGACACCCACACACGACAGGGCGACCACCACGACCACGGCACCAGATCCCGACAACACCTCAGAGGCAACCGGAGGAGACTTGCCACCACGGCAGGCCAGAACACGCTGGTGCACATCTACAACAACCTCCCAGACGTTTGGAAAGAAGCCAACAACAGAGTATTCAAGAGGAAAGTCAAGCTGCACCTCCTTGAGGTTGCTCCGTACTCAGCAAGCGACTTCACATCTACCATACCCAGGCATGCGTAGCAATTCACCAACTCAAAGGAGCATATACTTGTAGCATACTTGTAGCATATATTGTATTGTAATTTATGACATAACTTTGTACAAAATGATTAAAATATATGAATAAGAATATGAATATGAATGAATTATTGGTCCCTTGGTCACACACTGTAGCAATTACTTCTAATCCAGATGTTTGTGCCTCTGAAACAATCAACTTTAATATGCGGATAATGTCCTCAGCCGATGTTGCACCATGCACGCTATTATAGTAAACAGGCTGCTTTCCTTTGCGGCGAATTCCTCTCAACATGAATACCCGTAAATATAGATACATGTATAAATAAACATTACAATAATGTTATTTTGGCATGCCTGCACGTGGTTGGCAATTTTATTAGTCCTACGATATCCAAATTCCTCAAACCCTTCAACAATATCGTCCTTTGTATTAAATTGAAGCTGGGCCGAAATACTCATTTCATCGAACATGAGAATACAGTAGTTGTCTAAAGGATTATTAAATTTATTATTTCTAAAAAGATCGAAACACATCATGTTTAATCCAGCGTTTATATGCACTCCTTCCAAAACACGCTAAAGGGTACGTTGAGACGGCAAATCAAAAACTGAGCGTAGTGTATTGTAACCGCTGCCACAGCACTTTTGCAGAATGAGTCCCAAAATTTTATCGTCATATTGAAAACGATCACCACGAGGATCCTTTCCTTGATTCTCGCACCGTGGTTTAAAGAATCTCGCCTTCACACGATCCGTGCCCGAAAGAGAATCTCTAACAAGTTCTTGTCTTGGATTTGTTCTCAGTGTTCGTCGGCGGTTATATTCTTGCCGTTTATAAGAAAGGACTATTAAAAATTCGTTGAGGAGATTGGTCCAAATACCACAAATCTCAACCCATTTTCGAAAAAAAATCAGGATAATTAGCTGGATTTGGAAAGCGATGCTTCGATGCATTCTTTCCAGTGAATCCATCAATAGCTCCATTTCGCTTCAGATATTAAAAAAAATAAATATACTTAATGAACGCTATACAATGTAGTAATGATAGTTACTTACCTTAATATGCCAACAAAGTAAGATATGTACTCTCAACAACAAGAACAGGGTTTCTTCAACAATAAACTCAGGATGGCTAAAGATGGCACAAAGTAAGATATGTACTCTCAACAACAAGAACAGGGTATCTTCAATAACAAACAATAAACTCAGGATGGCTAAAGATGGCACACAGGAGACACAGAGACTTGAAGACACCGTTAAGTTAGCCCGTCAATTCAAGATTGTATCTGTGGCATTGAATTTCAAATATGTCGAATACAACCCAACCCAAAACCGATCTAGTTGCTAGTATTGGCTAGTATATGTCTTATGTCGCCCTCTGTTGCTCAGAAAATATAATAAAATCAGTTGATAAAGTAGATATGTACCACCGTCAGCACCATCTGTACAGCGTTACGTATCAGCGCCGTACCCCTGACTGTAATGGACAGCATATTGTACTACTCAACAGTTACAATAAAACAACAGGTAGTCCCAATCATAAATGAACTTATTTAGGGCAGGTATGTTGTATTTTATGACTAATAAGATTTTAATCCTCAAAAACCAGATGCAATAAAATAGATGCCATAATAAGCACACATAACACAGATAATTTGCAAAAGAATCCAAACTCTACGAGTGCAAAGATAGAACGTATCGAACGTTGTAAGCTGCCGCGAGACGTCACTCATAACAACAAAGCATTGCGCGGGAGAATTTGCTCGAATCGGCCGTCTTCTCTAGTCATTGCATATAACAGTCATACGCCTTCGCTAACTCTATACAAATGGCTGCCACTGTTAGGTTTTGTTCCAGGTACTGGACTAAAGATTGCGTAAATTGACAAATTGTTGTGTTGGTGGACCTGCCTTTCAGATAGTCGCCATGCAGGTTAAATCACTAGGATTATACTCGCCTGTAAGAGTAAGATGGTGTATCACAACACAACAGAGAACAATAAAAACCAAGAACGTAAAACCAAGCTAAGTTTTATTCAATAGTTGTCAATTAAGACAATGTTAAATATTAACAGTATGCAAAAATAAAGAAGAATAATGTTGTAAAGGTACAATCAAGCACCTTAGCACGCACCTGTAAATAAAAACGCGCATTCAATTGTCGTTTGGCCAAACACTATTAAAAGACGGCTGCTATTCACGTCATCGAACAGTAACCTAACCTCAATGTCCAAACGTCACCAAACGAAAAGAAGAAAGGAAATGAAAAGAAGAAACAAAACGACATTTTTCACTCTCGTTTTTTCCAGAAAATTTCACCGGTACAGGTATAAACCATAACGCGTCAAAGGACTCACCGGTCTGTAACTTCGAACAATCCTCGATCAACTTTCTCGAACAGAAACCAATTACTGTTTTCAATCATAATACGCAGAAATTCCACATTAGAATGAGACTGAATGTCTTCACGCCACCATAAAAGTCGCACGAAACGTCTTAAAAAAACTCTTTAGCAACACCTTTTTACGGTTTTCGCCATCTTCAACGTAAATCCTTAATTTAAGGATATTACCTTTCGTGGTAATCGAAAATCACACAATTTTATAAGCATTTTTTCCGTTCATCTTTTTAGTTTGTCGTTTGCTAGATAACTAATGTCTTTTTTTTAGTCGAAGACATTACAAAGACGGAGTTACCCGTACAAGTGGATGTCACGCATGTTAAAATTATCCTTTTTGCGTAACGCGATTTTCAATTGTTTCCATTGATTACTGTCTTTGGGACAAACTACTTTTCCTTTCAATGTTACCAAGCGGCACAGCTGGTATCATGGCTAATTATTATGTCTGATGAAATACAATGATTCAGTTTGACAAATTTTGATCTCGGACAGTTTCTTTAACGGATTTTTAATGATTCTTTCAGCAAATTACTCAGAATTGTTACTTAAAATATCATCTCGACATAAGTTAGACTAAATTGAGCATCGCACAAGTCGTGCAAACAATTATTTTGGAATTAGGAAGTTTTTCAGCAGATCGATAGAAGCAACACAAGGAAGTTGGAGTCTATTAAAAATTGCTATTTATCGCTATGAAATGTGTAAAGAATGTGCTTAATAGTTACTTAATTGGGACCAGGATAAATAAGAAAGGATGCGGAAATGTTGGAGGTATCGATCTATGTCGGTAATGTAGTTACCGGTAATGTGTTTACGGTTGGAAACGTAACAACTCCAAAAATGAATAATTAATTAATCTGTTGGATTTAATAATGTTTTTTAAATATCTGGGGTGGCCCTCACCCAACTTTCCGACTACAATGTTGACATTTAAACGATTGTCCGTAAGATAATAATACTACTATTAGATCATAACACAAGGCACCTTTCGATACAAATAACCATAATATTATACTGTCACGTATCTGTATTTTTCTGCGAGATGTTTATTTATTCTTCGATCGCGAGCCGAAAACATGTGGCTGCATAAATGCTGACACATACAGTGAGCCATCCGTGAGCCCTTCATTACGACACAAACCGAAGGCGCCCGATAGGTATAAACTCTTATAGTGCCTAAACCGCTCATCCCATTGATCTGTAAATTTGTATACATATTTAATGTCACTGCAGGATGAGATGGTGTCAGTTTGGTCAAAATCGGATGAATACCTAAGAAAACGTATTTGACAACTGCCACTTCCGGTTGTCAGATTGTCACCAAAAACAATCCAGTTCGTCCCCCGGTAATTCTAAATATGTATGCCAAATTTCAGCCCGATCCGTTGTTCCGTTTGGGCGCTATCGTGTTCACGGACATACGTACACCGTACACACATACACACATACACACATACACACATACACACATACACACATACATTTTCCAGAAATCATTGCAATGGATTCAGGGGACCCCAAAACGCGTATTTCCGCTAAAATCTCAAATTTTTTTTTTCCGTCGATTACAATACTTTCCTTCTAGGAGTCGGAAAGTAAAAAAGGGGTAAAGACGAAAAAGATAAGCACAGGACAACAAAAGCATTTTTTTTTCTGCGGCATCAGGTTGTGGAATCAATTTTGATAGACTATGATTATGAAGTACTCGTTGTATAATTAGTTTGTTTGAACTCACTCAAGAAGGTTGGGAACCGCTGTGTTATATGCTATATGTTTGTTTGTAAAAGCAACATGTACTGACTTAAGTTGGTTAAGATTAAGCATTTTCTTTTTTTGTTTAGCCGTAAAAATAATAGTTTTCCGGGAGGAAGCCGTTCAAAAGACGATAAAGTTGTCATCGTTTCGCACTCTACGAGAGGCATCTTCATCAAGTAACAGTATGAGAGCTACGAAGAGAATTCTCTTTTTATCCTCTTTGACGCGGTTTTCTCCCGGAAATCTACAAATTAACTTAGAACATTGGGTATTAACCATTACTCTTTTATAAGACTCACCGTTCATGATTGTGTTCAGGAAACACACCCTCATGCGCAGGCCCGCTCCTAGCCTCTTGAGCGCTTGAATTATCTTTCCGTTTCAGATGTAGATCTCTACAGTGATTCATTCGTCTTGGTGTAACTAAATAACCTACTATAGAAAAAAACCAAAGGCATCGTCAAATGTTTTTAATTCTAAAAAAGTGTACTTTGAAGTTTATTTTGAGATTTATTAGTGGAAAAGCTGATTGAGCATTAGTTTCGATAGCCACTTTGGTAGCTTCTTGCAAAACCGTTTAAAAAACTGAATAAACAAAACAAATAACATGAAAATCAAATAAGGGCGTCACGAGAAACGAAGCTTTCAAATGTGCTACGTAATTTTATAGAGATGCGTTAATTTTGTTTTCTATTATTTATTTCTTGCTTTTAATAAATAATTTGGCGTACATAAAAAGTATTTACCCTGTTTCCTACACTCTCATCTAAAATACACAGAACTATACAACGCGCAACGACATATACAACAATCACTGAAAGTGCGGATACGGTACTAGTTCGAAAAACTAAGAAAGTAAATTTCATTACAATGCCAGATAACTTGGTGATTCCCATGTCTATGTACGTGACACTGCCGCCCATTCACTCGCCAATTTTACCCGCCATCTATTGCTATGTACATATACAAAAACATAGAAGCCAATAATGGCTGTATAGATTGTTATTGTACATATAACTTTTAAATTTTTGGATTGCAGAACAAGAAATAATTGATAGACACTGCGTGTTATTAGTTTGAACTTGATTATATTCCTGCATTTGCCGCCCCTTGAACGTGCCGCACGCGTGCGTCGCACGCCTTGCACACCCCTTTCGGGCGGGCCTGCAGTCATGCGTCATCCTATGCTTCACGAATCTCGCATGCCGAAGGAAAACGATCTTTCCGTAGTCAGGATCACATCTTTTACTCACAGAAGTCCTTGCGGTCCCTTTTAGATTCGCGGCATACCGAATATTATAAGCGTGTCTCTTGTTCTTCTCTTGGTGAGACACATGCAGCCACACCAACTCAAAAATACACATTTCCACCGCCCAAAAAAAAGTCAAAACAAGAAAAACACACCACAGCCCGTCAAGAGTAACTGAAACATCGTTTCGCCACCTCTTCACAATTAACGCGATCAATGTCTTTCATCAAAATGAAATGAAACGCTGAAAATCACAATTGGTCATGTCATGCAAGAAACGGTTCAAAGTATTTTTCTTTCGTTCTATCTTTCATTCTTGCTCTCTGTTCGTTCCGAAGGAGTTGCTAGTTGCTAGAAGTAATTAATGGAAAGTATCAGTCGTCTATTGGTGCTGCTCCTCACTGATTATAATTAGGTATATTATAAACTGGAATATTATAAACTGGAGCGTCAAGATAAGAAAGTAAAACCGGAGCGTGCACTATGTGCGGTCTCAGCCACTGAAAGGCGAAATTGCGGATATTAAACGTATTAGACGTAATTATTTAACAATTGCTGGCGTTTTATTAGCATTAGTTTTGCCCCATTAGGTGTTTAACAGAGATTGGATATGATCTAGATTGTATATGACCCGTAACTTAAATGGTGTATGTGATATCATTAATAAATAAAACGCCTGCATGCAAAATAATTCCAGGTAGACACAAAAGGTTCTTTGGTTAAGTACATTACTTGGAAAATACCCGTTATGTGATTTATAATGGGTTGGTGTGGTCTTTTGACTCCGTTATCAAACCTTTTCCGTTGCAATACTTATTGTATTTGACACTTGGCTTTTTCCGAAACTCTAAATAAAGCGATTTAGTGTACCATTTGTTAGTCATTGTTACCTGCACAATCTTAACTAACATTGTCATCGGCCTTTTATTATGTTTTCTATAATATTGTGTTACCTAAAGGTGGGTGTACTATAATACATAAATGTCTTTCTAACGCCCTTTATATGTTCCTGGTTTGTCTGCAAACATTTGGCAGTATTGAAAGGATACCATTGTTATCTTGTTACCATTAACTTTTATAAGTATTGTGCAGTTTGATTGTTAAAGCTCGATACTTTTATGATTTCTCAGTATAGCGATATGTATTCAATACTATATCTTTTACAAATGAAAAATACTTCCAGCCAGCTTAACTTTACCTACAGATTGTCCAAAATATTACGAATCAACAAGTTTTTTTTGTGTTATTTTAGCAACTTAAGTTATACAGACATTCTGTGCATTAAAATATGGGAAGTGATCAAAGAAGATGTTGTAAACATTTAGCAAATAAGATTTGTGACATGTGCAGCTTACTGCTGCTATTTTGGATTTAGAATTAGAGATTTGGAAAAGCCATACACACAAAATATATGCCGTATTTCCTGTTAGTTCGGAATTTTAGACTGGATGAAAGGGAAGTAAAAGTAATACCGTTTGCATTCCCATGTTGTGGCGAAAGCCTTCCAATCATGTAGATGATTGCTATTTTTGCTCGATAAGCGTCTCCATATATTCAAAGAAGGATAAGCATAAAATAAAATATCCAAATTTGCCATCAGCATCACGACCTATCCCCCATGGAGAGAACCATCCTCTCCCAAGAACGCAATCCACTTCATCATTATCGATTTTCGACACAGAAGAAATTTCGCCTGTTTGAAGAAACTTGCCTGATTTGACAGAGTGTCTGAAATCACTCTGTCAAATCAGCCAAGTCGCGAAAATTCACAATTTGAAGTTTTAGCAACACCTCACTTTATAAACCAATGCGAGAACTGAATGAATTGGTTAAAGACTTACGTTTATCAAAAGAAAAAGTCGAGTTATTGGGTTCTAGGCTACAGGAATGGAATCTTGTCGCACGAGGTGTGACAATGTCTTCATTTAGAAAGCGTAACGAGCCTATTAAAGCAAATTTTAAAATGGAAGGATCTTTATGAGTTTGATATTCCCCACGATCCTTCTGAATGGTGGCTTTTTATCGTTTCATCAAAATACACAGCTTGAAAGCAGTACTTTTGCATATTCTTTGAATTTATATAATTGGTTAACTTTTAAAGTATCGTATTTTTTATGTACTCATCGAGATCTACTTTTTTGGCGATGAGAACACACCTCCGTAACCAGTGGTTCAAAAATTTGATATATATTTTGATAGATTTTTCTAATTAGGATATTCGAAATTCCTCTTTGCATAACATAATCGATAACTCAAACATTCGTTCATTGGTCATAACGTATGTTCAAGACTATCTTCTAATTGGATGTCCACTGACCAATACCAGGCTAAGACCAGGTAGGTCCAACCAATGGGAGTTCCTTTGACCATAAACAATAACCCCCAGGTCCCATATAAACCCCATGCCTGCCCAAAAACCTTCATTCACCTCTTCTCACGAACAAATCGAACTAAAGTTATACCAAACCCGTCCAAAATGCGTTTCCACAACGACCACGACTATGCAGTCATTAACCGTCCATTGCCACGTGGACCAGTCTGCACTGAAATCTCGCAGAGGTATAAAAAAGTCTCAACAATCGCCGAAGGATCTTTTGGGTAAGACATTTCTGCATTTGTGGATCGCCCATCTTCAAAATTTGGCGAATAAAATATATACTAACTATCTTCTATTGTTTCAGGGAGGTGTTCAAGGCATGGGACACAAAATCACGCGAGATAATCGCTTTGAAGCGCCTGAAAACTGATACACCGATAGACGAGGGCATTCCCGTATGGGCCAAACGGGAGATTGAAATTCTACAAGAGGTCGACCACGAAAATATCGTCAACTTTGTGGAAATCTGTCTGCTACCAAGCTCCGTAGGGGAACTCGAATATTATATCGCGTTGGAGTACTGCCCTTATGACTTATCAAAGTTGATCTACAACAGCGACATCAACTTGAAAACGTCACATATCAGGGAGATCATGGTGCAGGTGTTTGGAGGGTTGCGGTACCTGCATGATGTAAAGAACATCATGCACCGCGATTTGAAACCCTCCAACATCTTATTAGATAAAGAAGGTAATTTAAAGATTGCCGATTTTGGAATGTCCAGAATCATGGAGAGAAATAACCAGAATACCATGTAAGTCTTAAATTCTTTGATAAGTTTTTTTGAACATATGACCTAACCCTACTTTTCTAATTCTAGGTACACGAGCAGGGTATGCACGCTGTGGTTCAGAGCCCCTGAATTGCTTCTGGGCTCGAACAACTATGGTGCTGAAGTTGATATGTGGTCAACAGGCATAATCATAGCATATCTTTTCGCTAGAGACCCCGTCCTGGAAAGTGAGACAGAACAGGGGATGCTGACGTACATCTCGAAACTCTTCGGATCCATAACACCGGAAGCGTGACCGGGTGTTGTGGATCTGCCGTTATACAGCATTATAACACTGCCTCAAGGTGAAGAGAGAAAGGTAAGTCGACTTCATAGTGGTTTTCTGTGGATGTATAGTAAATATTTCTTTCTTCTTGCTGTTATAGGTCGATGAAATATTGGGTGTTGCCGTAGACGAGGAATCAGCGATGGAGTTGATCAACAATTTGTTGGTTTTGGACCCCAAGAAACGGTTATCTGCCGCGGAAGCTTTGATGTCAAATTTTACTTTGGAATCTCCTACTAAAGGAGAATTAAAAGCGTTGTTGGTAAAGAGTGGAAAAATAAATCCAAACTGTCCAAAGAAGAGGGCATGGGATGCTGAGGAACAACCCGAACATTCTAGGCAAAACCACAAGAAAACTAAGCCTTGTTAGTCGTTTTGAGCAAAATGCCAAATATTGCCTTTTGCTCAAAACAACCAACTTAACTTGGTGCTTCTTTTCGGATTACATAAAGCGTACTTGTGATGATTTTTCTAATGTGATTTATTTTTAACTTTTGTATATAACATTTGTATAAACTATTGTATATAATTTTTGGCACTCCCTAAATAAATGATTTTTAGTATATTTTCTTCGTTTAATTTCTATTGCTGTACATTTGCGGGAACGTTACAGGTATAAAACCTTTTCTTTTCAAAACAACCGTTATTTAAACAGTTATTTATATGTTACCTACAAAGTAAATTTGTCGCAAATAATTAATAATGCGATAAGAATATAATGACAATACCTGTGTGTTTTGTTTTCATATTTATGGTAGTCTCTTTTATAATAAGGTATTTAAAAGTATGTTATGAAATACCTACCTAACCGTTACTTTTTGCAATGCCTGTACGGATTAGCTTATACCCTAAGTTTGGGAGCCTAATGAAAAAAAGTTTAAACTATTTCTGAAAAATCCGGAATTGACCAATAATGACTACGTTAACTTTTACTGAAAAGTACTAGTTATAGAAGATACATACTTTTGACATACACAATTAGTTGTTTGTTTAACTTCTCTATGTTGTTTTATTTAAACTTGCTGAAACAATTTTAGATAGTAGTCCTATTTTTGGTCAAATGAATGTTTTTTACTTACCGACTAGTATCCTACAAGGAACGTATTGTAATCGACGGAAAAAATCGAGATTTCAGCGGAAATACGCGTTTTGGGGTCCACTGAATCGATTGCAATGATTTCTGGAAAATGTATGTCAGTATGTATGTACATATGTGGGTATGTCTGTGAACATGACAGCGTCCAAACGGTACGACGACGGATCGGGCTGAAATTTGGTATACGCATTTTGAATTGCCAGGGAAAGAACTGGATTGTTTTTGTCCAGAATCTGACAACCGGAAGTGGCAAATGTTACATGCATCTTCTGAGGAATTTATCCGATTTGGGCCAAAGTAATATCAGTTCATCCCCAGTGATTTTAATACTAATTTACAGATCAATGCGATGGACGGTTTAGGCCCTATTAGCGTTTATAGAAGCGGCTTGACAGAACCCACAGCTTTCGTTGCGAATTGTTTTGACAAACGACAATGCCACTGATATGCCATGACATGTCAGTATGACAAATGTAATTCTGTCATAGAAACTGACGTTAGGTACACTTCATTGTGCCAACCATGGGCGCCGACTTTTGAAAATTTCAATGGGTGCACTGTTAGAATGAAAAATATTTAGAAAATATTAAACAATCGAATAAACAGTAACTTTATTATACGTAGTTAAATACAAAATAATTACCTAATCCTAACACAAAAAATTGCACAATGGCGTGAGCAGCTTTCTATAGCTGATTGATAGTTCTGTAATAAAAAATATCTGGGGTGGCCCTTATTCAACTTTCCGACTAATGGTTGGCACAAAGAAGTGTCTTTTACACTTTTGCAATAAAATTATTCAATTTTGTGAAGCCAAAGTCACTCAGGACACTACCTAACGTCAATTATATTGGCGTAATAACATTTGTCATTATGTGATGTCATGTCAGTGGCACAAACATTGTCAAAATCTGACAATTTGCAACATAGAGACGAAGGCTGTGGATTCTGTCAAACTGCTTCTATAAATGTTTATAGCGCACAGTTTATCCCAGTGATCTGCAAATTTGTATACATATTTACTGGAGAATTAGTCTCTTAGTCCAGTCATTATGTCGGAAAAAACGGGTTAGAAATGCAAATGAACCGAGAAGGCTAAATTTTTAATATGACCTGGGGGTGCCTACAAAAGCCTAAAAAAGTATTCATTCAAAATTATCTTATCTCAACTGGAAAAATAGCAAAAAACAAATTTAACTACCTTAAATTTTGACTTTTTCGATCGATATCTCAATAACGATGAACGAAAGTTAAAAAATGTATAGAACCTAAAGTGTTGAGGGTAAAAAAGCAACAAAAAAGTATTTATTCAAAATTATCGTATCCAACGGAAACCCGAGTTATTGAAAAAAAAAAAAAACGGAATTTAACCCTTTTTTCAAGATGGCGGAAAATGTACATAGGAAATTTTGGTCGACAATTTGAAGTTAACTTTTTCTAGCTCCTCCACGTCATATCAAAAATTTAGCCTTCTCGGTTCATTTGCATTTCCAAATGTATATAATGACTGGACTATCTGGAGAATAAGTTGGTATGAGATTAATCTCAATCAGAATCCCTCAGAAGACGCATGTAGTATTTGTCACTTCCGGTTGTCAGATTGTTACCAAAACCAATCCATACATATTTTTTTATATATTTATATATGGTCTATATATATATTTCTCCATTGAGCTTCCACCTTTACTCTTTGGCTATACCGTCCTGATGAGGACTAAACTAATAAGTCCGAAACACGTGTATGCGGTTGCATTTTAGATGGCGGATATGCCCGAAACAGATTTCTACTTGTTTATTTTTATATATTTTTATAATATTTATGATACAATATAAGGAATCGTTTTTTCACACTTTACAAGAGTTCACGAAAAAAATTTTTTTTTCGGAAACAGTATATTGTGATCAAGCCGAGACAGCGGTTCTTTTCCGGACCGAGAGATGAGATGAACAGACGAGCATAGCGAGCCTTGGCACTTCTTGAGCCCCGGAAAATCACTTTCTGGATGTGGAACACACAACTGTTTATCCTACACAAGAATATCGTAATGTTTAAAGATTTAACACCCAGTAAATTAATTTAGCAAGAGCAGAGGTTTTATTTCACCCTACTGCTAATTCTTAACCTTGCCATATGGATAATACGAATAAATAACTACAGTAGAGTCTCGATACAGTGAACTAACTGATAATCGGTTTTGTCACTCGACCGAGGTTGTTCATTATTTAGAGTTTAGGTAAAAATACACAACTGTGATACTTGCAGTTTGTTTATTACATTATACAACATTTTATGCTACTATATATTCATGCTATTATAGTACATTAATGAAGTAAAATAAAATGAAAATAAAGGTTTAAATCCTTAAATAAAGTGATAATAAATAGCAATACATAATCACAAATGTACGCAACAGAAAATAAAAAGATTTTTATCCGAATTATCACTTACACACTGCACTGCTAATCTTGTATAATTGTTAAGAAATACAAAATTCGGTTCTTGTGAGGAAAATGTTCTCGCAGTGTACTTGCACTTGCAGGCTCGCATTAGAATTTGAAAATTGGAAAGCTTGCGCCCCGATGCACCTATGTAGTCGGCGCCCATGTTGCTAACGATGTAGCTGGAAAGTTAGGTGAGGACTACCCCAGATATTTTTACACATATTTCAATTATTTCAATTATTATTACTGTAAATTTATGGATAGGTAAGTTCCAGGTAAAACTGTTATAGTAAAACACAATACACATTTTTAATCATTGTTTACATACATATTGATATCTGTTTCTCTGGCCCATTAACGCAGGGACACACACGAACTTTCCCCGTATTACTTCATTTGTATCCTTTGCCGACCATTAAGTAAATCTGTCACAGATTAACTTCATAACGTGATTAGCAGATAATGGAAATTAATACATACCATGACCAAATTTTCTACTTAAAAGTATGTATGAAATAATCGGCTAACTGTTACAAGATTACTTTACAATAAGGATTACAGCACTAAAGAAAATAAATTCAAACAAATGTTAACCATACTGCATTTATAATAAATTTTTCTGAGTGTACGGAATTCTCGCACAATTAATAACAATGCATGACAAGTCTTTAAGCCAGTTTTGTTTGGCCCTTTGTATTGATTTGTTTCCATATTGTTACCTGTCGTATAAGATGGTATTTCAAAGAATATTATCAAATACCTACCTAACTGTTACTTTTTAACATAATAGGTATACCGGGTATACGGCTAGTTTACAATCTGAATTGGTGGGTTAAATGAAGAGAAAATTTAAACTAAATTTAAACAGACTGCAATATTAACACAAAGACGTTTTGTAAGAGCCTGGTTTTAATATTTCTGTATTAATTTTTACCCACCTAATGCTTTACCAGTGTAAAGAGAAGTACTGTAATAATGACTATAAATTTGACTCCCAATTATTTTCGACCAAATACACGTTTTTGTGGCTCAGAATCCAAAATCTAATTATTAATGAAGTGTATAAACACAATTATTCAATTTTGTAAAGCCATAGCCACTGAATGACATTTGTGGTAATGATATATAATGTCATGTCATGCCAGTGGTACTGACGTTTGTCAAAATGTGACAGTTTGCAACACGGCGACAAAGGTTGTGGATTCTGTCAAATTGCTTTTGAAAACGATTATAGCTCCTAAACCGTTCATCCTACTGCTCTACAAATTTGTATACATATTTAGGGTCACTGGAAGGTGAACTGATATCAATTTGGTCTAAATCGGATAAATCCCTAAGAAGATGCATGTAACATTTGCTTGATTGTTAGATTGTCACCAAAAACAATCTAGTTCGTCCCCCGGTAATTGTAGATGTGTATACCAATTTTCAACCCGATCCGTTGTTCCGTTTGGGCGCAATGTTCACGGCCATACACACATACATACATTTTCTAGAAATCAGTGCAATCGATTCAGGAGACTCCAATTTCCGTCGATTACAATACTTTCCTTCTAGGGTACTACTCGGAAAGTAAAAAAAAAATATGTCGGTCTAGGAGTGTGTGTCAAAATTTTAAATTTTGCCTGCTCCAATGCGTTACCAGTTGTCTAGATTTAAAAAATGGCATTGTAATAACCTTCACAAAAATTCTTTAGTTCAAGTCGCTGTATGTATGAATGTAGTGTCGGCCATGTGCTGTTTAATTTATAATAATACATTTATTGAAAATAGAAGAACCCTAATACAACTTAGTTAACATACATAACAAATGAATATAAACTCAGATAAGAAATCATAACATGCATACATTTATCCTAGACATACTTATATAAATACAAATAACAATTCTATATTCTTCAGCTCTCTTTTAAACAACTCTAAGCTAGACAACCCTTTGAGGGTTGGAGGCAGACTATTATATTTTACAAATCCTTTGTGAAAGAGGGAATTCATACCTTTTTTAGTTCTACTGACTGTAACATGTACATCATTTCTACGTCTTGTCAAATAAGGATGTATTTCATTATTATACGTGACCAAGCTGGAGAGGTATGCCGGAGACATTCGCTTTACAATTTTGAAAATTAAAATCAAGGTGAAATATGCAATACGGTCCTCAACTGACCTCCATTCAAGCGTTGTTAAAGTTATTGGTGTATACCGATTGCAGCGTAATATTGTTCGCATACCTCTATTTTGCATTTTTTGAAGTGTTGCTTTTTGATTTTCATTCAGAAGATACAGTATACTAGCACAGTAGTCAAAATGGGGTTGAATAATTGCTGAATATACCTTTACCCTGGTAAACATTGAAACGCACTGCGAAACTCTACTAAAAAAGAATAACTTCTTGGATATTTTACGACTTATGTACTCAAAATGATGCTTAAATGTCAAATTATTGTCCAACACAAATCCAAGGTATTTTATGTGGTCCACAATTTCCATTTTTTGATTGTCTATCATGATATTGATGTTATCAATGTCAAGTTGAGAATAACGATATTTTCCAGCACAAATCATTGCTTTTGATTTCGCTACATTCAGCTTTAGCTTATTCTGGGAGAAGTACTTAGACAATCTAGATAGCTGGCTATTCATTTTCTGCGGTGCATTCTCCAGATTTGCATACTGAACAGCCACCAAAGTATCGTCTGCAAATAAATTAATGAAATCGAACTCAGCTGCGTATTGTAAATCATTTATATAGACCAAGAATAATAGCGGTCCTAAGACACTTCCCTGTGGGACACCCCAGTTAACTTCTCTCTCAGATGATGTAATATTTTCAACGCACGTTACTTGTTTGCTATTAGTCAGATAATCCTCAAACCACTTCAATGCAACTCCACTAATACCAAAGTACGCCAACTTTTTCAACAATATGCTTCTATTAATCGTCTCGAAAGCGCGTTTTAAGTCAAGTATTACGACTATAGTATATAATTCCGTGTTTGTGTTATTATTCAGCATAGCCAACAAACACTGAAGTGCCGTTTCACAGGAATGTTTCTTTCGGAAACCAGACTGATGGTCCATAATAAGATGGTTTGCATGGAAATACTCCGCCATTTGATTATACACAACCATTTCAATAATTTTTTCTAAAGCGGGTAAAGTAATTATAGGTCTGAAATCCTCAATTTTATTAGAATTATTCACCTTTCTAATAGGAACAATGGTACTTAATTTCAATTTATCTGGAACATTACCCTGTTGCAAACTATTGTTAACGAAATTCAGCATGACGTGTCCAGCCACCTCAAAAAGACTTTTCAGCATTTTATTACTTAATACTGCGTTCGCCTGGAACTTATTATCGAATGAATTGACTATTTTTCTCAGCTCTTGCATTGTTATTGACCTAAACTGACTAAAACTACATATAATTTGCTTAAAATTACCCTGCGGGTACCATGCCATATCACTACTGAATACTGCAACAATATCCGATACACTGTCAATAAAGTAATTATTAAAACTCTCAGCTATTTCTGTTTTGGTATCAATTTCATTATGGTTGTATACTATGCTTTTCAGACTCGTTTCAGTAACTTTTTACATCGATTTAAGTGTCTTCCACATGGCAGAGGGATTCTTACTATGTTTGTCGATTTTATTATTGTAGTAATTTTTTTTCGATTTTTTTAAGTTAAGTACTTCATTTCTTTTACTTTTATAGTCCTCCCAATAGGTGTTCTTACTGTCAACATCAGCACAACTCTTAAACCTTCTATATGCTTGATCTCTTTCAACACATGTTCCTTTAATTTGTTTATTAAACCATGGCAAGTTGTTTCTCTTACACTGAACAGTTTGCAAAGGAGATATGGAGTCTAGTATTAATTGACACTTAGCAAAAATATCGTCGTAAATAATGTCAACATTCGCTGAATCTAAAATCCAATTAGCATTAATCAACTGACCCTTAATTTCATCCCATTTTGCGGGCTTTAAATTCCGAAATGATTTTATAACCTGTAACTTAGGCGTAATGTCTCCAACTACCATTTCCGTAATTATAATGGAATGGTCGCTTATCTTAGGTAAGTCTAACACTGATACATTCACTCCTTCACAATTTACAATAACATAGTCAATCAATGATTCACTTACATTAGTACATCTGGTAGGGGTGGTAACAATCTGTTCTTATAAAAAAATTATTCGTTGGACTATGTATTAAGACCATATTTAGGTAAGTACAAGTTTGTTTAATTTGTAGTTCTTCTGTTTCATTCTTTCTAAATACTTTTAGTTTCCTGAAGAATCCACAAAAGGTGTCGAAATATTGCAAGAACAAATACCAGAATTTTCTAATCCGGATACACCAAATTCTTGTTCGCACAAATTTGTGCTTGGTTTAAACATTCGCCCATTGGCCATAACTCATAACGGTTTATCAAGATTATCTTGCGATTGGACACCATGCCCATTGACCAATACCAATTCCATACCTGCCAAATTCGACCAATAGCAACCGCCCTACCCCTAAACAATAACCAAAGGCCCGATATAAAAGACCGTGTCCGCCCTAAGCCCTTTATTCAGTTTACCTTATTAGCAAGGAACAGAGAAACGATTAAACAACTCCAGTCAAAATGGTTTTCCAAAACGATCATGTCTACATTTCCGCCCAAAGCAGTGAAAAAGCGACAACACCGACCTCTGCAGAAGTCTCATCAAGATACCAATTACTATCGACAATCGCCGAAAGATCTTTTGGGTAAGTGTTCCTATACCAAGAAACTTTTTCTGGAATTTTAACAAATAACTTTATTATATTTCCGTGAAGTATTCAAAGCCTGGGATGGGAAGTCACGAGATATAGTGGCTTTGAAGCGTCTGAAGTTCGAAGCACCGATGGAACAGGGCATTCCCATATGGGCCAAGAGGGAGATCGAAATTTTAGAGGACCTAGACCACGAGAACGTCATCAATTTCTTGGAGGTCTGCCTTCTACCAAGTTCCATAGGGCAACTAGGGCATTACATAGCCCTGGAATACTACCCTTTGGACTTGTTCACCATCATGTACAGCAACTTAATCAAATTAGAGGTAACCCACATTAAGGACATAATGCAGCAGGTCTTTAGTGGATTGAAGTATCTTCACGAGGTCAAAGGGATAATGCACCGAGATCTGAAACCAGAAAACATCTTAATCGATAGAGAGGGCACTATTAAGATAACTGATTTTGGGTTGTCTAGAAAAATCGACAACAACAAGCAGAATCGAATGTAAGTCCCATAGTTTCCGATTAAGTTTTTCTGTACATGAACTAACCGTAACATTCTGATTACAGGTACACCTGCAAGGTTTGCACACGGTTTCGGGCTCCAGAATTACTCCTTGGATCGCATAATTACGGCGCTGAAGTAGATATGTGGTCTGCTGAAGTAATGATGGCGTATCTCTTCGCTGGAGATCCGATCTTGGAGAGCGATACGGAACAGGGCATGCTATCGTCTATCTGTAAACTTCTTGGATCGATTACACCGGACGTTTGGCCGGGTGTCGTCGATCTACCGCTTTATGATATCGTAACACTCCCTCAAGACGAAGTGAGAAAGGTAAGAGGACTCTTCAGAGGTATTGTTTGGGTGTATATTAAATATTTTTTTGTTATTATTATTATAGGTTGATGAGGCTCTTGCAATGATCGGCGAGGAACCATCGGCGTTGGAGCTTATAAACAACTTGCTCGTGTTGGATTCGAGGATGCGATTCTCTGCCACCGAAGCCTTGGTGTCACATTTTATTCTCGATGCTCCCAAAGGAGAATTCAGGTCATTGCTGATGCACCATGGAAAAATTCATCCAAATCCATCCAAGAAGCGGTTGAGGGGTGTCGAAGAACAACCAGAAGATTGCGAGGGAAACCGCAAGAAATACAAGTTAGGTTAGTCGTTTTGAGCAAAACGCGGTAAACGTTTTGCTCAAAATTACCAACTTGGGTTTCTTTTGGGTTTTTATAAAAATGACTAGTCAGTGATAAGATTTTGATTTTGATTGTGATAGGATTTTAAACGTGATATCCTGATATGTTGATATGTTGATGATATATGTATATTTTTTGTATACGCCAAATAAATTGAGTTTTAGTGTATTTTCCTCTATTATTTCTATTGTTGTAAACTTAACAAATAAATTCCAGGTAAATTATTTTAATAACACATAATACCCATCCCAAAGCATTGTTTAGGTACGTATTTTGGAAACAACCGTTAATATTTTATCGGATTTACCCAGGTACCAATCAAACCTATTCGACATCAGTTTATTTCTATTCATTTGTCTCCACATGTTGTGTCGACACGTAAATTCTCGTGGGTCATATAAGGACGTAATGACAATACATACCAAAGCAAAACTTTAAGTCATGTTTCTTTGGTCATTTGTACCGTTTGTTTCCATAGTAACGGTTTTCCTATAGTTATGGGTTTTCCGCTAGGACTAGGTTGTGCATTATACCCTTTTAAATAATTTATTAAAGCGGATTTTTCGTGAGTAATAACTACCTTGTTTATGGCATAACGGATTTTTCGTCAATAATACCAACCTTGCTCTTGGCATCACTTTCTTTCATCCAAATCATAACCAAACCAAATCTTTTTAATGATTAATGCGATAAAATGGTTTTAACCCCACTGTGACGTCACGACTCCGCAATAACATCACGCCTTGAACAACCTTGAATACTAGTCATGCTCTTCGTAACTGTCGTTCAATCCCGATTTTCTTTATTTTCCCATCTAGAAATCCACACCTACACTAGCGTTAATAATCTGGCTAATATTAAAACGCGAAAATTTCGATTTATTCCTTTAGAAAATGCCATTGTTACTGGTACTATTTATCGCCGCGGGTGATATTCCTACGCCGGTTGGTCACATGCCAGGTGAATCAGGTTTTTGCACGTTGTCTTTGCCGGCGTTCATTTTGACTTATTGATGGTTTCTCCTTGATTTTCCGCGGAAAAATCACCGGACTACCGTGAAAAATGTCAGCGCGTGTTCTTTTCCTGCAGGGAGACGTTTCTCGACTTGTTTATCCTCGGAAATCGGTGAGTGAACTTGTTTAATTTGCTGTTGAAGGTAGACTCATGGTAGACCACATTCCTTGTTGTTGAAAATCGTTCATAACCTCAATCGGCGAAAGTCTAGACCTGTGTTACGGTCAATTTTCTATGTTCTAATACCCGAAGAGATCAACAACGGTGTTTTCTTTTTTTTAATTTCATGTTGGAAATTTGGAATTTCTGCGACGGATTTGAACCAAACTATGATCTTGAGGACTCGGTAAGTCCCTTGAAATATTGTAATTGGATACTGTATGTTGGAAATCAAGTGAAATTTGTCGAATAACATGTGTGGTTCTTATATTTAGGTTAGGAATGAGGATTGTGATCTTCGCTGGTTTTGTTTCGGCAATGATTTTTGAAAAATGTATGTATGCATGACAGCGCCCAAACAGTAGAACGGATTAGGATGAAATTTGAAACAAAATTTCAAAATTGATATTTGAAAAATTTCAACCGATTTGAATGAACCTGGCCTCTTTAGAAAGCCCATAACATACTAAACAGGGGGATACCACTAGGTTTACAAATCATGCCCCCATCTCTTATCTCTATCTGTCATCGCAGTTTGTATAAACCCATCTCCGTCCCTCATGGCACGCCAAGCTGTTGGAGAGGGCACTACTAGCGGCAGTTTTGCCGGTACATGTATTACAGATCTCTGTACGAAAAATGTCAAAGTTCTAGTTTTTAATCACAGATAGCACGCAATTCGACTGATTGTGATTGGATAAACAGAATTGTAAATTTTGTTTTACATTAGACATTGAAATTTGTCACATTTGACGTTCAAATTTGTGCAGTTTGGCTAGTTTTCTAAGTATCTTGCAAATTTTGAAAAATCGAAAATATGCAATTGTGCATTGTTTGTGGTCGTGCTGAGGACGAAGTTTTAAAACTATTTTGCTTCCCAAAAGACCCGCAGAGGTAAGAAACCAGCTTGAAGAAATACTTTTATTTTAAACAAAATAAAGATGCAACAGAATAAAGGACTTAAGAGACTGATTTTTAACAATTACAATATTTTAGGTCCGATGTCTGGTTAAGATCGATGGGATTAGCACGGATTAGCAAGGAAAAATTTCTACTTTTTATAAAATTTGCAATGAGCATTTCTCTGAGAGTCATTTTATACCGAAATCATGCCCATTGCGTGTAAAGCGGGATGCAATACCCACAATTCCTGCATCTGGCAACATATTGAAGTGTAATACAACTGATTTAAGTGTATGTATAATTTGCTCCTCAACTATTTGTTTGGAATTTCAATATCTTCACCATATATATTATTTCTATATTATTTCTTAGGAAACACCACAACCAGCTCAGAGCAACATTCACAAAGCAGTATCCATGCTCTCAATTGCATCTTCTAACACAAATGTAAGTATACCAGATATTTAAAAATATTTAAATATCTATATATGTATAATAATAGTATGTAAATATCAGTGCCATCAGTTGCTATCTATCAATGAACAAAATAATTTTCAATGTGACTACTTTTATATTACATATACTGCTGCAATTCACACTTCAAACTTTTAGAATGAGACTGTGCTAGAATTGCTTCCAGCCCAGAGCAACATCCAACAAGCAGAGCCCATCCTCTCAATTGCACCTTCTGGCATAAATGTAAGTAGTACCACATCTTTAAAAATATGGATAAACATGTTACTATTGTTGCTATATATCAGTGAACAAAATTATTTTCAAATGACTACGTCCATATTGCATGCAGTATATGCATACTTCAAATTTTTAGGAAGAGAACGTTCTACAATTGCTTCCAGCCCAGAGCAGCATCCAGCAGCCAGAGCCCACCCCCTCAATTGCTCCTTCTGACATAAATGTATGTAGACCCATATTTTTAAAAATATTTATAAACATGTTACTATTGTTGCTATCTATCAGTGAACAAAATTCCTTTTAAATGACTGCTTCCATATTACATGCAGTTCAATGTATACTTGAAATTTATAGGAAGAGAATTAATGTGCTAAGAGTAGCATGTGGGAAGCAGATTCAACACAACTGTTAATACTAGTTGTTTGAAAATACATACAAACATGTTGTTATTGTTGTTATGCCTTAGCCAACAAAGTTCAAAACAACCATATCATTATTATTCTTATTTACTCTTTGTTATGTAATTTCCTATTGTAATTGATAATTCATTTATTTCAGACATGCAAACACCATAGTATGGAACGTTCTATGAGAAAGACTTTAAGAAACAAGATTAAGCAGCTGAAGAAAGTTCAAAAGGAATGCCGCAAACGGGGAAATAAACTTGCTGATTTACTGAGTGATTCCTCGTTAGAGTTGAGGCTCAACAATATGTTGGCCAGCCTAACCCCTGTTAGCGCTACATTTATTGCTGGCCAAATACGTTGCGGGAAGGGTTCACCATACGGGAGAAGATGGAAGTTGGACGAGAAGATTTTAGCCCTAGCGCTCATGAAACGTAGTCCTAAAGCATATTCATTGCTTCGGAAATTTACTACTCTTCCATCAAAAAACACGCTAAACCGGCTATTGCAGAGAATTCCATTTGAAACTGGAATAAACATGCACATTCTAAAGCACCTTTCCGAATGCGTTCAGGAGAAGGAAGCAAGTGGTCGGTATTGCACATTAGCGTTTGACGAGATGGCAATTCGCGAGCACATCGAATATAACGCCGCGAAAGATTGCATCGATGGGGTTGAAGACCTAGGAGGAGGGACAGAAGGAAGAACTGAGCTCATCGCAAAATATGCTATGGTTTTCCTGGCTCAGGGAATCACTTCAAATTGGAAGCAGCCCATTGCTTACTATTTATCACGAAAAGGTTTGTCAACTGAAAAACTGGAAAAAATCCTTCTTGAAGTGCTCAATGCAATGTTTGAAGTGAACATTCCAGTTATAGCAACAGTATGTGATATGGGGACTAGCAACGTAAGAGCGTTACAAAATTTGGGTTCAACCGTTGACAAACCATATGTTGTTGTTGCTGGTAACCGGATATCTACTTTGTTTGATGTCCCTCATTTGCTGAAGTGCACACGAAACCTTTTTCGCAAACATAATGTTTTGCTGCCATGCATAACGGCAAATGATTTGGAGCAAACCTTACAGGCACGATGGGCAGACCTTGTCACTGCATATGAGGCTGATAAGCAAAACCCTTACATATTCCGGCTGCTTCCCAATATAAAAGATGATTATCTTACATCTGAACTCAGCAGGGCAATGAAAGTAAATGTAGCAGCTCGCATAATGAGTAGGTCTATGGCATACTGTGTTTATAGTTTAATACATAAAGGTAACAATGCAATATCAATCATTATATTTTTAACCTAACTGATTGAATTTTATAGGACAACTACCATCTCGTGCAGTCGCAACAGCAACATTTGTTTATAACATAGACCAGATGTTTGACAGCTTAAATGGTTCATCTGCGACTCATCCAGACCATAAACCGTACAGGTATATCAAATAAATTTTTACTTGCCACAATTATAAATAGGCCTTAATTGCTGTGTCAGATAAGTTTATTTTGTTTCCGATCTTTAGCATTAACAGTTACTGAGAGTTTACTGGTGGGTGAATAAACATGATAAATTACGGTTTTGTTGTTTATACTTTTCAATGCATACAATAATTATGGTATTAATATTAAAAAATAGTAATGTCATTTGTTTTAAAATTGTACACCAACTTCTTAGAAAGGCATAACTTCTTACAGTTTTCATTTGTGTTGTTGACTACCCACAGGAATGATAAAATATATTTTTGCTACAAAATCATGTATAGCATGTACACTATTTTCTGACATTTTATATCCACACTTTTGATTATCTACAATTCTGTCTCGTTTTATTACAGATGTTCAGTAAATTCAACGTCTGGGCATTTTGAATTTTGGGCAAAATGTTTCGAAGAAGTTAAAAAATGGCGTTATATTAGAACTGCAAATGACATAACTGCTTCAAACCCCTGGAAACCCCCCTCACAACGAGGGTGGATGTATACTCTAAAGGCCATGCAGGATATTGGGACGACATTAGCAGAGAAAGGAATTCATGCTTTTAGACCACGCAATCTGAATCAGGATGCCATAGAAAACTTATTTGGTGGGATAAGGAGTGCCTGTGGTTGCAACGAAAACCCAACTGTGCAACAATTTATTGGTGGATTAAAAACTCAAATAATAAGCCGTTTATGTACACCAGATATTTCCAACACAAACTGTCAAAAAGACAGCTTTGAATTTTTATCACACTTTCGTAGTTTTTTGGAATGTGATTTACAAACGGTAGAGGTAACTCCACAATCCAACCAACCGTCGACTACAGAGCCCCCGAATATGCCTGACATAGAATACTCTATAAACAGTGGATCATTCGAGTGCATGTCAGTAGCATATGTGGCAGGTTTTATTCTAACAAAAATATTTGTTGGCTGGGAGTGTGAGGTATGTTCATCAGACCTCAGGTCTGATGAAATGGAACCATGTAACGCCTTCATTGTGCTGAATGATGCCAGCAAGAGCCAAAAGTTGCACTACCCAACTGAAAAATTTGTGTCATTTTTAGGACACGCAATAACAAAACTCGAGTCTGAATTGTCTTCTTTCCGACATCATCTTGGTCTACACAACAGTCTGTTGTAGACCGATTAAGGACATGCTTAAATTTCAATTTCCTCTCATGTGACCTTCATAAAGAAGCATTAGAGCAGAAATTGCTAATTTGTGTCACTCGAATCGGAATAAAGTGGTATTGTACTCGTGTTGTGCGAGACGTACAACACGCTAATAAAATGAGTAAAAGAAGAAAACAAAAAAAGATTTTACATGTATAATTCATCGAAATATAGGATGTGCACGTTTATTCCGCATTCAAATCGACCATGTTTGGAATAAAATTGTATGATGGTGAATGCTTGCCTTTTATTTCTGTTATTATATTTTATTTTCGTAATTGAGTGTGCACTATGTAACCAAACAAACCCAACGACATTATTCAATAGATAACCTGCAATATCGACAATTTACGCTAGTTTCCTCGAGCGCCATCTACGTCTAGCTTGCGCTCTCGTAGGCATGAGAAATAGCATGTAGTGGGTCATCTGGTAGTAATCTGTGATACTAAATGTATGGTAGTTATGGCAACTGGATAAAACCTGATCATAACAATATGTGTACCTAACGTGAGAAGTATTACCGCTATCTATGAACAAATCTTAGAGTATATAGCAGCAAAAGAAAACACAAATCATGATTTAATTGCCATAATGGCAACTTCAATTCAACTTCAATTACTAGTAGAAACGAATTAATGAACATTGTCCATGTTAGGCTCGACGATTCCCGCAGGGCTACCAACAAACAGGCTGCATAAGGCAGATTTTCACCTGATCATAACAATATATATACCAAACGAAAGAAGATTTTTGCTACCTCTGGGAGTTATGGCAACGTGATATTACCTTATTAGTGGTAAAAAATAACTAACGAACGTTGAACATTATTCGTTCCTATATACAGTATACGTCATAGGCGCAGAACCAGCAATAAAAGTTAGCATAAAAAAAATCAACCCATTTCAATGAACTGTACCCTTTTCAGAAAGCCCATAACATACTGAATGTATGGTAGTTATGGCAACTGGATGAAATCATAATTACTACCAAAAAAAAAAAAATGAAAAAGAATGTCGCTATTTTCGCAAATTTTCCCATTTTACAAATCTCATATCTCCGTTAGTACTGAACGAATCTTGGAGTATATAGCAAGAAAAAAAAACACAAACCTAGCTTTAGCTGTCATAGTTATGGCAACTTCAAATCAAAACAATTACTGGTAGAAAGAAAAATAATTAACATTGTTCGTTTTACGCTCGACGTTCCACAGGGCTGCGAACAAACAAGCAGCATAAGGCAGATTTTCACCTGATCATAACAATATATATTGTAGTGGTTTGAAATTATAAAATATGTTATTTTTTATAAAAATCGAGTACCTGGGAAAGAGAAACAGACGTTCGTTAATTGGTAGACATTGTTAAGGAGAGGATAAACAAAAAAGCCGAAAAAAGAAAGAAAATAGAAACAGACTGACAAGACAATTTTGAATGGGGACGTTTTAAAAAAAGAACGAGATACTTGAAAAGTTTATTGAAAGACTAGAACACCCTTTGGTCTAAGTACAAATAAGAAACCCAAGTAAGAAAATTGGCCAACAATATAAAGAAGAATGAAGAACGAAGAGTGACGAAAGAAGAGAGAAAGTTTAGAAATTATTGTATTTCGATATTTTAGGGGAAAGGTTAATTTTTTAAATTTGACAAATCAAATTAAAGTTATTGTTAAAAGAATCCAAGTTTTTAAAGATTGTACTACTCGTTTTGGCTCTCAACGAAGGAGTTTTACAATTAAATTGGCGCCCCACGTTGGGGAACATTATTTGCTCCTATATACAGTATACGATATAGGGAACACAGCAAGAGACACAAGGAATTTACAACCCAATTGGGAAATTGTGAGGCAATTCCCAAAGAAGGGAATTACCCGTGCCAAAAACGCGGAAATAAATTAAAATTAACCATTGACGCGGAAGTGTAAGAACCATTGATAAGGCGGACTTATTTCAAAATTATAAATCTCGTAAATCCAGTAAACTGTTCTATGGGAACATAGCAAGAGACCCAAGGAATTTGCAACCCAATTGGGAAATTGTGGGGCAATTCCCATACATTGGTAACCCCAACACTGCAGCACGCAGCTGATATTACCACACGTACCCGACGCGACAGCACGCACTAAACAATACATTTAAAAACACAAGCCCAGCTGCGAAACAGTACCTGAATCCCTGAGAATCCTACCCAAAAGTCAAATTCCTGTGAACCTCGAAGAACCAACGAGTTGACCCCAGTTAAAGTTTTTTAACCCATATGTACGCCCTGCCGCAACCGACCGTTCCTGTCCAAGAAATTCCGCCAAAACCTCTCAAGATTTAGGGTAATTTAAAATTTTTGGCCCATTGGAGGACGGCTGTGGTAAGCACTTTTACTAAAGAAAATGCAACACAAATAAAATGTATTTATCATATTTGACAATCAAGTCATTATCACATCATTTATAGTCATTTATTTAATTTAAATATATTTTGAAATGACTAACGTGGAATCTTCAAACGAAAATCCAGAACTAGAAAATATTTCAAATAAAAAATTGCCACGTTTTTGGTCTTCAAATCCGGAGATGTGGTTCATGCAGGTAGAGTGTCTATAAAACTAAGCATAATCTTGATGCAAATCTACCGACAGAAATCATTTCAGCAGATTTTGACATCGTTCAAAACCCACCAGAGGATAATTTATACCAAACGCTTAAAAAGGTTTCTTCAGACTCTTATTATGTCAAGAAAAGCGTTTGGACGATTTGCTTTCCGGATCACTGATGGGTGATCTGACTTCTATCGAACGATGCTAACAACTGCTGGAGGTTCTCAAGTGGTTAGTCAAAATTTAATTTTGAAGCTCCGGCAGATGAGATTGCCAAAATTCATCTCTGTTGCTCTGCTTTCCTATGGCAAACAGGACATCTCCGATCTATTGTCCATAGATAAGATATGCGATTCTTTAGAACCATCATCTATAAATTAAAATTCGATAGAAGTCAAAACAATACCTTATTCATCTATCGAGGATTGTTAAAAGATTTTTTAAATTTTTCGTTAACGTGTCAAATTCTACTAACCAATATATCACAGTAAGAACGCGCTTTAGAACTCCAAATTTACCTTGTTTCTGAGGTCAAACATGTTAACAACGCAAATTCAACGGAATGCTGTCGTCATTGCAATACATGGAAGGTAAAGTTTGTTTAACACGTTATTTTACAGGTTTCCCGGGTGTATTGGATTGATTGAC
This sequence comes from Aphodius granarius, assembly GCA_963971325.1. NCBI lineage: Eukaryota > Metazoa > Arthropoda > Insecta > Coleoptera > Scarabaeidae > Aphodius > Aphodius granarius. The sequence continues at coordinate 25,426,076 of OZ020224.1, read as the reverse complement.
TACACGCACCACCTCAATAAGAGGGATAACCTGAAGTGGCTTATGTTAACAGAAAGGGGTAGGTATCATTCCATAAACGTTTGACTGGTAATATTATATTTCAGTTTGTTTCTTTTACTTAATACATACTCCTAATTTTATTAATATAATGTAAATTTAAAAATTTTAGATGTGAATGCGCGATATTCTGGCAGCGCCAACGATGCATTTATTTGGGACAATTCTGCCGTGAAGACAGCATTGCTCAATTTACGAGAAGATTTACCACCTTAAGAAAGATATAATAATAGGTTATTATTAACAACAGCAGTAATCAAACGAGGCAATGTAGTTTAAAAAAAGCAACGATTCCGTTATTTATTGAAAAATCGTGCCCTGCATTACAGCTCGGGAAGGGCTTCAAAAATTACCAACCCTTGTGTTGTACTGCACATTAGCATAATAAATAATATTCCTTTGGATGTTGAAAGGGGACAGAATGAAGACTACATCGGGGTATTCAGCATCATGAAGAGGATTTCTGAAGGCACACGCAGAAGATGATACGTTTTGGAAGTGCGTTTGCAAAAATATATGAATTTGAGAAGATGCAGCAAAATTTTGCAGTGATGTTTTGGATCTACTTATTTGTGCGAATCAGCATTTTCATACTTAAAACTGATGAAGAGCAAGCTACTACCTAACATAACAGACGAGCATCTTCAAGATTCCCTCAAGCTTGGTCTCACTCAATACAAGCCTGATATAAGTCAGCTAATGAAAGAAATGCAGACTCAGACGTCACACTAACGACAAAATCTGTCAACCTATTTTCTGATTTTTTTTTGTGATTTGTTGCTTTACTTCGAATTATGATAATTAAGTACTGAGGTAAGCATTTTGTCATTTTCAGTTTGTTACGAATAATTGATTTTTTTACTTGGATTGATTTCTTCATTTGAGAATCACGCCGGTAAGTATGTATTATATTTTCCAATAATAATAGATTTACAAAGCCATTTTCATTATAATTGTAGAATCAAAGAATTTTTCGTTTAATTATTTGCACTCATTGGAGCTGAAGGCTCATGAAGGTAAGTGTGCACTGTATTTTCAAATAAAATTAAATTTAAAAGCATATATTTAATTTTTTTTCGTTAATTTCATGAAACAGATTGACAAAGATATTTTTAGTTTCATCATATTACTTGAAAACATTGGAATTCGTGAATTACGGAAGCAGGTATTATATTTTTTATAAAAAAACTTTTTCATTTCTTTTTTTAAGCAATCAATGGTTACATGGAATAAAAAAATGGAAAGTAAATATTAAAGTTTCTATCATAGCTTCTATCATTTGTTAATGTTTCAGTACCATTAACAAATAAATATTATTTTGTTTTGTCGAATGTTGTTTTATAATAAACTTGTAAATATAGTGAGAAATACTAGAACTTATTTGTTATAATTTCTATGATAAGCGCAGGAATGAAACGTTTTTTAACAGGAGGAATGTGAAGAAAATATGGTAGCTCGGCGACCGATCTGATAATGGGCGGTAGATCACGACATACTTGAAGTTGGCCACCCCTGATGTAGATGATTGCTATTTTTGTACGATAAGCGTCTCCGGATATTCGAAGAAGGATAAGCATAAAATAAAATAACCAACTTTGCCATCAGCATCGCAACCTATCCCCCACGGAGAGAACTATCCTCTCCCAAGTGCGCCATCCACTTCATCTTCGATGCCTGTTTGAAGAAACTTGCATGGTTTGACATAGTATCTGAAATCACTGTGTCAAATCAAGCAAGTCGTGAAGATTCACCATACGAAGTTTTACACGGGCGTACACCTCACCTGATAAACCAGTGCGAACTAAATGATTGTCTTAAAGACTTAGGTTTATCAAAAGAAAAAGTCGAGTTTTTGGGTAATAGGTACAGGAATGGAATCTTTTCGCATGAAGTGTGATGGAGTCTTCATTTACAAAGCGTAACGTGCCTTTTAAAGTTTATTTTAAAATGGAAGGATCTTTACGTGTATATCTTTACGTCTATCACGATGTTTATAAGACCCTCTATGAACGAGTTTGATATTCCCCACGATACTTCTGAATGGTGGCTTTTTATAGATTCATCAAAATACAGCTTCAACGCAGCACTTTTGCATATTCTTTGAATTTATATAATTATTTACCTGACTTTGTTGCAGTTTTCTCAGTTTTTTTAAAGTATCGTTGTACATATCTGTAAATTTAGACCTGTTACAATAAATCCACTTTCAGTTTCAATTTTTATTTCGAAATTTCCTCTTACCATAATTGCATACGCAGTCATTTGAAATTGTTATATTATGCATTAATATTACGTACGTAGCTTTTATTTGCATTTGCATATGACACATAAGTGTGAAAGCATATATTTGCTGTAATTGTGTTTTATACTTTTATACTAATTGTGTTTTATACGTTGTGGAGCAATAGCAATATAATCCATGTTGATGGATTGAGCTTTAACTCAAACAGGAAACACTATTCCCTCACAAAGGATTTTATTGATTATTTTCACTACCTGTCAATAACCATACAAATATTGGCAAACAGACTAACCATGTTTATGACCTGATTTTGTTTAACCTCTGCAAAGGACACTCTTTATCTGTACAACTAATTTTACCTTTACAATCAACTTGTGGAGGCATATATAAACTCCCTGCAATTGATTTACCCCATTTACTCCTGTACAAGCGAAGAATACAGATCGTAAAAATGACGACAAGATCATCCTGTAAACATCATCCTGTAAACAACAACAAACCAAAAATGAAATCCAGTATTTCACTGAAAAATTGCGCCTGATGAAGCACCACCGCGTATCGAAGGAGAAATTTTTCAAACTTTGCCTGTGGAAGAACGCCTATCACGCTGCTGTTTTGGTCGCCGAAGAACGACAGAGGGAAATAGACAGATTAAAGGCGAGAATTGAAGAATTGGAACAACCACGAAAGAGAAAGAAACGTTCTTAACGGATTGGATTGACGGGCTCGATTGACGAATTGGATTGAAAATGGACTACCAGTGGTTAGAAATAATTATGATGTATAGATTTATACGTATTTATTTATAGGTGTAATAAAGTTATATTTTTAATAGCATAACCCACTCTTTTCTTTATTCTTATCTTGGCTTTTTGTGTACTTATAACAAACCCCTGAATCAATATGTTGATGATTTGTGTGTCGTTAAATATTCATGTTGAAACGGTAAGTAAAGTGCTAATAAAGGCTTAAGTAAAGAAGTCGTAAAGGTGGTACTAGTGCTGAAAGAATCTTTGTAATAGCTTCTATACTGTCTCCAAAATAATCGTTCATTCATGTTTTTCACTTGTAATACGTTTGTAACGCCTACTAATTGATATTAAGTATTATATTAGTTGTATTGCCTGTATTAAGTCAATTGGAAGCTGTATTACCGCTATCGGCTATTAAACATACTGAAAATATTGTTAAAATAGCACTAAAATGTTGTTTGGGATACGTCGTGAATTTGCGCGATGCGTCGCACTGTGACACGAAGAAAATCCGAAAACCTGGCCAAACCGTCAAAGTATGCAAATTCCATTTAGGGTATTTTGACTGATGAGTTGGATAGCGAAATGATTAGTTCAGTCAACCCTAAAAGGGAAGGCTTAGCAAATTTATAGTTGGCTCGGTACTTCGGTTTAAAGTTGGACTTTGATTAAAGTGTTGGGACGTGTGCGTCTCACAGTGGACGAGCCAAAAAATAAAAATTGAAATTTAAGGTCGGTGTTGGGATAGTAACCTTATTTTGAATGTAATCTATCAAAACTTATCGCAGTCGAAGTTTAAATTTTATATGTTACGACAACAGACAACTAAATAAGCGGCCATGAAATTATGCTGGAATTTTTTGAAACGCTGTATTTTTTTTAATCATATAGTTGAAAACTCGAAATTTGTCAGATAATATTGTTATATTAATGCAAATATTTGACATGTATAATAAAATTTCAACTCATGCCCGTTTAGCAAATTTACGAAATAATAGTTTTGGAAAATTCAATCACACTTTTCGTAAAAGTCTTAAAAGATCTTGATTCGAAATTTATGGCAAATGAAAGCTAAAAGTGTGTACTTTAAAGTGAAAAACAATTTAGCTGCGACCACAAAAGAAATAACCAAAAACTCGTCTCCGGTGCATGCGCACGATGACGATTCACCTATAGGAACAACACTAAACGCCAATTCGCGTAGGGCATAAGCGGTAAAATAATATTTACACCTCAGTTTATTCCAGATTATACTATTGTTATAGTATTATAATATCTACAGGGCGTGTAGAAAGTCCGCCCCATATAAAAAAATATAATTAATTTAAAAAAAATTCTTTATAATAGTTGGCGGTAGGGATGAAATAAAAAATGCCATCAACAGATCTTGAAAATATTGCACCATGTACCGGGTGATTCAGAATGTGTGAACAACATTTTCTAAGAAAGCAATAATACATTTTTTACATACGGTGCGGGCTTTTCTGTACGCAATACTTTATTTGTGGTTGCCTTTGTCGGTATTCTGATTTTGTTTAAACGAACAGTCTCTGACGAACAGATGTTTTTATGACCATCTTCGGATAGTCAACGACCAGAAATGGATATCTTCATTATTTAACCCCTTTGATGATTTGTATAACAACCTTGCGATGGTCCTAAAAAATATTTTTATGGCCATCTTGGTATGGTTATAAAACATATTTTTATGACCATCTTGGGATGGTTATAAAATAATTTTTATAATCATCTTGGAATCGTTATAAAAATATTTTTTTTCCAGGGAGAATTCAGTTCCTAAGTAACTCCCAGTTCCTAAATATTTTAGAACTGGAATTCTTTTCAACTGATGACATCGAAGAAAATGACGAAAGTACGATGGATTGGGTGTAAATGAGTGGTGTACAGTCTGTTTAGTCGAACAATAATCATTTTTCATTAAAAAAATTTTTTTCAATAATTTTTTTAATTAGTCCAACTTTGTTTTTGTCATTACACAATACATGCCTAAATTTTTCAGTTTCAGGTCGCGGGATCAATACAAAATTTTAAGGGTCTAGACATCAATAATATAATAAGTTATTCCCTTAATATTTTTAAAATCGGTTGGATAATGACTGAGAAAACTGGATGCCCAGCGCGGTCCATATACTCGTTCCACTGTGCATCTGTGCGAGAACATAGAGCAAACACAGCGAACTTTAAAATTACCTATCTCGGATGTCAATAGCAATATTTAATTTTTTCAATATGGATTCGACTGCTGGGGGTATGTGGCATTGTTTCTACGGTAATTCTCTTAAAAAGTAATATTTATCGGCTTAAAATCACATCTTTAAGACCACAGATCCTAGAACCTTTTGCTCCTACATAAATGACAAAAAAAATCTTCAAGAATTCCGGGACGGATGAAGTGTGGAGACGTCATAATTCAGGACCCAGATCGTAGATGTTTTAGCGCGGTATTTCTGCTCTGTATATTTGCCATCAGGGGATCTGGATGAAGATATAAGCAACGTTCCTGCGATAAGCATCAAAGAACTACCAGTCACAACAGTAAGAAATTCTATACTGAAGTTGTCTGCCGAATGACTGCCGGACACGATCAGATTCCCAGTTTTTTTTTTTTGCTGCGGGATTGCGTGGACGTATTCACCGGGCCCTTGACGGCATTATTCAATTTGGCGTTAAAATCGGAGACTTTTTCCGCTGCATGGAAGTTGTTACGAATATGTCCAATCTTAAAGGGTAGCGATAAAGAGTAACGTTGAAAATTATAGGCCAATCTCGATCTTGGCTAACTTCGCCAAGGTTCTGGAGCTTTCCGTGCATGATTATCTGTATTCGTCTGTATCGAATAGTATTTCTCCACATCAACATGGATTTATGCAGGGACGATCAACTGTTACCAATCTTGCATGTTTTACTCAGTATACGGCTCACATTCTGGATGAACAGGATCAGGTGGATGTGATATATACGGATTTTGCCAAAGCATTCGACAGGATTGATCACCGGATACTGCTAAAAAAGTTGAAAAGTTTTGGAGTCAGCAATTCATTACTAGCATTTTTCAAATCTTACCTTGACTCAAGACTTCGATATGTACAATACAATTTTTTGATCTAATAAATATCTAGCAGGGTTGGGTGTACCTCAAGGCTCGAATCTGGGCCCGCTCTTACTTCTGATTTTTATCAATGACCTCACATTAATAATTCATGCAATGAAGTTACTGTTCGATGATGATCTAAAGTTTTATGCATCTATAAAAAACACAATGACTGCTTGTGCCTTCAAGAACAGCTAAATCACATCGACAGCTGGTGTAAGAAAAACAAATTGTTTTTGTATACCGCAAAATGCAAGGTTATGACGTTCTCGAGATTAAAGAAATTACTGCCAACTGAATTATTTCACTACGAATTGAATGGCACTACACTCGCACGGACCTCGCAAGTATGTGATCTAGGTGTAACATTTGATAGTGCACTCTCGTTTGTGAAACATACCAGCATTAATGCTTCATCCGCAAGAAGAATGCTAGGTTTTATAATAAGAAATTGCGGCACCTTTTCTAACATATCTGCCTTAAAAACGCTGATTTATGCCCTGGTAAGATCTAAGCTTGAGTATTCGGCATTGATTTGGTGTCCACTCTATGAGGTACACAAAAATACGCTGGAGGCAATTCAGAGAAGGTTTGTGAAGTTCTTGTCATATCGTGTAAATGGTATTTATCCCCCTCGCGGTTGTGATCACAATGTACTACTCGCCAGTTTCGATGTTCTTTCTTTGGAATGTAGATTTGTAGCCAGCCTGTCATTTCTATATAAGCTTCTTCACAACACAGTGGACAGTACAGTACTACTCTCAGAAATATCATTTCTTGTGCCGCGTATGTCATGTCGATCAAGTTACACTTTTTATTTTTTTCCACATGCTAAAACCAATACGTTACTTAAATCGCCAGTGTTTGTCATGTGTTATAATTTCAATAAAATATGGAATATATGCGACATCAACCATATATCGCTCAAGGAACTGACAGCGGTGGCTATAGAATATTGCAAGTAAAGTTCTTCATTGTGATTTTATTTCACATTTAATTGTTTGAATCATAATTACTCTGCTTATTTCGTGTTCATATTATTGTTACTATTATCTTATTTTCCTTGTTTTTTTTACTACTTTATTTACTTTGTTATCACTCTTTAATATTATTATTGAGATTCTTCTTACTATAATATTTAGTTGTTTAATTATCTTTATGTGTAATTGTATACTATATTATTTTGTTCTTTTTGGAATGTACTAGTTGTCCTGTAAATTGGAATCTTCTGTTGGGCAATAAATGAATTATTATTATTATTATTAAAAAAAATACGATCATATTTGGCGCTCTCGCAAAAACGACATAATTTTAGACTTTTAGAGAATTTTAGACTTAGCGAAAAGTAACATATCCCACACAGATCGAAGTTTATAGCTTTAGGTAATTGTATTAACTAACGAAATTGATTAGGAATTTTTTGCGCATTTTTGCGCCATGTGACTGTAATGATTTATTTTGTCAAATTGTGTATGGCGGGACAAGTTGCAGCGCGTAAACACAGGTACTTTGCTACGTACAATAGAAAACTAATAACAACATCGGTCTTATGTCTTATCGTAAACAGATTATTCACAAACACTAAATCGATTATTTTACATTCGGCTTGTTTATAATAAATGCTATTAATAACGTGTGTTCAAGATTTACTGACTAGCAGCATAATGTATTATTAGAGACTTATTTTTCTTACATTATATGAATAAATAGACCAACTAAATTATTGTATGTTTTTATGAATATTGGAAAACAAATAAATGTTGTTTACTAATTTGTTTATTAACATTTGAAAATAAATAAAATAAATAATCCATTTTTATTATCAATTTTTCAGAAAATTTTATTTCAGTAAAAGGTTCTGTATTAAACCTAAAATGCAAACTTCAAGCCATAATTATCTGCTTGCGTATACCGGATGTTACAAAATTAAGAAAATTACTTAAGAGTAAAGTACCTTTGATATCTGACAAAAAAAAACGAACGACAACAAGCAACAAAAACAGAAAGTTACTCTTAAAGTATTAAAAAGATAACACATTTTAACATTTTCTTTTAAGGGTGAACAACTGGAAAATGTACTAAAAGTAATAAAAACAGAAATTTTTTATTAACAAACACATTACCATACATTATTTCTCTCAATGTGGTCTCCCCCATTTTCAGTGCATAATACTAAGTTTGTTCATCTCTTTGTGCACATTTCTAAGCATGTAATAGTAGAGTGCTCCAGCGTAAAAATGTCGCTTAAAAAGTGATTCTGTGGGGGTTTAAAGAGTAAAAGGTAGGGTTTGTCGCATTGAGTCGGTTATATTAAAATACTGTTACCTGAAAATTTGGCCGAGAATTGGCCTGTGCAAACAAGAGTTATTGCAAAATTTTGAGTTACAACGATGGGTGTTCAGAACAAGGTTCAATTTTTTTTTGGTCAAAAAATCGTTATTAAATCTGTAGCCGTTTTACTTTAAAAAAATCTTAAAATTTTCGAAATACACGGGCGCTTACGGGCCATGGAAACTTCAAATGCTTAACTCGTAAACAGAACCGCTAAAAATCGCAACTTTTTATGGTTCTTCAATACTTATCACTGGATTTCTCAAAAACGAAGGCATAAATCGAAAAATTTCAAACTTGAAAGTTTTAGAGCAAGATCTTCTCCTTCTATTAGTACTACTTTTATATTTTTTGGAGTTGAGGATAACATGTATGTAATAGTTAGTTATGGGTGCGGTTTATTCCGCTGCACCTAGGCCAGTCTTGGCCCTTACCCATTATTCCACACTGTTTTATAACGACAACCAGAGGTGTTCAACTGGTTGCCGGCACCCATGGTTTTACGCCTCTTGCGAAAGGCGATGGGACGAGGATCTTCAGCTGATGCCTGGATTTGAACCCAAGACTTCCTAGCAGGACAGCAGCGCTCTACCGCTAGAGCCACTCGCCCCACCACGAGGATAACATGTAAAAAACTATAAATGTAATGCAAGTCCTAATTTGTTTTCGCTCCCCGCTGCCGACCGTCGATCATCCTCCCTCTCGTCTCGAGCCCCGAGCTCGGCAGTCGCCTATGTTCTCTGCAGCAAACGACACATTGATAAATAATTATTCTGAATAGTAATGCAATTCAAGACAACTAATAAAGTAATAAATAAGTAGGTGCCTATTCGCTCTCACACATTGATATATAATTATTCTGAACAATAATGGCAATTCATGGCAACTTTTAAAAATAATAAATAAGTAGGTACCTATTCGCTCTTGATTTCGCTATACTCTTTTTCTGGAGGCCCGATTTTTTGCAGATTTCCACAAGATTGTTGCCCCATACATCTGCAAGAACCAATGCAACTTATATTTTTCTTTTTGCAACTGCACCATTTTGGTTTGCAATCTAAAATGATAAGGTTGGTGTTATATTACGCAAGTGCGAAAAAAAAACAGTTACCTTTTTTACATGACATGATGATGATACTGCAAATTCTATAGGTCGTGGAGGAAGAGTCTGCAATATCGGTACTATTTCCAACCATATTCCTAGTAATTCGAGAAATTTTGGACAGGGTTTAATCAGTTCAACCAAATATTGAATTGATAATGGGATCGTAAACAATGCTGTCGCAAACTATCTTCAGTGAGTGGTAATTTATCCATGGTTTTGGAAGCAGCAAGTATGCCTCTAAGCTGATCTATTGATGTAATATCTGCACTATTGGAATACAGCCGTATGACAAAGCGTTGTATATTGCAAAAAGTATGTGCATAAAATCTTGACCCAAAAAGAAATATGCTACATTTATGATGGCATGTCTCTTGTACAACGTTTGGAAAGACCGGCAAGTGCGAAAACATTCGCAGATTATTCCAAGATATTCTCATCAATCGTATTTAAAAATGCACAGAATGCTGTTAGGATTGATTTAGTAATGGATCATTATTTTGAAACATCCATAAAAAATGCAACGAGGATGAAAAGGGGCACATCAAAAAAGTCTATAGATACAATTATTAATGCAGAAGATTTGTCGCTACCTCGCCAATGGCAATTATTTATACATTCCAATTTTAATAAAAATCAACTCACAAATTTTCTGTTCGTTACAAGTGGAGGATTTTCAGACAGAAGCAATTACGGATTAAGAGATGAGTTGTTGTCGTCAAATCATGAAGAAGCGGATACGAGAATTTTATTGCATATAATGAATGTAGCGACACTGATGTATAACATGTATTGGTACTTTTATGCCACTTTAGACAAGTGTAACTCCAGAGTGTGGATAAAAACGGGGAAAAATATTCTCTCCATTTTATACCTGTGCATCTTCTACAAATGGAAATAAATTTATTTAAAAACGTATCAAGTCAATTATCTGGTTTTGGAAAGAAACATTGTTGGAAAGTATTTTTGCGTGTATATGCGTCAGCATGCGTTGCTCGATGGTTTTGGGTCAAGATCTGATGCACAGATTTTTTGCAATATATATTTGTGCTTCCAAAACCATGGATAAATTACCACCCACTTAAAGACAGTTTGCGACAGCATTGTTTACGATTCCAATATCAATTCAATATTTTGTTGAATTCATTAAACTGTGCCCAAAATTTCTTGAGTTACTGGGAATATTATTAGAAATTAAACAATGGTGAGTACCGGTATTACAGACTCTTCCTCCACGACCTATAGAATTTGCAGTATTATCATCATGTCGATGTAAAAAAGGTAACTATTTTTTTTCGCACTTGCATAATATAACACCTTATCATTTTAGATTGCAATTCAAAATGGTGCAGTTGCAAAAAGAAAAATATAAGTTGCATTGGTTCTTGCAGATGTATGGGGCAACAATCTTGTGGAAATCTGCAAAAAATCGGGCCTCCAGAAAAAGAGTATAGCGAAATCAAGAGCGAATAGGTACCTACTTATTTATTATTTTTAAAAGTTGCCATGAATTGCATTATTGTTCAGAATAATTATTTATCAATGTGTGGTTTGCTGCAAAGAACATAGGCGACTGCAGAGCGCGGGGCTCCAGACGAGAGGGAGGGTGATCGACGGTCGGCAGCGGCGAACGAAAACAAATTAGGACTTGCGTTACATTTATAGTTTTTTACATGTTATCCTCAACTCCAAAAAATATAAAAGTAGTACTACTAGAAGGAGAAGATCTTGCTCTAAAACTTTCAACTTTAAAATTTTTCGATTTATGCCTTCGTTTTTTGAGAAATCCGGTGATAAGTGTTGAAGAACCATAAAAAGTTGCGATTTTTAGCGGTTCTGTTTACGAGTTAGAAGCACTTGAAGTTTCCATGGCCCGCAAGCACCCGTGTATTTCGAAAACTTTAAGATTTTTTTTAAGTAAAACGGCTACAGATTTAATAACGACTTTTGGACCAAAAAAAAAATTAACCTTGTTCTGAACACCCATCGTCGTAACTCAAAATTTTGCAAAAACTCTTGTTTGCACAGGCCAATTCTCGGCCAACTTTTCAGGTAAGAGTATTTTAATATAACCGACTCAATGCGACAAACCCTACCTTTTACTCTTTAAACCCCCACAGGGTAACACATTTTGCTCATCGGAGCACTCTACTATAAGGAGTTATGTCTTAAATACAATGTTCGATATCATTTTTGAGATGTTGAACGTCTCTATAGGGCCGTTGTGTGGACACATATTGTTCTAAAGTATCCCAAAGAAAATAATCCATTGCGATTAAAAAAAAATATTACGGGAGTGATTATAATTTGGCAATGAACGAAAATTATTTTCTTAAGAAATACAATTCTGGTACAAGCTCCTCAAGTTTGTATTCAACGACCTCCAAAAAGCCCCTATACTTATGTTAGAAGTCTGACATTATTCTATCACATTTGGCCGCTATATTGGGTCTGGCATTTTGTTGACAATAATTTTTCCTTTGGATTCGTTTATTTGAGGTTTTGGCCAGCTTTCCGGGATTTCGTTTCAGTGTGCGTCGTTCCGAATTGGTCACTCCGCCAGTGTGTTTTATAAATAAATAAAATAAAATATCGGTTTATTTGTCGTAAGATCTGGTAGATGTGGACAATGGTCAGTTTTTACATGATTGCGACTTTAAAGCACTAGTACAAGTACACTTATATTACATTACACAGACATACAGTTAATAAAATGTCTAATTAAAAGCTGCACAAAACAAGAATAAAAAATTATCAGTTCTAGTCTGTATTTTGGTGATTCAAATATTGATCGACAGAGTAGAAAGAATGGGCAATCAAGTATTTCTTAACCTCCCGCTTAAACGCCCCTTTGTTTGACTCATCCAGGATGCCCGGTGGTAATGCATTGAAAGTTTTCACTATCATATAATGCGGCCCGCCCTCGAAAACTGATAATGTATGGCGAGGAATGGCAAGACAAGTAGCCCCGCGAGTCCGCATTGATGCTGATACATCACAGTTTCGAATAAAAACCCCTGCATTCTTGGTGTAATATGAGAGTAGACGGTATATATATAAACAAGGGAGTGTCAAGATACCCAGCTCTTTAAAATGGCTTCTGCATGATTCCCTGTAACCCAAACTCAGCATGGACCTCACAATCCGCTTCTGTAGGCGAAACAATGAAAGAGCAGCGGGTGATAAACCCCACAGAATGATGCCGTACGCCAACACTGATTCTACACAGGAGTAATAATAAGATTTTAGTGCCCCTAATGGAGCAATATCCCTCAATTTATACATTGCATAAGACGCTCTGTTTATTTTTGTTACAGTATAATTAATATGCTTATCCCATTTTAAATCAGTCTGCAGGTAAACACCTAAAAACTTCGTCGAAAAATCCGATTGCAACGTATTACCGAAGCCCCTGACTAATACCGAATTATCTGGTACCTCCAATGAAATCCGAATGAGACATGTCTTTGAGGGGTTCAGTCGCATGCCATTTCGATCACACCAGCGCATTATCATTTGATTTGCCTCTGTCACCAATTTGATATTCCGGAGATATCCCAATGCGAAATGATTAGATTGATGTCGTCTACGAACTGACACACAACCTCCCCAACCTCACATGCTCTCGTAAATCGTTCATGTAAATTAGAAATGGTAGAGGCTCCAAGATCGACCCCTGCGGTACACCCGCTTTCAATATCGATGATGTTGATCCGGTTTTTCCAGCAACCTTTACTCTTTGACTCCTATCGCTCAAATACGACTTTAAGAGACTCAGCGCTATACCCCTAACGCCCAGTGACCCCATCTTGGCTATCAACCGCTGCTACACACCTACGACCGTCAATACTCTCCAATATATCAGACATTGCATCAAACAAGGCTGACTCACATGACCGTCCCGGTACGAAACCGTACTGACTATTTGATATGATTTTATTCCTTGCAAAAAACTCATACAGCCTATTGTGCAGTATATTTTAGAATATCTTTGAGAATGCAGACAAGATAGTCACCGGCCTATAATTATCTACGTTCTACCTGGATCCCTTTTTATGAACTGGTGTGATTATTGCCGGTTTTAACCCTTTCGGAAAGACTCCCTGAGACAACCTGCAATTTATCAGATGTGTCAATACTTCGACTGTACCCTCAGTGGCTAACATTTTTTGCGCATTTTTGCGCCATGTGACTGTAATGATTTATTTTGTCAAATTGTGCATGGCGGGACAAGTTGCAGTGCGTAAACACAGACAAGATAGTCAACGGCCTATAATTATCTACGTTCTACCTGGATCCCTTTTTATGAACTGGTGTGATTATTGCCGGTTTTAACCCTTTCGGAAAGACTCCCTGAGACAACCTGCAATTTATCAGATGTGTCAATACTTCGACTGTACCCTCAGTGGCTAACAACAACAACAGGACGGATGCCATCAGTGCCACAAGAGTACTTAGGCTTGATTTCGGACATTATACCGCGAACCTCCCTTACAGTGGCCGGACACAAAAATACAGACGACTGCACCCGCACAGTCTCGACATCATTTACATCTGGACAACTCGGCCCATCTTCCCTGCTCCCAAAAAAATTATTATGAAACATATCAGTAACCATCCGACCGCGATCCCCACTCGACCCATCCGAATTGATGAGCCGGATGGGACCACCGTCGGAGACAGCCGACGTCTCATTTCTTATAATGTTCCACACCGTTTTTGATCTGTTTTCAGATGAAATAATTTTATGACTATTATATTGGTGCTTTGCGCGTCTTATAGATTTCTTTACTTCATGTTTTCTTTTATTGTACTCATCCCACCAACGAGGTTCATCCACAATCCTACAAACCCTGAACATTTCCCTTAAATCTCTCGACATATTACGAATGACGCTATTATACCAGGCCTGATCTCGCGATCCACGGTCATGCACTTATACTAACGGAAAGTTTTTTCAAAATAAAAATTAAATATGCGATAAAATATGTCATACTTTTGATCTACATCGTCAGCATCGAACACCTGAACCCATGTCTCCCGAGACAAGTCACTGACAAACGAGTCCGAACTACGAGCCCCATACACGCGCCTTCTCTTTGCTTCTTTCACTGTACACCCCGGCATACCCAAGTCGCACCTCAGGGAAGCATGGTCAGAAAGACCCGGGTTCTCAATGCACGACTCAACATCGGAAGGATGTAGGCTACAAAAAACATTGTCTATACAGTTGCCCATTCTTGTACCCCCCCATGAAACACCTCCTCAACCCGTACGAGTCGAAAAGTGATATCAACTCCCTACTCTCACATGTGATAAGGTTAAAATTAACATTAAAATCGCCACAAATAACAAAAAAATCAAATCGCCGACACACAACATTCAAGAGTTCAGTCAATTCATCAAAAAACAAGTTTAAATTGTCAGTCGGTGAGCGATATACACAGACACACAACATCCGCCCACTGTCACCGGCAAGACTAGCACTGCAGTATTCAAATTGTTGATCTACGGTATTTACATTAAAATTTTCTGATCTCATATCACAAGAGCTGCGGCAGTAGATTGCGCATCCACCTCCCCTCATAGTGCTACGGCAACAATAATTTAGCAAGTCAAAGTTGAAAATTTTTTCTAAACGAATTGTATCGGATGTTAGCCAATAGAAATACATCTAATCTCTCCGCTATTTTGCGAAGACTTCTAACATTATATGTCATAAACGAAATCTTATTTTGTTTGTTATTGTTAGGAGCACTGAATAACCGGCGGTGTATCACATATATCTACATATCTCAAATTATCAAAATTTACGTAAGAGTTTTGTTCATTCACACTGTCAGTCATGGCGGCGATCACTTTTGAGACAAGCGAAAACAGTTTTTGTTTTCCCCTCTTTGTGAGGTAAACACCTGCTCGCTGGATATCAGAAAGCGACACCGCTTCATTCACATCAATAAAACATACATTAGAGTCTAAATTTGTGCCTAAAATATCGTACATAAGACAGTTAAAATTAAAAACAGTGTTTATCATGGAGCGCTCACTATTTAGAAACGGAACTGATACGATAACTACGTTAGTGTGCTGAAGTCTTTCCAATGATGTTTGCACTACAATCCTATCGATAAAACCGCCCCCAAGAACATTGTTTGTGCCAGCCACTATCACCACCGCATCATGCTTATCAAACGACCAGCAAAGATGATCCACATCTTCAACAACCTGTTCAAATGTCACATTTGGTTTGAATATACTTAGAACCTCGTAAGAGTCACCCATATGGCATTGCATAATATAAGATGCATTTCTACATTGGCCATCCCCAGGAATTAACAATTTTGGTCGTCCTTGAAAGACGTCTTGAAAGCGTCGGTGACCAGTTGTATTTGCTGTAAACTCCCGCTCCTCTCTACCAGATGGCGCAGATAAAGTTTCGCTTTTGAACTGATTGTTTACATCCTGGAACTTTAAATATAATATAGCATTAGCACTTGCCATTTCAACGATTTCTTCAGTTCTTTAATCTGCCCATTTAACAATAACTTTATGGTTTCCAAGTCCTTAGATATAGTAGTAAAGCCGTCATACCTTTGTGAAAGGTTGTCCACAGAATTATCCGTCTCGTCTAAGTCGTCTCCAACTTCTATTAAAGTTTTATTCATAATCGATTCGTTTAGTTTGGATATTCTTACTTTAAGATGTTGCTTCTCCTCCTCGCAGTTGCACGTTTATATATTCCTACCAGTGTTTTTGTCTGTGGTTTTGCACGTTGCAACTTGGTGTGGTGAATATTTACTTATTTCCGTGGTTTATAACAAAATTCAGCTGACAAAAAGGAGTTTAAACTATTAGCTAATTGTTGGGTATAGCACATACCGTTATAGTCCACGATTTTCACTGATATTGATCGATATGGGTTGTTGCATAACGTCTGTTATTAGGTTAAGATCATGTATAACGTTACAAGCAACAGCCAAAACCATTCCTCGGCATGCAAAAACTGCGGCTGCTAAGTGGTCACAATATACTGGTTAATAGTGGCAAATAATCTACAGCAAGCAGCAAATATTAAAACAGCGTAGTGTGACCACCCCACATTTTGCATTCCAATCATTGTTGCAGCATAACTTTTCGGCCGGCGACTATTTATTATGTGATCAGTATTTTAACAACTGTATCGCTTAAAGCCCTCTTTATATATTGGGAGAATGTTACCTCGCATAATATTTATAAAACATTTCATAAATACATAATTTCCTGTATTAACATTCATGCTGGTTGTTGTAAAAGTTAAACAAGCGCTGGTGGCCTGGCTGCTGCTAAACTCACTCGCCAACTGGTAAAACAGCGCTGCTGAGTGGTCACATTATTCTGTTAGCAGCCAGTAGCAAATAGCACGGTAGTAAAACAGACTTGTGTGACCATAGCATAAGCTAGGCCTGTATTTGAACACCTGCTTTGACCATCTGTACATAATACTCAAAATAGCGAAATGACAAATAAGTAAGTAGACACTCATAAAAAAAAAACAGATGATGTTTTACAATATGTCATAATCTATTTTATAATTTAATAAACTGTCATAACATAAATATCATCACTTGCACTAGAATAAAGACAATACTGTCGTCATTTTCTATCATAATGTTTAAGAAATATGTATGTACATATTTCATATTAATCTCTCTTTCGTCTAGCGTGAATTTTGTCATACTGAACAGGATGAGGTCTTCAGAAGTGTAGCTGAACATGTTGCACAAGTCGTTCAGCATTTTAAAGTATTTATCAGAGACTGCAAAAAACGACAAAAGCAACAAGTGAACCAGATGCCTTCAACGATGAGGTTAAATACTTCTGTGGTTTTGTTACGAACAGATTCATCAAATATTCAAGTGCCACAAAAAATGCCGTCTAACATGCAATTCAAAATATTCGTTTTGACGCAGATCGTGGATTTTACGAATCGACAAACCCCAGGCCCTCTTCGGCCGAAAATGTACTATCGTTTGCATCAAGCGAAAATGAAACCCCACAAGTGTTTCTGACTGAATCAACAAAGCGTTTCCTCCGAAATTACGGAGAATACAAAGAATGAGTTTAATTTTGATAATTTAATTTAATATTTTAAAAATAAATTATATTTATACAAATAAAATATTGAGTTTAATTTTAGAGATTAGATACATTTTACAGATTAGAAACGACAGTCGTGTACTGTTTACCTCTGTACGTGGCGGTGAGAGCCAGTACAGTTTTGTTCGGTCGGCAGAACGGAGTAGTTTATTTCGACGGCAAGGTAGGTCGCGGCTTTGAAGCTCGTACGAGCATAGTTAATGCAGAGGAGATTTTAGTTGTTGATGCGATACGGAACAAAAATGTTCGATTAGTTGAGTTTCCGGATGTGTTTTGGAGTTGCTCAAGTGGTTGGCGAGAAGGCGATTAATAAAAAATTCGCGCCTGTCTGTGTGTTGACTGTGAGTTATTAGTACGTCATATATAAAAATTCTGGGTGGCCCTCACCCAACTTTCTGACTAAATTGTCGACACAAGTGTCTAAACACTTTTACTATTATTCAATTTCGTGAACCACAGCTAGAATTCTAGGCACTAGGACTATAAAAAAGTGCCGCTGGAAACAGATTCCTGCAACCGAATAGGTCAGAATAGGGGAGGACATGAATAAGAGTGGAGAGGTTTTCAAGAAAAAAAATGATCAGCATAATAATAAAGGTAATACACTTACATGTTATGGAAAAATATACATCTTTACAAAAATGTATTAGCCCAATCCACTCACCAACAGAAATCTCTAAATCCTCAAAACATTTAGTAACAACATAGCAACCACGCATTTGGTAACAAGTAGCTTAATTTGGACATACAGTTTTATGTTACTATATTAAACAATATGTCAAATCCGTTATCCTCAATTTGATTTTTATGGTACATACCTATCAGGAAAATGATTACCAAAATTTGTTATAGAAAATGTAAATACTTTTGTTCGGTACTTATCATTTGAAGGCTACAGGAGAAAGAGGAGGAATGTAGAAAAAACTTACCAACAGAAATCTCTAAACCCTCAAAATATTTAGTAACACAAATGCTTTCCTAAGTAGCTTAATTTAGGTACATAAATAACAGGAAAATGATTACCAAAATTTCCGGAACGAAAATGTTCGATTAGTTAATATAGAGTTTCCGGATGTGCTGCAGGTGCTCAAGTCGTTGGCGAGAAGGCAATTAATTAAAAAATCGCATATACACACATAGATACATTGTCCAGAAATCATTCCAATGAATTCTGGGGACCTTCTAGGGTACTAGTCGGAAAGTAAAAATAGCAAATGTTGTCATCAGAACTATTCCAGATACAGATGCGATTTACTATCAGAAATAAAACTTCTGCTGGTTATGCGTGGAGGTGTAGAAGTTGCGCCAAGTTTGTTTCTCTGCTAATCGATTCTTTTTTTTTTTTTTTCGAAGAGTCGTCTACGTCGTCAGCAGCAGATCCAAATTATGTATATGTGGTCTAGAGATGCGGCGCAAAAAGACATTATCCACGAAGTGGATCTTGGTCCAGAATCCACCTATACCATTGTTGGCTGGTCTAATTTCTGCGTAAATATTTGTGAGCAGAATTTCATTGACCATCCGACACCTCTTGGCGGATTAGATCAGGTTGTGGAAATAGATTAATCAAAATTTTTCCATTGGAAGTACAACCGTGGCCAGTACTGTGATGGGCATTGGGTATTCGGAGGAGTAGTGAGAGGGACAGGGGAATGTTTTGTAGTCGTAGCCCTGACAGAAGGCCTGAAACTCTGTTAGTTCTTATTACACAGTAATTCTATGGTGTCAAGACATAGTTTTAAGCACGTGCATGACCTTATATTTTACAGAATACGATTTTATATCATTCGCTTTATTTACAGAATTCCGTAGAGTTCATTTTGTTGCTTTTTCGATTTTCTTAAACGAAGATTATAATATGTTTAGGTCATACTCCCAGGCATTCAGCACCTAAATGACGCAGTATATGATCACAGGGTAGTGATTCACGAAGAAAACTTTGTGGACCCAGAGAACCCTGATGTACATGCCCAAAACATCGAAAATTTATGGATGCGCTGCCTAGGTGGAGGTGGCATCAGTGTACAACGGTAATCCGCCCAATTTCTCCCGTGATGCCAAAATGCTTCGGACGACCAGCCGCTGTAGTGCCCACTAATACTGAAAGACAATGGACTGTTGGGATCGATATTGACTGGTTTGGTGTTAGAATTTGGCGATGATGCCGATCCCATAATTCTGGATAAGAATTTGACTCATAGGTCACCAGTTCAATTTTTCATAGATATTATGCAATCTAATACTTCAGCGTCAACAGTAGGCATTGAAGGGGAAATGACTTTAACAAGTATGTTATTCGTAATTGCACTTTAATTAGAAGTTCTAGTTTCTAGGAAGTGATAAAGATGGCACGATACTAAGAACATAGTTCTGATAGAAATTCTACCGTGTACAAACATATCTACGAGCACAATCACCACATAGGCAGAAACAGTGTCGTCTTATTACATGAAATACGCAGGGCAAGAAAATGAATATTTTGGAGGACATTGAAATACAACATCTTTCAATACATTCCGACAGACTTAGTTGCCGCTACGGCATATCGCTCGCCCGTCGCTCACGACTAGGCGCCCGCTTTCCAGGCTAAGCGACCAATTGTCAGCAATTTAAAAAAGAAGATTTGAGGTATGGAAAAACTTACGAGTCTCGGGGATGAACAAATTATTCTTTTGGTACCAAATCACCCAAAAATGTACGTAGTAGGTTCCAAAACATTTCCGGCCTGACTACATTTTTAAAGTTGTAAAATCAAAACAATGATGTTATTTTTCAATATAATCATCCTCTATTGCAATACACTTTTCACATTTCTCATTTAATTTCTCTATGCATTTTAAAAAGTAATCTGATACATTATCGGCAAAATAGCTCATTACAGCGGCTTGCACTTCATCATCATCTTCAAATGTCCTTCCTCGAAGATCGACCTTCAGTTTGAAGCAAAGCTAGGAGCTAAATCTTGACTGTAGGGTGGATGGTCAATCTACTGGAAGCCACATTCGTTTACTGCAGCCTTCGCATTGTCGCAAAGAAGACAAACACAATGTGACAACACCTCAACAGATCGACCAGCACGAGGGTCATCCGCAATGCTCTCTCTGCCTAGACGAAACTGTTTAGACAATTCCATCACTGTGGAGTATGAAGGGGAAGCTTCACCCTAAACACCATTCAAGCGGATTTTGATTTCAACTGGCGCAATCCCTTATATTGCCAGGAACTGTATCACTGCACGATACTCGATTGTGTCCATTGCAGCACCGCAGCACGCAACGTGTTACTCAAACGAGTCACCGTTCGACCGAGGCGAGTAGCGCGTTGCCGTTTCAGTACTTATCTACAGACATATGTCGCTAGCTACCCTCTAAGGGATTTTAACCTGCTCGCTCGTATTCAAGGTCAGGTAATAACGAATAAACATTATTTGGAAAAAAATAAAAGAAGAATTTAATAAAATAAAACCAAGGTAGGCTCTTTGTTGCAAAAAGGTTTTACTTACTTCAGATTAGTTTTGCCATTACTGGCATCATCAGTGAATTCTGTAAAGGACATACAATTAATTATATATATTATACAAAAATCACAAAATGTTCGGGAGGACGAACTTACAGTCAGATTATTCGATCACAACCAACGTAATCAGTGCGAAATAGTAAATATTCATTTGATCGGAAGCGGTACACAAGTCAGAACTACAAAAAGTGCAGTCGTAAAAACAGAAACAATCAGAATTCAGCGGAGAAAATCTACAAGAACACACATATATTAATTCATGATCACAAATGTATCTGCAAAAAATTTGTAATCAAGAGATTCAAACACAGTTGGATGAAGTTACGGTTACGGAAGGAAACAAGCTAAAACCAAACTATGAACGGCATACGACGAGGTAACGAACTGTGTCAAGCGGCGGTCGGCGAGAGAAGGAAGAGCGTGAGTCAAAGCGCACACGCAAAGCAATCAGAAAGTGGTGCCAACACTGTATGTAAATGCAATCGCGTACTAAATAGTAAAAATGAAAAATCACCAAGCGACAACAACATCGAAGGGAGGCGCGAAGTACAAACCAATCTAACAACAATGATGAAAGTCATGATATGGTTAAGGGAGAAAACGTCAAAACTAAATATATGAGAATAGAGGTTTATATAGAAAATTCAACTGGTCGTTGATCAGATTATAGTTAGAGTCAGAGTTATGTCTGAAAATTTCAAATTGTTCCAGCAAATGGAGTTTATAGCCCTTGTTACATTTGTGACGTAGTTTAGCATTATCATAATCGATATTATGACCAGTTTCAATTCTGCGCTAAAATAAATTGCTCGTAGTTTTGGACTTGTGTTCAACAAGTCACGTTGCTAGTTTTCTCCCCGTTTGCCCTATATAAATATCATCACAATTCTTACAACACACCGAGTAAACAAACACCACTACTGTCGAAGTCAGATTTTAAGTGCTGACGCTACTTTGAAAGAACACCGCGAAGCTGAGTATGGTTTTTGAATTTGAATTTGAAATTTCTTTATTTTACTTTATATATATACATACACATCTACAATATATATATATATATATATATATATATATATATATATATATATATATATATATATATATATATATATATATATATATATAAAGGAAAAAAGGTATTGTTTGCATTTAAGATAGCGGTTATGCCCAAAAAAAGATAATCCTTTTTACCATATTTATATATATATATATATATATATATATATATATATATATATACAGGGTGTCCCACCTAAGCTGCCTCGGTCCATAGTTGACTTATTATTGAGTTTTTATAAAAATGTTTCAGATAAAAGTAGCATAGAATCATATTCTACACATTTTAAAATTAGTTTCGGTAATTGCGGACTTCCGCTTATAACGGAAATAGGTATCAACTTTGTTATTTTAAATGGAACACCCTGTATATTATTGCACTTTTGGATTCTTTGTTAAATTTCAATGGTACTTTGATAAGGATACATTATGTCTAAGTAGCATCGTTTTTGAACTACAAGACAATTTTCGGAAAAAATGGCACTTGCAGAGTCTTTCAAATTTGGAAATATTTCCGAAACTGTAAAAGATAGAAAGATGCGGTTTTCAGTTTTGGATTAAGCATAAAAGAGCGCACGTCCGCTATTAGAAAATTGTCGCATTTAAATTACGGAGGTCTTGAGTAGGGATCTGTAAACTTCGAAGATTTCAATCATGGATAACTTGATTTTTTTAAATGGAATGATATGCCCATTTTTGCATAACCGGATGTAAAATTTAATTTCCTCTCAATTTTATACAGGCATTATGATGTCTATCTTTTACAGTTTTGGAGATATCCCCAATTTTTCACTTTTTCACGATAGAAACCTATTACGCAGCGGGCTTGGAACCGGTAAGATGCGAAGCGAAAGTGGCCGACGCTTCGCAATTTTATTAAAAGTTACAGTAGGGTTGGAAAACAAACTAGGTAACCTGTCATTAGCTTTCTAAGGATTAGAATTGTTGTTCAATGTATTGTTTGTTAACATAAAAATGAAAAATGTCGCTTACGCAGACAGAATTAGTAAACTCCAGTGTGCCGAAGATTTACTAACTTAAAATTTAATTTCTTTTCAATTTTACACGGCTATCATGGTGTCTATCTTCACGGTTTCTGAGATATTCCCGATGTTTCAGTTTTTCACGATAGATACGTATTGCGTAGTAGGCTTGGGACCGGTAAAATGGGAAGCGAATGTGGCCGACGTTTCGCAATAATATTAAAAGGTGCAGTAGGCTGGGAAAACTAGGTAGACTGGCATTTGTGTTCCAAGCATTATAACTGGTGTCCAAAGTATTGTTTGTTAACATTACAATTAAAAATGTCGCTTGCGCAGTCAGAATTAGTAGATATGGGTTTTGTTCTCGGAAAATGTAACAAGAACGCTTTCTTAGTGTCAACAGTTTACGCACAACACTATCCAGATAGAAGGCATCCAAATGGGAGGACTGGATCTGTAAAACATACAAAGCGAAACCGTAATAACGCCGCGGCCGTAGGTACTTACCGAGGAAAATCAGTTGCACATATTGTTACCTGTGCAAGAGAATGCAGAATTAAGTGTGCGCGAGATAAGTAAAAGGACTGACATCAGTAAGTCTTCGGTACAGTTGTAATGCTTGGAACACTAATGACAGTTTATCTAGTTTGCTTTCCAAGCCTACTGCAACTTTTAATAAAATTGCGAAGCGTCGGACACTTGCTTCGCTTTTACCAGTCCCAAGCCTGCGCAATACGTTTCTATCGTAAAAAAGAAAAAAATTGGGAATATCTCCAATACCGTAAAAGATAGACACCATAATGCCTGTATAAAATTAAAAGGAAATTAAATTTTACATCCGGTTATGCAAAAATTGGTATATCATTCCATTTAAAAAAATTAAGTTATCCATGATTGAAAAGTTCGAAGTTTACAGATCCCTACTCAAGACCTCCGTAATTTAAATACGATAATTTTCTAATAGCGGACGTGCGCTCTTTTATGCTTAATCCAAAACTGAAAACCGCATCTTTCTATCTTTTACAGTTTCGGAAATATTTCCAAATTTGAAAGACTCTGCAAGTGCCATTTTTTTCGAAAATTGTCTTGTAGTTTAAAAACGATGCCACTTAGACATAATGTATCCTTATCAAAGTACCATTGAAATTTAACAAAGAATCCAAAAGTGCAATAATATACAGGGTGTTCCATTTAAAATAACAAAGTTGATACCTATTTCCGGTATAAGCGGAAGTCCACTATTACTGACACTAATTTTAAAATGTGCAGAATATGATTCAATGCAACTTTTATCTGAAACATTTTTATAAAAACTCAATAATAAGTCAACTATGGACCGAGGCAGCTTAGGTGGGACACCCTGTATATATATATATATATATATATATATATATATATATATATATATATATATATATATATATAATTGAAAATGAATTATTAGCGGTGAAATCTAAACGGTAAAAATTATTCTCTCGGGCACACCCGCTATCTTAATTGCAACCGTAGACACGTGTTTCGGACTTGTTAGTCCTCGTCAGTACGGTATAGCCGAAGAGTAAGATGGAAACTCTAAGGAGAAGTAAACAAAACAAAAGGGACCTTAATCGGGGAGACTAATGTCACACAATTGATGCTTCGGTGGCAACATCCTCGGTATGGAGGACAAGAAGCCACGTCGCGTCGAGGTAACTAGTACACCCCAGGGTACACCTTTTAGCCCATGTATAATAATTGAAAACGAATTATTAGCGGTGAAATCTAAACGGTAAAAATTATTCTCTCGGGCACACCCGCTATCTTAATTGCAACCGTAGATACGTGTTTCGGACTTGTTAGTCCTCGTCAGTACGGTATAGCCGAAGAGTAAGATGGAAACTCTAAGGAGAAGTAAACAAAACAAAAGGGACCTTAATCGGGGAGACTAATGTCACACAATTGATACTTCGGTGGCAACATCCTCGGTATGGAGGACAAGAAGCCACGTCGCGTCGAGGTAACTAGTACACCCCAGGGTACACCTTTTAGCCCATGTATAATAATTGAAAATGAATTATTAGCGGTGAAATCTAAACAGTAAAAATGATTCTCTCGGGCACACCCGCTATCTTAATTGCAACCGTAGACACGTGTTTCGGACTTATTAGTCCTCGTCAGTACGCTATAGCCAAAGAGTAAGATGGAAACTCTAAGGAGAAGTAAACAAAACAAAAGGGACCTTAATCGGGGAGACTAATGTCACACAATTGATGCTTCGGTGGCAACATCCTCGGTATGGAGGACAAGAAGCCAGGTCGCGTCGAGGTAACTAGTACACCCCAGGGTACACCTTTTAGCCCATGTATAATAATTGAAAATGAATTATTAGCGGTGAAATCTAAACAGTAAAAATGATTCTCTCGGGCACACCCGCTATCTTAATTGCAACCGTAGACACGTGTTTCGGACTTATTAGTCCTCGTCAGTACGCTATAGCCAAAGAGTAAGATGGAAACTCTAAGGAGAAGTAAACAAAACAAAAGGGACCTTAATCGGGGAGACTAATGTCACAACTGATGCTTCGGTGGCAACATCCTCGGTATGGAGGACAAGAAGCCACGTCGCGTCGAGGTAACTAGTACACCCCAGGGTACACCTTTTAGCCCATGTATAATAATTGAAAATGAATTATTAGCGGTGAAATCTAAACAGTAAAAATGATTCTCTCGGGCACACCCGCTATCTTAATTGCAGCCGTAGATACGTGTTTCGGACTTATTAGTCCTCGTCAGTACGGTATAGCCAAAGAGTAAGATGGAAACTCTAAGGAGAAGTAAACAAAACAAAAGGGACCTTAATCGGGGAGACTAATGTCATACAATTGATGCTTCGGTGGCAACATACTCGGTATGGAGGACAAGAAGTCACGTCGCGTCGAGGTAACTAGTACACCCCAGGGTGCACCTTTTAGCCCATGTATAATAATTGAAAATGAATTATTAGCGGTGAAACCTAAACAGTAAAAATGATTCTCTCGGGCATACCCGCTATCTTAATTGCAACCGTAGACACGTGTTTCGGACTTATTAGTCCTCGTCAGTACGGTATAGCCAAAGAGTAAGATGGAAACTCTAAGGAGAAGTAAACAAAACAAAAGGGACCTTAATCGGGGAGACTAATGTCACACAATTGATGCTTCGGTGGCAACATCCTCGGTATGGAGGACAAGTAACCCTGGGGTGTACTAGTTACCTCGACGCGACGTGGCTTCTTGTCCTCCATACCGAGGACGTTGCCACCGAAGCATCAATTGTGTGACATTAGTCTCCCCGATTAAGGTCCCTTTTGTTTTGTTTACTTCTCCTTAGAGTTTCCATCTTACTCTTTGGCTATACCGTACTGACGAGGACTAATAAGTCCGAAACACGTGTCTACGGTTGCAATTAAGATAGCGGGTGTGCCCGAGAAAATCATTTTTACTGTTTAGATTTCACCGCTAATAATTCATTTTCAATTATTATACATGGGCTAAAAGGTGTACCCTGGGGTGTACTAGTTACCTCGACGCGACGTGGCTTCTTGTCCTCCATACCGAGGATGTTGCCACCGAAGCATCAATTGTGTGACATTAGTCTCCCCGATTAAGGTCCCGTTTGTTTTGTTTACTTCTCCTTAGAGTTTCCATCTTACTCTTTGGCTATACCGTACTGACGAGGACTAATAAGTCCGAAACACGCGTCTACGGTTGCAATTAAGATAGCGGGTGTGCCCGAGAGAATCATTTTTACTGTTTAGATTTCACCGCTAATAATTCATTTTCAATTATATATATATATATATATATATATATATATATATATATATATATATATATATATATATATATATATATATATATATATATATATATATATATATATATATATATATATATATATATATATATATATATATATATATATATATATATATATATATATATATATATATATATATATATATATATATATATATATATATATATATATATATATATATATATATATATATATATATATATATATATATATATATATATATATATATATATATATATATAGGAAAAAAAGGTATTGTTTGCGGTGAAATCTAAATATAAATATGGTAAAAAGGAATTATCTTTTTTTGGGCATAACCGCTATCTTAAATGCAACCGTAGACACGTGTTTCGGACTTATTAGTCCTCGTCAGTACGGTATAGCCAAAGAGAAAGGATGGAAACTCAATGGAGAACTCAACAAAAGGGACCTTAATCAGGGAGACTAACGTCACCATTTGGAGCTTCAGTCACGACATCCTCGGATTTGAGGACAAGAAGTAACGTCGCGCCGAGGCAACAAGTGCACCCCGAGGTGCAACCTTAGCCCTGGTACAATATAAAGGAAAAAAAGGTATTGTTTGCGGTGAAATCTAAATATAAATATGGTAAAAAGGATTATCTTTTTTTGGGCATAACCGCTATCTTAAATGCAACCGTAGACACGTGTTTCGGACTTATTAGTCCTCGTCAGTACGGTATAGCCAAAGAGAAAGGATGGAAACTCAATGGAGAACTCAACAAAAGGGACCTTAATCAGGGAGACCAACGTCACCATTTGGAGCTTCAGTCACGACATCCTCGGATTTGAGGACAAGAAGTAACGTCGCGCCGAGGCAACAAGTACACCCCGAGGTGCAACCTTAGCCCTGGTACAATATAAAGGAAAAAAAGGTATTGTTTGCGGTGAAATCTAAATATAAATATGGTAAAAAGGATTATCTTTTTTTGGGCATAACCGCTATCTTAAATGCAACCGTAGACACGTGTTTCGGACTTATTAGTCCTCGTCAGTACGGTATAGCCAAAGAGAAAGGATGGAAACTCAATGGAGAACTCAACAAAAGGGACCTTAATCAGGGAGACCAACGTCACCATTTGGAGCTTCAGTCACGACATCCTCGGATTTGAGGACAAGAAGTAACGTCGCGCCGAGGCAACAAGTACACCCCGAGGTGCAACCTTAGCCCTGGTACAATATAAAGGAAAAAAAGGTATTGTTTGCGGTGAAATCTAAATATAAATATGGTAAAAAGGATTATCTTTTTTTGGGCATAACCGCTATCTTAAATGCAACCGTAGACACGTGTTTCGGACTTATTAGTCCTCGTCAGTACGGTATAGCCAAAGAGAAAGGATGGAAACTCAATGGAGAACTCAACAAAAGGGACCTTAATCAGGGAGACCAACGTCACCATTTGGAGCTTCAGTCACGACATCCTCGGATTTGAGGACAAGAAGTAACGTCGCGCCGAGGCAACAAGTACACCCCGAGGTGCAACCTTAGCCCTGGTACAATATAAAGGAAAAAAAGGTATTGTTTGCGGTGAAATCTAAATATACATATGGTAAAAAGGATTATCTTTTTTTGGGCATAACCGCTATCTTAAATGCAACCGTAGACACGTGTTTCGGACTTATTAGTCCTCGTCAGTACGGTATAGCCAAAGAGAAAGGATGGAAACTCAATGGAGAACTCAACAAAAGGGACCTTAATCAGGGAGACCAACGTCACCATTTGGAGCTTCAGTCACGACATCCTCGGATTTGAGGACAAGAAGTAACGTCGCGCCGAGGCAACAAGTACACCCCGAGGTGCAACCTTAGCCCTGGTACAATATAAAGGAAAAAAAGGTATTGTTTGCGGTGAAATCTAAATATAAATATGGTAAAAAGGATTATCTTTTTTTGGGCATAACCGCTATCTTAAATGCAATCGTAGACACGTGTTTCGGACTTATTAGTCCTCGTCAGTACGGTATAGCCAAAGAGAAAGGATGGAAACTCAATGGAGAACTCAACAAAAGGGACCTTAATCAGGGAGACCAACGTCACCATTTGGAGCTTCAGTCACGACATCCTCGGATTTGAGGACAAGAAGTAACGTCGCGCCGAGGCAACAAGTACACCCCGAGGTGCAACCTTAGCCCTGGTACAATATAAAGGAAAAAAAGGTATTGTTTGCGGTGAAATCTAAATATAAATATGGTAAAAAGGATTATCTTTTTTTGGGCATAACCGCTATCTTAAATGCAACCGTAGACACGTGTTTCGGACTTATTAGTCCTCGTCAGTACGGTATAGCCAAAGAGAAAGGATGGAAACTCAATGGAGAACTCAACAAAAGGGACCTTAATCAGGGAGACCAACGTCACCATTTGGAGCTTCAGTCACGACATCCTCGGATTTGAGGACAAGAAGTAACGTCGCGCCGAGGCAACAAGTACACCCCGAGGTGCAACCTTAGCCCTGGTACAATATAAAGGAAAAAAAGGTATTGTTTGCGGTGAAATCTAAATATAAATATGGTAAAAAGGATTATCTTTTTTTGGGCATAACCGCTATCTTAAATGCAACCGTAGACACGTGTTTCGGACTTATTAGTCCTCGTCAGTACGGTATAGCCAAAGAGAAAGGATGGAAACTCAATGGAGAACTCAACAAAAGGGACCTTAATCAGGGAGACCAACGTCACCATTTGGAGCTTCAGTCACGACATCCTCGGATTTGAGGACAAGAAGTAACGTCGCGCCGAGGCAACAAGTACACCCCGAGGTGCAACCTTAGCCCTGGTACAATATAAAGGAAAAAAAGGTATTGTTTGCGGTGAAATCTAAATATAAATATGGTAAAAAGGATTATCTTTTTTTGGGCATAACCGCTATCTTAAATGCAACCGTAGACACGTGTTTCGGACTTATTAGTCCTCGTCAGTACGGTATAGCCAAAGAGAAAGGATGGAAACTCAATGGAGAACTCAACAAAAGGGACCTTAATCAGGGAGACCAACGTCACCATTTGGAGCTTCAGTCACGACATCCTCGGATTTGAGGACAAGAAGTAACGTCGCGCCGAGGCAACAAGTACACCCCGAGGTGCAACCTTAGCCCTGGTACAATATAAAGGAAAAAAAGGTATTGTTTGCGGTGAAATCTAAATATAAATATGGTAAAAAGGATTATCTTTTTTTGGGCATAACCGCTATCTTAAATGCAACCGTAGACACGTGTTTCGGACTTATTAGTCCTCGTCAGTACGGTATAGCCAAAGAGAAAGGATGGAAACTCAATGGAGAACTCAACAAAAGGGACCTTAATCAGGGAGACCAACGTCACCATTTGGAGCTTCAGTCACGACATCCTCGGATTTGAGGACAAGAAGTAACGTCGCGCCGAGGCAACAAGTACACCCTGAGGTGCAACCTTAGCCCTGGTACAATATAAAGGAAAAAAAAGGTATTGTTTGCGGTGAAATCTAAATATAAATATGGTAAAAAGGATTATCTTTTTTTGGGCATAACCGCTATCTTAAATGCAACCGTAGACACGTGTTTCGGACTTATTAGTCCTCGTCAGTACGGTATAGCCAAAGAGAAAGGATGGAAACTCAATGGAGAACTCAACAAAAGGGACCTTAATCAGGGAGACCAACGTCACCATTTGGAGCTTCAGTCACGACATCCTCGGATTTGAGGACAAGAAGTAACGTCGCGCCGAGGCAACAAGTACACCCCGAGGTGCAACCTTAGCCCTGGTACAATATAAAGGAAAAAAAGGTATTGTTTGCGGTGAAATCTAAATATAAATATGGTAAAAAGGATTATCTTTTTTTGGGCATAACCGCTATCTTAAATGCAACCGTAGACACGTGTTTCGGACTTATTAGTCCTCGTCAGTACGGTATAGCCAAAGAGAAAGGATGGAAACTCAATGGAGAACTCAACAAAAGGGACCTTAATCAGGGAGACCAACGTCACCATTTGGAGCTTCAGTCACGACATCCTCGGATTTGAGGACAAGAAGTAACGTCGCGCCGAGGCAACAAGTACACCCCGAGGTGCAACCTTAGCCCTGGTACAATATAAAGGAAAAAAAGGTATTGTTTGCGGTGAAATCTAAATATAAATATGGTAAAAAGGATTATCTTTTTTTGGGCATAACCGCTATCTTAAATGCAACCGTAGACACGTGTTTCGGACTTATTAGTCCTCGTCAGTACGGTATAGCCAAAGAGAAAGGATGGAAACTCAATGGAGAACTCAACAAAAGGGACCTTAATCAGGGAGACCAACGTCACCATTTGGAGCTTCAGTCACGACATCCTCGGATTTGAGGACAAGAAGTAACGTCGCGCCGAGGCAACAAGTACACCCCGAGGTGCAACCTTAGCCCTGGTACAATATAAAGGAAAAAAAGGTATTGTTTGCGGTGAAATCTAAATATAAATATGGTAAAAAGGATTATCTTTTTTTGGGCATAACCGCTATCTTAAATGCAACAGTAGACACGTGTTTCGGACTTATTAGTCCTCCGTCAGTACGGTATAGCCAAAGAGAAAGGATGGAAACTCAATGGAGAACTCAACAAAAGGGACCTTAATCAGGGAGACCAACGTCACCATTTGGAGCTTCAGTCACGACATCCTCGGATTTGAGGACAAGAAGTAACGTCGCGCCGAGGCAACAAGTACACCCCGAGGTGCAACCTTAGCCCTGGTACAATATAAAGGAAAAAAAGGTATTGTTTGCGGTGAAATCTAAATATAAATATGGTAAAAAGGATTATCTTTTTTTGGGCATAACCGCTATCTTAAATGCAACCGTAGACACGTGTTTCGGACTTATTAGTCCTCGTCAGTACGGTATAGCCAAAGAGAAAGGATGGAAACTCAATGGAGAACTCAACAAAAGGGACCTTAATCAGGGAGACCAACGTCACCATTTGGAGCTTCAGTCACGACATCCTCGGATTTGAGGACAAGAAGTAACGTCGCGCCGAGGCAACAAGTACACCCCGAGGTGCAACCTTAGCCCTGGTACAATATAAAGGAAAAAAAGGTATTGTTTGCGGTGAAATCTAAATATAAATATGGTAAAAAGGATTATCTTCTTTTGGGCATAACCGCTATCTTAAATGCAACCGTAGACACGTGTTTCGGACTTATTAGTCCTCGTCAGTACGGTATAGCCAAAGAGAAAGGATGGAAACTCAATGGAGAACTCAACAAAAGGGACCTTAATCAGGGAGACCAACGTCACCATTTGGAGCTTCAGTCACGACATCCTCGGATTTGAGGACAAGAAGTAACGTCGCGCCGAGGCAACAAGTACACCCCGAGGTGCAACCTTAGCCCTGGTACAATATAAAGGAAAAAAAGGTATTGTTTGCGGTGAAATCTAAATATACATATGGTAAAAAGGATTATCTTTTTTTGGGCATAACCGCTATCTTAAATGCAACCGTAGACACGTGTTTCGGACTTATTAGTCCTCGTCAGTACGGTATAGCCAAAGAGAAAGGATGGAAACTCAATGGAGAACTCAACAAAAGGGACCTTAATCAGGGAGACCAACGTCACCATTTGGAGCTTCAGTCACGACATCCTCGGATTTGAGGACAAGAAGTAACGTCGCGCCGAGGCAACAAGTACACCCCGAGGTGCAACCTTAGCCCTGGTACAATATAAAGGAAAAAAAGGTATTGTTTGCGGTGAAATCTAAATATAAATATGGTAAAAAGGATTATCTTTTTTTGGGCATAACCGCTATCTTAAATGCAACCGTAGACACGTGTTTCGGACTTATTAGTCCTCGTCAGTACGGTATAGCCAAAGAGAAAGGATGGAAACTCAATGGAGAACTCAACAAAAGGGACCTTAATCAGGGAGACCAACGTCACCATTTGGAGCTTCAGTCACGACATCCTCGGATTTGAGGACAAGAAGTAACGTCGCGCCGAGGCAACAAGTACACCCCGAGGTGCAACCTTAGCCCTGGTACAATATAAAGGAAAAAAAGGTATTGTTTGCGGTGAAATCTAAATATAAATATGGTAAAAAGGATTATCTTTTTTTGGGCATAACCGCTATCTTAAATGCAACCGTAGACACGTGTTTCGGACTTATTAGTCCTCGTCAGTACGGTATAGCCAAAGAGAAAGGATGGAAACTCAATGGAGAACTCAACAAAAGGGACCTTAATCAGGGAGACCAACGTCACCATTTGGAGCTTCAGTCACGACATCCTCGGATTTGAGGACAAGAAGTAACGTCGCGCCGAGGCAACAAGTACACCCCGAGGTGCAACCTTAGCCCTGGTACAATATAAAGGAAAAAAAGGTATTGTTTGTGGTGAAATCTAAATATAAATATGGTAAAAAGGATTATCTTTTTTTGGGCATAACCGCTATCTTAAATGCAACCGTAGACACGTGTTTCGGACTTATTAGTCCTCGTCAGTACGGTATAGCCAAAGAGAAAGGATGGAAACTCAATGGAGAACTCAACAAAAGGGACCTTAATCAGGGAGACTAACGTCACCATTTGGAGCTTCAGTCACGACATCCTCGGATTTGAGGACAAGAAGTAACGTCGCGCCGAGGCAACAAGTACACCCCGAGGTGCAACCTTAGCCCTGGTACAATATAAAGGAAAAAAAGGTATTGTTTGCGGTGAAATCTAAATATAAATATGGTAAAAAGGATTATCTTTTTTTTGGGCATAACCGCTATCTTAAATGCAACCGTAGACACGTGTGTCGGACTTATTAGTCCTCGTCAGTACGGTATAGCCAAAGAGAAAGGATGGAAACTCAATGGAGAACTCAACAAAAGGGACCTTAATCAGGGAGACCAACGTCACCATTTGGAGCTTCAGTCACGACATCCTCGGATTTGAGGACAAGAAGTAACGTCGCGCCGAGGCAACAAGTACACCCCGAGGTGCAACCTTAGCCCTGGTACAATATAAAGGAAAAAAAGGTATTGTTTGCGGTGAAATCTAAATATAAATATGGTAAAAAGGATTATCTTTTTTTGGGCATAACCGCTATCTTAAATGCAACCGTAGACACGTGTTTCGGACTTATTAGTCCTCGTCAGTACGGTATAGCCAAAGAGAAAGGATGGAAACTCAATGGAGAACTCAACAAAAGGGACCTTAATCAGGGAGACCAACGTCACCATTTGGAGCTTCAGTCACGACATCCTCGGATTTGAGGACAAGAAGTAACGTCGCGCCGAGGCAACAAGTACACCCCGAGGTGCAACCTTAGCCCTGGTACAATATAAAGGAAAAAAAGGTATTGTTTGCGGTGAAATCTAAATATAAATATGGTAAAAAGGATTATCTTTTTTTGGGCATAACCGCTATCTTAAATGCAACCGTAGACACGTGTTTCGGACTTATTAGTCCTCGTCAGTACGGTATAGCCAAAGAGAAAGGATGGAAACTCAATGGAGAACTCAACAAAAGGGACCTTAATCAGGGAGACCAACGTCACCATTTGGAGCTTCAGTCACGACATCCTCGGATTTGAGGACAAGAAGTAACGTCGCGCCGAGGCAACAAGTACACCCCGAGGTGCAACCTTAGCCCTGGTACAATATAAAGGAAAAAAAGGTATTGTTTGCGGTGAAATCTAAATATAAATATGGTAAAAAGGATTATCTTTTTTTGGGCATAACCGCTATCTTAAATGCAATCGTAGACACGTGTTTCGGACTTATTAGTCCTCGTCAGTACGGTATAGCCAAAGAGAAAGGATGGAAACTCAATGGAGAACTCAACAAAAGGGACCTTAATCAGGGAGACCAACGTCACCATTTGGAGCTTCAGTCACGACATCCTCGGATTTGAGGACAAGAAGTAACGTCGCGCCGAGGCAACAAGTACACCCCGAGGTGCAACCTTAGCCCTGGTACAATATAAAGGAAAAAAAGGTATTGTTTGCGGTGAAATCTAAATATAAATATGGTAAAAAGGATTATCTTTTTTTGGGCATAACCGCTATCTTAAATGCAACCGTAGACACGTGTTTCGGACTTATTAGTCCTCGTCAGTACGGTATAGCCAAAGAGAAAGGATGGAAACTCAATGGAGAACTCAACAAAAGGGACCTTAATCAGGGAGACCAACGTCACCATTTGGAGCTTCAGTCACGACATCCTCGGATTTGAGGACAAGAAGTAACGTCGCGCCGAGGCAACAAGTACACCCCGAGGTGCAACCTTAGCCCTGGTACAATATAAAGGAAAAAAAGGTATTGTTTGCGGTGAAATCTAAATATAAATATGGTAAAAAGGATTATCTTTTTTTGGGCATAACCGCTATCTTAAATGCAACCGTAGACACGTGTTTCGGACTTATTAGTCCTCGTCAGTACGGTATAGCCAAAGAGAAAGGATGGAAACTCAATGGAGAACTCAACAAAAGGGACCTTAATCAGGGAGACCAACGTCACCATTTGGAGCTTCAGTCACGACATCCTCGGATTTGAGGACAAGAAGTAACGTCGCGCCGAGGCAACAAGTACACCCCGAGGTGCAACCTTAGCCCTGGTACAATATAAAGGAAAAAAAGGTATTGTTTGCGGTGAAATCTAAATATAAATATGGTAAAAAGGATTATCTTTTTTTGGGCATAACCGCTATCTTAAATGCAACCGTAGACACGTGTTTCGGACTTATTAGTCCTCGTCAGTACGGTATAGCCAAAGAGAAAGGATGGAAACTCAATGGAGAACTCAACAAAAGGGACCTTAATCAGGGAGACCAACGTCACCATTTGGAGCTTCAGTCACGACATCCTCGGATTTGAGGACAAGAAGTAACGTCGCGCCGAGGCAACAAGTACACCCCGAGGTGCAACCTTAGCCCTGGTACAATATAAAGGAAAAAAAGGTATTGTTTGCGGTGAAATCTAAATATAAATATGGTAAAAAGGATTATCTTTTTTTGGGCATAACCGCTATCTTAAATGCAACCGTAGACACGTGTTTCGGACTTATTAGTCCTCGTCAGTACGGTATAGCCAAAGAGAAAGGATGGAAACTCAATGGAGAACTCAACAAAAGGGACCTTAATCAGGGAGACCAACGTCACCATTTGGAGCTTCAGTCACGACATCCTCGGATTTGAGGACAAGAAGTAACGTCGCGCCGAGGCAACAAGTACACCCTGAGGTGCAACCTTAGCCCTGGTACAATATAAAGGAAAAAAAAGGTATTGTTTGCGGTGAAATCTAAATATAAATATGGTAAAAAGGATTATCTTTTTTTGGGCATAACCGCTATCTTAAATGCAACCGTAGACACGTGTTTCGGACTTATTAGTCCTCGTCAGTACGGTATAGCCAAAGAGAAAGGATGGAAACTCAATGGAGAACTCAACAAAAGGGACCTTAATCAGGGAGACCAACGTCACCATTTGGAGCTTCAGTCACGACATCCTCGGATTTGAGGACAAGAAGTAACGTCGCGCCGAGGCAACAAGTACACCCCGAGGTGCAACCTTAGCCCTGGTACAATATAAAGGAAAAAAAGGTATTGTTTGCGGTGAAATCTAAATATAAATATGGTAAAAAGGATTATCTTTTTTTGGGCATAACCGCTATCTTAAATGCAACCGTAGACACGTGTTTCGGACTTATTAGTCCTCGTCAGTACGGTATAGCCAAAGAGAAAGGATGGAAACTCAATGGAGAACTCAACAAAAGGGACCTTAATCAGGGAGACCAACGTCACCATTTGGAGCTTCAGTCACGACATCCTCGGATTTGAGGACAAGAAGTAACGTCGCGCCGAGGCAACAAGTACACCCCGAGGTGCAACCTTAGCCCTGGTACAATATAAAGGAAAAAAAGGTATTGTTTGCGGTGAAATCTAAATATAAATATGGTAAAAAGGATTATCTTTTTTTGGGCATAACCGCTATCTTAAATGCAACCGTAGACACGTGTTTCGGACTTATTAGTCCTCGTCAGTACGGTATAGCCAAAGAGAAAGGATGGAAACTCAATGGAGAACTCAACAAAAGGGACCTTAATCAGGGAGACCAACGTCACCATTTGGAGCTTCAGTCACGACATCCTCGGATTTGAGGACAAGAAGTAACGTCGCGCCGAGGCAACAAGTACACCCCGAGGTGCAACCTTAGCCCTGGTACAATATAAAGGAAAAAAAGGTATTGTTTGCGGTGAAATCTAAATATAAATATGGTAAAAAGGATTATCTTTTTTTGGGCATAACCGCTATCTTAAATGCAACCGTAGACACGTGTTTCGGACTTATTAGTCCTCGTCAGTACGGTATAGCCAAAGAGAAAGGATGGAAACTCAATGGAGAACTCAACAAAAGGGACCTTAATCAGGGAGACCAACGTCACCATTTGGAGCTTCAGTCACGACATCCTCGGATTTGAGGACAAGAAGTAACGTCGCGCCGAGGCAACAAGTACACCCCGAGGTGCAACCTTAGCCCTGGTACAATATAAAGGAAAAAAAGGTATTGTTTGCGGTGAAATCTAAATATAAATATGGTAAAAAGGATTATCTTTTTTTGGGCATAACCGCTATCTTAAATGCAACCGTAGACACGTGTTTCGGACTTATTAGTCCTCGTCAGTACGGTATAGCCAAAGAGAAAGGATGGAAACTCAATGGAGAACTCAACAAAAGGGACCTTAATCAGGGAGACCAACGTCACCATTTGGAGCTTCAGTCACGACATCCTCGGATTTGAGGACAAGAAGTAACGTCGCGCCGAGGCAACAAGTACACCCCGAGGTGCAACCTTAGCCCTGGTACAATATAAAGGAAAAAAAGGTATTGTTTGCGGTGAAATCTAAATATAAATATGGTAAAAAGGATTATCTTTTTTTGGGCATAACCGCTATCTTAAATGCAACCGTAGACACGTGTTTCGGACTTATTAGTCCTCGTCAGTACGGTATAGCCAAAGAGAAAGGATGGAAACTCAATGGAGAACTCAACAAAAGGGACCTTAATCAGGGAGACCAACGTCACCATTTGGAGCTTCAGTCACGACATCCTCGGATTTGAGGACAAGAAGTAACGTCGCGCCGAGGCAACAAGTACACCCCGAGGTGCAACCTTAGCCCTGGTACAATATAAAGGAAAAAAAGGTATTGTTTGCGGTGAAATCTAAATATACATATGGTAAAAAGGATTATCTTTTTTTGGGCATAACCGCTATCTTAAATGCAACCGTAGACACGTGTTTCGGACTTATTAGTCCTCGTCAGTACGGTATAGCCAAAGAGAAAGGATGGAAACTCAATGGAGAACTCAACAAAAGGGACCTTAATCAGGGAGACCAACGTCACCATTTGGAGCTTCAGTCACGACATCCTCGGATTTGAGGACAAGAAGTAACGTCGCGCCGAGGCAACAAGTACACCCCGAGGTGCAACCTTAGCCCTGGTACAATATAAAGGAAAAAAAGGTATTGTTTGCGGTGAAATCTAAATATAAATATGGTAAAAAGGATTATCTTTTTTTGGGCATAACCGCTATCTTAAATGCAACCGTAGACACGTGTTTCGGACTTATTAGTCCTCGTCAGTACGGTATAGCCAAAGAGAAAGGATGGAAACTCAATGGAGAACTCAACAAAAGGGACCTTAATCAGGGAGACCAACGTCACCATTTGGAGCTTCAGTCACGACATCCTCGGATTTGAGGACAAGAAGTAACGTCGCGCCGAGGCAACAAGTACACCCCGAGGTGCAACCTTAGCCCTGGTACAATATAAAGGAAAAAAAGGTATTGTTTGCGGTGAAATCTAAATATAAATATGGTAAAAAGGATTATCTTTTTTTGGGCATAACCGCTATCTTAAATGCAACCGTAGACACGTGTTTCGGACTTATTAGTCCTCGTCAGTACGGTATAGCCAAAGAGAAAGGATGGAAACTCAATGGAGAACTCAACAAAAGGGACCTTAATCAGGGAGACCAACGTCACCATTTGGAGCTTCAGTCACGACATCCTCGGATTTGAGGACAAGAAGTAACGTCGCGCCGAGGCAACAAGTACACCCCGAGGTGCAACCTTAGCCCTGGTACAATATAAAGGAAAAAAAGGTATTGTTTGTGGTGAAATCTAAATATAAATATGGTAAAAAGGATTATCTTTTTTTGGGCATAACCGCTATCTTAAATGCAACCGTAGACACGTGTTTCGGACTTATTAGTCCTCGTCAGTACGGTATAGCCAAAGAGAAAGGATGGAAACTCAATGGAGAACTCAACAAAAGGGACCTTAATCAGGGAGACCAACGTCACCATTTGGAGCTTCAGTCACGACATCCTCGGATTTGAGGACAAGAAGTAACGTCGTGCCGAGGCAACAAGTACACCCCGAGGTGCAACCTTAGCCCTGGTACAATATAAAGGAAAAAAAGGTATTGTTTGCGGTGAAATCTAAATATAAATATGGTAAAAAGGATTATCTTTTTTTGGGCATAACCGCTATCTTAAATGCAACCGTAGACACGTGTTTCGGACTTATTAGTCCTCGTCAGTACGGTATAGCCAAAGAGAAAGGATGGAAACTCAATGGAGAACTCAACAAAAGGGACCTTAATCAGGGAGACCAACGTCACCATTTGGAGCTTCAGTCACGACATCCTCGGATTTGAGGACAAGAAGTAACGTCGCGCCGAGGCAACAAGTACACCCCGAGGTGCAACCTTAGCCCTGGTACAATATAAAGGAAAAAAAGGTATTGTTTGCGGTGAAATCTAAATATAAATATGGTAAAAAAGATTATCTTTTTTTGGGCATAACCGCTATCTTAAATGCAACCGTAGACACGTGTTTCGGACTTATTAGTCCTCGTCAGTACGGTATAGCCAAAGAGAAAGGATGGAAACCCAATTGCGACGTTGGTCTCCCTGATTAAGGTCCCTTTTGTTGAGTTCTCCATTGAGTTTCCATCCTTTCTCTTTGGCTATACCGTACTGACGAGGACTAATAAGTCCGAAACACGTGTCTACGGTTGCATTTAAGATAGCGGTTATGCCCAAAAAAAGATAATCCTTTTTACCATATTTATATATATATATATATATATATATATATATATATATATATATATATATATATATATATATATATATATATATATATATATATATATATATATATATATATATATATATATATATATATATATATATATATATATATATATATATATATATATATATATATATATATATATATATATATATATATATATATATATATATATATATATATATATATAAACGTCTGATAACTGTCTGTGATTTAAATGCAATTGGTTAACGGGAATTTAGACAGGTTTCAATAAAAAACTTCTTTTTACATCTGTCAAGCTTTCGGTGCGTTTATTTTATCACCTTCTTCAGGACCTACAAGTTTTAACAATAAAGTTAGTGTAATACAGATATTGTTAGTATTATTTGACTTACAATGTAAGCGAAGTTAGTATGGCTTAACAATTTCCATCGAACAATTACACTGTAGATACGCAAAACGAAGTGCGTCTTAAAAACTGACTGTGGAACTATGGTTATAATGCTGTGTGTGTGTACGAACGCCACGCGGAGACAGACTGGAGCGCCACCAATAGTAGTTTATTATTATTTCTAAATTATTATTTCTAGAAAGCTTGACAGATGTAAAAAGAAGTTTTTTATTGAAACCTGTCTAAATTCCCGTTAACCAATTGCATATATATATATATATATATATATATATATATATATATATATATATATATATATATATATATATATATATATATCTAGAGATCTATGATCGCAGATGTTGTGCCGGTCTTCTTCTGGAATGCGTACTGATATTTGTCAGACATGTATGTTTAGCGTTCTCTGACCACCACTCTGACCGCTATTAAATAATGCCATTTTGCAATGATATTTTTTACACGATCTACTCTTCCGATCTTTGCGCGCATGTATTTTGCACATGATTTCCATCAACCATAAAACGACTTGGATTATTTTTTTAGAGTTTGTGTTACAGGCCCGTGAAGCCCCAAAACAGTGGACCAAAATAGATGCCCCGTCTGAAAAAAAAAAGGTTGGGCCCCGAACACACCCCTGCAAGTGGAAAAACTCAAAAAATAATTTAATTAGCCTCCCACGCCGTCAACGACCAGTGATGACACGCGGGCAGAGGCGGGGGACATGGTGG
This sequence comes from Aphodius granarius, assembly GCA_963971325.1. Taxonomy (NCBI): domain Eukaryota; kingdom Metazoa; phylum Arthropoda; class Insecta; order Coleoptera; family Scarabaeidae; genus Aphodius; species Aphodius granarius. Next base: position 25,384,738 of record OZ020224.1, on the reverse strand, counting down.
ACGATGTTAAGGCACTCGGACCGACTCGGAAGGGGTAGTAGTTACTCCCGCCGTTTACGCCGTCCGTCCCACTGCCACACCAAACTTACCTGATCCCGGAAAGAGCACACCAATTATCTTCTCAACATTTATCTTGATCTTATTATATTTAAGTCAGACCACACGCTTCCCCATATGCTGTATCGCATTCCTCATATCGCATTCCTCACATCCTCAATACCATCACCCCCACACATCCGCTAGTGTCATCCGAGCATAAAGCTAGTGAAAACGATGTGTTTGCCTGCATATCATTGACGAAGAAGGAAAAGAGCAACGGTGAAACCAGCGATCCCTGGAGGACTCCACAAGTCACCGTTAGTATCCCGAAGTGAAAAACTCGAACTGTGTCTGGACACTTGAGCTCTACCAACTAGTATACGTACTACAGATGCCGCGAATATTGGGCTACTATTGAGTATTCGGCTACTTTTTTTAATATTCGGTATTCGGCCGAATGCCAAATAATAAAAAAACGCATATATTACTTAAAACTTTATTTAATCTGTAATAATGCATTACAGACAAGTTTACAGAAAAGTGGTAAGTTGTACGAAACCAATTTTTTCAGCATTTACCGATAGCAAACTATTCTGTTTTTCCTCTTAAATGATACGTCTGAAAAGAGCCAGCCTCTCACTATATATGCTGCCAGGAGACGACAGATAAATGCTGGTGATATTTGTCAGACATGTATGTTTAGCGTTCTCTGACCACCACTCTTACCGCTATTAAATAATGCCATTTTGCAATGATATTTTTTACACGATCTACTCTTCCGATCTTTGCGCGCATGTATTTTGCACATGATTTCCATCAACCATAAAACGACTTGGATAGGATACTTATAATTCGAGGGTATCCTTACACAGGTTTATGGTATTTTTTATTTAGTTTTCTGTATGATGCTAGGGAGGGGATATTTCTTAATTTCTATATTATTATTAATGAGGAAATCCAAAGTTTTCTCTATATAGGTATCAGAGTACATAATTACAACCCCAGCACCTAAGGTCAGCCAACGTATTAAATTTAAATTTCCACAGAGATTAATTAACAAAACATTGCATAATGTCCTTGTCAAACTTGACCCATTACATTCTCCTCAACCTACGCCTTTAGATACCCTATTTTTTAGATCTTTCACTTTCATCAATAACAACTTCAAACTTAATAATATTTTCAGACAGTACAATATAATATCCGCCTATAAAACGGTAGCCTAAAAGAACTCCGAGAAATGAGACACGAAAATACCGAAATGAGCAAAGCCCTCGATTTCCTATCTGCGAAATTCGACGAAATGCAAAAAGAAAACAAGGAACTAAAGGAAAACATAAAGATAGAAACTAAAGCAAGGGAAAAACTGGAACGACGAGTTGATGAACTTGAAGATATTATAGATCGGGAAGAAAGGAATAAAATAAACAACAACCTAATTATTAATGGCGTCGAAACTCAAGACCGCCGAGAAAACACAAAGGAAGTTGTTGAAAATAATCAAAGGCATGAAGCTTCATATTGACGAAGCCGAAATCATTCATGCCAATCGGAGAGATGAAGGGAAGCAAAAAAGTCCAATAATAGTACAACTGAGAACCAAAGACCAACAAGTCAACATTCTTAAAGCACGAACTGCAATAAAAGCTATAACGACAAGCGATTGCTCACTAAAAGGACGAACCGAAAACATCTACATAAATGAACAGCTGACCTGGAAAGCCAATGCACTTTCCTTCAAAGCCAGAGAGGCAAAACTTGAAAAGAAATACGAATACGCATGGATAAAGGTCAACAAGGTATACCTAAGAAAAACAAAAAACAGCGCGAAAATAAGAATTAAAACCCAAATGTACATAGAACAATTGCAATAAAAAAAGAAAAAAAAAGGAAAAAAAAGATTATTATGTATTTATCATGGAATCAATATAAGTATATGCACAACGTACGAAGCATAAAAAACAAATATGATGAAATCGAACTGATTCCATCATTAAATAAGTACCTAATAGCGATTGTTATCATAGAAACTGGCTTTCAGACATAAACGAACACCTGTACAACATAGAAGGTTACAATGCTGAATACTATTCTCGTTATGATGGAAAAAAGGGAGGTGGTCTAGCCATCTTTATAAGATCGGATCAACAATATACAATAAAAAATAAACTTACCACCAAACACATAGAAACATTGTCAATATACCTGGAATCTATTAGAACAACCATAACCACGGTCTATAGACCACCACATGTACCATACAATGATTTAAAATATGTACTCCAGACCACATTATTAAATAGAAGGAAGGACCACATCGTGCTTGGAGACTTCAACGTAAATATAATGGAGCAAACCAATGAAACAAGATACTACAAGACCACAATAAATGAACAGGTTATAAACTGACCAACAAAACTGGAATAAAGCACTACACCAGAACCAACCACCATGAATATACCACAATCCTAGACCACGCTATGACAAATGCCAAGCACAAAATAAAACATCTTAGGATAGCTCCATCTAACATATCGGACCACTACCCGTTAATAGTCGAACTCACAGAACGGAAAAAAGAAACTACTTATATTACGAACACAAACAAACGGACTATGGAAAAATAAGAGTAGACATAGAAGAGATGATAGACAAACAAATACGGAACTTTGAAGACCTCTCTAGGGAGATGGAAAAAATAATATCAAATAACTAGATCAGGAAAATTAAAAGGACGAAAAAATGTGAGTGGATGAGCGAAGAAATTACAACACTGATAAAAGAAAGGAACACACTATATAAACTGCATAGAAAGAACATAGAAAACGACGTAATAAAACTAACATATAACACAATAAAAAAACTAGCAAAGGACAAAATAAAAGCGATAAAAAGAAATTACTACAAGATTAAGCTTGAAACTGCTCAATACGATAGACAAAAAACCTGGCGTATTGTAAACAAGCTAACAAATGCTGGTCTAGGTAAAACTAAAGCAATCCAAGAAATAAAGAGGGATGATGGAACATTAGCAACCTCAGACAACAAAATTGCTGAAGAAATCAACAAATACTTTTCCGAAATAGGACATAACCTAGCACAGGAATGCAAACACAAGAAACAACAAACAAACTTGCCAGGAAGGTCGCCAGGATTACAGAACGCCGTCTAACTTCATGGAAACCACTGAAGAGGAAGTAATGAACACAATAAAAAAACTGAAAAAGAACAAGGCACCGGGATTTGACAGAATTACAAACAATATTCTAAAACAAAACGAGACAAAATTGACACCCGTCATCACAAGACTGACGAACGACATGATAAAAAGCGGAATCTACCCCCAATACCTCAAACGGACCATAATAACTCCCATTCATAAATCAGGAGACCCCACCACACCAGCAAACTACAGACCTATTCGATCCTTTCGGCACTCAATAAAATTACTGAAACAATAATTAAAGCACGACTAGACAAACACATACAAACATATAAGTTAATCAGTGATAGCCAGTACGCATTCCAGAAGAAGACCGGCACAACATCTGCGATCATAGATCTCTAGATATATATATATATATATATATATATATATATATACACTCAGATGCAGAAAAAACGGGTCATTGGGTTATTTTTGTAAACAAAAAACAGTTAATTTTTTTGTTTTAGTACTGTCAATAAGAATTTTAGTGTTTGACAATCAAAGAGACAACCATCAGAATGAAGAAAAACACAAAATATGGTACTTATCAGTTTATGTAATGAACAAAGCGAAAAAAATGTACGTATACACCAAAAAAAATGACCCGTATATATATATATATATATATATATATATATATATATATATATATATATATCTAGAGATCTATGATCGCAGATGTTGTGCCGGTCTTCTTCTGGAATGCGTACTGGCTATCACTGATTAACTTATATGTTTGTATGTGTTTGTCTAGTCGTGCTTTAATTATTGTTTCAGTAATTTTATTGAGTGCCGAAAGGATCGAATAGGTCTGTAGTTTGCTGGTGTGGTGGGGTCTCCTGATTTATGAATGGGAGTTATTATGGTCCGTTTGAGGTATTGGGGGTAGATTCCGCTTTTTATCATGTCGTTCGTCAGTCTTGTGATGACGGGTGTCAATTTTGTCTCGTTTTGTTTTAGAATATTGTTTGTAATTCTGTCAAATCCCGGTGCCTTGTTCTTTTTCAGTTTTTTTATTGTGTTCATTACTTCCTCTTCAGTGGTTTCCATGAAGTTAGACGGCGTTCTGTAATCCTGGCGACCTTCCTGGCAAGTTTGTTTGTTGTTTCTTGTGTTTGCATTCCTGTGCTAGGTTATGTCCTATTTCGGAAAAGTATTTGTTGATTTCTTCAGCAATTTCGTTGTCTGAGGTTGCTAATGTTCCATCATCCCTATTTATTTCTTGGATTGCTTTAGTTTTACCTAGACCAGCATTTGTTAGCTTGTTTACAATACGCCAGGTTTTTTGTCTATCGTATTGAGCAGTTTCAAGCTTAATCTTGTAGTAATTTCTTTTTATCGCTTTTATTTTGTCCTTTGCTAGTTTTTTTTATTGTGTTATATCTTAGTTTTATTACGTCGTTTTCTATGTTCTTTCTATGCAGTTTATATAGTGTGTTCCTTTCTTTTATCAGTGTTGTAATTTCTTCGCTCATCCACTCACATTTTTTCGTCCTTTTAATTTTCCTGATCTTCTGGTTATTTGATATTATTTTTTCCATCTCCCTAGAGAGGTCTTCAAAGTTCCGTATTTGTTTGTCTATCATCTCTTCTATGTCTACTCTTATTTTTCCATAGTCCGTTTGTTTGTGTCCGTAATATAAGTAGTTTCTTTTTTTCCGTTCTGTGAGTTCGACTATTAACGGGTAGTGGTCCGATATGTTAGATGGAGCTATCCTAAGATGTTTTATTTTGTGCTTGGCATTTGTCATAGCGTGGTCTAGGATTGTGGTATATTCATGGTGGTTGGTTCTGGTGTAGTGCTTTATTCCAGTTTTGTTGGTCAGTTTATAACCTGTTCATTTATTGTGGTCTTGTAGTATCTTGTTTCATTGGTTTGCTCCATTATATTTACGTTGAAGTCTCCAAGCACGATGTGGTCCTTCCTTCTATTTAATAATGTGGTCTGGAGTACATATTTTAAATCATTGTATGGTACATGTGGTGGTCTATAGACCGTGGTTATGGTTGTTCTAATAGATTCCAGGTATATTGACAATGTTTCTATGTGTTTGGTGGTAAGTTTATTTTTTATTGTATATTGTTGATCCGATCTTATAAAGATGGCTAGACCACCTCCCTTTTTTCCATCATGACGAGAATAGTATTCAGCATTGTAACCTTCTATGTTGTACAGGTGTTCGTTTATGTCTGAAAGCCAGTTTCTATGATAACAATCGCTATTAGGTACTTATTTAATGATGGAATCAGTTCGATTTCATCATATTTGTTTTTTATGCTTCGTACGTTGTGCATATACTTATATTGATTCCATGATAAATACATAATAATCTTTTTTTTCCTTTTTTTTTCTTTTTTTATTGCAATTGTTCTATGTACATTTGGGTTTTAATTCTTATTTTCGCGCTGTTTTTTGTTTTTCTTAGGTATACCTTGTTGACCTTTATCCATGCGTATTCGTATTTCTTTTCAAGTTTTGCCTCTCTGGCTTTGAAGGAAAGTGCATTGGCTTTCCAGGTCAGCTGTTCATTTATGTAGATGTTTTCGGTTCGTCCTTTTAGTGAGCAATCGCTTGTCGTTATAGCTTTTATTGCAGTTCGTGCTTTAAGAATGTTGACTTGTTGGTCTTTGGTTCTCAGTTGTACTATTATTGGACTTTTTTGCTTCCCTTCATCTCTCCGATTGGCATGAATGATTTCGGCTTCGTCAATATGAAGCTTCATGCCTTTGATTATTATCAACAACTTCCTTTGTGTTTTCTCGGCGGTCTTGAGTTTCGACGCCATTAATAATTAGGTTGTTGTTTATTTTATTCCTTTCTTCCCGATCTATAATATCTTCAAGTTCATCAACTCGTCGTTCCAGTTTTTCCCTTGCTTTAGTTTCTATCTTTATGTTTTCCTTTAGTTCCTTGTTTTCTTTTTGCATTTCGTCGAATTTCGCAGATAGGAAATCGAGGGCTTTGCTCATTTCGGTATTTTCGTGTCTCATTTCTCGGAGTTCTTTTAGGCTACCGTTTTATAGGCGGATATTATATTGTACTGTCTGAAAATATTATTAAGTTTGAAGTTGTTATTGATGAAAGTGAAAGATCTAAAAAATAGGGTATCTAAAGGCGTAGGTTGAGGAGAATGTAATGGGTCAAGTTTGACAAGGACATTATGCAATGTTTTGTTAATTAATCTCTGTGGAAATTTAAATTTAATACGTTAGCTGACCTTAGGTGCTGGGGTTGTAATTATGTACTCTGATACCTATATAGAGAAAACTTTGGATTTCCTCATTAATAATAATATAGAAATTAAGAAATATCCCCTCCCTAGCATCATACAGAAAACTAAATAAAAAATACCATAAACCTGTGTAAGGATACCCTCGAATTATAAGTATCCTATCCAAGTCGTTTTATGGTTGATGGAAATCATGTGCAAAATACATGCGCGCAAAGATCGGAAGAGTAGATCGTGTAAAAAATATCATTGCAAAATGGCATTATTTAATAGCGGTAAGAGTGGTGGTCAGAGAACGCTAAACATACATGTCTGACAAATATCACCAGCATTTATCTGTCGTCTCCTGGCAGCATATATAGTGAGAGGCTGGCTCTTTTCAGACGTATCATTTAAGAGGAAAAACAGAATAGTTTGCTATCGGTAAATGCTGAAAAAATTGGTTTCGTACAACTTACCACTTTTCTGTAAACTTGTCTGTAATGCATTATTACAGATTAAATAAAGTTTTAAGTAATATATGCGTTTTTTTATTATTTGGCATTCGGCCGAATACCGAATATTAAAAAAAGTAGCCGAATACTCAATAGTAGCCCAATATTCGCGGCATCTGTAGTACGTATACTAGTTGGTAGAGCTCAAGTGTCCAGTTCGAGTTTTTCACTCCGGGATACTAACGGTGACTTGTGGAGTCCTCCAGGGATCGCTGGTTTCACCGTTGCTCTTTTACTTCTTCGTCAATGATATGCAGGCAAACACATCGTTTTCACTAGCTTTATGCTCGGATGACACTAGCGCATGTGTGGGGGTGATGGTATTGAGGATGTGAGGAATGCGATATGAGGAATGCGATACAGCATGGGGAAGCGTGTGGTCTGACTTAAATATAATAAGATCAAGATAAATGTTGAGAAGATAATTGGTGTGCTCTTTCCGGGATCAGGTAAGTTTGGTGTGGCAGTGGGACGGACGGCGTAAACGGCGGGAGTAACTACTGCCCCTTCCGAGTCGGTCCGAGTGCCTTAACATCGTCCACCATGTCCCCCGCCTCTGCCCGCGTGTCATCACTGGTCGTTGACGGCGTGGGAGGCTAATTAAATTATTTTTTTGAGTTTTTCCATTTGCAGGGGTGTGTTCGGGGCCCAACCTTTTTTTTAGACGGGGCATCTATTTTGGTCCACTGTTTTGGGGCTTCAGGGGCCTGTAACACAAACTCTAAAAAAATAATCCAAGTCGTTTTATGGTTGATGGAAATCATGTGCAAAATACATGCGCGCAAAGATCGGAAGAGTAGATCGTGTAAAAAATATCATTGCAAAATGGCATTATTTAATAGCGGTCAGAGTGGTGGTCAGAGAACGCTAAACATACATGTCTGACAAATATCACCAGCATTTATCTGTCGTCTCCTGGCAGCATATATATACAAGTACTACATATGTAGGAAAAAATCTACACTTGTAATAATTTCCGTAACACAACTGACAGGTATTACAAGTCCATGATTCTAATTAAAGAGGGCTTTCTGTTGATACATATGTGTTGTAAAACATTTAGACAAGTATGATACAGTACATTAATGATATCACAACTAATTTTATTCCCTTATTCGCGTATTTTTTTGTTTTTAAGATTACATATGTTACAAGTGTAGTAAATTTTACCCATAACTACAAGTCCCGTAACACAACTTATATGTAGCTACATATGTTTGTATGCGTCGGTTGCCATGCAACGGGTAGGCTGTTTGACGTTAGTTTTTTCCTTCTGTCAAACTGTGAACAATTACCGCTTAGCACAATGACATCGCAACAAAGCAGAAAACTTCAAATTTTGTCTTTAATTAAAGACAATAAAGAAATTTTGTTAGGAGCGTTTAACGAAAAACTGACGAAGCAAGTAAAGATAAAGAAATGGCAAGACATTGCTGCTGTTGCAAAAAGTATATGCCTAATACCGCAAGACAAAAATTGGTTGTACCTTAGGGATACTTTGTGGCAAAACGGGAAACGTTGTGCCATTGTTTGTAAAGTTATCAGTTATATTATGAAAAAAGTATTATAACTTTTTCTTTTTGTTTCAAACCCATAATAATATGACTACAATCGGGTTCGAAATAGAAATTATTCGAGTGCCGCGAGAAAGAGAGAATAGTTTGTGACAAGATAAAATAAATACATAAATACAATTATTAGCTATTAACTTATTAGTTTGCAAAATTGCTTGGAGCTTTTAGATAATGTGCTTATTGTCAGTGACACATTTTACTTATTTGTCTTAAAAAATATCACCGTAAATAGACTGCGTACGTTGCCAAAAGTAAGGTTAGGTTGTTTTTTGTGTACATGACTCTAAAAAAGCAATTTTTGAATTTTGGAAGCGTGAACGTTTTTTTTTTCAGAACGATCAAAGATTATTATTTTTACAATATTAATCTATATATTTCAAAACAGTTTTAATAGTGTTTTCGAAACGTTATATAGGAATGCGTATTATATCACATCAAACATACACAACATATAAATATTATAGTATTTAAATTTCTTAGAAATTAAGTTAGTCGGTTATTAAGTAAACTAAACTAAATTTTCATTGTTCGGTATTTTGTACTCAGGGTGTTGTAAATTTTACGCTGTTTCAGCTGGTGCAAGAAAACGAACAATGAACATTTTGGACTTAATACAGTTTTGCTGTAGGATACGGAATGTTGATTGATTTAATCTAAATCGTTATTTTGCAAACCATGAATGTCGTAGTGGGTCCCGGGTGTAAGCGAAGGAACTAATGTGAAATATTATCAGCATTGCACAAATTGTTCTATACACTTATAACTGAACACCTTTAAATTATTGTTACTGCTTGCAATAGTTAAGTTTAAATCATATGCGGGTATTATAGAATTTTAATTATTTTAGCAAAAAATTGACAATGTCAAAAAAACGGGTACTGTGGTATGGGTAAAATGTCGGAAATAGACAACTTTGTCATTGACATTATTGGCAAAGAATCGCCAATAGTTTGTGGTCTTGGGGTATCGGAATCGATGGCGGTCATAGCAGAAGACCATTCCATCCCATCAACGTCCAATGTGGAAAATCTAATAAATGAAAAGGAAACTGCGCATCATGGATAAATAAATCAAAGTAATTTCCCCATATGCTATTGTTTACACAAGTCACTAAAAACAACCAAAATAAAAAAATATATATGTATTTTTAATCAGATATAAATATATAAAATAATATACAAATTTGTGATTATAGATAAAAGGAAGCGGTCTAAGAACGATTTGGAACAAGACAGACCAACAATTCAAAGTAATGTAAACTTATTTCATATTTGCCAAAATACAATTATAGTAAAAACAAGGAGAGCTGCAAAGCGATTTCTGCTGTTGTTCTCGACATACGCTACAGATCTTGTCTGACCAATCACGCGTGTTAGAATGCAACACCCTTCTTTTCGTATATCTCTTTCGTAACCTTGTAAGCGATGAGTCATTTGCAGTTCTTCTAGTTTGTACTATAAAAATAATCAAATATGTAAGAAACAATAAAAAAAAACACATTTAAAATGTACGCTAATAAGATTTAAATAACAGACATACTATCACATATTAAATAATAAAATGAACGTATATTTGTGATTACAGATAAAAGGAAGCGATTTGTAGCCGATTTAGATGAAGATACCGCAAAAAATAAAAAACTAAAATTACAATTGGAACATTTAAAATTAATAAATTATAAAACAACTTTAGAAATATTAAAACTAGAACGAGAGTTAGAGTTGCCATTATCCAAAATAACACGCCAATTGGTACATGGGAGCAGTAGTGATAGCGAATAATGTTTAACATTTGCAACAACTAATAAATAAATATTCTAAAAATATACATTATGTACTAAAATTATTTTATAGTTTGTGTATGCAGGTATGTGTGTATGTGCTTGCCGAATAATTATTTTAAGTACATGAATGCAATAAAAAAAACAAATCATGGATATCAAATAAAATTGACAACAGGAGATAAATTTGGAAAAAATCAGTATGGCAAAAATTTGTTCTTAAGAAAGTATAATATTTTAATTATAATATACTGGTTATTTTATTTACTTTTTATTGATACTAATTATGTACCAATTAATTCAGGTAAAGGTAACAATTGTTATTATCACAAAAATAGATTTTTTGACGCATTTTTACCAAACTCTATACATTACTGTCTATTTAGAGGAAGTAAAATGTATGTAGTTAAATCTGGTTCAGTCGCATCTTGAACTTTATAACGTGTCGCGACAACGTGTTGTGCTTGTCACAACGCGTCGTTGTCAGTCCTGTCTCTTTCGATCACTGATTCATCCTCCTGTAATGATAACTTATATAAGTGAAATGATTAGGCAAATTAATTAAATTTTACCAAAATGGTCAATCAATTGCTGTAATCTAGCTTGAGCCTCTGGGGCAGGGGCCTCATCTGCTGGGTTACCTTCGGCTTCATTTTGTTCTTCTTGAAGATTGTCGTCTTCTCTATTGTTGTTGTTGTGTTCTATATTTTCTTCCCTAGCTATGTTACACAATGTTACGCAACATTTAAATATGTTTGCTGCAAAGGTGGGCTCAACTCTTAAATAATTCAGACATGGAAATTTTTCTTTTAGAATTCCAAACGCATTTTCGATGACTCTTCTTGTCTGTTTATGGGCCCTATTAAAATTGTTTTGTCCTGGCCCTTGGTTAGCAAAAATGGTGGGGATTAACCACGGCTTCAATGGATATGCAGAGTCGCCCAGGATCACTCCATTTGGATATGGTCTCCACCCATCTTCTATTCGTCTAAACAGAGTGCTGTTTCTTAATACTCTGGCATCATGTACACTTCCGGGCCAATTTGCGCTAGCATAATAAAATTTTAAATCAGGCCCGCAAACAGCCATGCAATTAATGGAATGTTTTCCATGCCTGTCCACAAACGCCGGTTCGTTTACTGATGGAGCATCAATATTTACTAGCGTCCCATCTACAGCACCACAAACCTCCGGAAACCCAGCAATTGCGTGAAATCCTTGGACTACGTTCAAGGTATTTTCCGGCCAAGCAACAACAGTGTCGAATTTTAGTCGATTTATCACATTCACGACATCACGCACACATCGACATACAGTCATTTTTGACACGCCGTGCATGTCGCAAATACCGTGATACTGGCCGCCATTACCAAGCCAATGCAGCGCTATCATTAGCTTTTGCTTGGGGGATAAACCATAAAAACGTGTGGTTGTGTTTTCGAGCTCCGGTCCGACATCCTCCAGCAAAGATTCGAACTGTGGTTTCTTCAACCGAAACCTCTCAAGAAATTCGATGTCAGTTAATAAATCAAAATTGGTCCTAACCCTAAAGCGATAAACTGTTGGGAGCTGCGCATTCTCGCCGTCACTCTCAGAGTCGCTTGAAAACATGTTCTTTACACGAAACTAAAAACAATTAAAATTAAAATACTATACTCTACTTATATATTCGCTCCCTACCTTTAAACAAACCGAAATAAACCCCGCAAACAATAACCACCAACAAAAATAACAGTAACAAATAACAATAAAGAACACAACAGTAACAAAATAGTAATAACAACTCAACAATAGGTAACAACGAATAACAAACAAAAACACTGGAAGCTCAATGAAACATTTTCCGCACAAGTCGCTGAGAATCGCAAGACTAACCACACAAAGTGAACGTACGTAAGTTGACGTACGATAAAATATGGCTGCCACTACCAACATAGTAGACATAAAATAACTGACCGAAGTTACTGTCTCTAATTGCTGCACAGAAAATAAAATAATACCGTCATAAATATTCATATTAGATTAGGATAAGTTTTGATTTATACATTATTGTTATTATTATAAATATACTCCTAGCGTAATTGAAGCGGAGTAAACGAGAAGTAAACGGACTATGTACAACGAGAAAAAAAACATGAGGGGTTGGGGTTAAAAATTGTTAGGTAGGGATTTTAAAAACAAGAAGTAAACATATTAAAATGAGGACAAGTAAGTAGTTGAGCTTGGGAATTGAAAGGGGATGAACTTTGAAGTAGGAATAGCGGTTTCAATAATAAGCGCCGTTGTGGCGTTCGGAATTGAGTCATTTTTTATTTATTTGAAAAATAGAAATAGATAAAGTAAATATTAACAACATAAAAGTTGCTAAATACGAGGGTTGGCACAAAAAAAGAGGCTATAAGTTATAGCAGGGGTAAAAATTAAAATAAGCAGTGGAACTTTAATACTTGAAAAGTATAAATTACATATATTTACCACATATAGTGGGCACAAATGGGGTTTGGATGTTTAAAACTTAAAAGGGGTGAAAATTATGTCAAGTAAAATTTGGGTATCCGCACGTAAACTGTTCACTTTCGATACCTATACATCTAAAAACGCCTCTAAGAAATTCACTACATATGTAGCAAATCGCCATGGTAACCAAACAAACTTGTAAATCTGTCAAAGTTTGTGTTACAGAAATTTTTTACAAGTGTAATTATTCTATATTACCTATATTTGCCTTGAAATCGTTCAAGTTGTCTGTTTTTGTTCAAACAAATTGTATAACTGACTGTCAATATTAACATCTGTAAATAACAGCATTTTTTAAACGCATTATTGCATTCCGGTATATATATATATATATATATATATATATATATATATATATATATATATATATATATATATATATATATATATATACGGTATATTATATTTTTCTACATATGTAGATATGTAGCTACAGGTGACGCGCTCTACATATGTAACATATGTTACATATGTAAGGTTGTGTTACAGGCCCCAGGTTAGTGACTTTGGTCCGCCTCTGAGAGTTTCCTCGGACTGTGCGCCGGTTATTTTAGCTCTCCCGAGTATGTTTCGAGGCGATTTTTTTTCTTCGTTTCATTTCATTGGAACTCGAGAACCATTCCGGGTCCCAGCTCGCCTCCATAGTTTTTCCTCGGGTTAATTTTGGAGTACCCTCCACTGTGCCAATGGGGGTTGTTAGATACCTACAATATATTTTGTTGAGTAGAGGTAACGGATATTACGCATGGATACTTTGATTTATCGATACCGGATATGTATTTTTTCACTTATTATATAGTACATGTATTATATACGCAGATGTCCACATTCTGACCAACCAATACAGTTGAGTTTACATACGACTACGACTACATTAAGTTATTCGGAGCTTCATCTATAATTCATAATATATAACAGGGGTTGTAACTGATGGGAACTTGTCGTGGCAAGTAGAGTTGGATGTGGTTATTAAACAAACTGCGATACGCTAACTATGCCTTGAGGCGACTAAGACCAGTGTGTGGCGTGTCCGTGCTGTTGACTGCGTATTACGGCGTATTTTGAATTCCGGACTAGGTATGGTGTGTTGCTAGAGAGCGATATCTTCGAGTAAGCTACTGCTCCAGTAGAAGAAAACCTTAAGAACGATTTTGGGACTAGGGATGCGTAATTCTTCAGGAAGCATTTTGCCGCGTTGGGGTTCCCCAACATTTAGCACATATATTGTTACGAAATAATTAAAAGTTATTAAACCACAATGGAAATTAGGACAGCAGACGAGTGTGCTGAGTCAACACATTCCGATGACAACTAGCGGAGGGCGTACCTCTAGATGCTGCAACGACTTGCAATGCAAATCACAACACATGACAAAAAATCTAAACATAACAAGCCGCAGACGGGAGTAGTGAAGGATCATTCAGTAAGCAGTAGTTACCTGAAGTAGACATCGTTATTATTGTGACACTTGCCACGGCAGGCCTTGGCTTCCCGTGTCCAGCATTCTAAATATGTAGCATCTCCTCTAACACCAGTGTGCATTTTATTATTCTCAATTTTAATTATTCAGTGAAGATTTGGGTTTCTGTTTTTGAAAGGTACGTAATGAAGTTAAAAATAAACACGCGTACCATCACGGAATTCGTAGACAAGGTTTCTACGTTACACGGTTTCAATGGTGCCCATGGCTTCTTCGGCAGTCTTTTGCTTTCAGCAAAAAAAAACACACTTTACATTTTCGGCACCATTCCTTGAAGATATTTTGGTAACAAGACTAATAGAATCACTCTCTAACTTTCTCGGTTGTCTTTCGGATACCAATATGTCCTCCAGATGCGCCATAATGAATATGTCATAACACCTGTGGTATCTTCCTTGTGGGTATTAGAAGTTGCAATGTACGAGCCACACCGTCTTCACTTTCAAGTTTCCTTTTTAGTACACATTCTTCTATCAAATCAACCGTTAATCAAGTTTCGTGAAAGTGCTATTTTTAGATAGCCAATGAGTATTCCGGAAAGGTCAGACCTTTACGGGATACTTTCATTGATGCTATTTGCACACTAACATCAATGAAGACCTAATGAAAGTACTTCAAACATCAGTTTCGACAATGAACAAAAGAGATACTTCGTATTTGACGAGATGCAACTGAGTAAAGTTTTGCACTACAGCACCACGAAATATACCATTGTTGGCTTTGAGGAATACAATGCTGACATTTCTGTTCTTGTGGATAACGATGAAAATGGACTACCAAATTTGGAAAGAAATACTGACCACATCGTGCAGCAAAGTCGAGTTCTCAAATTAGTACAGCAAGAACTGCGTACTGCTGGAAATTTCCAAAATCGTGTTAGATTACCTCATCAGTCATCACAGATTACCACATTACCTCATCACCACAAGCATCTGGAAATATTTCTTAGAAATTGTTATGTATATAAATTTGTATGTGATGGTGCGCATGCGTTAACATTGTATGGAACGTACGTTCAGTTTGTATTATAACCAGTTGAGAAATAAATGTTGAATTGCGAAGACGTGTTTTATTAGAGAAGTTGTGGAGTAAGTATATTACAAGTGGCGACGAGCACAAAAACGAAGATATGGGAGAAGCAGCGAAAGCACTGGTGGGCCATCTACATGAATTTAAATTGGGTGTATCGGTCATATACAAAGCCAGGCTCAAAAATTATTTTACGGCAAATACCATCGAAGAACAAACCCGGAAACGGCCATCTTTTTGAACATGCTGGAGGAAGAGTCGTACAGGTTAATATTTAACGTACGGGTACCTACGGTACGAAATTAATGGAGCTGATGGATTCGTATTTTACATCGCAAAAACCCAGTTTGGCGGAAAAATAAGTTTTACGAGGCAAAAAGAGAAACCGGCGAGGCGATCAATGGATCGGCCGCACGCGTACGCAGTATGGTTTCAACGTACGAATTTAGTCCTCAACTAGAGATGTTTTTTAGAACATCTTGGTGAACGGTTTATAGTTTGCGGTGACTACACGCCAAACACGTGGACTGGGGATCAAGACTGACTACGACGAAAGGAAGAGAGCTCAGGAAAGCAATCCTAGAAAGGGGATGCCAATTCCATTCTAGAGGGAAACCAACATATATATTGGCCGACTGACCAGGACAAAATCCCAGACCTCCTGGACTTCTTCATTACAAGAAAAATCTCGCCAAACTTCATTGACATTGAAGAAAATTTTGACCTAGACTCTAATCATTTCGCTATAATAATGACTTTAAGGGAAAGGATAATTAAAAAGGAATATAATGCTACATTGACAAACAAAACCACAGACTGGGAAAGCTTTAAAATAGAGCTAGAACGCAGCATTCAGCTAAATATCCAGCAGACCAGTTGGACGCAGCAGCCGAGAAATTTGTCAACACCATCCAGAAAGCACCATGGAACAACACTAAAGAAATCTCCCATAGAACTATCGGAAATAATTACCCAATGGAGATCAGAGAATTGGTCAAACAAAAGAGACGATCTAGAAGAAGATGGCAGCAATTACGCGACCCAGCTGATATTTATTTAACAATCAATCCCAAATCAAGAAAATATTTAACAATCAATCCCAACAACTGAAACGCGAAATTCAGAAACTAAAAGAGGCATCATTAGAATCCTATTTGGCTAAACTTACTCCTGATAAAGAAACAGACTACTCGCTGTGGAAAGCAGTAAAAAAATACAAGAGACCAGTCACTCATGTTCAACCTATTAGACAAAAAGATGGCAACTGGGCAAGAGACAATAAGCAAAAAGCTGAAAGGTTTGCAGAACATCTAGCTGAAATATTTCAGCCAAACAACATTGATGCAGATATAGTGCTACAAGAAGATGGACCACGAAAAAGAAACCATCCCGCTTGTTACACCAAAGGAAGTTGCGAATGAAATCAAAACAAACTTAAATCCAAAAAAGGCACCTGGATACGATCTCATCACAGGTGAAGTCCTTAAACAGTTACCAAGGAAAGGTATTGTAATGCTTACATACCTAATAAATGCAGCATTCAGATTAAAATATGTCCCTGGCGTTTGGAAAGTTGCTGAAGTTATCATGATACCAAAACCAGGCAAGCCACCGAACGAAGCCACATCTATCGACCAATATCGCTGCTACCAATCATATCAAAGCTCTTTGAAAAGTTACTTTTAAAAGAATGAGACCTATAATAGAGAGAAGAAAACTGATCCCAAATCACCAGTTTGGTTTTAGACAAAAGCACTTTACGATAGATCAAATTCATAGAATAACGAATGTGGTGGAAATATCATTAGAAGAAAAGCGTGTATGTTCAACAGCCTTCTTGGACGCGACACAAGCTTTTGATAAGGTTTGGCACAAGGGGTTAATATGGAAATTAAAGCGTATGCTACCTACTGAGTATGCTGAGCTAATAGCGTCATACATAACAGACAGACTATTCAGGGTCAAACAGATGGACGAATACTCAGCCTTAAAGGAAGTAAAAGCGGGAGCGCCCCAGGGCAGCATCCTGGGACCAATTCAATATTTACTGTATACGAGCGACTTGCCACCACTAGAGAGCGTAACAGTCGCCACATTTGCAGATGACACGGCAATAATGGCGGTGGGATCAACCGTTGTAGAATCAACAAGAAAGCTTCAGTAGGCATGTAACCAAATGTACGAATGGACCAAAAGATGGAAGACCAAACTGAATGAATCAAAATCAGTCCATATCAACTTCACTAACAAAAGGATAGAGGATATACCTCCCATCATAATAAACAACACCATAGTTCCGTATGCAAATACTGCGAAGTATTTGGGTATGACCCTAGACACAAAACTAAGATGGTCAAGAAGAAAAGAGTCGAGCTTGGCCTCAAATATAGAGAACTTTATTGGCTCTTGGGAAGAAATTCTCAGTTGTTAATAAGGAATAAAGTATAAATTTACACACAAATGCTAAAACCTATTTGGCTGTACGGCATCCAACTCTGGAGTTGTGCCAAAAAGACAAATATTCAAGGCATCCAATCTTTCCAAAATAAAGTGCTAAGGAACATTGTTAACGCCCCCTGGTACATAAGGAACAGGGACCTGCACCACGATCTCGGTGTCCCAAACATCATCGACGAGATAAAAAGATTTGCTGCTAAGAATGAATCTCGCCTACATCATCACGTCAACGTAGAGGCCTTGCAGCTACAGGACAACCAGAACCTAGTGAGAAGACTGGAGTGAACTAAACCCTTCGAACTAGTGTAGTGTATAAAGCAGAGCACAGTGAGTGTAGTGACAGTGCCGTTAGTTTAGGACAAATAAATTAGTAGGACATCGTTGGATAACCTATTATGTAAAAGTAACCTAGTTTTAAGAAGTCATATCCAAATTGATAGTTAATCTGTTAGATTAGTTTCAATAAATACAGCCTTCAGTGCTTATTAAAAAAAAAAAAAACTACAGATGTGTTGCCGGGATAAGTTTATAATTGGTCTGCGAGGACGTCCAATTCTAAATCGGCTACTGGAAGAAAAACTTAGTCTAATATTCGAGGAGGTAGTCAAGAGGAAAACAAGATGGCGGCACAAGCGTACTTTGACATCCCTGGGATAAAGGAGAAGGTGCAGATGGTCACGAGGTCACGTGGGGAAGTAAGAAGTGATAGAACCGCGCAAAATTTCAAACGTGTTGCGGACACCCCGAAGCCATCATCATCCTGGGACATGAAAAGGAACGAGTCTAAATCACCTCGCATAGGAAGTCAAAGAAATGGAGGCTGTTTCGCACGTCGGAAGCTAGGACTAGTGATGGACATAATCGAGATATTTTAATAATCGATTATTTTTAATCGAGATATATTAATAATCGATTATATTAGTAGTACTAATTTAGTTGTTAAAATTAGTACTACTAATTTAGTAGTTAAAATTAGTAGTACTAATTTAGTAGTTAAAATTAGTAGTACTAATTCATCCGATTATTTTTGCAATATGCTACACGTGCTATGAGGCTAAACAACTGTGGCGCCACCACTGAACGCCGACAAAGGTTCATTTGCGCCACTTTGACGCTTTCGTTTGTTTATCAAAGGGTGTTTTTGTCAAGATCTTGCGAATAGTTATAGAGCGCTATCGAAACGTTTGAATTTTGATGATTTACTTGGGATTTTCTTTAGTAATTTAGTTCGGCATCGACGAATTGTACATCGACAGGAAGATGCTAAGACCGAATGCCCGACGGTCAGTTGTGAGGGAGTTAATTAAAAATATCTGGGGTGGCCCTCACCCAACTTTCGACTACATTGTTGACATTTAAATAAATGTCCGTAACATAATAATACTATATTATTAGATCATAACACAAGGCACCTCTCGATACAAATAACCATAATATTATACTGTCACGTATGTATCTGTGTTTTTCTGCGAGGTGTTTATTTATTCTTCGACAGCGGGCCGATAACGTAATGCGGACACATACAGTGAGCCATCCGTGAGCCCTCCATTACGACATAAACCGAAGGCGCCCGATAGGTATAAACTCTTATAGTGCCTAAACCGTTCATCCCATTGATCTGTAAATTTGTATACATATTTAAAGTCACTGCAGGATGAGATGGTGTCAGTTTGGTCCAAATCGGATGAGTACCTAAGAAAACGTATTTGACAACTGCCACTTCCGGTTGTCAGATTGTCACCAAAAACAATCCAGTTCGTCCCCCGGTAATTCTAAATATGTATGCCAAATTTCTGCCCGATCCGTAGTTCCGTTTGGGCGCTATCGTGTTCACGGACATACGTACACCGTACACACATACACACATACACACATACATTTTCCAGAAATCATTGCAATGGATTCAGGGGACCCCAAAACGCGTATTTCCGCTAAAATCTAAAATTTTTTTTTTCCGTCGATTACAATACTTTCCTTCTAGGAGTCGGAAAGTAAAAAGTGCGGACTCGAAGACAGTGACGTGCCACTTGCTTAAAAAACATTTGTATATTGTGGAACCACGACTAATTAAAAAAAAAAACATTTAAAAAGAGTGCACCCTGTGCAATTTATGAACATAACAAATAAGGACGACGAATCACAACACGTAGATGGTAGGGTCGATGGAAGTACGGCGTCAAATGTGAGACAACCTGGACCAACCATCAAGGCAAAATGCACCAGATGCACAGTCCCAAGAAATACAGCTACTTCAAACTACAACTCAAATGGCTTCGTCAACATCGACAGCAAACCCTACGAAATGCAGTAAACAGTTGCGACTTGTTAGCGGAAAAACTGAGCTAACAAATGCTGAAAGAAAGGCGATCGACAACAGTCTTTCAGAACGGATTGTTTAGATTTCCAGCCACCCTCGTTGGTTGAAAATCCAGGTTTTGTAAAATATTCTGCAAAACATCAACCGCTTTACAACCTTCCAAGCCGAAAAGTACTCAGTACACAAATGATGGTCAATCTATACAGTTCCGTGTCAACTAATCTAAAACTATTTATAGCGAATGTGTCCCATCTTTCAGTGACGACCGATGTATGGTCATCAGACAGCAACAGAGCTTATATAACCGTTACTGCTCATTTTGTTCATAATGATAAAATGCAGAATCCTATTCTAAGTACCAAAGGAATTCTCCTGTCCTCATACTGCAGTAAATCTGGCTAGCACTATGACCGATATTTTCAATCAGTAACGGTGCAAATGTGAAAGAAGCTGTAAAAGATTACCTTAAAAAACACACCATCCATGTATCGCGCATTCGTTAAATTTATGTGCTACGGACGCTATTAACGAGAATGTAGAACTTAAAGAAGTGTCCAACTAATGCAGAGCATTAGTTGGACATTTTAAGCTTAGCGCTAATGCCAGTGAACAACTAAAAGACATGCGGAGGCAGAGGGTTATTATGCTGGAGAGACTGCGAATGATAAAGGTGCCATTATCTGCTGTAATATCATTTCTACCAAATGCTCCAGAATTTGCCACAGGAACTAAAGATTTGGTAAAGGAAGTAGACTTTCTACTTTTTTGAAAAATGTCAATTTTCACTCAACTAAGTGATTTTTTTTACTATTTTTCCCAGAACGCACATAAACCACCCTCTCTCCTTGACCGCTTGACGTTGAGTTTCAGGACATCCTGTATATTTACCTAAGTATATGGTTGTGAACTACTATACCGTAGTGATAATGCTTTGCATATGGGGGGTTATCTTTATTTGTATAAGGAAGCACTTTGTTTGCTTAAGTTTGACCAGTCATTTCTTGCTACTGTAATTTTAATTACTATGGGGAGCGAAATATAGCAGTTATGTATGCTGGATTCTTTAAGCTTACAAGTACAATTACTTTATGCAGTTGTCTTTTCTACATCCATACTAAAAATCAATTGTGTACCTGTATTTACAATTTTACAATACAAGTACGGATATCGTAAATCATTCCAGGACCTCATAACTGATTTATTTTCGCTTTAAAGAGCACATATATGGTAAAAAATGTTGATGTGGCATTTACATTTCCAAACTTAAATCAGAGACAATTATGATTCATAATAAATATATGTACATAATATAAAATATGTATGTGAGAGATATTATTTTTAAATATATATTTATTATATACATTTTTGTTTTTTATAGTGTTGCTCATTAATGTTTATTTAATAATAATAATAAATTATAATAACGTTGATCATTTGAAATTGTACAAACAAGGTATGTATAAATTTCAATTGTCCTATCACAAAGATATGAGTAAGAAGGCGTAAATCATAAAACGTGAAATATGAATTTAAAGAAATTTGTAGCATAGTGAATAGTACTTGCTGTTTTGTTATATCCATTTTTTATTAAACATTAATTGGTTTTTTTAAATATTATTTTGTTGAAATAATTCATGGGGAGTAGCATGAATTCTACAATAAACTGTTTAATTATGTCGAAGTAAAAATAAATAAAACTAGTGTGGCGGTGTAATGGGTCGGAAACCCATTATTTATTTATTAAGATATGATCAAATTAAGCGAGATATTTGTAAGAACATTCGGGAATGTCAAAGGTTTTTGCTAGGGTTGAACATCTGGTTTAGGATTTGACCGCGTGTTATAAGTTAAGAATAGGAGGCCATTCTTACCTCCTACAGCGGGATAAATGTATTATTTCAATTCACATTACACACACATCACGTATTAGGACTGGATATTTTTTCAAGATTTGCTTATGTAAAAATGACATTAAAATTCAAATTATGCTTAATTATATAAAAATTTCGTACGCTACAAATTTAATAACACTAACATTGAATTAAAATAAGTTATACCTTGCTAATTGCTTTGTGTTACAGAGTTATGAATAATATTGATAATCGATTAACAGAACTACCGCACAAGTATCCCGCCCTGTGGGATAAAAGAACTTTGGCATACAGGAATAAACAAAAAAGGGAGGAAGCAATACAAGCTTTAGCCAAAACATTGAAATTCTCAAGTAAGAAAAAAATCTGGTCCACATTAGATTAAACTTTAAATTAAATTTATTTCAGCACCACTTGTATCGGAGAAGTATAGGTCCCTGTGGTACAAATTCCGCAGTCAAAAGCTGAGGATGCAGGGCCGAAGTGGTGCTTGGCAAAAACGAAGATGCCGACGAATGGCATCTATATGCAACACTAATTTTTTTGAATGATGTGTACACACAAGTATATATATCATCATACCATCACAATTATTCACCGGAGATTTATCAAATATTTTTTGATTTTATAAAACATAGTCAAACTGCTCACAAATAATGAGGAGCCAAGAAGTCCTGCGGCTTCAAGTCTCAACCTGACAGTTGTGACATTGGACGGTTTCAACCACAGTTTAGCAGAAGATGACAACCGTAAGTATTTCGTGTTACCAAAACCATGACTAATTAATTAAAAAAAATATTGTTTTGTAAGGTTTTCAATATCTAATGTCTTAAAAAACATTTAAAAAACACCATGGATTTGACTGATATTACATGTCAATAAGCGGCAAATACTCAGATTGTTGTTAGCATTTCCATCTTAAAATTATCCATACTTATATCGACGCTAGTTGTTTAGGCGCTGTATTGAATTTTTGCAAAAATGTTACGTTAACTTCATAAATTATATCATCAATATATTTTTTAAATAATACTATAGGTATTAAATAATACATATTTGATTGAGTGAAGCAGAATGTTCTTCAACATGTGTCTTTGCAGTGCATAAACATTCCCACCAATATGTCAAGCACAACTTATATTACAACAGACTTGCTGCACTGCACAAATATCACTTAGAGAAATTGTTCTAATCATATTCAATTAAGAGTAAAAACTTAAAATATTTTTTCCTTTTTTTTCCAGAATCAATACACTACGAAGTATAAGCATGCAAATCGTTATATACATTGCACTGTTTTTTGCGTGATTTAGCAACATTCCGGAAGCTCAAAGGACATTTTGGAAGACGCTGCAGCAAACAAGCACAAAAAAGGAAAGCTGATGAAAACATTGATGACTGCCTTGAAAAGTTGGCGGGTGCTGCTGAACAGTGTCAAAAAAAATGCCGTTCAGAAGAAGACCCGATTACAAGATCCTTCGGGGAATATATGATAGCTACATTGAATTCACTTCCGGAAAATTTAAAAGACGACATTATTATTAATATTGGTAAAATTTTAAACAAAGTTATTAAGAAAAAACGAACGCAATAAAATTTATTTTGTTACAAAATGAAACAGATCCGGCAACATACAGTCAATAATTAAAAACATGCGCTCAAGAGTAAAATTTGTAAATATCGGCTTGAATGTTGTTGGAATTCAACTATTCCTAAGAAAGTAATTAATGGTAGATATATTAACTGTTCCCGAGACAAGCGCGAGAGTTTTTATACGTTTCAAACATTTTGATTTGTTCAGCAGTGATAAAACTAGTTTGAAATTAATTTGAGAGAATAAACCAGATATGTTTCAATGGCAACTGCATTATAAATAGAAAGAACAGATTATTTTTATCATCTAAAAAACTAATTCCGAACTAGTCCTTGAGAACTGCACAAATCACAAATAATTAAAGAACTTGAAAAACAGTTAATTGATTAACTGACATACGTACATAAATGTTAATTATGATTACCTTACGATTGGCAATTACTCTAGTAACTAGTTATAACAATTATGCAAAATGCGGTACGCATCGGATCATACAGAAAATATCTGCGGTGGTCCTCACCCTACTTTCCGACTACATCGTTAGTACAATGAAATATCTAAACACTTTTGCAATTATTCAATTTAGTAAAGTCAGAGCCATCTCTGGACCCTACCTAACGTCAGTTTCTATGATAGAATACATCTGTCATACTGACATTTAGTGTCATGTCAGTGGCATTGACGCTTGTCAAAATCTGACAATTATTACATTCTTATTTCTATACAAAATATATTAAAATAATAGTGTCTTTATTGCAGAAAAAATAAACATCATACGAAATAAAGATTAACAAAAACAGGGCAAAGTTGAGAATATATTCTTCTCTTCCAATTAACCCTGCAATAAGAAAAATTAAAATAAAACTACCAAACAAAAAGAAAAATAATGTATTGGACAAAAATTACTTGGTATCTTGAATTACTTATAATAAAATAAACTTTAAACTGGTCGAAAGAGATCACATAAGAAATACCACGACTAGCTGGTGGACTGAGCAGTAAACAGCGCTTTCCACAATCTCTTCTTAAAATCCATCCAGAGGCAACTGTTTTAAGGAGTCAGGCCGCGGATTATACAAGTTTGGCAGCTTAAATGAGTAAGATCTTTCGTAAATAGCGGTTTTATGCATGGGGGTGTACTTGGGTGGCTTACTTCTAACATTAACAGATATTGTACACATATCGAGGAACGTGGGTGGTAGAAAACTAAGACGGTTAAGCATGCTCAACCATTCAACCTCACCCAATTTGTGAGATACAAGGTTCTCCCGCCTGAGACTAAAAATAAGTCGCAAACAAGAATTCTGCACTCTTTGAATTTGACTCGATGAGAATCGATCCAAGCACGAACCATACATTGTAGGATGAGGACCTGAGGACCAGAGCGTTACAGAGGTCGATCTTAGTTTTTTAGTTGATGTACTTGCGCGAGCTGTAAATCATTTTAAGAGCACCAAAAGGATTTCTGCACTTATTGGCAACGTGTTGTCTAAATCTATTTCAAGTCCCACATTTCGGGTGATTCCCCAACGTGCAAAATAAAATCTTGTACAACAGCCCCTCTCTCGGACCTCCCCCAAATAGCATCACCACCGACTCACGGGGGTTAATTCTAAGTAAATCATCATTAATTTTTGATTGTGCAACCGCGGTTTGACTATGAGGAAAGGAAAAATAAATGTGTGCATCGTCCGCGTAGAAGTGCGAGCTACAATGTTTAAGGTATGAAGATAAATTATTAGTATAGATACAAAACAGCAGAGGATCCAAAATGGACCCTGGGGTATTCCAGACCGTAAAAACCCCGGCCGTGAACTACGATTGTCTATTTTTACTATTTGTCGTCTATCATGTAAGTAAATAATTAGATATTAAAGATAGCCCCTTCGAAAACCATACTGGAATTCAAGTAAAACATTATAATCATTAAGAAATTGCGTTATTTGACTTTCCATTATTTTTTCCAAAAGCTTGGAAACTACCGACAGAAAGCTTGTCTGAGGTCCCCGCAAATCTAATGCTTCGGCACTTTGGGGAGAGGGTCAGCACTGCCAATTTCCAACAGGATGGAAAAACAGAATTGACAAGGTAGTAGCTTAGTATGTGTGTTAAATAAGGCAAAGCAAAAGGACAGCAATAACAAATCATCATTCATTTTCAATAGGAAACCAGAAACCACAGCCTCATCAAGAGGTTGAAACGAAAATTCACCAGTAAAGTCAACTTTTTTGTTGTTATTATAAAACCTTAGCAAATCAATATCCGCGTCAACAACCCCGCTACCAGCATTCATTAATCAAGTACTCATTAATCTCATCCACATCCTGCAAATCAGGTGGCAAAGCACAACTTTTCGGTTTTAAAATTCCGATATTTCTCATTTCACTCCAAAGCTTCCTGCCCCCTGTACCATTCAATATTGCCGAGAAATAAGACTTCTTCTCCGCTGCAACAGTGCTAGTCGCGTATTTGCAGATCGATTTGTACTCTTGAAAATCGTTCACAGATTTATAAATTTTTTAATATTAGGTGTCAACCATGGTGCAGGTTTTTTTAGTGAATTTAGATGTGTTTATAGGAGCATGAACATCAAATACGCTCATGATTAGAGTATTAAAATAACTAACTTCGTATAGTAAGTAAAATGACAAACTGAACATACTAAAGTCCCTGTAGACCCGCACACTAGCGTTGGACGTTTTTTTGGAGTCCTCAGACGATATTCAATCAGCTCATGATCAGTCATACCATGAAGCGATTTCAAACCTCGAAAAGAAAAATCAGCTCCCGAGCACTCCGCGGCATCTATCAATGACTCAGAAATGAGAGTAATTCGCGTGGGTTGATCACAAATCTGCTTCCGGCCATATGCCTTCAACAAGTCCAAAAATGTAACCGCGCTCGAGGACCCAGTAAATTAATATTAATATCACCAGCACAGAAAAGCTTGTCGCATTGTGGAATACAAGCACTTAACGTTTCCTCAAAAGATTAAAAAACAGTCAGCCTTGGGTAGTCTATAAACGACTCCCACACAATAGTTCAGGTTATTATATCTTCCCAAGCCTGCATCCGCTTACTATGATTTATTTTTTTTTTCCAAAAAATGGAATGGACATAAATTATACAAAATTTTCTCTACTATAGTTTATTATTTAACTATTTTGACGAAATTACAGAAATGGCGGCTAATTTGCAAAATCGTTGAAAAATGATAAGAGTAAACCTCGAGTTCCTTTGGGCCCTTTTGGACAATCGTTTCGATACCTTCAGTAGTTGCTCCGGAATCGTCGCCACAAAAAACGGGTACACACACACAGACATTTTTTGTACCTTGGTCAAAAATGTTCAGGGGGGTCAAAAAGACCTATTTCCGCTAAAATCTCAATTTTTTTTTCGACACGATTACAATACTTTGTCATACTACATATGATAAAGTAAAAAGAACTATTTATGGAGTTTTTGTAGCTTTTTCAATACCAGAACCCAAAACTGTATAAGATCTCCAATAAATACCCCTGTGCCCTTGGGAAGCCTCTTCGCTCGAAAAACGTGCGCTTTAGATTTATAAGTCGAAAACTTAATTATTAATGAGCGAGTGACGTTTTCGCGCGCCAACTCGGTGGCAACGATCAAACTTACAGCAGCAAAGTTCAAATTCAATTTTTCGCGCATAACGTCCAAGCAAACAGATTCGGTGTCTTCCGTCTTCGTCGCACTTTTATACCAAACATACGAATAGTAGTACGCCAAAAATTGTACATATAATCTCTGAAATAAGCAAATGTTTGAAGCTGAGACTATTTGAATTATCTCTATATGGTGTCGGATCAAAAATAGTCATCTTTTTACTTCTTTCTTTGAAATAGTGTTGCATGACACCAGAGTGTATAAGAAGCAGTTGTATTATTTGGCGTTAATATAGAAATGTAGACGACGCAGAACGCGCCGCTAGCTAACTGTTGGAAAGCTCTTGCCATTGCATAGTTGTACGGCGCGGCAGGGCATAGATGTGCCCTATAAAACTTTGGGCTTAAATCGGCAGAGGTTCAATATTATCCGATTTTGCTGAAATTTTCAGATATTTGTTTCTACATCCAATGTAACAAATTTAGGGCTTCTCAAAAAATAAGTGGCAGCCTGGCGCATATCTTCATTATAATGTATGTTCTCAACTTGGGTTGGAGATGAATGTAAGTCGGTGGTATGAGCACACTCCTACTCCTGTCATGAGCAATGATCATATGACCGTAATATGCCAATCGCCAAAAAAGAAAATCTGTCCATCGAGATAAGCCCAATGGTGAGCATGAAGGTTATTGTCGTTCCGGTGATTGTGGGCTCATTAGGAGTAGTTTCTAAACATTTTGAGAGCCATGTGATGGAATTGCCATGTAAAATTTCACCATGGGCAATTCAGGAGATTGTTGTCGAGGGAAGTGCTAACCTCTTGAGGAGTGCATTATCGATTTAATATTATTTACTGACGCAATTTATATTAATTTCAGATATCTGTGCAGTCATTGTCACGAAGATAAAAATCTGGACTTCTTTTCGTCGTTCATCCTTCACGAAGACATGAATATTGTAGTTGTAGCAGTTTATATTGTGTAATTTATTTTCCACGATGGTGTGGCGGTTTTCTGCAGTTTTCCGACTTCTCCAACGAGAAAAACAGTCATCCTGCTAGTAAATTTTGTTTAAATATGCATTTGTATTCATTTGTCTTTTAGGTGCTAAATTGAAAAGCATTGAACCAGAGATAAAACTTTTGCTGAATCCTGATGCCATACATACTGCGGACCTGCTCTAATTCATGGACAACATATTCGACAGTGTGAACAGTTACAGCTTACATGATGTAAGAACAGTTCAGTCTGCACTGAAAGGTGGAAACCAACATGTAACATTTTGGAAAAAGGCAAAACGTGTGCGATACGCAAATCATGAAATACATCGGAGGATCTGCCAAAGTGATGTTCATTAAAAACTGGATTAAAACTTTAGACGGATTAGAACACATATGGGAGAATGTGTACAAAAATCATGACTTCCAGTACTTTCTACTTCGACACTTAAATCAAGTAGTGAAATATTTTTGGTTGCATTAGAAGTCATGGTTGCGGGAACAATAAACCAACTTGTGAGCAATTTATTAACCCCATTAAGGCAATATTGTTTGCAATGTTAATACCAAACTTGCCCTGGGTGCAATTGCGAAAACAACGATGTTCCAGGAAAGGGCTTAACTTAAATGTAAGGAATTAACTTAAATGTAAAATAATAATAAATGTACTACTGATAATATATTTTCGATCAAAAAACGTATGGAAAACCATATCTTAAAACGACTCCATGTTCCTAGCGTACGTTGGCGTTCTAAACTTGGCAAAATTACAAAATTTCTAGTCTCATGATATGAGGATTAAGGCCCATATTAATAGACGCTTCTCAGCTTAGTAACTCAAGAGTATTGAGTAGTACGAGTCTTGAGTAGCCGTACGAATTAATAGTCGAATCTCAAGACGGGTTGTAGACGTTTCAACCAAGTAAGACTTACGTGAGAGACATTTCGTGAAATCAGATCTCAATAGTCACATTTTGAGTAACAGCTGTCGTTACTCAAGAACGCACGTATTAATAGTCGCCAAACGGCATCTCAAGCAAGCCCCAGTATCAGGTAATGCACGATGGGACACGACTTGAGATCGGATTTGTGTTTGAGATCGACCTTTGACAAGTGACATAGGAAACATTACATACATATTTGAAGTACATACATATTTTGTGGTAAGTTCACGATATTTTTTCAAAATTGAATAATTGTAAAAGTGTTTAGACACTTCATTGTGTTAACTAACGATGTAGTCGGAAAGTAGGGTGAGGGTCGCCCCAGATATTTAATTAAATATTATTTGTGGTATTTTTACTTTCCGACTAGTACCCTAGAAGGAACGTATTGTAATCGACGGAAAATGTATGTATGTGTGTATGTATGTGATTGTGGCGTAGTGGCAGTGTCCGCCGCATACAAAATGGGTGTCATCTCCCCAAAAGAGTAAGTGCCAATCACCTTTTCTCTCAGCCCGAAGAAAAGGCGAATAAATTCCACACTATTTTCAGATACTATACCTCAAATTTTGCAGTTGGCTCAGAATCATTATATTACTTAACGCCCACAAGATATTCTTGTAAAACACATGTAAGTGATTTTTTTTCTAATTTTATCTTTTGGTCCACCATTTTGAATTTTGCATTTTAAGTAACAAATTCAAATTCAGCATTTCTCAAAAGCCGTAAATACCAATTTTTACGCGATTATGACGGTAACTTATCGTTTCCCATTATATTCACAATTTTTTAGAAGACGCCGTAGTTACCTCCGAAAAAAGCATGAAGCCGAAGGAGGACGCTATAGAACTTTCAGTATATTGTTCAGGACGCTTAATATAAGGTCAGAAACGTATTTGAAATAAATTATTGCAAAATAATAAAAGTATGATTATTAGTATAATTATATTTTTTTAACGCCAACTAGCGGACTTAGGATAAATAAAACAGTATTTTTAAACATGGTATATTACCATTATTATTTCTTTTTACAGATTTCCAAGGCACCAGCCAAAAGGGCAAAAACGAAGGCAACAACCTCATGAGATGCTGCAGCAAAAATTAACGAAGAGTTGCACTGACGTATTAAAGAATTGTGGTGAAGAGTTTTGTTTCCACAAAACTTGCAACATTAAATGAAACCTAAATTGCAAAAATATTACATAGAGGTGATTAAATAACCCTTCTACTACCCCCCCTCTATTGCTACGAGGCGTGAATTTAACATGTATCGCTTTGAAGTGAGACACTATCGACTTGGCTATAGTCCATTTAATAACTGGGAGGAATTTTTTAAATGTGTTACTAGGATGACCTCGCCCGTGATTGGCTAAATCGCAGACCGTTTTACATGGGGCAAATTTACCTTTGACGCGAAACCCCCTTAGGTTAGGTTACAGGTAAACAAACATTGGTATCTGCTTTGCGTTGTTTTGTGTTCGATGCTATTCTTGAGTTCAGTTCAATTTTATCAGTACCTCCTATAAGAAGTAGTGTACATACCTAATTTGTTTAATATAAATATGATAATTTATTATTCCACAAGCTTTACTTTAATACTTAGACACGTTTTAAAGTTTTACAGCGAAAAATTCGTTAAAATTTTAATAGTACAACATTTATTGTGGTTTACAAATACTTTTAACCTAAAAATGATCAAATTTAACCTCAAAAATATCTGGTGACATTTTTGGTAATTTGGCCCTAGTGTAAACCTGGCGTCTGATTTTATTCCTCCTAGTTATTAAATAGACTATAGTTTTTAATGAATTGGAGAGAGATAGAGAATACTTGCCCGCATGAACAGTGGCGTGAACACATAACCCCATTCTTGGCATGGGTACCATTAGCTATTCATCGGCCTCCGTTTTCATGGAATACCTCCGTTTTCATACTTTCCTTCTAGGGTACTAGTCGGAAAGTAAATTAAAAATACCTAAATAATTTTTAATTAAAAATAACATTACCAGGATATGGTGCGGCAACACTAGTACGTTGTAATTTATACTCAAAAATTTATATTATCTACAAAGGCAAGTTATAAATGTGGTAAGAACTATTATATATGATATTAATTTCAAAAATTCGCCTTATTTGATGGATATCGACCATATCGATGATATATTCTTGCACAGGCATAATTTCCAGCAATAAAGCTGCCTATATTTTGAAATTTTGAAAATAAATGTTTAGATTTTGTTTAGAAAGTGGCAAAGAAATCTTAACCAGATTCTTCCAGCAATAGCAATAGCAAACGATTCAATTTTTGCAAAATTGGATTTTCCTGACCCAGTGGGATAGTAACAAACTTTCAACAACTTGTGAAATGGGAGTTCTTTTCCCCACACTGGTGAGAAATATTCAAGATATTGACAGCTAACGGAGATTATTAAAGAAACACAAAGTTTGACAATTTTGTAATACCCGATGATGTAATTGTATTTTGGCAAAACATTTCTAAAATAAAACTTGGAAATAACCAACAAAAATATCCTAATTTGACAACCTTAGTTGTCTTTAACTTGCTAAACCTGCCACATTCCAGTGCTAATGTAGAAAGGATATATTCGCAAATTAACCTCAGCTAAACACGAGAAAAAGATTGAAGAGCGATGCACTGGAAGGGTTATTATTTACAAAACAAGACCTGGGAATGGTGGAAAATGATATATTCCAGTGCATTGAGTGTTAAAAAGATTATGCACCCCTTTTCTGTACTTCTGTGCTGAGAATGTTTTTTAAGTTTAGTTGTTAGCTTCAGCGGAAGAAAAGACAATTTCAAAATTTATCACGATTTTTCTGGTAGATCTTCAGGCTGGAACCAGCTACCGTAGTAGGTTGTAGATTGAGGGATGAGTTACCTTTTAGCATATGTTTCAATTCTTTACCTACAGCTTGTTGTTTTGCAAAGATGTTAAAGTCGACGCACTACTATATTGGCTGCTCCACTGAAAAAATCGAAGCATCGGTAAAAAGCCAATTTCCGGTGAAGGATCATAATGCGCTTGATAGGGTGTTGCTGCTGCGACATCCTGGCCAAATCGTAATCGTTGATAAAAATTTATCACCCCCAAAAATCTACGCTTTTTTTTGCAGTCGTAGGTTGTGAAAATCTTTAAGACCAGATATACCGTCGTCCAGCGGGTTGGTACCAGATAATGTACCCTCGTAAGCAAGAAACGTGATAAAGGACTGATTTAAGTTACGCTGGTGTTCAGTGCGCGATAGTCATCGCATGATCCGTCTTCAACGGCGCCATATGCAGAAGTGATACCAAAGGACTCTCAGGAGCGTCTTGCAGTACCTTCTTATAACATGACGTCAAATTCCATCTCAGCCTGTTGCTGACGATCTGGTGTAAGACGACGTCGTCAACAGGAAATGGGGGGACTTGGAAGCGTCTTAATAAAATGGACAGTTTTATGGAGTACTTATTTTGGTGCTTCGGACGGACGTATGAGATGTGAAAATTCATTCAAAATGTGCAAATCATCGGGCGTGAATGCCCGAACGCTATATTGGTAGTAATTCTGTCGATGACTGTCAGCAAACTGTCCTATAGTCTGGTAATAATTCAAATGCGCCAAGAGATTGGACCCATTGATAGGTACTTACTCCACATCTTCCACGACCAAGTTCCATGCATGGTCCATGAGTGTTGATGCAATTATTGTTCCCAGTTTTAAGTTTATAGCTTTAGCTTTGCTACGTTTCGCTTTTGGGAACAGCAAATGTCAGTGTCGACCAGAAATTACAACTTGCTACTTCCATCAACAACAAATAAGCGGCTACTTGCAATACCATCCGATGCCGCTGCTATGAACTGATACTGGCGTTTCCAGAAGACTGAAAACTGCACGATGGTCTCTATTTTTTGCGTTGGGGTCAAACCGCCGATGATACCAGCCTATCCATGATCATCTCTTACATGTGACAAACTGCGGCCCCTTGATTTGTATTGATCGCGACGGCGGCATAATTCATTCTGAATTTGTTCCAACTTATTCGGCAAGAAATAATAATTTTTGACTCTAGTCAAAATGACATTTACTCAAAATGACCTTTAGTCAAAATGATATTTTGACATTGCGCAAACTGACGTCAGTGGAATCATGTGATGAACTTCAGTGCGGTTGTCATAATTCTATCGAAAGCTCTGATCGCGCCTGAAGGATGGCTTGGGTGTGACTCGGAAGACGCTTCAACCAAAGTGTTTTTAACAAGCCCTCTTGAATGGAGCTTCCAGTAAGAGACTAATGCGCTTGGAAAATTGTGCGGGTAAGCTTTCGTCGAGTTCTTCCTCCACAATAAGCTGCCGAATGCGCTTCTCTTCCGCAGATGACTGCTGGATAATCAATTCCCGCTTGATCACGGTTAAGTTGACCGGATGAGGGTTTGAAATTATTTCTTCAACTTCGCTAAGGGAGCACATTTCTAGGTTTGCTACAGGCAAACTTTGTCTTTCGCTTCGAGTTGAGCGAACCACAAGGTCGATTTGTTTTGCCAGAACGGTGGCATATATTAACTGCAACCCTCGAAAAATGAGTGTTTGGCCCTGCAGCGGGAAGGTGGTCCAAAATCGCCCTGTTGCATTTCTTCTTTCGGGGTCACCAATGTAGTTAGAGGATAATATGAATTAGAACGCGATACAAAGGATATCAAATGAAGTTGACGTCTCTTATCCATATCTTTTTTTAGTTGTTAGCCGACAACTGAACTAATACCAGGCCACTTGGTCCAGCTCTATTGCCATAGCAAATTTGGACGTATGCAATACCTTAATCTCTCGATACATACCCGTTTATTGATCTAAAGCATACAATACCTCTAGGATTACTGTGACTCACTTATAAAGCGAACTACCCACCTAGCACAGACTACACAAAATTTATTCGGTTATACAAACCTTCTTGAGGCTTGGGAGAATTTAGTTAAGATTCAGCGGTGTTAAAGAGTTTACTCATAATATTTAATTTGGGCCCACTTTGATTTTTGCAATATGGATTTAAATAATATTAAGTTCATAACAAATAGTTCTCCATACCCATAACAAATAGTTCTCAGAAGTATGCAGAGAGATGTTTGGTGTCATTTTCACTCCTTATTAAAGTCTGGATGTGCTAACCAAAGGAAAAGCTTCCGATTGTGGCGTGAGAACTCAAATAAAAGAATGGAGTTATCACTCAACACTCTGGCTTCCCACAGGCGGTATATCCTAAATAGTTATAAGTTTTCAAATAATGATTTAGATAATATTAGGAGAGAAGAGCAGATTGCTTTAGATGTTGATAATAACCCAGATAATGTTTTGACTGATGTATCTGATTTCTAAATGCATAATATACCCAGTGATTACATTTCTTCTGTTGTGGGTAATAAAAATGGCTTACCAAATTTGGAAGAAAATATTGACGTCGTGCAAGAAAGTCGATTAGTATAGGAAGAACTGCTTACTGCTGAATATTTCGACAATCGTGTTAGATTACCTCATTTGAGAGAATCTAAAGGTGCCGTTACACGGCCTGTGAATTGACGCGCAAGTGTGGAGTGACCAGGAGTGCCACGCCGATACGTATTTTTTGCAGAGTAGCCAGTTTCTTTATTTCACCATGTCCATTCCGGCGCGTTTGCTTTGAAGTGTGTAAAGTTTACCGCCAATCGACGGGAGATGCTATACTCGGCGTGTGGGGTTTCACCCTTGGAGTGTAAACTGTCACTCCACACATCGTGTAACTGGGTCTGCGTGACGAGTTTGGCGCGCAGTGTCAGGTCCCGTCGATTGGCGGTAAATTTTACACACTTCAAAGCAAACACGCCCCATTGAGACTAGACTGGCAGACATATTCAATCTATACGGCGCTATGTCGTTGCCCGTAAATGTTAAAAATTCAGTAGATATTTAGCTCTTCAAGTGACGATATGTCGTGGTCAACCGAAGGAATATCCGAATTTTTGAGCCTATACGAGCAAGAACCAATAATTTGGAATCCCAAGCATCATAATCACAAAGACAGAAATGCTGTGCATGATGCCTGGGTGCGAATCCAAAAAAACGTCAGTATCAACTGCACAATTAGCGAATTGAAAAAAAAAAAGAATCACTTATGGGCACTTTCCGAAAATTAAACATGAAAGTAAAAGAAAGTATGAAGACAGGATCCAGTGCAGATGACGTCTTTAAGCCAGACTGGTTTGCTTACGAGCAAATGGCAAAATTCCTACAGTCGATATATACTCCGAGGAAAACAAACAGTTCTGATGTAAGTAACTCATTTATTAAATATTAACATGACTTAAAAATACATAGGTATCTATTATTATACATATTATTTGTATCCAATAGTACATAATGCCCTTCCCTTGTAACTTTTAATTTAAATAAACCATATTAAAGACTAAAATAAAGTATAGTTTCAGAAATTTCAAAAACAGGCCTTTAACCCACTAAAAAGAATAAAAAGAAAAGGAAATCCTCAAGTGCCCCATGC
Source organism: Aphodius granarius (assembly GCA_963971325.1). NCBI lineage: Eukaryota > Metazoa > Arthropoda > Insecta > Coleoptera > Scarabaeidae > Aphodius > Aphodius granarius. The sequence continues at coordinate 25,349,050 of OZ020224.1, read as the reverse complement.
CTTCTGTACTTGTAGTTTTAAATTGTTATTAATAATTAAATTAAACATAATGCAAATTGCAACTGTTCTTCCTCATATTTTTTCCTGCCATGGAACTGCTCCGCATGTCTGAAAATATTGTGCAAAGGCATCTCTAACATTTTTGGCGTCAATTCCCGCTTTTCTAGCCACTTTGCGAAGTGGAAACATTGAAGTGAGGTCGTCTTCTTCATTTCGCCATGATCCACTTTCAAATTCGCCATCTGTTTCGGTATCAAATGTACCCCTTGGTGAATATAATGGTCTTGACGTCTTACTTCTTCTCAAATAATTATGAAGTAAAACGCAAGTCATTACGACGTTTGTGGTCTTTTCTGGTGATAATAGTATTGGCTTTCTAAGTATCCTGAAAATAGCTGACATAATGCCGAACACATTTTCTATAATACGCCGAGCACGTGAGAGTCGATAGTTAAATATCCTCTCCTTGGTTCCTTTGTCATAAACACCAGCATAAGGCTTCATCATATTTGTTGTTAATGCGAATGCATCATCTGCCACAAACGTATAAGGTACAAGTTCATTTTGCTCGGGCAGTGGAGCATCTGGTGGAAGATTAAGTTCATTCTGGGAAAGTTTCTGAAAAAATGTTGAATTTCTGAAAACTCCTCCGTCGCTAATTCTACCCTGGCATCCCACATCCACATAAGTGAAACAATAATTAGCATCCGCTACGCCTAATAGCACAATACTACAGGTGCCCTTATAGTTGTAAAATTCTGAGCCACTATGTTGCGGAGACTGAATTACAACATGTTTTCCGTCGATAGCGCCGAGACAATGAGGAAAATTCCAAACATTTCCAAATTCTTTTGCTATTTTCGTCCATTCTTCTGGAGTTGTAGGCATCTGCAAATTATAAAAATATATTGCCGTAGGTACTGAAAAAGGTGTAGTTTTCGTGCGTTGTTTTAAGTATTTTTTTTTTCTTATAACGGGTGACTACATTAAACAACCTAGTTTTGTTAATATTCTTAACAATATATGAAAATGGCAACCAGAAGGTTATCTCGAGCTGACCCGGTATATAAACAATATTTTTTTATATGGATGTGTGTTTTTTTTAGGAACAATTACAAGAAATAGAATATGAAGACGAAACGCCTAGAAATGTGGAGCTATCAGAAAATAGTGCAGTTAAAGAAGTTTCAGAAAATCAAACTCCAACTACCTCAGACCTTAACAACTTTAAAACACCAACTACTATCAAAGTAACTACAAATAAAAAACGCAAACTTAGCATTGATGAAGACAAAAAACGTAAGGACGAAGCATATAATTTTTTAAAAAGTATGCGTGACAAGTCCGAAGAAGTGTAGCATGTCGGTGGCGTTGTATCTACAGAAAAAAAAACTAGATTACTGAATTTTTTTTTCGATTGCTAACTTACTTTGATCGACTTTTGTTGTGCGACCCCATCCACCACCGTTTTCTATTCTTCTTCTTCATCGAATCACTGTCCAACAAAATATAACAAGCGGCTGCGCAACCGAGCATCCGTTTACGACGAACTGACATGTTGAAATGAACAAACTTGCCAATACGCAGGTCGTTTTATCGCGATTGCAAAAAGTACGCATCGGCGTGTCACTCCACACGCCGTGTAACGCCTAGATCCAGCCCGCCGCGCGAAACTCTTCGCGCCGACCCTGTTACACGGCGCGTGGCGCGACAGTTTACACTCCAGGCGTGGCACTTCACACGCCGTGTAACGGCACCTTAATAGGGTGAGAGCCACACGCAAATTCTGAGTTAGAAATATTTCTTAGAATAGAGCTGATATCACAATTTTTTATTCAAATAACTTGTTCTATGCATCTGCATATGTTATCAAAGATCGTAAACCCAAAATTGCTAACATAAAATAAGAGATTTTGGGAGAATAGATGGAAACGAAGATTTCAAACGAGTATTGAAAATTGGAGAAAAGATTGTGTTTTACTCAAAAACTCAAGTCGTAGAATTACAGGTGTTGGTATTGGGTCTTTTTCAGTTATAACCGTCGAATCATAAACTTACTTGCTAAGGATATTACTCTACGCGAACACACCCAGGAGGTTTTGAAGTTAACGTTTGAGTGAAGAGTGAATTTAGCACAAAATTTGGTGATGTTTTACGATTATTTCGTCAAAAACCTACAATTTTTTTTTTAAATATAGATCAAAAACCCTCAGGTATGTATACATTGTTAACTGACTTGAAAAAAATATATATTCTTTTTAGTTTTAAAATTTGTTGAGAACACCCCCTAAATTTGTTACATTGGATGCAAAAACGAATATCTGAAAATTTCAGGCAAATCGGATAATATTAACCCGTACCGACGTAAGCCCAAAGTTTTATAGGCACATCTATGTAGCTATGCCCTGCCGCACCGTACAACTATGTAATGACAAGAACTTTCTTCACAGTTAGCTAGCTGCACGTTCTGCTGCGACTACATTTCTATATTAACGCCAAATAATACAACTGCTTTTTATACAATTTCGTGGCATGGAACATGTACACTATTTCAAAGAAAGTACTAAAAAGAAGTACATTTCAATTACACAATTCAAACATTCTCAGGTACGAACATTTGCCTATTTCGAAGATTATATGTATAATTTTTGGATACGTACTAAGTTTTGCCCTCGTTTTTACTTACAAACATATCGAAAAACATCATTGTAATACATTTTGTACAGAAATAAGAATGTATTCTCATTTTATAAATTTATTTTTCTAAAACATATCTAACATTTTATTCAATATCTGTGTTAAAAAAATATTTTTTTACTATAGAAGAGTTATTGTAACATAACAATTATGTTTTCGAGGAGAAATTCCGACTGGAGTGATAAGACACATTCTTTAATTTTGTTAAATCAGTAAAACTTTATGTGGAAATCGGCGCGAGTTAATATTATCCGATTTTGCTCAAATTTGCACAAGCTCTTTTTTAACCCCAAGGAATAAATTTGGGGGGAGTTTCAAAAATATATATCTTTTTATTTTTCCTTACGAATAAGTAGCACCTTAATTGGCGGTGTTATGTATTAAACATCAGAGTACAAACATTTTTTTTACGAGTCATTGGTTTACATTATGGCGATTTATTCCGCTGTTTATGTAGTGATGTTCGGTTAAACTTCTAGGACAAGTTTAAGCAAATGCACTGTATTCTTTCACTCAACTTATACATATCCAGAATTATTTCCAGTTTTGGAGTCATTAATTCTTTTTTTTTGCACGCTTTTTTATTACTGACTTTTCTTTCAACTATTCAATTACTCGTACGCTCTACTATATTCCCCTCTACTATATTACTAATTCATCTTCATTAACATAATCTGCGTAAATAATATCAAAAATGCTTACCAGAACCAGAGAACAAGATTTGCCACCCATTCTTTTCTTTGACTCCCATTCTGTTCTCTTTTGTTTATTCTGTTTTCAAGCCCTTTTAATTTTTTTATCCATGCAGATCTTAGATCCCGGACGACCATTCTTTCGTTAACGTTATAAAAACTGAGTGTTTTACTCAATTGGTATAGTTTCCAAGGTATGCTGAGATGCAATGCCAAACAAATCGTTGAATGTATCAAAAATAACAGCACCTCGCTGCCTGTAAACTGCTGAATCTTTATATTATTTACATCCTGATATTTCGTGTTTTATACTACAACACCGCTAGTTTGACTTCGCTAGTTTGAAGTATCAAAATTATTTGGCGTTGTATAGAAATGTATAACTGTGAAGAAAGCTCTTGTCGTTGCATAGTTGTACGGCGCGACAGGGCATGCCTATATAGGACGTGTCTATAAAACATTGGGCTTACGTTTTTACACCCAATGTAACAAATTTAGAGGGAGTTCTCAACAAAAAAAAATATAAGTTACACCCTAATGTGGGCTATATGCAATGAGTTAAACGGAAAATCCAACAACAAAGCTGAATGTAAGATTCAGGAAACACCAGACTATGTAGCTAATAGTTTTAGTGAATACTTTAGGAATATTGTCCCAAAGCTAATGACAAAAAACACTCATAAAAAAGAAAGTGAAATGTGATAATACAAAATAACCGCTCAATGTATCTGAGACCTTTCACAGGAGGTCGATTCTATAAATTTTAGGTGAGGTGAACACCACCTTGAAGGATTTGGCTAAGAAGGAAAATTTGAAGACGCTTGATTTTAGTTTAGAATTAATTTTTATTTTTTATCCTTATATATTTTTTTGTGTAAATAAATGTAGGTTAGGGATAATATGACTTTGTGCTGTTGATATTGCCCAATAACTCTAATATTTGTTCTCCCGCAGTGCACTTCAAACTACACCAATATTCATAACATTTGTGATTAAATTGAAGATTGGATGCACTAAACATGCATACACAATTTTTCAAGTGCACTGTCATGTGGCCTCTTACCAAACGATTTTTTACTTCAAATTGATTTTATTTTCTGAAAATAATTTTGGACATTGTAAAAATATCTTATGAAATGAACGTAACAATTTCATAAGTTTTCTTTCAAATTTATATGAACTATTAACATATTTCAACGTAAATCCATATACTTGTTGAAATGTCAATGGGGGCGTTCAGCCAGGCTTTGCTATACGTTAACGCTAGCGGATTTATGCTACCGCTTTCCGCTTCGTAGTAGCTGTCTTACTGTTACGTCCTAAAGATGCCTCTTGCAACAGAGTGCGAAACGTTGACTACTTTATCGTCGTTGACGAGGTTTTCTCCCGGAAAACTTACGTCAGGTTTGACATTTCTGTAACCCGTCGTCAAAAGGTTCTAAAGAAGATAATTATCGTCGAGCTCGTCCTCGAAAACAACAATTCTCCGGCAATCAATATGCGGAGCAAAATAAGTCCTCCAGTGAACAAAGTGTATCGAGAAAGCTAAACTATGCAGCAGCAGCATAAAGCAGATGTATCTGTCGATGCCAACCGTACGGTTTTTTACGGTTTTCTACGGACTTGCTTTAATGGTTATTTGCAGCGACAGTAAACAGGACATTAGTTTTGCGGAGTCTGGGCACAGGGGTTTGGGTTTTAAACTTGTGGTCCAGTGCAATTGTGGCAGGAAATTAACCAACTCCGGCCTCTTTATAAACAATGGGTGCGAAATAAATCGTAGAATCGTGTTTGTTATGAGACTCGGAATCGCTAGAGAAGGCATAAATATTTTCTGTGGTCTGATGAATATCGGGCATGGACTAAGTCACACTGCAGCAAGTACAGTCCGGGTGACTGGCATACCTCACGAGGTTACCCTGAAAACTGGCTTTCGGTCTACCCAATACCAGATTTCTGGGCTAACGGGTGACCACTGCCTTTAGTAGATGTGAGGGAGAGATACCAGGCATTCGGTGCTCGGCGGTGACTCATCAACCGTGCACTTTGGTAGTTGTACCAAAATGAGTACTTAACGATCTGACATAAGCGTAGCGAATATCCGAACAGGGATTAAGGCAAAGTACGGGTAAACGCTATAGACCACACGACGTTTACCCCTAAAACTGTATTCAGGAGCTACCCTATCCCACGTATGTGGGCAATGTGATGCCGCCGACAGTAATGATATGTGGTAGAGTTCTCGGCCCAAGCGTGCTCGACGGTGAACCCATCTACCGTTGAAAGGGGAACCTTTCTAATACTGGGTACGAAAACGCGAATTCCGGAAGGTTTTCGACACGAGTACTTGAAGCAATTCAAGGCTGTGTGTCAGCATCACACTCTACGGTGGGACCCCTAAAACCACTCAGAGCTACCCTATACCATGGCACCCTATGCTGTGGGTCAATGTGGTGCTTTGCAGTATGTAAAGATATAAGAGTAGAGGTACGCGCGTAGAGCTGTGGCCTCGCCGGCGACTTATCCAACGGTATCGGAGGAATCCGATTAACACAAGTACCGAGGGGAAGGAGGGCCACCATGGCTTAGTAAGTACTAGAGTGGCGAACAAAGTTATGATAGTGGACTTGTGTTGTTCTGGGAAGACCTGCGTGTGATGGCACCCTTACGACCCCGGCTTAAACTGTCAGCCATGGCCTCTTTCACGTGGAGTAGGACTCTCGGGTTCAGATACGTTTCCTAGGTAGAGAGACTTGGAAGCTGAATACCGCAAGGTGGGCCAGCGAGACTTTCGGGCGTCGATCCATTTTCAATGCAGCAAGTACAGTGATATTGATATGTTATGTCAGAAAGCTGTTGAAGAAGAAAAAATCTTGAGTTCCAAAAATGAAAGACCATTATTGAATTTAAAAGTATCTGGTGATGGGACATGGAAAAAAATTCTCATACAAAACGCGACAACTAAACGGTTCAATAGAAATAGAATTTGTGTGTAGAATTTGTGACGTCGCACACTATCTGTATACCAGTGTTTTCCAACCTGTGGTCCGCGGATAAAACGCAAATTTAAAGCCAACATATGTAAACCTATGTAATTATTGCGGCTAAAAGGTTTTTGGGGGTCCGCGGACCAAGGTGCTGCTAGGGGTCCGTTGGTGTCCGCCTTTGGAAAAGGTTGGGAGGGCTGCTGTATAAAAATATCAACTGGACTTCCTAAAAGGACAATTCTAAAAACAGTAAAATCGGCCAAAAACAATCGCACTAACTAAAACTAAGTAAAGAAATAAAATACAAACGTAACAAAAAATCGCAAAGATTTTTTCAAATGACAGAAAAATTATGATAATTAATATAAACAAAAAAAAACAAAGTGTAAAAATAATATCAGGGCCTTAGAACTTTACAAAAAAGAGATTTTAACATCGGAAAAAAATGAAATCGTAACTTTCCAACATACGAAACTTAAACGCACTTTTCTCGAAACTATGTCTTTAAAATCGGCGGGCAGAATAACGCAAAATATATTCAACCTATTGAAATAATTTTGTCAACAAGTTTAGATCACTTCATTTCTTCTGCGATGAACCTACTTGTTTTCTTTTTTTTTAACCAGTTGGTTCATTGTATTAGTAATTTAATAGTATTGATAAGAACAAAGATTTGTTTAAGTTGCATGAAACAATAACCTTCTAGGCTGCCCGCCAACGAACAACTACTGCGCCAATGCAATTTTTCCACGTGCAATTATTAACCTTAATAATTAGCAAAATAATTGTTATGTATTTTTTAAAATGTTAAACAAACATGAAATAAATTACATGATAAAATAAATTGTGCCTATGGCTAACGGCTTCTTCAAAGCAAAATCTAAAATCTTTTTTTTGGTGCGCTACATTCCCTTAAGCGTCTGGTTTATAGCATAAAAAATCGAAATTTTTTTGGAAATTGTCTTAAATGAATTTACAACTATCAGAAAATGTGGTCAAAAAAAATTACGTCAATATAGGGTTACAGCCTTCAGAATGCAACGCGGCGTAGCTCGCGGTGCGTCTCAATGTTAATGGTATGTTATTTTAGCGGGGAACGGTACCTTATGACCCAGTTGATACTAGCGCCATCTGTCGTAAGAGGAATATTATGGTCCTGTTACGACAGATGGCGCTATCTGCTTAACCTCACTGCGTGACAGTTCAAATTTGAAAATTGTAGCTTCTCGTGCTAAGCGGGATATATATATATATATATATATATATATATATATATATATATATATATATATATATATATATATATATATATATATATATATGGTGACGTTGGTCTCCCTAATTAAGGTCCCTTTTGTTGAGTTCTCCATTGAGTTTCCATCCTTTCTCTTTGGCTATACCGCACTGACGAGGACTAATAAGTCCGAAACACGTGTCTACGGTTGCATTTAAGATAGCGGTTATGCCCAAAAAAAGATAATCCTTTTTACTATATTTATATTTAGATTTCACCGCAAACAATACCTCTTTTCCTTTATATTGTACCAGGGCTAAGGTTGCACCTCGGGGTGTACTTGTTGCCTCGGCGCGACGTTACTTCTTGTCCTCAAATCCGAGGATGTCGTGACTGAAGCTCCAAATGGTGACGTTGGTCTCCCTAATTAAGGTCCCTTTTGTTGAGTTCTCCATTGAGTTTCCATCCTTTCTCTTTGGCTATACCGTACTGACGAGGACTAATAAGTCCGAAACACGTGTCTACGGTTGCATTTAAGATAGCGGTTATGCCCAAAAAAAGATAATCCTTTTTACTATATTTATATTTAGATTTCACCGCAAACAATACCTCTTTTCCTTTATATTGTACCAGGGCTAAGGTTGCACCTCGGGGTGTACTTGTTGCCTCGGCGCGACGTTACTTCTTGTCCTCAAATCCGAGGATGTCGTGACTGAAGCTCCAAATGGTGACGTTGGTCTCCCTAATTAAGGTCCCTTTTGTTGAGTTCTCCATTGAGTTTCCATCCTTTCTCTTTGGCTATACCGTACTGACGAGGACTAATAAGTCCGAAACACGTGTCTACGGTTGCATTTAAGATAGCGGTTATGCCCAAAAAAAGATAATCCTTTTTACTATATTTATATTTAGATTTCACCGCAAACAATACCTCTTTTCCTTTATATTGTACCAGGGCTAAGGTTGCACCTCGGGGTGTACTTGTTGCCTCGGCGCGACGTTACTTCTTGTCCTCAAATCCGAGGATGTCGTGACTGAAGCTCCAAATGGTGACGTTGGTCTCCCTAATTAAGGTCCCTTTTGTTGAGTTCTCCATTGAGTTTCCATCCTTTCTCTTTGGCTATACCGTACTGACGAGGACTAATAAGTCCGAAACACGTGTCTACGGTTTCATTTAAGATAGCGGTTATGCCCAAAAAAAGATAATCCTTTTTACTATATTTATATTTAGATTTCACCGCAAACAATACCTCTTTTCCTTTATATTGTACCAGGGTTAAGGTTGCACCTCGGGGTGTACTTGTTGCCTCGGCGCGACGTTACTTCTTGTCCTCAAATCCGAGGATGTCGTGACTGAAGCTCCAAATGGTGACGTTGGTCTCCCTAATTAAGGTCCCTTTTGTTGAGTTCTCCATTGAGTTTCCATCCTTTCTCTTTGGCTACGACGAGGACTAATAAGTCCGAAACACGTGTCTACGGTTGCATTTAAGATAGCGGTTATGCCCAAAAAAAGATAATCCTTTTTACTATATTTATATATATATATATATATATATATATATATATATATATATATATATATATATATATATATATATATATATATATATATATTGTAAAATTATGTCTTCGTATCCAAAATCGACGGGTGGTAAATGCAGTCGTGCATCCAGGCCGCGAAAACGACAATTCTACGGCGAGAGATGTAGTCCAGTCATTACGTCGGAAAAAAACGGGTTAGAAATGCAAATGAACCGAGAAGGCTAAATTTTTGATATGACCTGGGGGTGTCTATAAAAGCTTAACTTCAAATTGTCGACCAAGATTTCCTATGTGCATTTTCCACCATCTTGAAAAAAGTGTTAAATTCAGTTTTTTCCAATAACTCGGTTTTCTGTTGAGATACGATAATTTTGAATGAATACTTTTTTGTTACTTTTTTTACGCTCTGCAATTTAGGTTCTATATTTTTTACCTATCTTTCATCGTTATTGAGATATCGATCGAAAAAGTCAAAATGTAAGGTAGTTAAATTTGTGTTTTGCTATTTTTCCAGTTGAGATACGATAATTTTGAATGAATACTTTTTTGTTGCTTTTTTTCACGCTCTACAATTTAGGTCCGATACATTTTTTACCGATTCCACCGCTTTGCAAAGTCAAAGTCAACAAATAAGTTGCATCACCTCTCACTACTACCACCAATAAGCGCAGTCCGCCAACCCATTTTCCGGACATATCTACAAGTACAAACGTGGCTCGGATTTTTCAAAGATCCTCAGGAATGGGGTTGGCGACAGACTAATAACGGGCTTGAAACAATTTGCAACACAACACACCTGAACTATTTGCCTGCATTGTAGTGGGCAAACACAGAGTCGACATTCTATTCAACGATGACGACGAGGACGATGATGATGATATTTCGACCATCCCAGCATCATTTTCTGCGGTTCGAGAGTCGCCCCAACTCGAAGAGTTAACCGAGGAAGAACTTCTTCAGCCATGACCATAGAAACGACGAAAAATATAAAAAATGGGGCCCTTAATTGTTGTTTTTTTTTGCTACACAAAAAATTATTTGTTCAGTAAATTTCATGTGTTTGTTTCATAATTTGTCTGGTTTATTTATTTACTTTGTATCCCAATAATTCCCCGAACAACCTTTCATCCGTTTTGACGTGTGCATACAACAACCATGCGAGCGGCTAAATCCAAACGGGGCACGGACTTCCTGACTTTGCGGCGCGTTAGTGATCGTAATTTTGGTCGAAGGGAAAAAATAAAAAAAAACGAAGTAGTAGGTCTGAACATGCTCTAAGTTTCATAATAGACATTTTCTCGAAATCTATTGCAAGAAAAGAGAAAATAGCAAAAAACAAATTTCGCTGCCTTAAATTTTGATTTTTTGATCGATATCTCAATAATGATGAACGATAGGTAAAAAATGTATACCACCTAAATTGTAGAGTGTTAAAAAAGCAACAAAAAAGTATTCATTCAAAATTATCGAATGTCAACGGAGAACCGAGTTATTGTAAAAAACTAAATTTAACCCTTTATTCAAGATGGCGGAAAATGCACATAGGAAATCTTGGTCGACAATAATTGTCGACCAATTATTTGAAGTTAAGCTTTTCTAGAGCCCAGCCACGTCATATCAAAAATTCAGCAGTCAAAATTTTTTTCGGTTTGATTCATATCGAAGACAATTACATACAGTTAATAAAAAAGCTTGTTTTGTCTGCTTCAGGTAAAAATTGCAATCGCCAGGCTGTACGGCATGCGACGACCTCGGAAACGAGACCCCTATCCAACTGCTATCCATTTCATTACTTGGCACTAGTATTTTATTACCCAATATTTTTTCTTGTTTATTTCAAATGCATATATAGATTATATAACTGAGAAAAAAAATCAAAAAAAGATTATGTCATTTTCGGACTTCTAAACCAGACCCCCCCTTAACAATTAAGTTAGTTTTTAGAAGTGTATTTTTAGGCAATACATAAGTTTTGTTTGTTTGAAAGTCCTAATTTTTTATGTTCCATGTTTTTGTTGTTTTATACACTAATTCTGTCGGAACCTGAAGATGGTTTTTATTGCTATATTTTGTGTCCTTTGTAGTTTGTTTAACATATATAGTTATAAGTCTGCATACAGACGAGTTATTAGACAAATCAGGTAAAATAAAAAATTATTGCAAGTGTTATGATATATAAAATACATAGTAAGTTAAGATATTAGATGTAATTATTACATTTAAACCCATGTCAATTAAATTTGCAGTTGTTATTAGATCGAATTGGCAAAAATACAAAGACATGATGATTTAACCTGTTGCAAAATTCTGCGTACATCGGGTATTTCTCAGCAGTTAAGTCGTACATGCAACTTTTCTAGCAGCTGAATTTCATAAACACAACGTAGTTACCCTCAGTACAATTTGTTGACAATATATCAAGCCTATAAAAGCAAAAGTTATAAAAATGACAACACGTAAACGTGCGGAATTATCACAACGCGAGAGAGAAATCATAATAAATTTACATCGACAAGGAAAATCCTATTCAGCAATAGCAACATCCCTTAATAGAGCTCGCTCAACAATACAAAAAGTTTAATTTCACCACTTTTAAACAAAGTGTTATCAAGAGATTTCTCAGAGCCGTGAATCAACAGTAAGCAAACAAAGATCTGGTCGTCCAAGAAAAGTTACGAAATTGGAAGAAAAATTTATTGTGCGAACCGTCAATAAAGAACCCGGGTTAACATTGAGGGAACTGAAGAACCAAATAGAGGCGTCTTTTGGTACAATAGTTCATCGCTCCACCATCTCCAGAACGTTACATAGGGCCAAATATGCATCGGATGTAGCTGTAAGGAAGCCTTTTATTTCGGATGTGAATAAGAAAAAGATTAAAATTTGCAAAGGAATATCTAAACAGACCCCTGCCCTTCTGGAGGAATGTGTTATTCTCTGATGAGAGTAAAGTAAATATCTGTCAGAATGATGGCCGAAAATTAGTGTGGCGACGGTGTGGGGAACGTTATCCTCTTAAGAACATGCAGGGAACCGTTAAGCATGGGGGTGGAATTGTGCTTACATGGGGTTGAATGTCAGCGACTGGGCCTTGAAACTTCGCATTTATTCGTCAAATTATGGATAAATATCTATATCTGAATATCCTTAAAGATAATCTGAAGCAAAGTGCTGACAAGCTTGGTCTTTCGAATAACTTTTATTTCCAGCATGATAATGATCCCAAGCATACAGCCTATACTGTGGGTCAATGGATCGCTTATCATGTTCCACACGTTCTACAGACTCCACCTCAGTCCCCTGACCTAAACCCCATCGAACATCTATGGGCACACTTAAAACAAAAAATTCGAGCTCACGATATCCGCTCCAAGCAGCAGTTAGAGACAATTCTTGTCGAGGAATGGGGAAAAATATTACCTGCAGTTACTGAGAAATTAGTTTCTAGCATGCCCCGCCGTTTAAAAGCCATTATTGCTGCCAAAGGTGGAGCGACGAAATATTAAACTAAGATTTGTACCTTGGAAACTAGAATGTATTCAGATTTTTGCAACACCTATTTTACTTGTAAACGTTATTATTTTAACTATTTATGTACATTTTGGATGCAAATTGTTGTTAATGTAGTTGTTTGTGTTTAAATAAACCATTGTCACGAAATTCACTCGGCATTTATTACTTTAGGTTATTTAATTATTTTTTTGTTGATTTTGCATCTGTATGCAGACTTATGCAACTAACTGTACGCAGGTTAGTTTCTCCTGCATGGAATTAGGTATCTAATATGAAGTAGAATAAAGCTGTTATAGAGCAAATGTCTTGATTTTTTATTCAAACTATCTGCACACCGCTTTATTGCACCAATGATCGGAACAATTTTTTATAACCTCTGTTTCATGTAAGCAAGATCCCTTGTCATGTTTAGACCTAACCATTTATATGTTTGTACTTCTTTGAGTTTTACACTATCAAGATGTTAATATCACCACTTGGTTTGTTTTTTTGTTTGATAATCATGTATACAGTCTTTACGTTGTTCACAGATAGCTTATTGTAGCACAGCCATGAATGATAAAGATTTTAGTCATCATTTGCTAATTTCTTAGCTCTTTTAAACATTTTGCTGACAAAACCAGAATTGTGTCATCTGCAAATACAAAGTATCTTGCGCTCAGTCCCAAATATTTGAGGTTATGTAGGTGCTAGATTGGCTGTGTCCAGGAACAAGTCGAAGACTGTCTGGAGTGTTATCAGGGGGAATACGTTGCCGGCTACGGGGGTGACTCGTGTTAGTCTGGTAGTGGACGGCAACGTGGTTGATGACCCCTATCGTGTGGCCGAAGTTTTCCGGGAAAGTTTCTCTGCGGTGCGAGAACTGCCTCCTCCTATTCCATCTGGGGTCGATTGCGATTGGGTACTGCTCAGTCAGTGTTCTTGTACCCCGCGGAGGTCAGTGAGATATCGAGTCTTCTCGCAGGATTGCAACCCAAGCATTCGTGCGGCTTGGATGGGGTCCCAACGTTTCTCTTGAGGAGTGCCGTATGTCTCGTGTCGGTGCTCACTATTTTGGTTAACTTGATGCTTACCAGTGGGGTTTGATGATCACCTGATCCGCTAAAGTTGGCTAGGATTTTGCCAGTCCATAAGGGTGGTGCAAAGGACGCTGTTGGCAGCTATCGCCTCATATCAGTCTTGTCTTGCTTCTCAAAAGTTTTTGCGAGGATAATATATGATAGGCTGTTGAGTTTTTTCATGGGACATAATATCATTTCTCCCAGCTAGTACGGCTTTCTACCTGGTTCCTCGTGCGAACGAGCACTTTTCGGTTCCCTCACGAGGATACTGACGTCGGTGGACGGCAGGTATTGTGTCGCCTCATATCAGTCTTGTCTTGCTTCTCAAAAGTTTTTGCGAGGATAATATATGATAGGCTGTTGAGTTTTTTCATGGGACATAATATCATTTCTCCCAGCTAGTACGGCTTTCTACCTGGTTCCTCGTGCGAACGAGCACTTTTCGGTTCCCTCACGAGGATACTGACGTCGGTGGACGGCAGGTATTGTGTCGCTGCTATTTTCTTTGATCTCTCAAAGGCGTTTGACACCGTGCCCCATGAGTTATTATTGTCAAAGCTCGAGCAGTATGATGTGGGGGGTTTAGCATTGAATCTTATCAGATCATATCTTAGGGACAGGCGGTACAGAGTATGTGTCGGCGAATCAGTGACCGCTCCTTCGTGCGGTTCCTCAGCTGGAGTACCACATGGGTCCATATTGGGGCCACTCTTGTTCCTTATATTTATGAATGACCTCATTGACGTATTTCCTGAAGGTGGACTTTTCCAATTTGTCGACACACCACACTGATAATTAGGAGTAGGAGTTCAGCAAACCTCTCAGTCGCCATCAGCGAGGCAATCGCTAAAATGTCTGACTGGTGTAGAGCCAATGGCATGGTCTTAAATTGTAGGAAGACTGCTCTTTTGCAATTTTTGTTGGAGGCACCAACAAAGTCAATGTTGGTTCGGACGGTGGACGGCACCAGTTAATGAGCGAGTTAAGTTCCTTGGAGTTTATCTGCAGTGCAATTTAAAATGGAATCATCATATCCACTACGTGCATACTAAGCTAAATGTCCTTTATTATACGTTTTATAAACTTAAGGGGGTTGTTGATCTGCAATCTCTTAGAACCTAATATCTGGCTTCTGTTGAGTCCATATTGAGCTATAGGATCATATTATGGAGTTCATCTCCTGATGTGATCTCTCTTTTCAGACTTCAAAAGAGGTCTGTTAGGTGCATGCTGGGCCTCTCGTATCGAGAATCGTTCAGGTCGCACTTTAAGACTAACATGATACTTACCTTGCCGGCGCTATACGTGTATCGACTGGTATCTTTCTGTAGGGATAATGCGGATAGGTTTGTGCGTAATGGTGATATCTCTGCATCGATGCAAACGCGGAATAACTCTCTTTTGGTCTGCCCTCGGCACACCTCATCCGTATTTGAAAGGGGACCGTACTATATAATGGTGAAAACTTTTAATGTACTTCCAGCTGATATAAAGAATGCACGAACTAAATCGATCTTCAAGAGAAGGTTAAAAGGATTTTTGATCGATAAAGTTTATTATAGTGTTGAAGAATACTTGGTTGAGATGGGTTCACGAAATTAATAGCGGTAGGATATTCATTCACACGTGTATTGTAGAATAACTCAAATTCTGTAATTAAATTGACAGATGTCTGTGATAGATCCAGCGACAAATAAATATTATTATTATTATTATTATATACAATAAATATTGCAGAGGTCCAAGCACCGATCCCTGCGCAACGCCAACACTAATACCCGTTTGCACCGTTTGTATTAAGAATGGCTTAAGTATGAGATCGTACTTATGTCATCGATTTTGTTTGCACCGTCACATACCCATTACCTAACTACAGTTAAGAACGACTTAACTTAAGCATAGAAAATCGACGGCTTAAAGCCGGCGCAAATATAAGCTTAGTTGTGATTGGTTGATTGTGACACACAGTGTACATCGTCGTTTTAAGAAGTGTCAAGACAGTACTTATATGTGTCAATTTATCATGCTATTAAACGATTTTATGAGCTTGTAATGTAAATTTACTGTTTTATTGTGTATTAGAAATAATGGTTTCATTTTGATCTTTCTTTTTGCCGAAATTTTTGTAGTTATAAAAGTAATTCAACTTTGCCGCCACATTAAAAATTTGACAAGTGACGCAAAACTGTTGATTTTAGAACCAAGTATTTCCCAATATTACTAGAACTTTACAGTGTTGCCAACGTCAGAAACCCTTAAGTAATGCTTAGGTTAGGTAAGGCTGACATGCAGACGGTGTAAATGATGCCTGACATAAATTGGGCATAAAGATAAGCTGTTCTTACATTTAAGTCATTCTTAATAAATACGGTGCAAACGGGCATTACTTCCTTTTTTTCACTCTTTGATTTGTTCAGTTCTGTATAGTGATTTCGGCCCATAGAGTATGTCTGAAGCAGTCAATGCGAGAATTCGTTCCTTCCTCATTAATTTTTTTTTCAACATAAGCCTTTAATTTTCTCCGTAAGTTGTTCACCTCATTCTTCAATTTTAATTTTTTGGATGCCTTCAGTATCCCAGTTTTCTACCAATTTCCATCTTTTATAGAGACTATCTCTTTGTTTGATTTTTTCGATAAATTCTGCATTTATCCAGTAGTTGTTACTATGTAGTTGTATGTTGTGCTCTGTTATGCATTCAGTTTTTGCTTCTGCTATTATTTCTGATGACTTGTTAAATGATGTGATTTCGTTTTGTTGTAGTCTTTGTTGTACGGTTTCTTTCCATTTTTGTGTGTGCAATTTTGATTTCTTAATATAGTCTTTAGTGTTTTTGGTAACTCTTTTGTTTAGCTTTATATACATGATTTTATGATCTGATATTATATGATCTGCGAGACTGATCTTGCAGTTCAAGCCTTCACTTGTTAACACATGATCCAATATGGTAGCTGTGGTATCAGTTTTCCTTGTGGCATTCTCAATTGTAAGAATATTTTGTATTTTAAAGCCATTCATTTCAACCATATTCTTATACTCTTCAACTGCATCAGATTTACAAAGTAAATTTAGATTTATGTCTCCAATAATAACACAGGGTGCTTTTTGAGCTTCCATGATACTGTCTGTACGAATGACATGGCTTGGCTTTTAGGAGGTCTGTATATTGCTACAAAGGTGCGGTTTATCTGGACTTACTACGTTGCAATCATTTGCTCTTATTTTTGAGATGTCTTTAATCTTATAGTCTACACTTTTCTTGATAAACAAGCACACCCCTCCACCTCTTGAGTCTCTACAATGATGCACATCCCCGTAGTTAGGTAGACTAAAGTATCTCATCTTGATAGAGCCATTTCTCCTTTTAATTTTTTCATTTTTTTAAGAACATTGATTTTTGTATTGACTTCGGCTAATTTCACAAGAATAGGTCTATCTTTTGTTTTATGCTATAACACTTACTTTCAGGTATATCTATCGCAATTGTTCGAAATACTTACTGTATAACATTCTTTATGTTTTCGTTTTCTTGGTCAGGAATGCCTGTCACTATAATATTATTTTGGCGTTCTTTTTATTCTTGAATGTTTGCTTTTTGCACTAGAGCTTGCAGCCTTTGATTCAATGATATGTTTTAAGTAGTTTTTCAGTGATTAACTTCTGGTCTTCAAATGAGTCCGACATATACTGAACCGAATCTTTAAGCTCCTACATATCTTTGTGTAGTGCATCTTGGAATGGTTTGAAGGTGTCCTTAAAAATTTGTTTCACAATCCTTTCCAGCTTTTCATCATCAATTGCTTTCCTTTTTCGGCCCATAACCTCATTTTTTTCGCGTGGTTTGCAGTAAATCACTTGATTTGCTTTATTTACCACTTTCGCCTGTGACGCACAACTAGGGTGGTAGTATGAGCCACAAACTTCACACTCTACTCCTTTTTTTGCAGCGTTTGCATTTTCTTCCATTTTCTTACTGATACAAAAATATGTTTGTCTACTATCGACTCAACCTTGCATAACAACAGATGTATCATCGACATATAACACAACATCAACATCTGACATAAAAGACACTCGTGGTAGCCACGTATGATTGTCCACCCTCCATGACTACTCTTAACCGTCTGTTGATCAAAAAAGAGTGCAGCCAACTTAGCAGAGCAGCAACATAAATTTTTTTCATTCAGACCATCGTACACGTATTGAACAAACTGAACGGTGGCAGTCTCTATCGATCTTCCGCTGAAATCATGCTGCCAATCGGTCAAGACACCATAGACCTCCACGAAATCTACCAATCGTGTGCTGACTACAGACTCAATTATCTTCGAAAAAAACGCAGTACCGGTTTCGTCTCAAAACCAGGGGCATCATCAGCAAAATCTGTAATTTATAAATGTTCTTAGAAGCTAAATAGTAACAGATAATGAAACTTACAGTCAAAAAATTACAAAGTATAAGAGATCGACCGCATGGAACCAAAATATGTCACGGAGAAAAAATCCGGACGATGTGGTAACATGAAGAAACAAACGGTGGCACTGGATTCATATAAATGTACACTGAATGTAAAAGGAAATAGAAGTTAATATAGCTAAACAACATTTGCGAGATTTACAATACGTAAAAGACGACAGCTGTACCAGCTAGTCAGACAGGAAACGAACAGTGAAATGAGAAAACATGGTCGAGGTGCTGTGCAAAAGTCACCAAATAAAAGAAGCGTGTCAAAGTAAAAATAACCAAACATATTCACCAAATTTTAAAATGTCACATTTATTACACTTTAAAAAATGAAATAAATCAAAGGATTCGAAGTTGTCGGTATGAAAATGCAAAAAACCGAAAGGACAGAGATCAAGAGCTCCAGTGGATCTAAATCACATAGCAAAAAATAAAAAAACGGAACGGGCAGACGGAGAGGCACCGAAAATATATGTGAAAAGCGGTTTGTATACAAATTTAAACTGGTCATTAAGCAAATTATGAGTTGACAGTTTACTTAACTTTGACCTTTGACCAAGATTTGCCAACGGGCATGAACGTTTCTAGTTTCTAGCCAATCTTGAACCACATTGAAAAGAACTTCATTCTTCATTCCTTTAACCCTTATAATCAATATATACACAAATGGGGCCATTACGTTGATGATGTCTTCTGTTTATGGCTAGGTACATCAACAATCTACATCCTTCTTTAAATTTCACTAATGAGCATAAAAGTAACTGCAAACTTAATTTTCTGGATGTAAATAAAGGTGACTACATTTGACAATTACTTATCTTTCAACATTTTTAGAAAACCCACTTCAGTCTCTAACATTATCCCATTTGATTCTTTCCACACACTTTCCCACCGCTTGTCTGCTACCCGTTTTTACATTTAACATATCCACTTAATTATCATAATAAAATTTCTAAACTTAACTACATAAATAATATTGCCATATATAATGGTTTTCCGCAGACAGTAATTAATAAACTTTTGAATAATATTATTAAAAAGATAGACCCTCTTTACATCCGTAACAATTCAAACCTCGATTGTACTCCACTTTATAGATCTTTCCATAATACCCTTAACAATCACAATTTTACCAAAGTTTTAAAAAACTATAATATAATATAATAACATTTTTTCTGAACAACTTCAAAGTCATATCCCTTATCTGCATAAGAGTGGTGTATATTCATGGTGTTGTTCTGGTTGCAGTGCTATATATGTCGGACAAACGGGTAGAAGGATAGAGAGGCGTCTAAGAGAACACAACACACAACACACTTCAAATATTCATAAATACAAACTTGAATCTGGTCATGTTTTTGATACTGATAATGCTAAACTTTTACATACGTGTTGAAAAAGGCTTCCGAATAGACCTTTTAGAACAATACGAGATCTGTAAACATGATCAGAACCTTCAATATAATTTGCTTTATGACCAGTCAATTTGTATACAAACCGCTTTTCTCATATATTTTATAATAGGTGACCTTCGGTGCCTCCAAGTTTCCACATTGCTTGGGTTCAGTAGACGGCATGCATGGAGTTATACAAAGCCCGGTTCATAGTGAAACTGAATATTTTAATTACAAGAAAACGTTTAGCATTGTTCTGTTGGCATTAGTGGATAGCCAATATAGATTTACATTTGCAGATATAGGAAGTCAACGAGAATTAGTGGTGTTTTGAACTCATTATTATGGCAAAGAATAAAGACCAAGCGTCTGCCACTTTCTTTTTATCTTTGTGGTTTACGTCCTTCGAATTCCATATGCACGATTCACTTTGATATGCCTCTAGATAGACTTCGTAGTTTGACCAACTATTTATAGTCAGCACGTGGTGGCATACAGAGCAGCGTAACAACAACCGTTCGGCGCCAGCTCGTGAGCGACACTAAACACCCGCCAACGTGTAAATACGTCGCAAGCGCTTGCCGCAAGCTTCTTTTGATCTTTGTTCAAAAGCGGACCAGCCCGGATTGGCGACAAGCTCACCAAAGCTCACGCAACCCAAGCCAAACACCCTGTTCACTCGCTTGTGTTTGTGGACGTTTGCCAACCCTCGGCAAGCTGTAAAGGGGACATTTGATACTCCGTCTAACCTTTTTGACGGAGTGATCACTTTTATATCTTGACGCACCCGTGCTGACGTTGCGTACCGCTCAGACTTAACGGCCACAGGTTCGGTGAACGTCGTCCTGCTTGGTAAACGGCTTAAACTTTAGCGTTTGGTGACGTTTGGACGTTGAGGTTAGGTTAAGTGAGGGTAGGTACATACTGTTCTAGGACGTGATTAGCTGTCTTTTAATAGTGTTTGGCCAAACGACAATTGAATGCGTGTTTTGGGGTTGTTGCGGTTTTATTTACAGGTGCGCGATAAGGTGCTTGATTGTACCTTTACAACATTATTCTTGCTTATTTTTGCATACTATTAATATTTAACATTGTCTTGATGGCCAACTATTGAATAAAGCTTAGCTTGGCTTTACGTTCTTGGTTTTTATTGTTCTCTATTATGTTGTGATACATCATCTTACTCTTGTAAGCTAGTATAATCCTAGTGGTTTAGCCTGCGTGGCGCCCATACTTCTATATCTGGTAATTTGATAACAATCCACGACCACCTCCGTTGGCCGGCTGCAGCACCCTAGGACTATTGAAGGCACACAGGTTTAACATTTGCCGCTACTGGTTGTCAGATTGTCACCAAAAACAATCCAGTTCGTCCCCTGGCAATTCTAAATATAATTTCAGCCCGATCCGTTGTACCGTTTGGACGCTATCGTGTTCACAGACATAAATACATACATACATACACACATACATACATACATACATACATACATACATACATACATACATACATACATACATACATACATACACACACACACACACATACATACATTTTCCAGAAATTATTGCAATCGATTCAGGGGACCCCAAATCGCGTATATCCACTGAAATTCCGATTTTTTTCCGTCGATTACAATACGTTCCTTATAAGGTACTAGTCGGAAAGTAAAAAAGGGATCGATCCAGATCTCATGAAAATAGATCGATTTTTTTACAGAATGTGAACTGCATCGCAACATGACTATCTGAAAGGCAGGTCTACCAACACAGCATCAACACAGCAATTTGTCAATTTACGCAATCTTTAGTCCAGTACCTTGAACAAAACCTAACAGAGCAGCCATTTTTATAGAGTTAGCGACGGGCTATGACTGTTATATGCAATGACTAGAGAGGACGACTGATTCGAGCAAATTCTCCCGCGCAACGCTTTGTTGCTATGACGTCACGCGGCAGCTTACATCGTTCGATACGTTCTATCTTTGCACTCGTAGAGCTTGGATTCTTTTGCAAATTATCTGTGTTGTGTGTGCCTATTATGGCATCTATTTTATTGCATCTGGTTTTTAAGGATTAAAATCTTTTTAGTCATAAAATACAACATTCCTGCCCTAAAACAAGTTCATTTATGATTGGGACTACCTGTTTTATTGTATCTGTTGAGTAGTACAACATGCTGTCCATTACAGTTAATCAAGTGTTCTATCACTATGTATGTCAAGTCATGGTCAAGTCTGACTGTCTATGTTTTTTGTACAGTAATGTTGCATGTGAAGTATGTATTCTAATATACTGTTTTGGCCACACTGCGTTTCACTGAAGTATCCTCGCAACAGGTTATGAGTCCAGTAAACGTGAGAAGGTGTGAAGATTTACTGGTTTCAAAAGTGGCAGTATTGGTATTGTGACAGTCGGTTAAGCAACTGAACCATGGGCATTTATCTTGTATATATAAAACGTTGCTCATGCGCTACCCCCGCGTGTAGTACGACTATGGACGTTGACGGCGCTATTTTACAGATTTCTATTTTAAGTTAGTCTACTTTACCGACTCTTACACGCTCTATTCACGTCATAAATGTGCCATGCGCGGTGCGGGGTTATGTTTTAAAGCTTGTTTTAGCCTGTGATTATTTGTGTGAGTATTGAAAAACATTTATTCGTAACATTAAGGTGTGCGATATCCAATCAATCACCACACCACCATTTTTGGAATGAGGCAGTTCAGGTTCTAAGGACCATCAAATTCCAAAAACCTGGGAACAAGGAGTTTGTATCGCCATCAGTGCAAAAGTGGATATTCACAATACATGACTTTCAAGTGCTGTGGAAGAAGCTACAGGGAGTGGGGTTTAAATTTTTATTGGCAAGAAATTTAAACCAGGACCCATTAGAAAATTTCTTTGGGTGCATTAGGCTACAAGGGGCAAGAAACATTAATCCAACTTGAACCGGTTTTAAAAACAGTTTTAAGACCCTTGTAGTCAATAATTTCACCTCGGCTCCCTCTCCTGGTGCAAATTGTGAAGAAGAATACTCGGAAGCCGCCTTGTCAAGGTTAACTTCATTTATTTTTGATGACGGTCAGAATAATGCCACTGAAGAGAAAATTGAGGACGTCTGTAGCAACACTTTGATGAATGTGAAGTTCGCAGAAAAAGGGAACATTGCCATAAGAGCGCATGCCTATATTGCAAGCTATCAACATCTTAAAAACTGTGAGATGCACACAGTGCAAGCAGGAGCTGCTAACCGATGATATTGTGTCTCATAATGAGTTCATCGAATTCAGAGCATATAGCCCGAAGGCACTATTGCGACCAAATACCAATTTTGTTAAATTATTTGGGGCTTGTGTGGATATTGTACACACAAGCCTTCCATAAAGAAGGACATTTTACATCAAATTAACATGTGCAGTACGATATCAAATTTTAGTTGTACTAACCATAATTTGTTTAAATTATTGACAAATAAATTTGTAACATTTTATCTTCAAACGTGGATTAAAAACATTAATAATATACTTAAAGGGACGGACTCAACGAACAAAAAGCTGCATTAAAATGCAATAAAATTAGGTCACGAAAAATTAAAATTAGGGTTAATAAACAATTGCAATGATTTTTATTTTATTTTTGGAATAATAATTTTTTGTTTCTAGAGTTATTTTAATTATTTAAATTTTTAGTTTTGTATTTGTAGTAGTTGTGTTTATAGTTTTGTATTTAGTTTAGTAATATCTTAGTTATATTGGTTTATTTTATTCTTTTAATTACATTGTTTGTATTTATCTTTTAATTAATATATGTTTATATATACATATTCAAATTATAATAGATAGTTATTTTCTTGTCTTTCATAATGTTTCTTATAGAATATTATCTCTCTAAACTTTTAACTTTACTGTTTAAATGTACTGCATTTGCACCTTAAATGTGATAAAATACGCTGAATGTTTGAACAGTAAAAATAAATGTTTTGGGAAATAACATTCTGTAGAGAACGTACCATCCATCCATTTTAAGGTAGATTTAAATTTGAAAAAGGGCGGGAAAGGAGATTCGTAAAACTGCGCCACCTAACGACGACTGTAGTTGAACTAAAATTAAATACACGAAAAATACACGGAGTGGGACATCTATATTAGTATTTATGTACTTTATCTATGAACTGAACTCTCAGAAGAAAAATGTCAAATAGGGCAGTTCTTTCAATTTGTGTGGACGAACTGGTAGGGTGCGAAATATAATCAACTACAACCCCCAGACTGAGGGTGAGGGGTGTCGGTTGGTCAGCCGAGCGGATGCTGTTTATTAGATGTTATTTAATAAAAATGGTATACAGAGTGGTGGGCGGGCTAGCTGATGCAGGCTTTGCTGTTAATGCCCAAGCTTGTAACAAAAGAAAAGGTACTTACCGTTTCAAAATGAAACTTAATATTTGTTCACTAAGGTAATTAATGAAAACAACCAAATCTTTAACAATAGATATAATCAAAAATAATAGAAAAGGTCACAAAAATTTATAAAGAATGACTAAAACAGGATAAAACGTTCAACACTAAAAAAAAAAAAAATAAAAATGACAGAAATGAATTATACCTAGAATTACTTGACAAAGAATATTTGATTACCAAATTAAACGAAGGGTAAAAAATAAAACAAAAAAATGAATAAGAAAGAACCAGAACTTATATCGTGAACAACAGAACAAAGTAGAAACGGATAACGGTAAAACCAAACTTCAACAGATAAAATCATCAATTTTACAAATATCTAGAGCTCTATGGTACATTGAACAATTAATACGTCTCTTTTCAACCCTCTATCACAAGCGTAATAAAAATCAATTACAAATATACTCGGTGCTAGGCAATTTTGAGTCGAACATACATTTCCTACCTTGAGTTTCGACAATGAGGTAATCCAAAAATAATCCAAGTATCCAAAATAAATGCACAGAATCAATCTCTCACGAATTACGACGATTCCAAACACAGTAATACAGGTACCACAATTAACATCACGCGGATTTCGCGAATTAACCGAACAAAGGAATGAACAAAAATTTATAGTAAAAAAAATGACTGACTAAAAACTGACTGACCCAAAAATTTCATAATGAGAACTGAACTAAAGAATCCTGTGGACAGCTCTGCTCCACTTTTTATATCAATCGTTATTCTCTGTATCCATATGGGTATTCCTGGGGCACCAATCAGGAGCACAACTTTTGACTGTCTCCAGTTCTGGTTGGTTACGCCTTTGCACTTTTTACCCCCAGTCTTCGACCTAGTGGTTAAGACAAAGGAAAATCTTCTGGATCTTTTCATTTGGGCTTGTCCGGGGCACCAATCAAATTAGTTAAACATATCTACGCTTTTGGACAAAGAGCTGGTGGTTTAAGACCCGCCCCTATAAACTCAGCAAAATCATATCGCTGGCTTCAGGGATGTTTCCATTTGAACCGTGAGACCACTTGATAAAAGTTTTCTCACCAGGCGGTTCCTTTGGAACTCAATACTAATGATAATGAAACTTATAACTGTACCTTCGTTGGCAAGGGCCAGACTAAACATATAAATATACTTTCATATTTTTGGTACCACCAACGTTCGGACCGATAAAGATTCAACAATGCCTCGCCTTGTGATGGTTTATTCATAATATAACACGGGAATAAAAAGTTTGCCTTAAAATTAATATCTTTCAATGTTACTGCATTTTTGGGATATCCCGTAACCCGGGTGGTTACAGAAAACTGGGAAGTGTGGATGGAATCCATGATGATGCTTTTCCGGCGTGCTTTTTTTACATTTCCGAAACCTCTTAAAACACGTTTTTTTAGGCCGAACGTAGCCTGGAAAAGCTGATTTGGGCCCAAAAACGCGATTTTTCTAATGTCAATTTTATTCAAATTTCTCACGCACTCGGTGATGTCATATTTGACATAAATATCGCTTAATTATCACATTTGCGGATTGATTGTAGGTTTTTCTGATATTCTTATGTCAAAAAGTCACCCGAAATGCGATTTTATGAGCATATTGTTACGTTTTTGGGTTCGAAGAAAACGTCCAGTGTGTGTAGAGTTTATTTATTTTAAACACTACTAAAAATCACAACTCTATTTATAACTATAATAACTCTATTTATGTAAATACAGCACTTATTTATTTGCACACGGTCGCTATGTGGATCTCTTGGTATTCACTCGTAGCGCTTCCAGACAAGAACTGACTATCGCGGCGTCCGTTACGCGCTTTTATAGTCCGCGCCTCGACCTTCGTGATAATTCCTGGCCTTTCTAGATTCTTCGCGAACATAGGCCGGACCAGCCCGCGAGCCTGTCAGTCCACCACGCCGCACGCCTTCCCGAGTCCGCCGGAATATTCTATATCGGGGAGTCGCACTCGCGTTTACTCTTGTTTCTTCTCGAATATTCCCGCGCCGCGGCGACGTCAGTCCTCGCTTAAGCAAGGCACTATCGTTACATTGCCCTCCTCTTAGACTGTTTCGCCCCGAAACAGAATCCCCATGGAGGTACTGGCAGTCAGGTCCTTTTGTGCAGGTGCCCGTACTGTAAAAATAGCACTGGACACTTTTCTCAGTTGGCAAACGGGGTCGCAGATTAAAACAACAGACGACGATCTGGATAGAGGTGTCCCTGAAGATGGTCTCCAGCATGTTCCTTACTACCCTCCAGTCCAGCCCGTCCAGTCCGCATCCCAGCTTTGGTATGGCCAGTTTATTTTCACCATTTAACAACATACGGCGTTTCAGATCCAGAAGTGATGCCCACATCGAGTTGTAAGTTGGCTTGGCAAACGAGGAATTCTTGGTCACCAAATAATAAATGTGCCTCTTGTTCGTTTCCAACTCAAGGGCTTTTCCGATCTCCGGCTGTTGCTCCTTTAGTTTTTGAATCTGCCCAAATTTCCTTCGAAAAACCGTGGCTATTCCTTTTCGCATAAGCAGATCGCATCCTACGCAATGGGCCAACGAGTAATCATCCGGCATCGCAAAGAGGTCACGACGTTCTTCCTTCGTGACACCATACCGCACCTTGCGGCCAGTTGAGAACTCGGCAAGGAACTTCTCTAGTTCGTCTCCTTTACCTATCTGGTTCACGCGTTCTTCGTCAACGTTGGTGCCCTCATACGGTGCCAGACGATTGAAGTGGACAACCATTGGTTTTCCTGAGGGAAGCTTCTTAATCCGGTACACCACGTCGTTTATCCGCTTAACGATTTCAAAAGGACCTTCCCAGTTTCGTTGGAGTTTGGGCGAAAATCCTTTTCTGCGCCGAGGATTGTACAGCCACACCAGGTCTCCTTGTTGATAACCTCCCTGCTTGCCCCTTACGTCGTATCGGTCTTTCATCCGTTCGCTCGCATCCTGAAGGTTCTGCCTCACGTGCTGGTGGATATCATCCATTTTCCTCTTGAGGTCGGTCACATAGTCCTCACCCGCAACATCATTTCCAGGTTTTGATCCAAACTTCAGGTCACAGGGCAGCCTGAGTTCCCTGCCAAATAAAATGCTGGCTGGACTTCGACCAGTGCTTTCCTGTACAGCTGACCTGTTAGCTAGCAAAAACAGGTGGATGTGGTTGTCCCAGTCTCTCTGATGATCGGCAACCACCTTGGAAAGGTATTTTCCCATGGTTCTGTTCATCCTTTCCACCATGCCATCCGACTGGGGGTGTAACGGGGTAGTCCTGGTCTTCTGTATTCCCAAGGACTCGCACACCTTAGTAAAAAGTTCACTCTCGAAATTCCTGCCCTGGTCTGAGTGGATCTGCAGTGGGACACCAAAGCGGCAAATCAGCTCTTTCACGAGGATGTCTGCGATTGAGGCTGCTGTTTGGTCAGGAAGGGCATACGCTTCGGTCCATTTACTGAAGTAGTCCATCACTACCACGATGTATTTATTGCCGTTGTCGGTCTCGGGGAAGGGGCCTGCGACATCGATGGCTATTCGTTCAAAAGGACTACCAACGTTGTATGGCCTCATCGGTGCTCGTGGCTTCTTCTGGGGTCCTTTACTTTCGGCGCAAACTTTACATTTCCGGCACCACTCCTTGACATTGTCCTGGTAACCCGACCAGTAAAACCGCTCTTTTATCTTCTCGACGGTTTTTCGGATACCAAAATGTCCTCCGGATGTACCATCGTGGATATGCGACAGCACCTGTGGGATCCTATTCTTTGGTACTAATAGTTGTAACGCGTAAGTTGTACCATCATCATTTTCTATTTTTCTCTTTAATAGTCCGTCCTCCATTGTAATCGAGTCCCACTGGGCCCAATAAGATTTTAGCGCTGAAGAACCGGGAGCCACTTCCTGCCAGTTCGGTCGCTGTCCATTTTCCTTCCAATCAAACAGAAGTCTTAGATCGGGGTCGTTTTTCTGGTCAGCAATCAATCGTTCTGTTGACCAATCTTCATCCACGGCAGTGGTTCTATCTACAACGGCGCACTTTCTCTCTACTCGGCAACAGTGTTCGCAATCCACTGGACAAGGTCTTCGAGAAAGTGCGTCGGCATTCCAGTGAATCCTTCCTGCCCTGTGCTCAATGTCAAAGTCGTATTGTTGCAGCCTTTCTATCCACCTGGCTACTTGCCCCTCTGGATTTCTAAACTGAAGCAGCCATCTAAGCGCAGCGTGGTCCGTTCTTAGTAAGAACTTCCTGCCGTAAAGGTATTTGTAAAAGTGTTCCACAGATTTAACGACTGCCAGTAATTCTTTTCTTGTGACACAGTAATTCCTTTCGGGCTTAGAAAGAACTTTACTAAAGTACCCGATGACCTTCTCTTCGCCGTCCTGAAGCTGTGATAGGACGCCTCCCAATCCAACATTACTGGCATCGGTATCCAAGATGAACTTGCCTTCGGGCAACGGGTAACACAATATTGGTGCACTGATAAGACGTTGCTTCAAATGCTCGAATGATAGCTGACATTCTTCATCCCAGCAGAATTGTCGGGCATCTTCTGTAAGTTTAGTCAGGGGTTTGGCTATATCGGCAAATCCTGGTACGTATCGTCTGTAGTAGGTGCAAAGTCCAAGAAAACTCCTTATCTCATGTTTATCTCTAGGCACAGGCCAGTCTCTAATCGCCTTAATTTTAACAGGATCAACAGCGACTCCATCTTTTGAGACAACATGGCCAAGGTAGTTTACTTTTTCTTGGAGTATGTGACATTTTTTCGGACTCAACTTTAAGTTGGCAGCTCTAAGTCTTCGGAAAACGTTCTCCAAGTTTTTCAAATGGTCTTCGAATGTCTTACCGACAACTATTATGTCGTCCAAATAGACTAGGCAGGTTTCCCAGGACATGCCACGTAAGACATTCTCCATAAGTCGCTCAAACGTGGCAGGGGCGTTGCAAAGACCAAAGAAAACTCCCAAAGACCCGACCCTACGGTGAATGCGGTCTTTTCCCTATCCTCGTCTTGCAGTTCGACCTGCCAATATCCACTCTTGAGATCTAGTGTGGAGAACAATTCCGATCCTGCCAGAGTATCCAAAGTGTCGTCTATTCTAGGCAGTGGGTAGCTGTCCTTTTTGGTGACGTTGTTCAGTTGTCTGTAATCTACACAGAATCTAGTGGAGCCGTCTTTCTTCTTAACAAGCACCACCGGCGACGCCCATGGACTGTTGGAAGGTTTAATCACTCCTTCGTTCTTCATGTCCTGAATTATTTGTTCGGCTTCCTCGCGTTTAGCCAGCGGTAATCTTCGTGCTGCTTGTCTGATGGGTCTGGAATCACCAGTGTCAATTCTGTGCTTTACTATCGCAGTACGTCCGTTTGGGTCTCCATTAATTTGATAAATGTCCCGGTATTGTTGAAGCAGATTGTTTTCTGTCGTTGGTGACTTGACAGGGACTTGCTGATTGGCGGTAGCAAGTCTGGCATACTTTTGGGTGCTTGGGAAGGAGCAACCTCACACGCCTCTGTGTTACGGACGACGGTGGAGATAGCTGAACAGTATCCTACTACAACTCCTCTCTTCAGGGATACTGCGTAGTCGTTCAGGTTCATAAGGCGTACTGGTACATTACCATCTGTCGCTACCAAAGCCTTGCCTACTACGATGCCTTTTTCCAGCCTCCCGTGCCGGTACGCTGGCTCCATGAGTACTACCTTGGTTTGTGTGATGTTCTTATCCCAAGTGGCCGTTGCAACAGCTTCACTTCTTGCCGCAAGAACTATGTCATCCTTGAGAAGCACTCTGGCTCGGATGTCTCCCCTTTGATACAGGACATGTTCTTCCAAACCAATCCTCAAAAGGCCCTGTTTCAGGTCCAGCTGGAAGCCGTAGGAATTCATCGCATCCATACCGAGAATCACTTCATCTTCGATGTCAGCAACCAGCACATCGTGCTCCAATGAAGAATTTCCTATCTCGATAGTGGCTCGGGTTTCTCCTAGGACTGTCGCTCTTTCTCCTGTTGCCGTCCTCA
Source organism: Aphodius granarius (assembly GCA_963971325.1). Lineage (NCBI taxonomy): Eukaryota > Metazoa > Arthropoda > Insecta > Coleoptera > Scarabaeidae > Aphodius > Aphodius granarius. Next base: position 25,318,995 of record OZ020224.1, on the reverse strand, counting down.
ACTTCCACTTGGAGGACTTTATCCGCTTAGGATTTATGACATCCGGTCTTACAATGGTTTTGGTAGCGCCAGTATCCAGCAGTAATGAGCCGGGTCGTCCGTTGATCTTTCCATCGACGAATAGGCTTGTCAACGAATGCTGCAATGTCGCCACCTTAACTCTCAGTGGGGCGTGTTTGGCACGAGTCGATGGTTGCCCCTTCGCATCGACCCTTTTTAGTTTTCCTGCTTCATTTTGGCCATGCTCTCCAGAAACTTCTTGCACTTGTTCCTGGTATGGCCTAATTCACCACAGTGCCAGCAGCGCAGGGACCTTCTCCCATTTTCCTCCAGCTCGACACCCCGAAGTCGTGCATGTCCCCTGGATGTTTCTTTGGCTACCTCCACTTCTAAGGCATGGGTCAATGCATCGACGATCGTCCTGGGTCGTGCCATTCTGAGTGCCTGCTGTACTTGCACATCTCTTATGCCATCCACAAAGGCATGGATCCCAAGAGTTTCCAAAAGGGTTTCCGGGGCATTCGGGTAGGCATACCTGACCAGGCGGGCAATGTCTGATTGAAATTCTTGTAGGGTTTCTGACGATTTTTGGATTCTATTCTTCAGCTGGAGTTGAAATACTTGTTCGAGATGAGCGTGGCCGTACCTCACCTCGACTGCCTTCACTAACTTTTCGAAATCGTTCAACTCGGATTCGGGCAAAGTCTGAAGAATGTCCACCGCATTGCCGCGCAACGCCATAGTTAGAGAAATAGCTTTCTCCTGCGTTGTCCATCCATTAGCCCTAGCAGCTGCCTCAAATTGTTTCTTGTAGTTATCCCATGATGTGGTCCCATCAAAGGTTGGTGGTTTAATGCAGGACTTGACCTCCTTTATCACGGAATCCGTCGCAGATACTTGGAACTTTTTCGCATTCAGTATGTCGTCTTTATCTGCTTTTTCATCAATTTCTTTTATTTTATTGTCCACAATCTTCAGATTTTGTTGTAGCTGCTCTTCCAGACTTCTCATCTTGTTATCAATAGTTGTAGAATTTTCTATCAGTCTGGTTTCCAGCATCTCTTGTTTGAATTCGAGGCTTCGAGAATTTTCTAGAACCTTCTCTTCAAGGTTTCCTTTATGTTCTAGAAGTTCCTGGTGTAATCGGGTTTCAAACATCTCTTGTCTGTTTTCAAGGTTTCGAGCATTTTCAAGAAGTTTCTCATGTAGTCTGATTTCGAGATTGTGCGAACTTTCTAGAAGCTTCTCTTGCAGTCTCTCGATGTTTTGACAGTTTTCCAGAAGCTTTTCTTGCAATCCGGCTTTGAGGTTCTCGAGGTTTTGAGAATTTTCTTGCATCTTCGTTTCAAGAATTTGCGAATTTTCTAGAAGCTTGGTTTCGATGTTTCTAGAATTTTCTTGCATCTTCGTTTCAAGAATTTGCGAATTTTCTTGAAGCTTTATTTCGAGAAGCTTCGTTTCGAGACTCTCGAATACGTACGTGTCTGGATCTTTGCCTATCGATATTAGATATTCTGATAGCCTCTTCTTAAGATCTTCCTTTTTTCCAGACGTGTCCAGATCACGATCCTCCAACTCCTGTCGCAAATCCTTCACCTTTAAATTGTCCAAGGTGGCCATGATCACTACACGCACTTGTCACTTATATTTTCTTCAATCCCACTTCTGACACCAGTTGTTACGTTTTTGGGTTCGAAGAAAACGTCCAGTGTGTGTAGAGTTTATTTATTTTAAACACTACTAAAAATCACAACTCTATTTATAACTATAATAACTCTATTTATGTAAATACAGCACTTATTTATTTGCACACGGTCGCTATGTGGATCTCTTGGTATTCACTCGTAGCGCTTCCAGACAAGAACTGACTATCGCGGCGTCCGTTACGCGCTTTTATAGTCCGCGCCTCGACCTTCGTGATAATTCCTGGCCTTTCTAGATTCTTCGCGAACATAGGCCGGACCAGCCCGCGCGCCTGTCAGTCCACCACGCCCCGCACGCCTTCCCGAGTCCGCCGGAATATTCTATATCGGGGAGTCGCACTCGCGTTTACTCTTGTTTCTTCTCGAATATTCCCGCGCCGCGGCGACGTCAGTCCTCGCTTAAGCAAGGTACTATCGTTACATTATACTGAATAACTTCTACTCACCTGTCAATTATAAATCAGTGTTCTAGCCGCTGATGTTATCGTGCCATGTCCCTCTACTACTTCGATACCACTAAATCACTACAATCACTTAAACTAAGCTCCTAATTATGCTCATTTTCGTCTGTAATTAACGGAAATGACTTGAGACAGTTTAAATGAAAAAATATGAATTTGTCAAACGTCTTAGTAACCATGACAACTGTTGAAGCTTGGGTGGCTGGATAGACGGATTAAAACGGAACAAAACTATTCCTAACAGCACGTAAAAAAAATCATAAAGAATTGAAAAACGTCTAACAGCAGTATTTTCCCGCCTCGCAAAATTCCATTTTGAATTTTCCGCCTAATTTTCATACTTTGACATTGTCGCTCGACGTAAATATAACCTATAATGGAGACGTTGAGACATTACTTGTCAGAGTAGAGACAGTGACATGACAATATCATTTAACTATATTAAACAAATAAGCTATATTTGCTTGAATGACTACAATGTTGTTATGTATAGTTGTCATTTTTTTTTCTTGCAGGAAGTGAGTGCAAGAAACGGTGGAAAAGTATCAGGGACCACTACCGAAGGGAGAAAAAAGAAGAAAAAGGTAGTACAGGTCAACCTGCTAGAAAGAAAAGAGCAATATACTGGCAACGCTTAAAATTCTTGGATACCGTGGAAGACGAAAGAAGCACTTTTACGAACGTTGTGACTCCATCCAGCAACGACGAATCAACTTCATCAGCGCAACTAGGCACTGGCAAAGTAGAGGATGATACACAGATCACCCACCCCAGCATTCATCAAGCCATGCGTCACCTCAAAAAAATGAAAAAATTACCACATCATCCACAGACGATGAAAGGTCGGACTGTGCCATACATCGATCGTGTTCCAAAAAGAGGAAGGAAAGTCCTACACTACAAAAATACTTACAACAGCGACAACAGGATAAAGAACATTACAAAAAATATATGGAAGAACTTATGCACTATCCAGAACCGGAAGAAAGTGAAATAGACATGTTTTTTAAAACCATGGCAGCTACAGTGAAAAAGTTCCGACCAGAGCTTGCCACCCGGACGAAAGCGAGAGTTTTCCAAGTAGTCACGGAAATGGAACTACGGAACCTAGAAGCATCTTCCCCTCACACCTCCGCATTTACAACTATTCAGTACAATGAAGACCAGGCTTTCTCTTCCTCCGCATCCACATCATCTTTTCCTCATACGACAGGTTTTACAAATATTCGCTATCATGAAAACCAATTGTTACATTCCTCTGAATCAGTATCATCACCCTGGCCCACCCTACATACAGCTCACACAGATACTTCCTCTGAATCCCTTTCGCAAGCTTTCGGACAAACTTTTCCCCGTGAGGGTGACGAATAATGCTTTTTTTGTATGTTATTTTGTACATTATGTTGTATAAATAAAAAGTAAGTTTAAATATTTGTTTGCTTACCTTAGCGTTAAAGCCAATTTTTCGGCTGGTGTTATAGGTTCTTTCACTCTGTTGTAGGGGGAGGTTGTCAAGTCTTCCTCAATGAGATTCAAGACGAAGGAAAACCTTTCACGGGTCAATCTAAAATACCTGTGAAATTTGTCTTCTTCGTCGAGGAGATGATTTTTGATTAAACTGTTGAAAGTTCCCTCATTTCTCCGATGTGTGAAAACATCACTTGCTTGTTTCCTAAATTTTGCATATTCCGTCAGTATGATCTCTTTTTCCAGGTCATAATCCATCATTTCTTTCAATAATACCGCTACCATTAACTTCCTCTTCCTACGCATAGTCTCCATTTTACACGCTATCTACGCTGACTGAATAGATAACCACGTTCCTCTAGGAAAACACTTTTACACCGCGTAATATATTTTGCGCTTTTGCCGACGTTTTTAAGGCAAATTCGGTTCGCGCTGCCCAAAAATCCTGTCGCTAGGAAAACATAGCTTTAGATAACGTCCGGGTCATGCTAGACGCACGTCTAATCTTGCTAACGTGCGTTTCAGTCTTCTATGTTATCTGATGCGGATGGTCACACAAACGCTTAATTGGCGGCGCTCAGAGTATAATAGATCGAGGACACTTAGTATACAAATACGGGTATACGTACGATTACTACCTTTGTAATCCTATTTGTACTACCTACGGACGTGTTATCAAATAGGAGTAGTCGGATATAAAAAGGAGTACACAATGATAGACTCAGAAGTACTTATTAGTGAAGTAGAAAAGGGCATGTTTGTGAGATAAAGCATGACACAGATAGAAAAAAATACTAGAAGAAAGTAACCAGTGGATCCCACAGGGAGTTGTTCCGGGGCCGATCTCGGTAGCAGGAGTACAGATTCAACCCGTAAACAGCGTCAAGTACCTGGGAGTGACAATCGAGAAAAGCCTCAGATTCAGAAGACACATTGAAGATGTGGCGGCAAGGGCAGAGAGGACCACCGGGGCGCTCCTACGACTGATGCCGAGGCTGAGTGGCCCGTCGGCAGCTAAGAGAAGGTTGCTCGCGTCTGTAGCAGAGACAACAATGCTATACGCGGCACCGGCGAGAGAAGGCGGACGGTATAAGAGGAGAGGTCAAGATGGAAACACGCGCGCCCAGGAGAGAACAGCCACAATAACAGCCTGGCAAAGGGAGTGGGACGCTGGACAATACGGGCACTGGACAACACCGCCTTATACGAAGACTAGCGGAGTGGGTAAACAGGGGACATGGTGAAGTCAGCTACGAGCTGAGCCAGGCGCTGACCGGTCACGGTTGCTTCGGTGCGTATCTCTACAGGGTCAAAAAGCGGGACCATCCGGGCTGCAGATACTGTGGGGAGGAAGACACCCCCGGGCATACCCTGTTCAGGTGCGAACGATGGGCAGCAAAAAAAAAGAAGAGATTGCCCATACAAGGAGCACTTGAATGAAGACGGGATAATTCCCTGTATGCTAAGCGGACCGGAGCAATGGCAGAAAATAGCACAGACTATACGACAGATCTTGCAGAATAAGAGCCAGGAAGATAAACGAGAAGAAGAAAGAGGACCTCCCATTCCTCAGTAATGCGGACTACGGATGGACCCAGACACAGCTGGAAACGGTGCAGGTAGCACAGGAAAGCGACCGGAACACCGGCGCGCGGAATGCCTCCGGAATCCGGAGAGCAAGTGGTAAGAGGGTCCTGGAATCCGGACCATGACTTCTGGAAAACCGAAGTCAAGAGAAGGACTGCTGGATACCGCGGTCAGTAGTTATGATAGCGGGATACTGGACCACAAAATTGATCAAAAATTTTCTAAGTCCGTTATCAGTGTGTAGGTTGACCTTTGGCCTGTGTTATCGTATTGCTGACGTAATTTCGCATATTGCATAATCATATGACCTTTACTGACGTCATTGACTTTTGTAATAGTTTTGCTGACGTAATTTCTCATATTGCATCACCATATGACGTTTACTGATGTCATTGATCTTTCTAATAGTTTTGCTGACGTCATTTCTGACATTGCATCATCTGACCTTTACTGATGTCATTGACCCATTTTAGCATTGGCCCTATCACGTGCTTTAGACGTGTGTGTTTACTTATATTGCTGACGTAATATTTTAAAATAATGTAATAATATTCACTTAAATAATTGTACCAATAAATTAATAAAATGTATTTATTAATTCATTATTAATAAATTCCTAAAATTAAAAAAAAAAGAGTGTTTTTTACTTAACTCCCACTCCTATTTGATTTACACCAGGCAAGCCTGAATGTGGCGTGATCTAGAGAGAGATTACGTCAGCAATATAAGTAAACACACACGTCTAAAGCACGTGATAGGGCCAATGCTAAAATGGGTCAATGACGTCAGTAAAGGTCAGATGATGCAATGTCAGAAATGACGTCAGCAAAACTATTATAAAGATCAATGACGTCAGTAAACGTCATATGGTGATGCAATATGAGAAATTACGTCAGCAAAACTATTACAAAGGTCAATGACGTCAGTAAAGGTCATATGATTATGCAATATGCGAAATTACGTCAGCAATACGATAACACAGGCCAAAGGTCAACCTACACACTGATAACGGACTTAGAAAATTTTTGATCAATTTTGTGGTCCAGTATCCCGCTATCATAACTACTGCGGTCCCAGAGTAAGGAACAGTAGTGTGTCGAGGGGTTTGTAGTATGGACGCTAGTGTAGTATGATTAAGTATTAGTATGGATTTCTTTTACTTTGTCTGTGGTAATAAATGGGGAATTAAAAGAGCCATAAGGCCACAAAAGGGCGAAGGAAAAGGAAGGAAGATGTCGCTGCATGAAGAGTGCCTCTCAGGCGTACCGTGCAGCGAGGTGGTGGCGGGTTCTTCCTGGCCTTCGTCTTAAAAAAAAGGTAAGTATTCACATTCATAATTTTTCTACTTTAGATTCTGTCGTATTGTCAAGGCAATTGCCCAGCCTCGCTTACAAAATAATTTGATAGTGCATCTCGGTAACAGTCAACTGATCTATTAACGTTTATATTATCATCATATTCAAAATGTTGTAATCCTCCAATCTTCAAAATTAAAACCATCGCGTTTACGAACAAAGTTATGCAACACATAACAACATTTTACAATATCAACCGCAAAATCTGTGTCTACATCAATTGCTCTGTGAAATGTACACCACTTGTTACTAAAAATTCCAAAAGCACATTCCACAAAATGCCTAGCCCTCGACAACCTGTAGTTAAAGACCTTTTCTGGTAGTGCTAAATGTTTGCCAGAGTAACTCGTGACATATGTGTTGGTCTTGGAAGTATTAGTGTCTTATCCTGCATCTTTCTACACAAAGAAGAATTTCTAAAAATCGTAGAATTCGAATCGATCCAATGTCGACGTAGGTAAAATTGGTGGTTATGGTTCATATATGAAGATCCACTGTCAACTGGTTTTATAATTCGAATCTGTTTTCCGTCTGCAGCTCCCACGCAGTTGGGAAAATTTGTTCGATTTGTAAAACCCTCCGCTGTAGTATACCAATCTACTTCATTAAGGACAGGTATACATTTTTCTCTCATATCGTTCCAAATTGTTCTGCACACAGTTCTTACAATTTTAGTGCAAATCCTTTAAACTGCATCCACTATCGAGATATCTGTAAATTAAATAAAAATAGTTCTCAAAAGATTTTTTTCAGCACAAGATGTAGAGCAAAAATGGAGAAGTATACGAGATAGCTTTGTCCGAAGCCGCAAAAGAAAACTGGATACCAATAGGTCGGGCTCTGAAGATCAATGGAATTACGAGACACCGAGAGCAGTATTTCGGAAATACCAGAACCGGAAAACTGTAGTGGTATCAGTGTTGGCCTAAAGTTAATTTGATTAACGATTAAAAATTAATGATTAAAAATCATAATAAAAAAATTTGATTAAGATTAATTAATCATAATCAAATTTAAAATGATTAAGATTATTCATCATAATCATTAATCATTAATTTGATTATCTGATTAACTATTAACAAACGTATAATAATACAACTCAATAAAATATCTGGGGTGGCCCTCCCCAACATTCCGACTACATCGTTTGCACAATGAAAGGTCTGAACACTTTTGCAATTATTCAATATTGCGAAGAGGGAGCCACTCTGGATCCCCTACCTTACGACAGTTTCTATGACATAATGACATTGTCATACTGACATTAATGTCATGTCATGTTGGTGACACTGACGTTTGTCAAAATCTGACAATTTTCAGCACACCGACGAAAGCTGTGAATTCTGCTTCTATAAACGCTTATAGCGCCTAAAGCCCTAAACCGATCATTTCACTGATTTGTAAATTTGTTCATAAAAATTGGATAAATCCCTCAGGAAAAGTATGTAACATTTGCCACTTCCGGTTGTCAGATTGACACCAACAATAATCCAGGAGACCTATTCTACGCCTTTTAGCGATATCGCAATAGGTCATATCGAACACGTAGCGATATCGATAGACCTATTCTGCATTTTTTGCGATATCGACTGACGTCATCACTTCTCGATATGTCGATAAATTTAGCGAGTGCTTCGGAGGTGTCGCTAAGTTGATTCGATATCGATACGAGTACGTAATCTCACTTTTTATAGTTTTTATGAACAAATTAGCCTGTTTTATCGTGGTTTCTTTAGTATAGTGAAGTAGTACAACAGGAGGCGTGTTGAGTAGGGTGGTTCAAAAATGCATTGCAATTTTTTTGTGATAATAGAAAGCCCCCTAATCGTTTCTGAATAAAAAAAGTGGACACGCCGTTTTTTTTTTTGAAATTTTGTTTTTTGTGTGCCTGTGGAGAAAAAGATTTTTTTGGTATTTTTCGAATAATTGTTCGGGGTTTGGGAAAACGTTAGATTAAAGTTATAACACTTGTAGAGGACTTTCCAGAGAAGAATTTGACCTATTATACATATGGATTTGACGCCCCCAACCCACCCTGAAAACTACCCTTAAATAAAAAAAATCTTCATAAAATTTACTCTTCTAATCATTTCATTCTCTTTTACCTAATATAAGTGTAGTGTTTATAAAAAAATGTCAATTTATTTCCTTTTGTTTAAACAAATTACATTTGTTTAAATAAATAGTTTTTCTCGAAAATCCGTCTGAATTCTGTTTTCTGAGTTCGAAATGGCAGTTTATTTTATCTTTTTTTGTAATTATGGTAGAAAAAGTTTTTTTTGTGAAATTGACTTATAAATTACATGTTCAAAATATCTTAATTTATCTTATCTATAAATTCCATTTGTTCAAACATTTTTTTTTGCATTTACCTAAAATTATTTTTTTTTAGATCGGTCTTTTAGATCGGACTAGAATTGTCCGATCACTTGACACTTACACCACCGCCGGTAATGTAGTATTCTTTATACGCAGCGATATTAACGCTACGACATATCGACATCGCAATAAATTGCGATATCGAGAATCTTAAACCTATAGCGATATCGAAATATGACGTCATGTCGAATCGAAACAGTATTGCGATAGCGACAGTCGCTATAATCGTAGAATAGGGATCCTCGTTCACCGGTGATTCTAAATAAGTATACTAAATTTCAGACCGATCCGTTGTTCCGTTTGGGCGCTATCGTGTTGACAAACATACATAAGTACGTACACACGTAATAAACACATACGAACCCACATGTCCCACATACATTTCCCACTCTATTTTCGCTCTCCAGTGTGCGTTCACTTAGCTTTTCTCTCTCGCTCTTGATAGCACTACACAACTATAGAGAGTGCGACAGAAGCTAGCGGTGCGCTGCGCGTGTGTGGGTCAGTGACGTTTTAACACGATCTGGCTGGCACACGCTCGCCTCGCGCTCGGTTAGATATCAATTTTTCGAATTTTGATAAATTTTGTAATATTGTTTCACTCAGTAATTACTTAAAAAACATGAATCCTGACGATGGCTCTATCCATTATTAAACTAAAAAATTAAGGACGTTTGGCCGCAGGAGCCGCAGTTGAAGCCCATAAGAAAAATCCTCCGTCGCTCGGGTATCTAGGTTTCCTTGAATTGACCGTCGATCCTACGATTCCGCGGGAAAGGGATGAAAAAAGCGTTTTTCCGAAGGGTTGCACCCGGCTACGAGGCCTGTGACGTCACAGATCCGATTTCCGATCTGTCAAAAATCGGCGTTTTTCGCGCGTCTCTGCCGGGCCGAAAAATGCTCGCGGACGGCGATTTATACGACGGGTCGTAATTTTGGACCTTACTGTACGTCGTTCGAGTGAAAGCGGGGCTCCGGAATGCGTATTCGCCGAGACTCCATCTATTGTTTGGGGCCGTGTTCGGTTGTCAACTGCTTTTTTTCGGATCCGAAAAAAAATCGCCATTTTGGATCGTCGCTGGCGCGTCGAAAATTGGTCGTAGACGGTAAATTATACCACCGATGGAAAGCTCGAACCTTCCTCTGTATCGCTCGATCGAGAACGGGCCCCCAAATCGCGTATTTGAGGAGCCGCAAGCCGCAGACCGAAACCGTGCTCCGCGACAAATCGCGCGCGAGAGCGATTTTAAAATGCGCGCTCCGGGCTTGGAGTCGGCGGCGGAGGGCGAGAGACACGACGAAAAGTCAATTTGGGCCTTCGTTCGTGGAAATCGAGCAAAAACGTGGCCCCAAAGCCCGTATTCCCTGAGATTTTAATGAAAGTTTGCCCCCCCGACAAAAAGATCGTTTTTTGCGATTTCTTAAAAAATTGCCATTTTCAAAAATTCGTAGCGAGTTCAAATGTAAGAAGTTACATAAGTACGAATCAAATATCGCACCGCTAGACACCATGTAATAGGTTGGGACCTGAGTCTGTTTTTATTGTAGCGTAGCAAACAGAGCGGTCAAAAATGTAATTTACTTTAACTCAAATTCAAACGGAGGACGCGAGAACTTTCTTTCAAACCTTGAGGGTTTGGTATCGCTAGATTCTTTTAGAAAGCACAATAATCGTAAATGAATTCAATAATAAAAAACCTCAGGATGATTAAAAGTCAAATTCTAACCAAAACAAATATATTTACAAAATGAACAAAGGTTAAAAACCCTTCAGATCGAGTGTACAACAATCATTGAAACTCTTGACATAATGAAGATGATTGGAGAGAAAACGGATGACAGAGACATAATTAATTTATAAAAATTACCTAAAGAGTTATTGGCAAATTTACATCAGCAGAGATGGATACACTTGGCACACACACAGAAACAAAACACAAGGGCCTAAAGCCCAAACAAATTGAACTACGTCATTCGACTTCTAAACCACGACCTCGACTGATATTCTAAAATATACTTCAAAACCAGGAAACCTGTTTCCCCTCCACACACAGAACCAAAGTTCGTTATTTTAGCAAAAACCCTCAGATCACACACGGACAGTTCCACAAACTTCTAGAAAAAAATCTGTATTTATGACATCCGGTCCAAAGGACCCAAACTATTTCCTAACCAAACATCTCTTTGGTATTCTTACATCTGTTGCAACCGTTTGTTCTGCCTGTCTATGCAATCTCAAAACAAAAGACAAAATTCCGACCTACCACACAAATAAGGCGGCGGAGAGGAAAATATGGCACATATTGGACCTTGCTGGACCCAATTCCGTCGAAAAGGGGACCCCAAAGTACATATTTACGGAGACTCGGGCCGCAGCCCGGAGGCATGCACCGCCATATGTCGCCAAAGCGTGACTCTTAGAAGCATGTGGCGCATTTAAAAATGCATGTAGACCGCCCTAATCGCCACCTGAGGATAGATTGAATTCCGAAAAAAGTGCTCGCGTCGAAAAAAATCGGGTGGGCCCTAAAATGGGGCCGCAATCGTCCTCGAAAGTTACGATAAAATCCAACTTTTAAATGCGTTTGGCGGGCTTAAAGACTCGCGTAGGCTATGCAAATTAACACTGGGCCATAAGTTAGATTTCGAGAAGCGTCCTCAGATACAAAAATTTAGTTGGACCCCACAATGGGGCCTCCTATCAACTTCCAATCCAATGTATGTTAAAATGCATTTTTCTGGCATTGCTGTCGGAAAACGGGCGTAGTAACATTACTTCCGGTGACATTTTTGAGACTGAGACGCAGAAGCCACAGACTCACACAAAAGCCACAGACACGCAGAAGCCACAGACACTCAGACGCCACACACACACGTAGAATTAATTTGTGTTTTTAAATAAAACGATTTTGTAGTAAATGCTATTTTTTATTTATAAACTGTTGATTTATTTTTAATTACAAAATACTAAACTAAAATCTGCATTACGAGTAATTGTTTTGATTAAAATGATGTCGCCATAAATATAATTAACAAAATATTGTGTAGGTAATGCTGCAAAGAAAAAAGTGCATAATTTATTTATTTTGGCAAATATGATTAAACATTGTAATTAATGATTGTTTGTTGAACTGTTTGCTTACTCTGTTCTCCGTATTTATTTATTAATTATTTATTATTAAGTAACATTAAAAAAGGTAATGCTTAGTAGCATTACTGCTAACGATTAACAAACTATAAGCGTGTTAGGTCAACGGTCGCAATTTTATCAAACGTAAAATTATTTGTAAATGCAAACATTCGGCTGTACTATGTATCTCTCAACGAGCAAATAACAGACACGTTACAGGTTGAAAAACAGTGCCATCTGTCAATATATATGTTGTCCCACAAATCTATCTCTTTCTATTTCACGTTTCTATGTTATAAATAATATGGCGGATACATAGTACGGCCGATTGTTTCATAAACTGGCAGAAAACTCCGTTTCTGTTCATATATAACGATTAACACTAAATGTTCTTTGGTTGTGTCAGTCAAACAAGGTTTAGTGTTTTTTTTTGCAAACAAACAGTTTTCTGTTGTGTACGCGACCATTGTCTATCCAGGGTTGCTCTATCACGATCCACAGTCCGCTTAAGCGTCTTTGGTTAAGATGTATGCGGTCCCTACGGATAATAAGAAACCGCTGAATATATGATTACAGCGCAAGGTAATATAATCACTAACCATTCCAAAACTTTCCACGGATTGTTTCCAACTAATTTGTGCACATCCAAGAATCTGAGCTACTCTAATCAACGTTTTGTGTTACAATTTCAAATTTTCTTACGTAAAACTTCCTTTTGCTTTATGCCATAGCATCCAATCACCCAAAACACTGGATATATAGTAGATATCATCAACATCATACAAAATTAGGGCGATGAGGATTGAGGTTATGTCTTATATTTTGACACATGACAATAAGGCCAAAAGTAACCAAAAAAAGTTACTAACATCAATTTGAGAAGTTCAAATTAAACAACAGTCGCTGAATTATTGGTCAAAATAGAAAAACCGTGTTTTCCAGAACATCTACTAGCATTAGAATTAAAAATTACTTATTGAAAATGTGAGATGAGATGATTTTTATACATCCTCGGTAAAGTAGATTACGTAGCCTGTAAAATGCTCAAAAACAAAAAGGTTATGAAATTATTATCATTTTTTGTGTTTCTTTCATTAATAAATTTGTTTTACAGAAACGTACCAATAATTCAAACACAACTTTTTAGTTTTAGGGTATTATAATTTAATACCTTAGTCATGGGCGTATCCAGGGATGGGAAAAGGGGCCAGCTGCCACCCCTTTTTCGACTTTGTTTTGAATTGTACTATCGTTCCCTTCCGTTTTGGGCTGGATACGCCCTTGACTTTAGTGCTATATATATATATATATATATATATATATATATGTATATATATATATATATATATATATATATATATATATATATATATATATATATATATATATATATATATATATATATATATATATATATATGTATATATATATATATTATATTATATTATATTATATTTATATTAAAAATTATTCTCTCGGGCACACCCGCTATCTTAATTGCAACCGTAGACACGTGTTTCGGACTTATTAGTCCTCGTCAGTACGGTATAGCCAAAGAGTAAGATGGAAACTCTAAGGAGAAGTAAACAAAACAAAAGGGACCTTAATCGGGGAGACTAATGTCACACAATTGATGCTTCGGTGGCAACATCCTCGGTATGGAGGACAAGAAGCCACGTCGCGTCGAGGTAACTAGTACACCCCAGGGTACACCTTTTAGCCCATGTATAATAATTGAAAATGAATTATTAGCGGTGAAATCAAAACAGTAAAAATTATTCTCTCGGGCACACCCGCTATCTTAATTGCAACCGTAGACACGTGTGTCGGACTTATTAGTCCTCGTCAGTACGGTATAGCCAAAGAGTAAGATGGAAACTCTAAGGAGAAGTAAACAAAACAAAAGGGACCTTAATCGGGGAGACTAATGTCACACAATTGATGCTTCGGTGGCAACATCCTCGGTATGGAGGACAAGAAGCCACGTCGCGTCGAGGTAACTAGTACACCCCAGGGTACACCTTTTAGCCCATGTATAATAATTGAAAATGAATTATTAGCGGTGAAATCTAAACAGTAAAAATTATTCTCTCGGGCACACCCGCTATCTTAATTGCAACCGTAGACACGTGTTTCGGACTTATTAGTCCTCGTCAGTACGGTATAGCCAAAGAGTAAGATGGAAACTCTAAGGAGAAGTAAACAAAACAAAAGGGACCTTAATCGGGGAGACTAATGTCACACAATTGATGCTTCGGTGGCAACATCCTCGGTATGGAGGACAAGAAGCCACGTCGCGTCGAGGTAACTAGTACACCCCAGGGTACACCTTTTAGCCCATGTATAATAATTGAAAATGAATTATTAGCGGTGAAATCTAAACAGTAAAAATTATTCTCTCGGGCACACCCGCTATCTTAATTGCAACCGTAGACACGTGTTTCGGACTTATTAGTCCTCGTCAGTACGGTATAGCCAAAGAGTAAGATGGAAACTCTAAGGAGAAGTAAACAAAACAAAAGGGACCTTAATCGGGGAGACTAATGTCACACAATTGATGCTTCGGTGGCAACATCCTCGGTATGGAGGACAAGAAGCCACGTCGCGTCGAGGTAACTAGTACACCCCAGGGTACATCTTTTAGCCCATGTATAATAATTGAAAATGAATTATTAGCGGTGAAATCTAAACAGTAAAAATTATTCTCTCGGGCACACCCGCTATCTTAATTGCAACCGTAGACACGTGTTTCGGACTTATTAGTCCTCGTCAGTACGGTATAGCCAAAGAGTAAGATGGAAACTCTAAGGAGAAGTAAACAAAACAAAAGGGACCTTAATCGGGGAGACTAATGTCACACAATTGATGCTTCGGTGGCAACATCCTCGGTATGGAGGACAAGAAGCCACGTCGCGTCGAGGTAACTAGTACACCCCAGGGTACATCTTTTAGCCCATGTATAATAATTGAAAATGAATTATTAGCGGTGAAATCTAAACAGTAAAAATTATTCTCTCGGGCACACCCGCTATCTTAATTGCAACCGTAGACACGTGTTTCGGACTTATTAGTCCTCGTCAGTACGGTATAGCCAAAGAGTAAGATGGAAACTCTAAGGAGAAGTAAACAAAACAAAAGGAACCTTAATCGGGGAGACTAATGTCACACAATCGATGCTTTGGTGGCAACATCCTCCGTATGGAGGACAAGAAGCCACGTCGCGTCGAGGTAACTAGTACACCCCAGGGTACACCTTTTAGCCCATGTATAATAATTGAAAATGAATTATTAGCGGTGAAATCTAAACAGTAAAAATTATTCTCTCGGGCACACCCGCTATCTTAATTGCAACCGTAGACACGTGTTTCGGACTTATTAGTCCTCGTCAGTACGGTATAGCCAAAGAGTAAGATGGAAGCTCTAAGGAGAAGTAAACAAAACAAAAGGGACCTTAATCGGGGAGACTAATGTCACACAATTGATGCTTCGGTGGCAACATCCTCGGTATGGAGGACAAGAAGCCACGTCGCGTCGAGATAACTAGTACACCCATGTATAATAATTGAAAATGTATTATTAGCGGTGAAATCTAAACAGTAAAAATGATTCTCTCGGGCACACCCGCTATCTTAATTGCAACCGTAGACACGTGTTTCGGACTTATTAGTCCTCGTCAGTACGGTATAGCCAAAGAGTAAAATGGAAACTCTAAGGAGAAGTAAACAAAACAAAAGGGACCATAATCGGGGAGACTAATGTCACACAATTGATGCTTCGGTGGCAACATCCTCGGTATGGAGGACAAGAAGCCACGTCGCGTCGAGGTAACTAGTTCACCCCAGGGTACACCTTTTAACCTATGTATAATAATTGAAAATGAATTATTAGCGGTGAAATCTAAACAGTAAAAATGATTCTCTCGGGCACACCCGCTATCTTAATTGCAACCGTAGACACGTGTTTCGGACTTATTAGTCCTCGTCAGTACGGTATAGCCAAAGAGTAAAATGGAAACTCTAAGGAGAAGTAAACAAAACAAAAGGGACCTTAATCGGGGAGACTGTCACACAATTGAGGCTTCGGTGGCAACATCCTCGGTATGGAGGACAAGAAGCCTCATCGTGTCGAGGTAACTAGTACACCCCAGGGTACACCTTTTAGCCCATGTATAATAATTGAAAATGAATTATTAGCGGTGAAATCTAAACAGTAAAAATGATTCTCTCGGGCACATCGGCTATCTTAATTGCAACCGTAGACACGTGTTTCGGACTTATTAGTCCTCGTCAGTGCGGTATAGCCAAAGAGTAAGATGGAAACTCTAAGGAGAAGTAAACAAAACA
The DNA here is from genome assembly GCA_963971325.1 of Aphodius granarius. Lineage (NCBI taxonomy): Eukaryota > Metazoa > Arthropoda > Insecta > Coleoptera > Scarabaeidae > Aphodius > Aphodius granarius. The sequence goes on along the minus strand of OZ020224.1, from coordinate 25,302,570 downwards.
AAAGGGACCTTAATCGGGGAGACTAATGTCACACAATTGATGCTTCGGTGGCAACATCCTCGGTATGGAGGACAAAAAGCAACGTCGCGTCGAGGTAACTACTACACCCCAGGGTACACCTTTTAGCCCATGTATAATAATTGAAAATGAATTATTAGCGGTGAAATCTAAACAGTAAAAATGATTCTCTCGGGCACACCCGCTATCTTAATTGCAACCGTAGACACGTGTTTCGGACTTATTAGTCCTCGTCAGTGCGGTATAGCCAAAGAGTAAGATGGAAACTAAGGAGAAGTAAACAAAACAAAAGGGACCTTAATCGGGGAGACTAATGTCACACAATTGATGCTTCGCTGGCAACATCCTCGGTATGGAGGACAAGAAGCCACGTCGCGTCGAGGTAACTAGTACACCCCAGGGTACACCTTTTAGCCCATGTATAATAATTGAAAATGAATTATTAGCGGTGAAATCTAAACAGTTAAAATGATTCTCTCGGGCACACCCGCTATCTTAATTGCAACCGTAGACACGTGTTTCGGACTTATTAGTCCTCGTCAGTACGGTATAGCCAAAGAGCAAAATGGAAACTCTAAGGAGAAGTAAACAAAACAAAAGGGACCATAATCGGGGAGACTAATGTCACACAATTGATGCTTCGGTGGCAAGATCCTCGGTATGGAGGACAAAAAGCAACGTCGCGTCGAGGTAACTACTACACCCAAGGGTACACCTTTTAGCCCATGTATAATAATTGAAAATGAATTATTAGCGGTGAAATTTAAACAGTAAAAATGATTCTCTCGGGCACACCCGCTATCTTAATTGCAACCGTAGACACGTGTTTCGGACTTATTAGTCCTCGTCAGTGCGGTATAGCCAAAGAGTAAGATGGAAACTAAGGAGAAGTAAACAAAACAAAAGGGACCTTAATCGGGGAGACTAATGTCACACAATTGATGCTTCGGTGGCAACATCCTCGGTATGTAGGACAAGAAGCCACGTCGCGTCGAGATAACTAGTACACCCATGTATAATAATTGAAAATGTATTATTAGCGGTGAAATCTAAACAGTAAAAATGATTCTCTCGGGCACACCCGCTATCTTAATTGCAACCGTAGACACGTGTTTCGGACTTATTAGTCCTCGTCAGTACGGTATAGCCAAAGAGTAAAATGGAAACTCTAAGGAGAAGTAAACAAAACAAAAGGGACCATAATCGGGGAGACTAATGTCACACAATTGATGCTTCGGTGGCAACATCCTCGGTATGGAGGACAAGAAGCCACGTCGCGTCGAGGTAACTAGTTCACCCCAGGGTACACCTTTTAACCCATGTATAATAATTGAAAATGAATTATTAGCGGTGAAATCTAAACAGTAAAAATGATTCTCTCGGGCACACCCGCTATCTTAATTGCAACCGTAGACACATGTTTCGGACTTATTAGTCCTCGTCAGTACGGTATAGCCAAAGAGTAAAATGGAAACTCTAAGGAGAAGTAAACAAAACAAAAGGGACCTTAATCGGGGAGACTGTCACACAATTGAGGCTTCGGTGGCAACATCCTCGGTATGGAGGACAAGAAGCCTCATCGTGTCGAGGTAACTAGTACACCCCAGGGTACACCTTTTAGCCCATGTATAATAATTGAAAATGAATTATTAGCGGTGAAATCTAAACAGTAAAAATGATTCTCTCGGGCACACCCGCTATCTTAATTGCAACCGTAAACACGTGTTTCGGACTTATTAGTCCTCGTCAGTACGGTATAGCCAAAGAGTAAAATGGAAACTCTAAGGAGAAGTAAACAAAACAAAAGGGACCTTAATCGGGGAGACTGTCACACAATTGATGCTTCGGTGGCAACATCCTCGGTATGGAGGACAAGAAGCCTCGTCGCGTCGAGGTAACTAGTACACCCCAGGGTACACCTTTTAGCCCATGTATAATAATTGAAAATGAATTATTAGCGGTGAAATCTAAACAGTAAAAATGATTCTCTCGGGCCGCTATCTTAATTGCAACCGTAGACACGTGTTTCGGACTTATTAGTCCTAGTCAGTGCGGTATAGCCAAAGAGTAAGACGGAAACTCTAAGGAGAAGTAAACAAAACAAAAGGGACCTTAATCGGGGAGACTAATGTCACACAATTGATGCTTCGGTGGCAACATCCTCGGTATGGAGGACAAAAAGCAACGTCGCGTCGAGGTAACTACTACACCCCAGGGTATACCTTTTAGCCCATGTATAATAATTGAAAATGAATTATTAGCGGTGAAATCTAAACAGTAAAAATGATTCTCTCGGGCACACCCGCTATCTTAATTGCAACCGTAGACACGTGTTTCGGACTTATTAGTCCTCGTCAGTGCGGTATAGCCAAAGAGTAAAATGGAAACTCTAAGGAGAAGTAAACAAAACAAAAGGGACCTTAATCGGGGAGACTGTCACACAATTGATGCTTCGGTGGCAACATCCTCGGTATGGAGGACAAGAAGCCACGTCGCGTCGAGGTAACTAGTACACCCCAGGGTACACCTTTTAGCCCATGTATAATAATTGAAAATGAATTATTAGCGGTGAAATCTAAACAGTAAAAATTATTCTCTCGGGCACACCCGCTATCTTAATTGCAACCGTAGACACGTGTTTCGGACTTATTAGTCCTCGTCAGTACGGTGTAGCCAAAGAGTAAAATGGAAACTCTAAGGAGAAGTAAACAAAACAAAAGGGACCTTAATCGGGGAGACTGTCACACAATTGATGCTTCGGTGGCAACATCCTCGGTATGGAGGACAAGAAGCCACGTCGCGTCGAGGTAACTAGTACACCCCAGGGTACACCTTTTAGCCCATGTATAATAATTGAAAATGAATTATTAGCGGTGAAATCTAAACAGTTAAAATGATTCTCTCGGGCACACCCGCTGTCTTAATTGCAACCGTAGACACGTGTTTCGGACTTATTAGTCCTCGTCAGTACGGTATAGCCAAAGAGTAAAATGGAAACTCTAAGGAGAAGTAAACAAAACAAAAGGGACCTTAATCGGGGAGACTGTCACACAATTGATGCTTCTGTGGCAACATCCTCGGTATGGAGGACAAGAAGCCACGTCGCGTCGAGGTAACTAGTACACCCCAGGGTACACCTTTTAGCCCATGTATAATAATTGAAAATGAATTATTAGCGGTAAAATCTAAACAGTAAAAATGATTCTCTCGGGCACACCCGCTATCTTAATTGCAACCGTAGACACGTGTTTCGGACTTATTAGTCCTCGTCAGTACGGTATAGCCAAAGAGTAAAATGGAAACTCTAAGGAGAAGTAAACAAAACAAAAGGGACCTTAATCGGGGAGACTAATGTCACACAATTGATGCTTCGGTGGCAACATCCTCGGTATGGAGGACAAGTTAGTTACCTCGACGCGACGTGGCTTCTTGTCCTCCATACCGAGGATGTTGCCACCGAAGCATCAATTGTGTGACATTAGTCTCCCCGATTATGGTCCCTTTTGTTTTGTTTACTTCTCCTTAGAGTTTCCATATATATATATATATATATATATATATATATATATATATATATATATATATATATATATATATATATATATATATATATATATATATATATATATATATATAAAACTTGATAGGTTTGGTCGGGTGTCGATCAAATAAACTCCACAGTAATAACTTTTATATCTGCTATATTTCGAATACTATTTGATTCTTCATCAGGCAAAACTGTAACGAACACTGAGCATTAACCACAATCAGCAACATCCAAAGCAAAACACATCAAATCTCAATAAAATTAAACTTACAATATTGTATTACGGTAGACTGACACAAGAGGTAACGTTCCTAACATCTAGCAAAATACTTTGACACATCACAACTACACTTTAAAATCTTAAATTAATAAAATTATAGCACACAACACAGAGAAAGTGTGTTTCTGCGAGTGGAATGTCGGACACAATGGATCGAGGGAACATTTTTTCCCCCGAGTACATTCGCATCGATGGACTATAACCCGACAAGAAACATCCAAATATCACCCACTTCAAAGTTAGAGTAGAGCATTCTTAAAAGACCAAAATATCTTCAGTGTTGAGTTGATTATTATTATTCTTGTTGTCTAAACTTATAACATAAGAATAGATATTACTAAGTCCCTCCACGTCACTTTTAAAATTAATGCTATTATTGGACAAATTTATGTGGTACATCTCCAAAAATAATCGGTTGCTATGGCGTCTTTCAGTATCAAGGATCTCTACATTTTCGAAGTCAAAAGTATGATTTTTGTTAAGGCTATGTGAGGCAAGGGCACATCTAGTCTTCCCCGTTCGGCAGTCACTCTTGTGTAAAGAAATGCGGTTTTTGAGCCATTGCTTTGTGATACCTAAGTACTCACCCTCACAATCCCTGCAATTAATCTTATAGATCACGTTGGATCTGTACTCCAACGGATCAAGATCCTTAAATCTTGAGAAACACCTTCTAACTTTGTTTGGATAGTATTGAGCAATACTGACATTTTCGAGCAACGAGTGTGCAAATATAGTTTTTAAGGACGCGGTCAATCCCTGCACCATGGTGATTTTTTTTAACATCAATGTCGGTTTGGGGGCATCAAAAATACTAACAACAGGTCCAGAGGTGTACGAGGAAAACAGGATCTTATTTACTACTGGGGAAACCCTTATTCATAAAAACACCTTTAAGTTTAGTGAGTGCAGCTCTCTGTAGAGACTTGTCACATATTTTTAATATTCGGTTTTTCATGGCATAGACCTTATTTACCTTCTGACCGAATGTGTGACCAGACAAGAAATTAATATACCGACCCGAATAGGTTAGCTTATTGTACCAACCCGTCCCAAGGCCACCATCACACCGACGAAACACCTCACAATCGAAAAAGGGTAAACTATTATTACTTTCCATCTCCATGGTAAATTGTATGTGTGTAACTACACTGTTAAAAGTATCCAAAACGTGTTCTGTCTCTCCTTGTGGAATGCAGGTAAAGATATCATCTACAAATTTATAAATAAATGGTAACCGGAACCTTAAAAGCGGGATGGCACGGTCCAACACGTAGTCCATAACAATCGTTGCCAAAATCGGACTAATAGGAAAACCCATTGGTGTACCGAACCGTTGCAAGTAAACCCTATCTTGAAAAGTGAAGTATGCATTAGATAAAATAAATCTAAGGGCGCTCAAAAAGGACTGAAGTGTAAACCGGCAATTCGGGGCTATCAAATCCCACTTCTCCTCTATAATGATACACACAAGTTCAGTCGGAATATTGGTGAACAGGCTGACCACATCTAATGACACCAATCTAAAATTGCTAGGTATGACCACCTCTCTCATTTTTCCTACAAAATGAAAACTGTCTTTTATATTGTATTCAGTTCTGTCAATTAAAGAGACCGTTAGAATATCTGCAATATGTTTGGAGAGTTTATAAGTAGTTGATTCATTCGCTGATATTATAAATGATTAAAGTAATTCTCCACCCATGATCCTGTACCTTCACTGAGCATAAAATTCGTAACACTATTTGTGATTCTCGCCCTTAACATATCCCTCTCATCAACTCTACAACTCGATACTATATTTTCAGCCTCCATCAGTAGCCTTCTCAAATTAATGTTATGCCTGCTGGTTGGTAAGCAAAATGATGGACCCAATGACAGAAAATTCAAAATTTCTGTCGGTATGGGGGCAGAAGACAAATTCTTAACCCAACGATCATTGTTCTTGAATAAATTTTTACACTCACTCTCCTTTAATGCAATCAGCTCTCTAAACTTCCTTATATTTTTTGACTTTACTTGACTAAAACATCCTTTATAATTTAGCTTTAAGGTATCAGAGTATCTAGTTTCAATATGGAAGGGTATAGAGTTTTTAATTTTTGGTTGCAAATTTGAACAATCTCTACTAATTTTTTCAATATTATCTATGGTAATTTTAATCTCAAGGTTCAACGTGGATGTCTCAAGTCTGGTCGAAAAAGTCCCAATCTTACGTATCAGTTGAGCATTCCTTGTGTCCAACAATGCCACCGCCCTCCTTGATCCTCCCTGCACGTAGTGCGGTATGACTCCGGCCTTTTTGCACTTTAGCAGAAATGTCAGTCGGTTCCTCATTTTTGCCAATCTGATGTTACGGTTGGATATACTCTTCATATGATTCATAGCGTCTACTCCGTATGTTCGCGCAATGTCTTGATAAAACCCCATTTTTCAATGTAGAGAATTGTAAATCGTCGAACGATGAATTGATAAAAAACTTGATAGGTTTGGTCGGGTGTCGATCAAATAAACTCCACAGTAATAACTTTTATATTTGCTATATTTCGAATACTATTTGATTCTTCATCAGGCAAAACTGTAACGAACACTGAGCATTAACCACAATCTTTCAGCAATAATTTAATTTTGTGAAGCCACAGACACCTAACAATCCCAACTTCATGTTACCCATCGTCCAGATAAGATCGTGTCTTCGCACCTGAAAAATATTTTTCTTTGAATATGAAGCTTGATTGATTTTACAGTAGATATACATAATGCCTTCATGACATTAATAATAAAAAAGGGCGGTTAAAATAAATTATTAAAAAATATTGCTTCAGATTGTTAATTATAATCATTAGCCCTGTATATTGCAAATTGCGGACTTCCGCTTATACCGGAAATAAGTATCAACTTTGTTATTTTAAATGGAACACCCTGTATATTATTGCACTTTTGGATTCTTTGTTAAATTTCAATGGTACTTTGATAAGGATACATTATGTCTAAGTGGAATCCTTTTGACTACATGACAATTTTCGAAAAAAAATGGCACTTGCAGAGTCTTTTAAATTTGGAAATATTTCCGAAACTGTAAAGATAGAAAGATGCGGTTTTCAGTTTTGGATTAAGCATAAAAGAGCGCACGTCCGCTATTAGAAAATTATCGTATTTAAATTACGGAGGTCTTGAGTAGGGATCTGTAAACTTCGAAGATTTCAATCATGGATAAGTTGATTTTTTAAATGGAATGATATACCAATTTTTGCATAACCGGATGTAAAATTTAATTTCCTCTCAATTTTATACAGGCATTATGATGTCTATCTTTTACGGTTTTGGGGATATCCCCAATTTTTCACCTTTTCACGATAGAAACCTATTACGCAGCGGGCTTGGGATCGGCAAAATGCGAAGCGAACGCCGATCGCTTCGCAATTTTATTAAAAGTTACAGTAGGGTTGGAAAACAAACTAGGTAACCTGTCATTAGCTTTCTAAGGATTAGAATTGTTGTTCAATGTATTGTTTGTTAACATAAAAATGAAAAATGTCGCTTACGCAGACAGAATTAGTAAACTCCAGTGTGCCGAAGATTTACCAACTTAAAATTTAATTTCTTTTCAATTTTACACGGCTATCATGGTGTCTATCTTCACGGTTTCTGAGATATTCCCGATGTTTCAGTTTTTCACGATAGATACGTATTGCGTAGTAGGCTTGGGACCGGTAAAATGGGAAGCGAATGTGGCCGACGTTTCGCAATAATATTAAAAGGTGCAATAGGCTGGGAAAACTAGGTAGACTGGCATTTGTGTTCCAAGCATTATAACTGGTGTTCAAAGTATTGTTTGTTAACATAACAATTAAAAATGTCGCTTGCGCAGTCAGAATTAGTAGATATGGGTTTTGTTCTCGGAAAATGTAACAAGAACGCTTTCTTAGTGTCAACAGTTTACGCACAACAATATCCAGATAGAAGGCATCCAAATGGGAGGACTGGATCTGTAAAACGTACAAAGCGAAACCGTAATAACGCCGCCGCCGTAGGTACTTACCGAGGAAAATCAGTTGCACATATTGTTACCTGTCCAAGAGAATGCAGAATTAAGTGTGCGCGAAATAAGTAAAAGGACTGACATCAGTAAGACTTCTACAGTTGTAATGCTTGGAACACTAGTGACAGTTTATCTAGTTTGTTTTCAGAGCCTACTGCAACTTTTAATAAAATTGCGAAGCGTCGGACACTTTGCTTCGCTTTTACCAGTCCCAAGCCTGCGCAATACGTTTCTATCGTGAAAAAGTAAAAAATTGGGAATATCTCCATAACCGTAAAAGATAGACACCATAATGTCTGTATAAAACTAAAAGGAAATTAAATTTTACATCCCGTTATGCAAAAATTGGTATATCATTCCATTTAAAAAAATGAAGTTATCCATGATTGAAAAGTTCGAAGTTTAGAGATCCCTACTCAAGACCTCCGTAATTTAAATGCCATAATTTTCTAATAGCGGACGTGCGCTCTTTTATGCTTAATCCAAAACTGAAAACCACATCTTTCTATCTTTTACAGTTTCGGAAATATTTCCAAATTTACAAGACTCTGCAAGTGCCATTTTTTTCGAAAATTGTCATGTAGTTCAAAAACGATGCCACTTAGACATAATGTATCCTTATCAAAGTACCATTGAAATTTAACAAAGAATCCAAAAGTGCAATAATATACAGGGTGTTCCATTTAAAATAACAAAGTTGATACCTATTTCTGGTATAAGCGGAAGTCCACAATTACTGACACTAATTTTGAAATGTGTAGAATATGATTCAATGCAACTTTTATCTGAAACATTTTTATAAAAAATCAATAATAAGTTGGCTATGGACCGAAGCAGCTTAGGTGGGACACCCTGTATAATAGTGAGTTTATAATGGATATTGCTCTACCACAGCAATATCCATTGAACAGAACTGTACTGGCTCTTATCACTATGCACAGAAGTAAACAGTACAATATTTTTATTTCAAAAGGCAGGCCCTGAAAAAATAAAAAAATATTAATGCAAAAGGAAAAATGATTATTAATTGCTGCAAAAAAATTATCAATAAAAATTAAAATAACGCAAAAAAATGTGAACGGTTTTTTGTTTATAATAGTTTGTAATTAACATGTTTCCAGCATCATTGCGATAAAAAAAGGCGTTTCGTATGTATCTGATACACCAAAGCTTCTTGGTACAGAGCAACTAAAAGCTCGTGCAACTAAAACCCCAGTGCTAATCAGAGGCAGACGTATTTATCCCGAACAAACCTATCACGTAAAAATGCTAATAAAATAAAATGCCCTGTCTATTCCATCGCTTCGATGATTTTCCTCCAAACGCTCCTGAGGCATCTCCTGTTCAGATGTATACGGTCCCTGGAAAAAATCAAGTTTTTAATGGTTTATACTGAATTTAAATTATCTCTTACTACAACCTCTCAAACGCTTCGGTCGGTTGGTCGCAGACGAGTTGGTGGACGTCTAGGCACTTAATTCCCTTCTTCGAGCAGACTTCACGGATGAACGCATTGTATTCCTAAAACCGATTGTTACTTTGCAGATAAACGGCATAATAGGTACACATTTACGGTACAAACCAATACGTTCGTGAAGTTTTTGCACGGGGAATCGTGCAGATCACGAGCTTCTCGATAGGAGACTTTTTCAGAATCTTAAGAAGATGTTTGAACTCCGTCTGTATGTGTTTGTCCGACTTGCCGCGCAAGAGGTCCACAATCCCATTCGATTGATCGACTTTGAAATTTTGATCGATTTTGAAATTTTTTAACATTAATCTTTTTAACCATATTGAACTCTTTGTTGTATCTGATTTTTAAAGTATCGTTAAACTGAGAATAAATATGAAACGGTACAACATGCCTAATATTATTATGAGAAGCCGATAACCAACTTTCTAATTTTTCTATGTTACTAATTGTAATTTGAATATAAAAAGATCGTTCTTCATTACCCTGACAAAATCAAAAAAGTTTTCAGTAATATTAAAGACCGTGATCCTTTACCATACCAGTCTAACGTAGTTTACTGTATAGATTGCAATGATTGTGATGGTAAATATGTTGGCATCACCTCTCAATGGTTAAAGAATCGCTTATCACTTCATAAAAGCGATTGCAATACACGTAAATCTAGATGTGCATTGGCTAATCACTCATTGAATCTTGGTCACACATTTGATTTTGAAAATGTCAGGGTGTTGGATAGAGAATCTAATTACTATGGACGTTCGTTTCTGGAGATGTACCATATCAAGACCACTGAGTGTACTGTTAATTTTAAGACTGATGTGGACAATTTGAGCAATATTTATTCCTTTGTGATAGAATTAGACAACAATAGAGCAATACAATTTAAGAATAATTCATCATTATATTTCTAGTATATAGGTATTTAATATTTAATTTTAAATTTTGATTTTCAACCAGACTGTTGTCACCAGGTGTCGCACTTACCTTTTTTTTGTAATTTTCGAGGCGCATTGTGGGTCACCTTGTCTTCGTTTCTGTGTTCCCGCAATCACGGAGGTGTACGCGTGCTTGTCTGCAATGGTGTCGTTGATTTTATGTTCTGTGTAACATGTATCGCCTGTTCCGATGTCCGTTAGTTTTAATAACTCAATTTGTGAGTATTCCATTGATTTTATTTATATTTTGATTGTAATCTGATGTTTGTTGTTGTAGAAATTGCCTGTAGAAGAAACGAATTATAGTTTCGAAATATTGCAAATTTAAGAACAGAGTTTTCTTTCGTGATCGTATACCCGACTAATATTCATCGATCGAAAAATTTTCCGCAACTTTATATATATATATATATATATATATATATATATATATATATATATACATATATATATATATATATATATATATATATATATATATATATATATATATATATATATATATATATATATATATATAAAGTTGCGGAAAATTTTTCGATCGATGAATTAAACAATTAGAATATTAGTCGGGTATACGATCACGAAAGAAAACTCTGTTCTTAAATTTGCAATATTTCGAAACTATAATTCGTTTCTTCTACAGGCAATTTCTACAACAACAAACATCAGATTACAATCAAAATATAAATAAAATCAATGGAATACTCACAAATTGAGTTATTAAAACTAACGGACATCGGAACAGGCGATACATGTTACACAGAACATAAAATCAACGACACCATTGCAGACAAGCACGCGTACACCTCCGTGATTGCGGGAACACAGAAACGAAGACAAGGTGACCCACAATGCGCCTCGAAAATTACAAAAAAAAAGGTAAGTGCGACACCTGGTGACAACAGTCTGGTTGAAAATCAAAATTTAAAATTAAATATTAAATACCTATATACTAGAAATATAATGATGAATTATTCTTAAATTGTATTGCTCTATTGTTGTCTAATTCTATCACAAAGGAATAAATATTGCTCAAATTGTCCACATCAGTCTTAAAATTAACAGTACACTCAGTGGTCTTGATATGGTACATCTCCAGAAACGAACGTCCATAGTAATTAGATTCTCTATCCAACACCCTGACATTTTCAAAATCAAATGTGTGACCAAGATTCAATGAGTGATTAGCCAATGCACATCTAGATTTACGTGTATTGCAATCGCTTTTATGAAGTGATAAGCGATTCTTTAACCATTGAGAGGTGATGCCAACATATTTACCATCACAATCATTGCAATCTATACAGTAAACTACGTTAGACTGGTATGGTAAAGGATCACGGTCTTTAATATTACTGAAAACTTTTTTGATTTTGTCAGGGTAATGAAGAACGATCTTTTTATTGTCAGGCAATACACTGCTAAACATTTGCTTTAACTTGTTGCTGACTACTGGGACTGAAGTTAACTTTAAATAGGTGGGAGTGGGTTTGTCCTCCATAGGTACATCAAAAATGCTCACGATATAATTATTGTCACTGTTAGCAGAGAACAGAAGCTTGTTTACTAATTTCATGGGAAAACTGTTATTAATAAAAATTGACTTTAACTTGGCCAAAGATGAACCATAAAATTCTGGGCTGCAAATTCTTTTAATCCTGTGCTTCATTCCCGTAATGGTATTAACTTTATGACTGAACGTATGGTTTGAGAAAAAATTAATGTACCTCCCCGAAAAAGTCGGCTTGGTATACCAGTCCGTCAACAATTTGTCACCCTCACCGCGTATCACCCTACAATCAAGGAAAGGGATACTACCGTTATCCTCGACCTCAACAGTAAATTGGATATGCGGATTGAAACCATTAAAAATGTTCAACGTTGTCTCAACCCCATCCCGCGGCACAACGGTGAAGAGATCGTCCACAAACTTGCAAATGAAGGGCAGTGGAAACGGTAACAAGGGAATAACACTGTCAAGTACCAAATCCATGACTATAGTGGCCAAAATGGGACTTATGGGATCACCCATGGGCGTGCCAAATCTCTGACGGTATGTTCTGTTTTGAAATGTAAAGTAAGTATTGTCAAAAACAAATTTGCAAACTTCCAGGAATGAGTCAAGGGTGAATTTGCAGTTAATCCCAATAAGCTCCCAGTTGTCCCTGATAGTAGACGCGACCAAAGTCCAAGGAATATTAGTAAACAAACTGACCACGTCCAATGAAATCAATATGAAACCCCTAGGAACAATTACGTCCCTCAACCTATTCACAAAATCAAAGGTATCTCTTACATTGTATTGGGTGCGGTTACCCAAGGACTCACTCAGGATAGAGGCAAAAAAACTGGATACCCGATACGTAGCTGAACCGCAGGCAGATATTATGGGTCTCAGGGGAACATTAACTTTGTGGATCTTGGGCAAAAAATAACATTTACTCAGACAAGCATTATTGATGCACAAATTTTGATAGATATCTTTCTCTATGTAATTTTTGTTCTTAAGCTCTAATAACAATTTATTGGTTTTTCTTTGGAGAATTTGCAATGGATCTTTGTTTATTGCCTGATAAATTTGGGGATCATTTAACATATCAACACCCTTAGCGATATAAACATCTTTATCCATCACCACAGTCACAGAACACTTATCAGCCGTTGTTACCAAAATATTGTCATTTTGCTGTAGGAACGTTTTAGTTTTCCTCAACAGGGTATTAAGATTGTTGTTCAGCCACGTATCGGTACGGTCACCAAGTAAAAAATTCGTCAAAATATTCGCTCCCCTAGCCCTTAAGCTATCCCTTCCCTCCTCCGGGCAAGCCGATAACACACCCTCAAACTCCATCAACAATCTCCTAACATTTACATTCCTACTGTTGATTGGGAGACAAAACTTAGGCCCCAGTGAAAGAAAATCAAGAATATCAGCAGGAACAGGAGTCGAGGCCAAGTTAACCAGCCAACCCCTGTTGTTTCTGAAGATGTCCACAATCCCATTCGATTGATCGCCCAGATTTTGAAATTTTTTAATATATATATATATATATATATATATATATATATATATATATATATATATATATATATATATATATATATATATATATATATATATATATATATATATATATATATATATATATATATATATATATATATATATATATATATATATATATATATATATATATATGTACACCTCGGGGTGTACTTGTTGCCTCGGCGCGACGTTACTTCTTGTCCTCAAATCCGAGGATGTCGTGACTGAAGCTCCAAATGGTGACGTTGGTCTCCCTGATTAAGGTCCCTTTTGTTGAGTTCTCCATTGAGTTTCCATCCTTTCTCTTTGGCTATACCGTACTGACGAGGACTAATAAGTCCGAAACACGTGTCTACGGTTGCATTAAAGATAGCGGTTATGCCCAAAAAAAAGATAATCCTTTTTACTATATTTATATTTAGATTTCACCGCAAACAATACCTTTTTTCCTTTATATTGTACCAGGGCTAAGGTTGTACCTCGGGGTGTACTTGTTGCCTCGGCGCGACGTTACTTCTTGTCCTCAAATCCGAGGATGTCGTGACTGAAGCTCCAAATGGTGACGTTGGTCTCCCTGATTAAGGTCCCTTTTGTTGAGTTCTCCATTGAGTTTCCATCCTTTCTCTTTGGCTATACCGTACTGACGAGGACTAATAAGTCCGAAACACGTGTCTACGGTTGCATTAAAGATAGCGGTTATGCCCAAAAAAAAGATAATCCTTTTTACTATATTTATATTTAGATTTCACCGCAAACAATACCTTTTTTCCTTTATATTGTACCAGGGCTAAGGTTGTACCTCGGGGTGTACTTGTTGCCTCGGCGCGACGTTACTTCTTGTCCTCAAATCCGAGGATGTCGTGACTGAAGCTCCAAATGGTGACGTTGGTCTCCCTGATTAAGGTCCCTTTTGTTGAGTTCTCCATTGAGTTTCCATCCTTTCTCTTTGGCTATACCGTACTGACGAGGACTAATAAGTCCGAAACACGTGTCTACGGTTGCATTAAAGATAGCGGTTATGCCAAAAAAAAAGATAATCCTTTTTACTATATTTATATTTAGATTTCACCGCAAACAATACCTTTTTTCCTTTATATTGTACCAGGGCTAAGGTTGTACCTCGGGGTGTACTTGTTGCCTCGGCGCGACGTTACTTCTTGTCCTCAAATCCGAGGATGTCGTGACTGAAGCTCCAAATGGTGACGTTGGTCTCCCTGATTAAGGTCCCTTTTGTTGAGTTCTCCATTGAGTTTCCATCCTTTCTCTTTGGCTATACCGTACTGACGAGGACTAATAAGTCCGAAACACGTGTCTACGGTTGCATTAAAGATAGCGGTTATGCCCAAAAAAAAGATAATCCTTTTTACTATATTTATATTTAGATTTCACCGCAAACAATACCTTTTTTCCTTTATATTGTACCAGGGCTAAGGTTGTACCTCGGGGTGTACTTGTTGCCTCGGCGCGACGTTACTTCTTGTCCTCAAATCCGAGGATGTCGTGACTGAAGCTCCAAATGGTGACGTTGGTCTCCCTGATTAAGGTCCCTTTTGTTGAGTTCTCCATTGAGTTTCCATCCTTTCTCTTTGGCTATACCGTACTGACGAGGACTAATAAGTCCGAAACACGTGTCTACGGTTGCATTAAAGATAGCGGTTATGCCCAAAAAAAAGATAATCCTTTTTACTATATTTATATTTAGATTTCACCGCAAACAATACCTTTTTTCCTTTATATTGTACCAGGGCTAAGGTTGTACCTCGGGGTGTACTTGTTGCCTCGGCGCGACGTTACTTCTTGTCCTCAAATCCGAGGATGTCGTGACTGAAGCTCCAAATGGTGACGTTGGTCTCCCTGATTAAGGTCCCTTTTGTTGAGTTCTCCATTGAGTTTCCATCCTTTCTCTTTGGCTATACCGTACTGACGAGGACTAATAAGTCCGAAACACGTGTCTACGGTTGCATTAAAGATAGCGGTTATGCCTAAAAAAAAGATAATCCTTTTTACTATATTTATATTTAGATTTCACCGCAAACAATACCTTTTTTCCTTTATATTGTACCAGGGCTAAGGTTGTACCTCGGGGTGTACTTGTTGCCTCGGCGCGACGTTACTTCTTGTCCTCAAATCCGAGGATGTCGTGACTGAAGCTCCAAATGGTGACGTTGGTCTCCCTGATTAAGGTCCCTTTTGTTGAGTTCTCCATTGAGTTTCCATCCTTTCTCTTTGGCTATACCGTACTGACGAGGACTAATAAGTCCGAAACACGTGTCTACGGTTGCATTAAAGATAGCGGTTATGCCCAAAAAAAAAAGATAATCCTTTTTACTATATTTATATTTAGATTTCACCGCAAACAATACCTTTTTTCCTTTATATTGTACCAGGGCTAAGGTTGTACCTCGGGGTGTACTTGTTGCCTCGGCGCGACGTTACTTCTTGTCCTCAAATCCGAGGATGTCGTGACTGAAGCTCCAAATGGTGACGTTGGTCTCCCTGATTAAGGTCCCTTTTGTTGAGTTCTCCATTGAGTTTCCATCCTTTCTCTTTGGCTATACCGTACTGACGAGGACTAATAAGTCCGAAACACGTGTCTACGGTTGCATTAAAGATAGCGGTTATGCCAAAAAAAAAAAAGATAATCCTTTTTACTATATTTATATTTAGATTTCACCGCAAACAATACCTTTTTTCCTTTATATTGTACCAGGGCTAAGGTTGTACCTCGGGGTGTACTTGTTGCCTCGGCGCGACGTTACTTCTTGTCCTCAAATCCGAGGATGTCGTGACTGAAGCTCCAAATGGTGACGTTGGTCTCCCTGATTAAGGTCCCTTTTGTTGAGTTCACCATTGAGTTTCCATCCTTTCTCTTTGGCTATACCGTACTGACGAGGACTAATAAGTCCGAAACACGTGTCTACGGTTGCATTAAAGATAGCGGTTATGCCCAAAAAAAAGATAATCCTTTTTACTATATTTATATTTAGATTTCACCGCAAACAATACCTTTTTTCCTTTATATTGTACCAGGGCTAAGGTTGTACCTCGGGGTGTACTTGTTGCCTCGGCGCGACGTTACTTCTTGTCCTCAAATCCGAGGATGTCGTGACTGAAGCTCCAAATGGTGACGTTGGTCTCCCTGATTAAGGTCCCTTTTGTTGAGTTCTCCATTGAGTTTCCATCCTTTCTCTTTGGCTATACCGTACTGACGAGGACTAATAAGTCCGAAACACGTGTCTACGGTTGCATTAAAGATAGCGGTTATGCCCAAAAAAAAGATAATCCTTTTTACTATATTTATATTTAGATTTCACCGCAAACAATACCTTTTTTCCTTTATATTGTACCAGGGCTAAGGTTGTACCTCGGGGTGTACTTGTTGCCTCGGCGCGACGTTACTTCTTGTCCTCAAATCCGAGGATGTCGTGACTGAAGCTCCAAATGGTGACGTTGGTCTCCCTGATTAAGGTCCCTTTTGTTGAGTTCTCCATTGAGTTTCCATCCTTTCTCTTTGGCTATACCGTACTGACGAGGACTAATAAGTCCGAAACACGTGTCTACGGTTGCATTAAAGATAGCGGTTATGCCCAAAAAAAAGATAATCCTTTTTACTATATTTATATTTAGATTTCACCGCAAACAATACCTTTTTTCCTTTATATTGTACCAGGGCTAAGGTTGTACCTCGGGGTGTACTTGTTGCCTCGGCGCGACGTTACTTCTTGTCCTCAAATCCGAGGATGTCGTGACTGAAGCTCCAAATGGTGACGTTGGTCTCCCTGATTAAGGTCCCTTTTGTTGAGTTCTCCATTGAGTTTCCATCCTTTCTCTTTGGCTATACCGTACTGACGAGGACTAATAAGTCCGAAACACGTGTCTACGGTTGCATTAAAGATAGCGGTTATGCCCAAAAAAAAAGATAATCCTTTTTACTATATTTATATTTAGATTTCACCGCAAACAATACCTTTTTTCCTTTATATTGTACCAGGGCTAAGGTTGTACCTCGGGGTGTACTTGTTGCCTCGGCGCGACGTTACTTCTTGTCCTCAAATCCGAGGATGTCGTGACTGAAGCTCCAAATGGTGACGTTGGTCTCCCTGATTAAGGTCCCTTTTGTTGAGTTCTCCATTGAGTTTCCATCCTTTCTCTTTGGCTATACCGTACTGACGAGGACTAATAAGTCCGAAACACGTGTCTACGGTTGCATTAAAGATAGCGGTTATGCCCCAAAAAAAAGATAATCCTTTTTACTATATTTATATTTAGATTTCACCGCAAACAATACCTTTTTTCCTTTATATTGTACCAGGGCTAAGGTTGTACCTCGGGGTGTACTTGTTGCCTCGGCGCGACGTTACTTCTTGTCCTCAAATCCGAGGATGTCGTGACTGAAGCTCCAAATGGTGACGTTGGTCTCCCTGATTAAGGTCCCTTTTGTTGAGTTCTCCATTGAGTTTCCATCCTTTCTCTTTGGCTATACCGTACTGACGAGGACTAATAAGTCCGAAACACGTGTCTACGGTTGCATTAAAGATAGCGGTTATGCCCAAAAAAAAAGATAATCCTTTTTACTATATTTATATTTAGATTTCACCGCAAACAATACCTTTTTTCCTTTATATTGTACCAGGGCTAAGGTTGTACCTCGGGGTGTACTTGTTGCCTCGGCGCGACGTTACTTCTTGTCCTCAAATCCGAGGATGTCGTGACTGAAGCTCCAAATGGTGACGTTGGTCTCCCTGATTAAGGTCCCTTTTGTTGAGTTCTCCATTGAGTTTCCATCCTTTCTCTTTGGCTATACCGTACTGACGAGGACTAATAAGTCCGAAACACGTGTCTACGGTTGCATTAAAGATAGCGGTTATGCCCAAAAAAAAAAGATAATCCTTTTTACTATATTTATATTTAGATTTCACCGCAAACAATACCTTTTTTCCTTTATATATATATATATATATATATATATATATATATATATATATATATATATATATATATATATATATATATATATATATATACATATAATTTAAGAACGATTCAGTAAAAAATATTAGATATAGTATTAAATAGGTACTTTGTTATCTTCATTTAATGTACATGAGAAGAGGTTTAATTAGTTTTTATTCTTTTAATATATATGGTGTTAACTATCACAACTCCAAGTCTGTTTCGCAATTTATTTTATAATAATATTAAGTTGACTAAACAGACTTTTCGCTTTAGCATTCGAGTATGGTAGTAACGTTCCTTATAAAGTTATCACTATACCGTGGCACTACAACACACTTTGTGCAAGCGTGTGAACAAGATCATTTCTACGATTTTGCTTGCTACTGAATGCACCATTAGGCAACCTAATATTATTTACTTTTTTTACCAATTTCCGTTATCCCCAAAAAGCAAACACGTCCACGCAAACAAAACCCAAACAAACGTGTATTTACCTTCAAATACAAGGTGAGTTTAGATATATATTTTTTAGTTTATTAAAAACTATTAAACTATTGTACTCTATTAAAGAGTTTTTTTTCAATTTTTAGGTAAAGTTGCCCGGTTCGGAAATAATAGTCTGTAAAACAGCCTTGATTCGTCTACATGGAATCGGAAAAAAACGATTGGAGCGCATTTGTTCTCATATGTCCGCAAATATAACTCCACCGTCTGATTTACGAGGAAGACATTCCAATAGACCAAATATTATACCAGAAAATATCATTCAGCAGGTAGTTGACCACATAAAATCATTTCCAAAAAGAGAGTCATACTACGGCCGAGGAAAAAGTAACAAATTTTATTTATCACCAGATCTGAATATTAAAATAATGCACAACCTTTATTTAAAAAAAATATGAAACTCATTGCTATGAACTTCTTCAGCAAGGTGAAAATGTCAAGCCGTGTATTACATACGATTTCTACTTTAGATATTTTAAAGAAAATTTTAACTATAGCTTCGGTAGATCTAGGACAGACACATGCAAGAAGTGTGACATGCTAGATAATAAGATAAAAAGTGCTGTAGACGAAGAAGAGAGGAGTGTTATTAAGG
Source organism: Aphodius granarius (assembly GCA_963971325.1). Taxonomy (NCBI): domain Eukaryota; kingdom Metazoa; phylum Arthropoda; class Insecta; order Coleoptera; family Scarabaeidae; genus Aphodius; species Aphodius granarius. Next base: position 25,283,170 of record OZ020224.1, on the reverse strand, counting down.
CTGAAAAAGATTTACATTTAAAAAAATTCCAACAATTTACCTTGTTAAATTCAAGGAAACCCGTGAAATTCAATAAAAAGAAAGTGTTATGATGTCCCGTTGGCCCTTAAGAACGCGAAATTTAAAAATGTAATCCAACTGGCTACAGAGTATGTGCCAAAATCGGACATGGCATTTTATAATACGTTAAAAAGTGATTTACTTCCCGTAGCAAATGATGATTCAAGCACAGACGGGGATGAAAATTACTCGGATGACGACTGATCATCTATAGGTATCATGTTTTTTGTGAAATTTTTTATTTTTGCGTTGTTGAGTTGTTAAGTCCCGTTCTTGCACCAAATAATAAATAACTGAAAATGTATGCGTATTTTTCTCATAAATTACCCAAGGTCTCATTTTTTTGGTAACACAACATGTGTACAATAAACTAATAAAAAAAAAACAGTTTTTTATTTTTTATTTTTCTTTTGCTTCCCCTGAAAAGTTTTCAAACAGTGACTTATCCCCTTCTTGCACCAAGGTCTTCAATTATGTATAATGAAACCATAAATTTTTGTTGCGATATATAGCAAACATCGAGGTTATGGTTGACGTATGCGTATTGACAATGACAACTAGCACGTATCGCCATTGCCAATCTCAAGAATCAAAAATTGCTAACAGTAAAGTAATTATAATATTATTAATACGATGTTAACTGAATGCCATTTTGTATTAATTCTATCCATTTGTATTTTTTAAAACCACCGTCAATACGAACTACACATCAAATTCTGCAATAATCAACAATTGATAAAATCCGTTAAAATTCAAATTTTCTGCTTCCTTTTTCAATTGTTTTATGATACAGTTTCTTCATTCGAATTGTGTTTCTGTTGGAGAACGCTTGGGTTTTTACTTTCAGAGCATAAAATTGCCTTGCAGTTTGTATCTATTATTATAGTGATTGTGAATTGTGGTTGCTGACCATTATTTGGAAATCCAGGTAAGTCATTGTACACAAATTTATATTCTAATTTATTTGTTCCTGCGCATTCCCGCGCGAAAGGTGTCTACAAATTATCGTGCAAATGTATATAAATTTATTCATATCCAATGTACAAATACGAAACGATTATATTCGCATATAATAGTAGTCACGCGTCATTATACTTGCGCATAAAACCGAGCCGGAATTAGTGACCCCTCCAAACCTAACCTAACCAAAATCTCAAAACATCTGTATAGTACGCTTTGCGCTTATAACAGGTTCGGTCCGTGCCAATTGTTGTTAAACTATGGATAAAGGGTCAATAGAGTGCCCGAATAGCGTGTTCTCGGATGATAATGTTGTTATTAATGTATATATATTTTAATTATAAATGTTCGCTATGTGCACGATACTTAGATCTACGACAATATTGCAAACTTATTTTTACTTATACAGTCTGTTCCATAACTGCGTGATACTTCAAACTTTTTTATTTGATTAAGTACCCCATATTGTGATATACCTCTTTGATTCCCTATTAAATCCTAAGACAACAAGTGCTAAAACAGCAGTTTTGTAAGAAACTCAGTATCAACCAATAATAGTGAAATGCATTTTATGATTAAAAAATATTTATACAAATTAGGTATATCTCTAAAATGATGCAGTTTTTAAAATATACTCTAAAAGCAAAAAATATGCTCTAAAACAGAAAATACATATGCGCTAACTGGGCAGCTCATAATAGAGTAAAATCTTTGTGCATTTTACACAATGGAATTTTAATTTGATATTTGTATTTTATTCCAAACACAATGCAGGTATAAAATGCATTTAACTATCTTGATGGTGCATTAATATTCCAAATCAAATATTTAAAAAATATACACATTAAAATTTACAATAAATATGCATTAAAAAACAAATATGTAAAACATGATTAAAATATGTTTTCGCTGAAACAGGTTTATTATATCTGATCAATTTCATGCTAGGACTACGGAAAATATCTGGTGTGGCCCCCACCCAACTTTCCGACTACATTGACACACTGTTTATACATTTATAAACTCTCTAAATGTATAGACTATAAAGGGTGAAACACCAAAAACGAATTTCCGTGAGATAATAACAATATACATACAAGGCACTTCTCGATACAAATAACTATAATATCATAATATACTGTCACGTATACATGTTTCCTACGAGATTTATTTCTCTACTGCTTGTTTATTTATTCTTTAATCGCTGGCGGGGCGATAATATTCAAACAATAACGTCTGGCCTAACGCGGTATGATCACAGAAATCATATTCCTAGAATGCCAGTACCATATAACAGTACCATATAACCATATAACGACATCACGCAGGTGAGGTGTGAAGCATGCGCGCTACGTGAAAGCATTGGCGGCACTTTCAATGTTTATTATTCTAGACTACTTATCAAATATTTATTAGTAAGTAAATATCTATGGTAAATATACATCATTTTACACTGAGTATGAGGCTCCAACCAAGGCTGTGGAGGTTTATACACAGGTTTCTTTAACTACACATATTGTAATTCAAATTATATTACTACCAAGTGGATTTTGTTTGTTAAAAAAATAAACTATGTTAACCTGACATTTGATTAATAACGGTTTTGTCTTTTTCTAAGTTACAGTTAAATAAAATTTGATCTTTATGATCTTTTCCTGTTCTGCATAGTAAGAAAAAGTAGACAACAGTATATGTGATCCGCTCTATACGAGTCTTAGATAAAATGTCTTATTTGGCAAGCAATCCTAACGGGGTTACGTTTGGTTGTTAAATTCATGGGTTATGTTGTGTCAAGAAAATAGGAAACAGTCAGTAATAGATACCCACTTTCCTTTCACGTTGTTCACTGGTAATACTTAGTACGCAGTAGTGGTGAGGAGGAAGGCATCCTCACCAACTGAGTGGTATTGAGTGTTCAATTGTGGGCAAAAATTTTCTGCGCATCTTATCCGTATAGCATTCTAGTAATAAGATGTCTATGGGTATGATGCGGTCAGTTCTCCATTACGTGACAAACGAATAGATAAAAACTCTTATAGAACCCAAACCGCTCATCCCATTGATCTGTAAATTTGTACACATATTTAAAACGACTGCAGGATGAGATGGTGTCAGTTTGGTCAAAATTGGATGAATCCCTAAGAAAACGCATGTAACATTTGCCACTTCCGGTTGTCAGATTGTCACCAAAAACAATCCAATTCGTCCCCTGGTGATTCTAAATATGTATGCCAAATTTCAGCTCGATCCGTTGTTCCGATGGTCCGATGCAGCACTCCCAGTGACAGGATTTCGCATCGTCCAGGGGGACTTTCACCAAGGGGACGTGAGGTTTGGCATCAGTGCAGGTCGCCAATGCACCGCTATGGCGGGCATGAGCTGTGCTCTCTTTTTTATTAAAGATATCTGTACATGGGAAACGAGTGACATTAACGCGATCCTCGATGCGGGGAATAGGTTGTACGGGAACAGTAGGGAATCGCGAAACGTGCAACACCAGTACCTGATGGTGACGGAGCTTAATTTAAATTTACACTTTTTTAATAGAAACATTTTATTTGACATTAACGAGGAACGCTCCGTCACAGGATTATTAGTTGGCGGGGACAACGGCGAAGTTTTTAGGGAGTTGCGCGTCGGTTTGCCATCCTTCTTTCAGCTTTACCCGTGCGGCGTCCTTCCCGGTAACGAACGGTCGGTCGCCGTTTTTCGGAACGATGACCGATATCTTTGTTTCGATTCCCATTCCGTCGATCAGCAGGGGCGCTATTGCGAGGGCGGACGAGCTAGCCTGATGTTCTTCGACGCCGTCGAAGAGCTCCCCGATCACCTGATCGGTAATCTGGCTGCTCGTGAAGACCAACGCGTCAACCCATACACGTTGACGGCGATTTCGGTCTCCGGCCACGAGCAGGTAGTGCCCAATGTTGATCGGTAATCTCCACCCATTCAAGTCACCAGAGTCACGTCCGTCCCCCGGCCTCAAGTCAATCGACCACCTCCAGCCGCCATAAAGCTTACCACCAAGGTCTACCGTCACAATATCGGCCCAATGTCCGATGAATGCCCTCATTGCCGTGCCAAGTTTTTCCGCGGCGAGCTGCGCTTCTGCTGCGGCGACGGCAAAGTTCGTCTCCCTGCCGAGCCTGAGTGTCCCGACTTTTTGAAGGACCTTTTGGACCCGGATCGACACCAACCGGCGCCAAGACCTTACAAGAACGGCAAGGGTAAAGGCGCAGTTGCAAAACAGCCTCAGACACCCACGCCAGCGCAAGTGCGATCGCGCCACTTCAAGCGCAATATTTGCACTTTTAACAAAATGTTCGCGTTCGCCTCGATGGGCGCGAACATCATTCAGCGTCGCGGCGTTGGTCTGGGAGAGATGTACGTTGTTCAAGGCAAAATCTATCATGCCTATCAGGATATCCCCCTTCTCACGCCCAACGCACCCGTTCCACCACCCCATCAACACGGTCATCTGTATTTCCTTGATAGCGCGTCGGCTACGACGATACGCGAGAAAACTCACGCGGAATGCAGTCCTGAGCTCATCAGAGAGCTCGGGGATTTCTTCCGCACCGTCAATCCGTACGCCTCTCGGTACCTCAGTTTGAGGGAGAGGGCGGACCGAGATCCAAACCCAGTCGGCGCCAATTTGACACTCTTCCGGATAACATCGACCGGCGATATGACCTCCCGTGTGTTGCCCACGAAATTGGCGCCGTATTTCCTGCGGACAACGAGGGTAACCCGCCGCCTCTCCACCGCCACCGTTCCGACCTCAGTTCATCTCCTCCATTAACCTGCTCGCGGATCCGCTCTGCTATCCTATTCTTTTCCCGTATGGCCAGCCCGGTTGGCGAATAAACCTCGACTGCGCTAACCCGGAACGACGCAAGCGTACCCGCATTAGCATGCTAGAATTCATTAAATATAGAGTTTTCAGAGTCCACGGATCTTCCAAATTTGGTATTTTAAATTTTGGCAAATTAACCCAACAGTATATTGTGGACGCGTGGGTTAAAGTAGAAGGGGATAGATTACATTTTGCACGCACCCATCAGGCGCAATTGCGAGCCGACAAATACTACGCCCTTATGGATTATCTTAAGAATCGGGGAGAGCGTCATAATACTGGTGTTGGGCGAGTCGTTATTCTGCCATCGACGTTCACGGGAGGACCGCGGTCAATGCAGCAGCATTTCCAAGACGCGATGGCGGTAGTTGCGAAATACGGCAGGCCGGATCTGTTTATCACGTTCACGTGTAACCCGTTATGGCCCGAGATAACGGACCACGTGAAATCGTAGGAGGAGCCACATAACCGCGTCGATTTAATATGTAGGGTTTTCAGACAAAAGTTAAAAGTGTTTATGAGTGACATTACGAAGAAGAAGATCTTTGGGAAAGTGACCGCTTACGTCACTTTAGTAGTTGAGTTCCAGAAGAGAGGGTTACCGCACTGCCATCTTTTGGTAACCCTCGACAACGACTACAAACTGCGCGAGCCGCATCAGATCCACTCCATCATCTGCGCAGAGATTCCAGACGAGCGGATGGATAAGGAATTATTTGAATCGGTGACGAGGCAAATGGTACATCACCAGTGCGGCGTCCTGAATAAGAACGCGTCGTGCATGAAGAACGATCGATGCACCAAGAGATTTCCGAAGCCGTTCGCGGAGGCGGCCGCCATCTCCGACGACGCGTTCCCTAGATACCGACGACACGATAACAGCGCGTCACGAATTCAGATTAGGAACAAATATGGACAGACGCGCGTCATCGACAACTCCCTGATAGTGCCATACAACCCATTCCTGACGAAGAAGTTCGACTGTGACATCAACATCGAGGTGTGTTCGAGTTTGAAGAGCGTGAAGTACATCTTCAAGTACATACACAAGAGACACGACTGCGCGTTGCTACGGATCGACGCTGCCGACGAAACCTTGGACTACGACGAGATCAAACAGTACGTGGACACCAGATACGTCAGTTCGTGCGAGGCAACCTGGCGCCTCCTCAAATTTCCCCTGCACGGAATCTCCCACGTGGTCAAGCGCTTGCATTTTCACCTGGAAGGGGAGAAAGTGATCTACTTAAACGAAGGCGATGAAGAAGCGGCAGTTCGTAGAGGTGCGACGGTCGAGTCCATGTTTGAAGCTTGGTTCACACTGAACCGACGGGACGAATGGGCGAGACAGTTCCTCTACGCCGAGATTCCTTTGCACTACTCCTTCAACAGGAGGGAACAGGTGGACCAGAGGAGTGGAAGTGCAAGCCCCGAGGGACGACGAACAAGAACTCATTCTTATGGAAGGAGAAGGAGAGGAAGAGGAAACAGCAGTCAACCCAGCGGCGACAGCACCGGGAAGAACATCGAGGAAGACACGAAGAACGTACAAGGTGATACCGAGGCTCTATTCCATCATACCGACCAAGAACAGTCAACTGGTGTATCTGCGAATGCTGCTGTTGCACGTCCGCGACGCCACGTCGTACGATGATCTGAAGACCGTAGGCGGAAGGGTTTGCCCGGGCTTTATGACAGCCGCGCGGGAGTTGTGCTTGATTTCCGACGATTCCGAATAGGATAATTGCTTGGCCGAAGTTGTTCAGTTTAGGATGCCCCGGCAGTTGCGCAAGCTTTTTGCATGCATCTTAGTGTGTTGCTCACCTAAGAACGCGCGTCAGCTTTGGGACAGGTACAAGTCCCATTTTGCAGAAGATTTTTTGCGTAGAGGTTTCGATAGCCACTCGGCCGACGCTATGGCTCTCGACAACGTCCACTTCCATCTCGTCAACGCCGGCGGTCGGTCGGAGAACTTCGATCTGCCGTCGGTCAATCCTATGCTCCGCGAACTGCTTTCTCTCCTCGCGGAAACCGTTGTAGACGAAGACGACGGCTCGAACGCGCGCGGTGTGGTGGTAACAGGGGAAACCGTTCAGGCCAAGGTAGCGCTTTTCAATAGGGGCCAGAGGGATGTGTACGAGGCGGTAATGCAAGCCTTAAACTCAGGGACTACGGCTGAACGTTTATTTTTCTTGGACGGTCCGGGAGGAACCGGAAAAACATTCGTCTACAACGCGATCCTCGACGAGTTGCACCTACCCAAGAGAGTCTTCGTTTCGGTCGCTTGGACTGGCATTGCGGCCATTTTGTTAAGAGACGGTAGGACGGTTCATTTTCGGACTCGGACGACGCTCAGCTGCTGAGAACGACCGAGATCATCGTCTGGGATGAAATAACCATGGCCAACGTCCATGCGTTTGACGCCGTCGATAGATTGTTTCGCGACATTATGAGAGATCGTAGACCCTTCGGCGGAATAGTGGTGCTCCTAGGCGGTGATTTTCGGCAATGTTTGCCCGCCATTCCGCGTGCTACCAAGACCGCTGTCATAGAGAAGTGCATCGTGAATTCCGACATATGGAGAAAATTTCGTCACTACCGACTTATTGAGAACATGCGAGCGGAGCGTCACGAGGCGGAGTTTGCCGAATGGCTGATCAGGTTGGGAAATGGCACCATCCCAATTCCTGCGAATTAATCCCGATACCGTCTAGGTGCATAGTGTACGACATCGTCGAGGCAGTTTACGGGGACATCGGCACATACACCGCCGAGAACGATGCGGTGTACCAGAATCGCGCCATCCTATCGCCCAAAAACAATAGGATCAACAATAAGATCCTCGAGAAGATCGCCGGTGACCCGGTGTCGTACTTAAGCGCCGACGACATCGAGACGACAGACGAACAGGAGAGAGCCAACTTTACCACCAAATACCTGAACAGCCTGACGCCGAGCGGGATGCCGCCTCACCATCTCATCCTCAAACCGGCAGTTCCTGTCATGCTTATACGGAACATTTGCATCGCCGACGATCTGTGTAACGGAACGCGTCTCATCGTTCGAAGACTTCACAGCACGATAATCGACGCGGAGATATCGATGGGCCACTTCCGTGGCCAACGAGTGCTGATCCCCAGAATGGATCTGACGTCCGACGCGACAACGCTTCCGTTCACGTTGAAGCGACGACAGTTCCCGGTGAGGTTGTGCTTCGCCATGACCATCAACAAGGCGCAGGGACAGACCTTCGATCGTATCGGCATCTACCTGCCCGATCCGGTATTCGACCACGGACAACTCTACGTGGTCTTCTCCATGGTGAAGTCGTAGGACTCGGTAAAAGTCGAACTGCTGCACGGTGAACGACAAGGAAAACTCGCGCGGAAGAGCGACATCGTGTACACGAAGAACGTCGTTTACAAAACTCTGCTGAGCAAAATTTATCCACCAGAATAGAGCTTGAACATCTTTGCTGATTCTACGTTTATTTTCCTTGACAGAACCGTGTCCATTCATCGTATCCGACACGACTTCAGAATTAGATCCATCACCCATCGGAACAGTGAGTGCAACTGGTGAAAAAAAATCAGTGATCAGTGAGTGTCACTCTGGTAGTGTAGTAATTAGATACCTACTTGACAAATCCGGCCGTCGTCGTTTGTAACATCGCCCAACTCGATAGGACGTAAAACGGTGTTTTACACCACTTTTCAGTAATCTTTCTTAGTAATCAGTAATTGATAAAGTTCGTATTTTTATTAGTGATGCTATTTGTTTTTTCCATTAAAACTGTTGTTTTATCTTAATTTTTCTTACTTTTTCGTGCATTCAATAATTTTATTGGTTCGTTTGCCTTTTGATTAAAGCCGTTGTTTTAGCTGCACAAAGTTTTGCTTTGTACCAGGAAGTTTCGGTCGCCTCGGAAGCAAATAAAACGCCCTCTTTGTCACAGTTCTTCTCGCCGTTTTATGTCCTTGCCGTTTTTTACAGATCGGCGTATACGTTTATTGTTATAGTTTTAGTTAATTGCAGGGGATTTTTTTCGCAATTACTCATTTATATTTTAAACGTGCCATACAGTAGATACACTTTGCAGAAAACGGAAGAGTATTATCATTTGTCTCTCGATTAAAGCTGTTGTTTTAGCTGCACAAGCTTCTGCTTTGTACCAGGGAACTTCGGTCGCGTCGGAAGCAAATGAAAGATGCTTTCGTTTTGTCACAGTTATCTACAGTACCTTCATTTTTTTTCTGTCGCGGTTAATTTCATATGTAAATTTCCAAAAACAATCAGAAAAGAATTATCTTTTGTCTCCTGATGTAAGCCGTTGTTTTAGCTGCACGAGCTTTTGCTTTGTACCACGGAGCTTCGGTGTCATTGGAAGCAACTGAGACGCTTTTTTTTAAAATTAGTTATTCATTAGGACCGTGTATACGGTAAATACAGTCATACGGTAAACATACTTTACAAGAATCGGTATTATTAGTATTTTTAGTAACGTCATTCGTTGTTTTTATTACATTAAAGCCGGATATTAATTGCATTCAGTCACGTTTGTTTAAATTTTATCATTTTTTTATTTATATTTTTTTCTCAAAATAAATTCTTGATAGTGTTCAGATTTGCTCAGTCCTTTAAAAATCACTTCATAGATCTTAAATTTCTAAAATCATCATCTCCGCTTTTTGTACTGTTGCTCGGGCTAAGCGTTATCGTATGGACTGTATTATACGCGTTTTTTTTTATCATGTTAGGTGGTTAGGTTAGCTTTTCGGGGGATTATCGGGGTGTCGTGAATGTCGCTCGGTTCCTGTGTGTTCTTTTTAGTGCAGTTTATTGTGGCTCCTCAAATAGTAGGTAATAGTAATAGAACATTAATTTATTTATTTTTTTTCAGCATACTAATTAATGTTATCTTTTTTTAGCATACTAATCAATATTATCTTTTCAGCATTTTAATAGATATTTTTCCTTACAGCGCGTTAATATTTTTTTTCAGCTAAATTTAGTGAAGTATATTTTTGAAACCTTACATATTTACGTTTTTGTGAACATTTTTATTATAATTTTTTTTTTAGTGTGAATAATCATGGGTCGTTTTCGCGTGTGATGGCGAACCCCCATGTAAAACCTGGGTAACGAGCCATGACAGGTACCTCCTGGGTGGTTGGGCTATATGCCTGAAGGCATGCAGGCATAGCCGCATGCTGACGGAAACCCTGTTCATAAATAAATATTTCTGCAAGAAAGAGAAATGTTTTAGACAAAACAGTAGACGGAAAGCTGGATATGGAAGTCGTCAGCGCAAGCCAAGTAACCTGGACGGAAAACTAGATACGGAGGTCGTCAGGAAATTGATCCGAAATTGTTTCTTTCTGGAGTTAAAAGCATTTTTTTCGATGAGGTAAATTATTTTCTTAAGGAGCCAAATATAACTTTATTGATCAATAACAGAAAAAATAAAATGTTTTAGACAAAAGTTTGGATGGAAAGCTGGATATGAAACTCGTCATCCGAAATTGTTTCTTTCTTGAGTTAAGAGCATTTTTTTTTTCGAAGAGGTAAATTATTTTTTAAAGAATCAAATACAACTTCATTGATCAATAACAGAAAAAAATAAAATGTTTTAGACAAAAGTACGGACCGAAAGTTAGATATGGAAGTCGTCAGCACAAGCCAACTAACCTGGACGGAAAACTAGGTACGGAGGTCGTCAGGAAATTGATCCGAAATTGTTTCTTTCTGGAGTTAAGAGCATTTTTTTTTTTTCGATGAGGTAAATTATTTTTTTAAAGAGCCAAATATAACTTCATTGGTCAATAACATTAGAAAAAAATAAAATGTTTTAGACAAAAGTATGAACGGAAAGCTGCCACAAGCCAATTGACCTGGACGAAAAACTGGATATGGAGGTCGTCATAAAACTGATTCGAAATTGTTTTTTCTTTCTGGAGTTAACAGCATTTTTTTTTCGATGAGGTAAATTATTTTTTTAAAGAGCCAAATATAACTTCATTAATCAATAACATGTCCCAAGGACATCTTGCACGCCATACATCGAATTTTCAACTCTTGACTGACAGGACGAATATATTTGAAGACATTTTTATTTGATTGCCGATGTGATGAGTTTTTTTTCTATTTTTATCCGCATTTTGCAATGTCTATATTATGCTTAATTGTTTTATTGTTTCCTATGTTATATTTATACTTACTATGTGTACTATTTACATCAATTACATTGTTACTTTTGTTGTTATATTTGTATTTTGTCCTATAATTGGTTATTTGTTGGGCAAATGAACTTGAAACATGTATTTTTTTACGAAACCATTTCTTTATTTTATTTTACTTAACAGAACATATAATTCAATATATTTAATGAAAACGGATACGTTTCTTTTGTAACTATGTAATTCAAATAAACCTTTTTTTTATTCAAACACAATCTTTTTACTCATATCTATTATCTTTCTCTTCCAAATAGAATGGTTACTTACCTCAAGGTAGATCTTTACTTCAAATAAAACCAGATTTATTTCATTCAAACATATTACTGCCATTAAACCCACACAATTTCTACATTACGGAAATCAAGGAAAACCATTTGGCGTAATGGAATCTTTTTTTCAGTGAAAACTTCTTTTTACTTTAAATAAAATATTTCTTTCAGCCCATGCAACTCACGTTTTTAAATTTAAAAATATTTATTTATTTCAAACGTATATTCTTTCCTTCTACCCATTAGGCGATACGTGCGCCTAGGCGTTCTGTGGGCCTATGCGGTCCACCCACTAGGCGGTACGTGGGCCTAGACGGTGGGTGGGCCTAGGCAGTCTATGGACCTAGGCGGTGCGTGGGCTAGGCGATCTACCCACTGTCCGTTGTATATAAACAAAATAGTCTACTAGTTGACTCTAATAGCTGTGGTGTGTCAAATGATCCGTCGGTGTCGTCAAACAATTCAACAGTAGCATTGCTACCAGAATCGGATCTTTCTTCTGCTTTATTTGACGGTACCTATTACAAGCTCTATTACAAGCTTCTCTTAGACAAATGCACAGACAAGCACACAGTAGCAATTTGTATGAAGTGTTCGGACCAGCAAATTAAAGAAGTTAAGGGCTATGGCAAAACGACATCTAATTTTTTGGCACACTTAAAACGGAAACATGGCGCTGACACAGTAGAGGAATGTAGAAAATATATGAAAGACAATAAGCAAAAGAAGAACAAAAATAATACAGTTCAGACTTCAAGACAAACTCCAAAAACACCTGTCACTCAAGAAAATTTTGATCGTAGCTTAGTAAATTATTTTGTTAACTCAATGATAGCATTTCGAGCCGTGGAAAAACCCGTACTTCATTTAAGATAATGGCGGATTTAAATGTGACAAACAGTGGAATCAAGATACTCGGGCGACGTTCTCTCAGAAAAAAATAGCTCAACAATCATTCGAACAGATTAGCGAGATAAAAGAAAACCTAGCGGCAATCAAATACTTGTGCACCACCGCTGATATATGGTCAGGGGAAAAAAGCAGTTTTTTAGGTGTTACAGTGCACTGGATTGATAGTGACTATAGGAGGCATTCAGCAGCTTTAGCTTGTCGCCGGTTTAAAGGGGCACACACCTTTGACCGCATAAAAGATTTGCTTCTGGAAATATTCTCAGATTTTGACATTGACCCCACGAAAATAATATGCTCTGTTACTGACAATGGGTCAAATTTTGTGAAAGCGTTTAAGATATTCGGATTAAATACAACATCCTTAATCGAATATGATGAAGATAATGAATCTGCAACTTCAAGTGGCAGCGAGAATGAGTTGAGGGGAGAAGAGCTTGAAGAAACCGAAGGAGAGTTCGGCACAAGACAAGAACACGAACATGGCGATCTTTTGTTAGAAACAAATCTAATATACGACCATTCCCAAAACAGTCCATTACCATTTCACTTCAGGTGTAATGCGCACACTTTAAATCTGATTGCTAGTAAGGACGTCCAAGCCTTGTTGACTGACAAATCGACATGTTTTGGACAAATGCATTCCACAGTAATGGAAAAATGTAACGATTTGTGGAGTGCTGCTGCTCGCCCAAAATCAGCTGAGATGATACATACCATTCTCGGACATACGTTAACACGACCTGGTATAACTAGATGGAATAGTTACTATGACGCTTTGAAAAATTTATTGAAAATCAAACCTAGTTACTCTCAACTAGCTAGACCACTTGGTATAAGAAATCCATTACGTGACTCTGAATTTCAATATATTGATGAATACTGCCAATGCACTGCTCCAGTTGCAACAGCTTTGCACATACTGAAGGGTGATGACTCATTTTATGGAATATTATTACCTTGTCTGCATGCACTAAGAAAAAAATTACAGAAGATCACGACGACTTCTAATCTAAAATTCTGTGAACCACTTGCTGCAAAATATCTACAAAGCGTAGAGAAAAGATTTGAAGACTTTTACACTCTTTCGTATGAAACTAGTAAACATGTAGCCATTGCAGCCCTGTGTTATCCAAGATTTAAGAAAAAGTGGCTAGTATGTCTAACAGCAGCTGATCAAAATAAGTGTATAAACTTTTTTAAATCAATTGTAAGGAAGGAAATATCAGAAACCCCAGAGCCTTTAACAGTCAACAATGCAGTCCATAATATACGCCACCGAGATGACGAGTTTTTTTTTATTTCAATCCCGACTCTGAAGCGGAATCAATTGATGTTAAAAAGAGAGCGGATATAATCATTTAAAATTTTTTTTTGCCGAGAAAAGCCAACAACGAGAGCTTCTACAAAGTTATCCTGTTATAGGCAGTGTTTATTAAATAAACACCAATGCCGTCCTCTGGATCAGTACAAAGAATGTTTTCTTATGCAACTATGCTAAATAAGCCTAGGTCACACAAAGTATCTGACGACTTATTTGAAAAAAGAGTAGTTATAAAATGTAACTTAAACATCAAGAAACCAGAAATGTAAAACTCAGTGGTTATTTAATTAAAAATATTTTTTCCAAATAAGTGTATTTTTTTGTTTTTCAATAATTCATAAAAATGATTTCAGAAATCTGTGCCATTATTTTATTTCTTTTACGTAGAATTGACAACATTGTTGGATGTATAAGCTTATAATCAAATTAATCAATTAATGATTAGTGATTAATGATTAATACCAATTATCATGATTATGATTACTTTTTTAATCATGATTATTTTAATCATGATTAATTTAATATGATTGAAATTAATCAAATTAATTAATTCATTAAAAAATTAATCGATTAATGCCAACACTGAGTGGTATTGATAAGAGAAACCACAGCTGTGAAAACAATGTGCAGATACTGGAATTCAAGAAGGTATCCCAACAATCTCACACCCACCTGAATGCACAAAGCGTGGTCGAAAGAATGTATCCGTTGAAGATAAATTAATAAGTTTTATAGATGCTCATAAAGCAAACCAAGTTTTACATTAAGAATATGAAGATCAAGTCTTCTTTAGGTCTCTTTTGCCTTCCGTTCGGTTGACGTCTGATCAGAAATTTACTTTTCGCATGAAGACAATACAACTGGTGCAAAATTTGCAAACGTATTCTCTGAAAATGCGGAAAATAGTGCGTGCACAATACTCCACCGACATTTGAAATGTGTCCACTTCGTCATTAACGGCCACTTACTTTTCAAGTTTTTCACCTACCTACTATTCTCCAGATTTACCGGGAGAAGATGGTTCACACACCCCACATTATTAACGTAATCAATAAAACGTAAACGTAATAATATTGTACTTGTAGTTTATGTTTAATAAAATAAAATGTATTTAATAAGTTCTGTACCTTAATGTAATGGCAAGCATATCTTCTTTTGATATCTGATTTCTTATAGAATGCAGCAGATCATCAAAGGAATTTATAGACATACGAAAATAATGAAAAAAAAAAAATAGTCCGTATCAGCTCTAAGCGATCCATATAAACTATTTATTGGATGCACCCTCCATTTTTTTGCCGCTTCTTTTTTCCTTCCGACTAGTACCCTAGAAGAAAAGTATTGTAATCGACGGGAAAAAATTCGATATTTCCGCAGAAATACCCGTTTTGAGTTCCCCTGAATCGATTGCGATAATTTCTGGAAAATGTATGTACATATGTGTGTATGGCCGTGAACACAATTGCGCCCAAACGGAACAACGGATCGAGCTGAAATTTGGTATGCATATTTGAAATTACCGGGGGACGAACTGGAGTGTTCAAAAGTGGCAGATGTTATAAGCGTCTTCTTAGGGATTTATCCGATTTTGGCCAAACTGATATCAGGGCCCTGTTTCATAAAACTACTTTGCAAGTTTACACTTTGCACTTTTCATTTTTGGCGAAGTGCAAAGTTTTTGTGTTTCATAAAATATTTTATAAACTTTGCATATTCCAACTTTGTCTTTGCACTTTGCAATTTGATAAATGTCATCCTGTCAGCATATACATAATGATTCGACGACATTTAATTTTGTGGAGCGATGAAAGGGATGATGAAGATGAAGTTTTTCCTAAAAGAAAATTTAAGGATAGAATAAATTTCATGTATATCAACGCCTTTCAGTTCAAAGAGAGTTTTTGACTTTCTGCAGCTGGAGTAGAATTGGTGTATAGAGCAATTGCAGCTGATCTCGCTCAAGCAACACAGAGAAATTATGCATTAAGTCCAAGAGAACAACTGCTGGATACACTACGTTGGTTTGGAAATGGTTGTCAATACCACGGAATAGCAGCGATGCCGATGCATGGAATTTCAAAAGCCTGCGTATGCAGAGTTATTCGTCGTGTGAGTGAAGCTGTTGTAAACAGACTCTTCAGGCAAACTGTTTGCTGGCCAGAAAATGCGGGAATAGCTCAAGCTTTTTTTAGGAAAGGCGGTTTCCCATCAGTATGTGGTTGTATTGATGGTACCATGATAAATATTGATACACCAACGATAAACGAAAAGCAATATGTAAATCGCCATGGAAAACAATCTTTGAATGTCATGATGATTTGCGGGCCCAATTACAAATTTTACGCAGTGAACGCCAACTGGCCTGGAAGTGTCCACGATGCGAGAGTATTGCAAAATTCGCAAATTTGTCATCGCTTTGAGGAAGGTTGGCGGCCATTTCCAGATGCTGTTGTTCTAGGTGACAGTGCGTATGGGCTAAAAGAATGGCTGATTCCTCCACAAAATAGGAATCCAAATGATGTAGTTGGTAGCGTTTCAACCGAGCGACCCGAGCGGCCCACAAGCAAACCAGGCGACTAATCGAGAACAGTTTTGGTATATTAAAAGAACGTTTCCCTTGCCTTAATTATTTAAGATTATTTCCCCATCGTGCTACCCAAATTGTTATTTGTTGTGCTACACTGCACAATATAGCTTGTGAAGAAGAAGAAGGAAATGAACGAGAATTTGATGAAGAAGTGGATGATGTTGCGCCTCATGGTAAATATGCGGACGACCAAAATGGTGTTCAAAGAGTACAAAGACTATTAAACTTCTTTCGTTAGTTTAAATCCTTTACCGTGCATTCTAACTTTGTTTGTTTAATTGTTATTGCTGTGAACAATTTTCTCAATCACATTAAAAAAAAATATTACTTAGAACATTATTTTAGTTTAATTAATATAAGTGTAAAAGAAACAAACAAAACTTTAAAGCTACTTAAATATAGGTCGGGTAAATTCTGATAATTCTAATTTAAGTTCGCGGTCAAGCTTAAGCGCCTGTAAACGGCGGTGGTATATTTCAATTTTTAACAGTTCAGTTTTTAATTCTTTATTAATTGTTGATGTTTTCATCTTCTTTCTAGCTGGTTGAACCGGTGCCGGTGTTGCCTTTATGATTAAACCGCCGTGTGACTTATCGCATTCTTCAGCCACGTGTATGTTTGACGATGAATTCATAATAGACCCATAATCAGTTGGATTCACAGCAGTAGCAATTATGTCAGTTTCGGGCAACTGCAGACCACTAACACCAACACTTTCATGGCCTATGATATCTAATATCATGTCATCCATTTTATTTCCACCGCCGGTTCCAGTTCGCCTTGAATTATCCCTTTCTGTTAAAAATAAATTTATGAAATTCATTAATGCCTTGATAGCTAAAAACTTACTTGACAGAGTTCTACTTTTCCACACACCGAAGAGGCCATCGCGAACAAACACCCAATTTCTATCTGCAGAAGCAAGTTCCAAGGCCTTTGGTAGTGTTTTTGAAATTTCCGAATAAATTTTTTTTCTCTCTAATTAATCCTAGAACTGCTAGCTTCTTTTGAATTGTCAAACATCGCTTACTCATACTTAAACTGCAATGTTGCTGATTGCAAATGAATTCATTGCTTTGCAGTTGACATATGCAAAGTAGAAAGTAACGTTGACTACTATGCATTTGACAAATTTTTATGAAACAGAAACCTTGATATTTACGATTTTACTTTGCACTTTGTACTTTGCAAGTGTAACTTTGCAACTTTGCAAAATAGCTTTTTATGAAACAAAAAATAATGCAAAGTTGCAAAGTGCAAAGTGTAAAGTTGGAAAGTAGTTTTATGAAACAGGACCCAGCTCACTGTCCAGTGACTTTAAATATGTATACTAATTTACAGATCAATGGGATGAACGGTTTAGGCGCTATTAGAGCGTTTATAGAAGCGGTTTGACAGAATCCATAACCTTAGTCGGTACGGCTGTGAATTGCAAAATTTTGACAAAAGTCAGTGATCACTAACAGTTGGGATCCAGAGTGGCTGTGATTCTTCGATATTAAATGTAGAAGGTTTAGATGTGTCGGGGCGTTCAGCCAGGCTCTATGCTACCGTTGCGCTGCGAGCATAAACCTGCTACACTTGTCCACAACAATCAGTTTTCCATAATAACCAGTTGTTATGGACAAGTGTAACAGTTTGCGCTCGCTGCTAGCTAGCCTGGCTGAACGCCCCCAATGCGCCAACGAGGTATAAACGTCAAATGTTTAGCAAATAACCAGTAATTGCAAATAATTTAATACACAGTTTGTGTATCTACAGTATACGAGCAACCTATTCTGAATTATTAAGGTACAAAGCGATTAAGTGACTGTTGTGACGGGTTAACCTGCTCTTGAATTGGTTTTAGCATTTCCAGTTTCGGTAGGTAAGTTTGTCATAGCGATATCTGCATATTAAATTTAGAACGGCTTATACCGTTGTGGTTTGAGTACATCTGGCCATATTGATCCTGGTTTATTTATCGTTAATGATTTTGTTAAGATAGACATACAAGAACAGATCTTAAAAGGAGGTGGTAAAACAAGAAGAAAGTCAGATAAGCAAAGAAGGGAAGAGCGAAAGATTCCAATACAGGGAAGTAGAAAAGTAGAAAATGAAATTACGCGCACAGAAACGGCGAATGGATAATGAATATAAGGATCGAAAAATGAGAAAAAGATTAACCACGCCCAGCAAAGGAGGGTGGATGAGGAATATAGGAAACAAGAAAACGAGAAAAAGAAAGTAGACACTCGGGAAAAGAGGATGGAAGATCAATTTAGGGAATCAGAAAATGAAGAAATGAAGTTACGCGCATGCACAGGAAGAAGTGCATGCACAGGAAGAAAGGATGGATGATCAATTTAGGATTTAGAGAGATCATTGGAAAGCGAGCGAAAAAGACAAGGACTTAAAAATGAAATTTCATATTATCGGGATGTTTACTATAATAAACTTAGATCCAGTAATATTGGTAGCGCTAATGGAAATAAATTATAAATATAATAATGCCATCGTGGGGTGCAAGACCAACCAATGAGAAAGGTTATGAAGACTTTTCAACACACTTCGAGTGACGAGCAACCTAGGGTTCTAGCTCCCACCACAACCTGACTGAACGGCTATTGTAAGCCCCACGAGGTGCGATCCTTGGTGGAAAGCCTGGAGACAACATATGGCAGTAAGGCAATTATAGTTTTACATGTTTTATAACCATGTTGACCACATATTTTTCTGTTTTTAGACGTAACTCGTATAACCTAGATTTTAACATGTATGTAATACTGTATCGATGTATGTCGTCTCGAAGATGTTTTAAACCATGACTTTTGATACGTTAATCATCAACAATACCTTACAAAGGAACCGATTCGTTTGCCTATGGTCATAACTTCTGTATAGACTGACATCCCGTAAATTATGTTGCTTATACATTATTTCCGTAGTGTTGACCTGAGGATGATGTGTACCACATCGAAATCGATAATCACACAAATGGTTTCACAATAAAGAAACATACTCCATATTCTTTACGTCTTTTATTCAATATCACAGTAATGTGGCCACTGTAGAAGAACTGGACCAATTAAAAAATTAGTATTTGACGAATGACATCGTGGGGTTGCAAGATCAACCAATGAGGATGGTTGTGAAGACTTTCAACACACTCCGAGTGAAGAGCAACCTAGGGTTCTAGGTCTCACCGCAACATTACTGAACGGCAATTGTAAGCCCCACGAGGTGCGATCCTTGGTGGAAGGCCTGGAGACAACATATCACAGTAAGGTGGCCACTGTAGAAGAACTGGACCAATTAAAAAATTAATATTTGAGGAATGCCATCGTGGGGTGCAAGATCAACCAATGAGAAAGGTTATGAAGACTTTTCAACATACTCCGAGTGACGAACAATCTAGGGTTCTAGGTCTCACCGCAATGTTACTGAATGGCAATTGTAAGCCCCACGAGGTGCGATCCTTGGTGGAAGGTCTGGAGACAACATATCACAGTAAGGTGGCCACTGTAGAAGAAGTGGACCAATTAAAAAATTAATATTTGAGGAATGCCATCGTGGGATGCAAGATCAACCAATGAGAAAGGTTATGAAGACTTTTCAACATACTCCGAGTGACGAACAATCTAGGGTTCTAGGTCTCACCGCAATGTTACTGAATGGCAATTGTAAGCCCCACGAGGTGCGATCCTTGGTGGAAGGTCTGGAGACAACATATCACAGTAAGGTGGCCACTGTAGAAGAAGTGGACCAATTAAAAAATTAATATTTGAGGAATGCCATCGTGGGATGCAAGATCAACCAATGAGGAAGGTTATGAAGACTTTTCAACACCATCCGAGTGACGAGCAACCTAAGGTTCTAGGTCTCACCGCAACGTTACTGAATGGTAATTGTAAGCCCCACTAGGTGCGATCCTTGGTGGAAGGCCTGGAGATAACATCTCACAGTAAGGTGGCCACTTTAGAAGAACTGGACCAATTAAAAAATTAATATTTGACGAATGCCATCGTGGGTGCAAGATCAACCAACGAGGAAGGTTATGAAGACTTTTCAACACACTCCGAGTGAGGAGCAACCTAGGGTTCTAGGTCTCACCGCAACGTTACTGAACGGCAATTGTAAGCCCCACGAGGTGCGATCCTTGGTGGAAGGCCTGTAGACAACATATCAGAATAAGGTGGCCACTGTAGAAGAACTGGACCAATTAAAAAATTAATATTTGACGAATGCCATCGTGGGATGCAAGATCAACCAATGGGGAAGATTATGAAGACTTTTCAACACCCTCCGAGTGACGAGCAACCTAAGGTTCTAGGTTTCACTGCAACGTTACTGAACGGCAATCGTAAGCGCCAGGAGGTGCGATCCTTGGTGGAAGGCCTGGAGACAACACATCACAGTAAGGTGGCCACTTTAGAAGAACTGCACCAATTAAAAAAAATAATATTTGACGAAAGCCATCGTGCAAGATCAACCAATGAGGAAGGTTATGAAGACAACACACTCCGAGTGACGAGCAACCTAGGGTTCTAGGTCTCACCGCAACGTTACTAAACGGCAATTGTAAGCCCCACGAGGTGCGATCCTTGGTGGAAGGCCTTGAGACAATATATCACAGTAAGGTGGCCACTATACAAGAACTGGAACAAGTTTTAGGGTACTCGACAAACCCGAAAGAGAAACTCGTTTCATATGAACCTTATAAATTGAATGGTGCATGTCATAATCTATTGATAGTGACGATGATTTTGATCATGATGATGAGGATGGCTGTGAAGGACAATATCAAGTACACAAAATATGCATTATACGATACGTCCGATATCAATTGGTTCAAGATACATACAAGTCATACAACTATTACAGAGAGCAATTGTTGCTGTTTTTCCGCTTAGAAAAGAAGCTGAGGAAATTAAAATTGTCGATACTGATACAAAGCATAAATTAAACGCAACGGTGATTGTAGCGAATCAAGAGAAGTATGTTATAATCAGTGATGAGCTCTTACATGAAGCAATTGAAAATGTAATGAAAAATAACGATGAAGAACAATGAGATGATGAAGCAAACGTCAATCAATTACCTACTGAACATCGTCAAGTGGACATTTTAATGCAAGGAGGGATAGAGACGAAGAAGGACTCAACTGTAAACAGGTTTGTGGCAACGCAAAGAATATCTGAGGACAAGTGTTGAAAAAATTATAAAATTAAATGACGCACAACGCGACTTTATTATTTACGTACTGAACCAAATGAAATCTAACGTTGCAGAAGAGCCCCTCCGAGTTTTTCCCAGCGGATAGGCTGGTCTAGGGAAAAGTATGGTCATCGACTGCCTATATCAGTCTGATACGCACTACTACGATAATCAACCTGGTGCTGATAAGGACAGCATGAGAGTGCTACTATGTGCACCATCAGGTAAGGCGGCATTCATGATTGGAATAGTAACACTGCATACAGCGTTTGCTTTACCAGTGTCACAATTTGGAGGATTAATGCCTGAGCTATCGTCTGATGTGGCAAGTACAAATCGGTGCAAGCTTCGTAATCTAAAGTTACTAATTATCGATGAAATATCTACGGTTGGTAGTACGTTGTTTAGCCGCGTCGACGAACGCTTACGACAAGTTATGGGTGTTAATAAATATTTTGAAGGAATCGCAGTGATTGTGGTTGGTGACTTAAACCTACTGCCGCCGGTCATGGGTACGGTCATTTACAAACCTCCAAAATGTAAAGAATTGTCTATTGTCGTGGAAAGCAACAAGTTATGGGATCAGTTTTGCATGTACGAACTGGCTGATATGCGCCAGAAAAAATATTTAAAATTTACTGTAGCATTAAACAATTTGTCGATAGACCAGCTGACGAAAGATGATATTGATTTGATTAGTAGCAGAATTGTCAGAGAAGAGGATATTTCACAAAGTGCACCGCGGATTTATGGAGAAAATGCAAATGTCGATAGCTACAACGAAATGAACCTATGACATACACCATTCAATTTATAAGGTTTAAATGAAGCAAGTTTCTTATTTGGGCTTGTCGAGTACCCTAAAACTTGGCTAGTTCTTGTATAGTAGCCACCTTACTGTGGTGTATTGTCTCCAGGCCTTCCACCAAGGATCGCACCTCGTGGGGCTTACAAATGCCCTTCAGTAACGCTGCGATCAGACCTAGAACCCTAGGTTGCTATTTACTCGGCGTGTGTTGAAAAGTCTTTATAACCTTCCTCAGTGGTTGATCTTGCACCCCGCGATGGCATTCGGCAAATACTAATTTTTTAATTGGTCCAGCTCTTCTACAGTGGCCACCTTACTGTGATATGTTGTCTCCAGGCCTTCCACCAAGTACCGCACCTCGTGGGGCTTACAATTGCCGTTCGGTAACGTTGTGGTGAGACCTAGAACCCTAGGTTCCTCGTCACTCGGAGTGTGTTGAAAAGCCTTCATAACCTTCCTCATTGGTTGATCTTGCACCCCACGATGGCATTCGTCAAATATTATTTTTTTAAATGATCCAGTTCTTCTACAGTGGCCACCTTACTATGATGTGTTGTCTCCAGGCCTTCAACCAAGGCTCGCACCTCGTGGGGCTTACAATTGCCGTTCAGTAACGTTGCGGTGAGACATAGAACCCAAGGTTGCTCGTTACTCGGAGTGTGTTGAAAAGTCTTCATAACCTTCCTCATTGGTTAATCTTGCACCCCACGATGACATTCGTCAAATATTATTTTTTTAATTGATCCAGTTCTTCTACGGTGGCCACCTTACTGTGATATGTTGTCTCCAGGCCTTCCACCAAGGATCGCACCTCGTGAGGCTAACAATTGCCGTTCAGTAACGTTCCGGTGAGATCTAGAACCGTAGGTTGCTCGTCACTCGGAGGGTGTTGAAAAGTCATCATAACCTTCTTCATTAGTTGATCTTGCACCCCACGATGACATTCGTCAAATATTATTTTTTTAATTGATCCAGTTCTTCTACAGTGGCCACCTTACTGTGATATATTGTCTCTAGGCCTTCCACCAACGATCGCACCTCGTGAGGCTAACAATTGCGGTTCAGTAACGTTCCGGCGAGACCAAGAACCCTAGGTTCCTCGTCACTCGGAGTGTGTTGAAAAGCCTTCATAACCTTCCTCATTGGTTGATCTTGCACCCCACGATGACATTCGTCAAATATTATTTTTTTAATTGATCCAGTTCTTCTGCAGTGGCCACCTTACTGTGATATGTTGTCTCTAGGCCTTCCACCAAGGATCGCACCTCGTGAGGCTATCAATTGCGGTTCAGTACCGTTCCGTTGAGACCTAGAACCCTAGGTTCCTCTTCACTCGGAGTGTGTTGAAAATCCTTCATAACCTTCCTCATTGGTTGATCTTGCACCCCACGATGGCATTCGTCAAATATTATTTTTTAAATGATCCAGTTCTTCTACAGTGGCCACCTTACTGTGATGTGTTGTCTCCAGGCCTTCAACCAAGGCTCGCACCTCGTGGGGCTTACAATTGCCGTTCAGTAACGTTGTGTCGAGACCTAGAACCCAAGGTTGCTCGTTACTCGGAGTGTGTTGAAAAGTCTTCATAACCTTCTTCATTGGTTGATCTTGCACCCCACGATAACATTCATCAAATATTATTTTTTTAATTGATCCAGTTCTTCTACAGTGGCCACCTTACTGTGATATGTTGTCTCTAGGCCTTCCACCAAGTATCGCACCTCGTGAGGCTAACAATTGCGGTTCAGTAACGTTCCGGTGAGACCTAGAACCCTAGGTTCCTCGTCACTCGGAGTATGTTGAAAAGCCTTCATAACCTTCCTCATTGGTTGATCTTGCACCCCACGATGGCATTCGTCAAATATTATTTTTTTAATTGATCCAGTTCTTCTACAGTGGCCACCTTACTGTGATATGTTGCCTCCAGGCCTTCCACCAAGTATCGCACCTCGTGGGGCTTACAATTGCCGTTCGGTAACGTTGCGGTGAGACCTAGAACCCTAGGTTGCTCGTCACTCGGAGTGTGTTGAAAAGTCTTCATAGCGGCTTTGGCTGCAGCGTGACACTCCTCAGGCTTCTGCAATCCTATCTGACAAACAGATCTGGTTATGTTTTTTACAACGGCTTTTCTTCCCAGAAATTTTTTGCCACTTCCGGTGTCCCTCAAGGATCCAACCTTGGTCCTTTAATGTTCATTCTTTTCTTGGACGACCTGCTGGCGCTTTTCACCTGTTTTGCGCTTGGGTTTGCCGATGATTTGAAGCTGTACATTTCAATCAGAGATGTCCGTGATATACAACTGCTGCAGTATAATCTCAGCATCCTGGAAGCCTGGTGTAAAAGCAACTCACTGATCATAAATGTGGAAAAATGTTTCTATGTCTCCTACACGAGAAAAGTGGCTGATCCTTTACCAACTACCTATTTGTTATCTGGAGTTCACCTTCCATCATCGACATCCGTAAAGGACTTGGGCGTGTTATTCGATTCTCACCTGACGTTTGTTTCCCACGTCGACAGCATTTGTGTGAGGGCTAATAGGATGTTGGGGTTTGTCCTCAGAAATACCAGAGAATTCCGCCAGATCAACGCGGTAAGAACGCTGTACTTTGCTTTGGTCTCTTCCATTCTGGAGTACGCCTCTATTATTTGGTCCCCACAGTATGTCACACACCAGCTGAGAATTGAACGAGTGCAGCGCCGCTTCTTAAAGTGTCTCTCGTACCGTGTGGATGGAGTTTACCCGGAACGTGCATGTGATTATGAATCGTTGTTGGTGCGGCATGATGTGGCGTCCTTATCTGTGCGGCGTGAGGAGTGCGGTGTGCGGTTCTTAAAAAAATTATTGCTCAATAAAATCGACAGCATTTATTTGCTCTCGCGTGTGCATTTTCTGGTGCCTCGTTCGGGATCTCGCACTCAGAGTATGTTTTATATCCCACGAATGCGCACTAACGTGTTAAGAATTGCACCGATGATTTCGATGTGTCGTATAGTCAATAATAATGACCGGTATAGTACTCTGTTTGATTAATGCATTTTTTTTTTCGCCAGTATCTTATCTTGTTTTCTTGTTAATTTACTGTATCTATATTATTGTTTTTTTTTTACTATTGTATGCTATGTTATCGCACTTTTATTTGTTTGCCTTATAATTGGAGTCTCTCTGTTGGGCAATAAAGGAATATTATTATTATTATTATTATTATTATAACCTTCCTCATTGGTTGATCTTGCAACCCACGATAGCATTCGTCAAATATTATTTTTTTAATTGGTCCAGTTCTTCTACAGTGGCTACCTTACTGTGACATGTTGTCTCCAGGCCTTCCACCAAGGATCGCTACTCGTGGGGCTAACAATTGCCGTTCAGTAACGTTGCGGTGAGACCTAGAACCCAAGGTTGCTCCTCATTCGGAGTGTGTTGAAAAGTCTTCATAACCTTCTTCATTGGTTGATCTTGCACCCCACGATGACATTCGTCAAATATTATTTTTTTAATTGATCCAGTTCTTCTACGGTGGCCACCTTACTGTGATATGTTGTCTCCAGGCCTTCCACCAAGGATCGCACCTCGTGAGGCTAACAATTGCCGTTCAGTAACGTTCCGGTGAGATCTAGAACCGTAGGTTGCTCGTCACTCGGAGGGTGTTGAAAAGTCTTCATAACCTTCTTCATTAGTTGATCTTGCACCCCACGATGACATTCGTCAAATATTATTTTTTTAATTGATCCAGTTCTTCTACAGTGGCCACCTTACTGTGATATATTGTCTCTAGGCCTTCCACCAAGGATCGCACCTCGTGAGGCTAACAATTGCGGTTCAGTAACGTTCCGGCGAGACCTAGAACCCTAGGTTCCTCGTCACTCGGAGTGTGTTGAAAAGCCTTCATAACCTTCCTCATTGGTTGATCTTGCACCCCACGATGACATTCGTCAAATATTATTTTTTTTAATTGATCCAGTTCTTCTACAGTGGCCACCTTACTGTGATATGTTGTCTCTGGGCCTTCCACCAAGGATCGCACCTCGTGAGGCTAACAATTGCGGTTCAGTAACGTTCCGGTGAGACCTAGAACCCTAGGTTCCTCTTCACTCGGAGTGTGTTGAAAATCCTTCATAACGTTCCTCATTGGTTGATCTTGCACCCCACGATGGCATTCGTCAAATATTATTTTTTTAAATGATCCAGTTCTTCTACAGTGGCCACCTTACTGTGATGTGTTGTCTCCAGGCCTTCAACCAAGGCTCGCACCTCGTGGGGCTTACAATTGCCGTTCAGTAACGTTGTGTCGAGACCTAGAACCCAAGGTTGCTCGTTACTCGGAGTGTGTTGAAAAGTCTTCATAACCTTCTTCATTGGTTGATCTTGCACCCCACGATAACATTCGTCAAATATTATTTTTTTAATTGATCCAGTTCTTCTACAGTGGCCACCTTACTGTGATATGTTGCCTCCAGGCCTTCCACCAAGTATCGCACCTCGTGGGGCTTACAATTGCCGTTCGGTAACGTTGCGGTGAGACCTAGAACCCTAGGTTGCTCGTCACTCGGAGTGTGTTGAAAAGTGTTCATAACCTTCCTCATTGGTTGATCTTGCAACCCACGATAGCATTCGTCAAATATTATTTTTTTAATTGGTCCAGTTCTTCTACAGTGGCTACCTTACTGTGACATGTTGTCTCCAGGCCTTCCACCAAGGATCGCTACTCGTGGGGCTAACAATTGCCGTTCAGTAACGTTGCGGTGAGACCTAGAACCCAAGGTTGCTCCTCACTCGGAGTGTGTTGAAAAGTCTTCATAACCTTCTTCATTAGTTGATCTTGCACCCCACGATGACATTCGTCAAATATTATTTTTTTAATTGATCCAGTTCTTCTACAGTGGCCACCTTACTGTGATATATTGTCTCTAGGCCTTCCACCAACGATCGCACCTCGTGAGGCTAACAATTGCGGTTCAGTAACGTTCCGGCGAGACCTAGAACCCTAGGTTCCTCGTCACTCGGAGTGTGTTGAAAAGCCTTCATAACCTTCCTCATTGGTTGATCTTGCACCCCACGATGACATTCGTCAAATATTATTTTTTTAATTGATCCAGTTCTTCTGCAGTGGCCACCTTACTGTGATATGTTGTCTCTAGGCCTTCCACCAAGGATCGCACCTCGTGAGGCTATCAATTGCGGTTCAGTAACGTTCCGGTGAGACCTAGAACCCTAGGTTCCTCTTCACTCGGAGTGTGTTGAAAATCCTTCATAACCTTCCTCATTGGTTGATCTTGCACCCCACGATGGCATTCGTCAAATATTATTTTTTTAAATGATCCAGTTCTTCTACAGTGGCCACCTTACTGTGATGTGTTGTCTCCAGGCCTTCAACCAAGGCTCGCACCTCGTGGGGCTTACAATTGCCGTTCAGTAACGTTGTGTCGAGACCTAGAACCCAAGGTTGCTCGTTACTCGGAGTGTGTTGAAAAGTCTTCATAACCTTCTTCATTGGTTGATCTTGCACCCCACGATAACATTCGTCAAATATTATTTTTTTAATTGTTCCAGTTCTTCTACAGTGGCCACCTTACTGTGATATGTTGTCTCTAGGCCTTCCACCAAGTATCGCACCTCGTGAGGCTAACAATTGCGGTTCAGTAACGTTCCGGTGAGACCTAGAACCCTAGGTTCCTCGTCACTCGGAGTATGTTGAAAAGCCTTCATAACCTTCCTCATTGGTTGATCTTGCACCCCACGATGGCATTCGTCAAATATTGTTTTTTTTAATTGATCCAGTTCTTCTACAGTGGCCACCTTACTGTGATATGTTGCCTCCAGGCCTTCCACCAAGTATCGCACCTCGTGGGGCTTACAATTGCCGTTCGGTAACGTTGCGGTGAGACCTAGAACCCTAGGTTGCTCGTCACTCGGAGTGTGTTGAAAAGTCTTCATAACCTTCCTCATTGGTTGATCTTGCAACCCACGATAGCATTCGTCAAATATTATTTTTTTAATTGGTCCAGTTCTTCTACAGTGGCTACCTTACTGTGACATGTTGTCTCCAGACCTTCCACCAAGGATCGCTACTCGTGGGGCTAACAATTGCCGTTCAGTAACGTTGCGGTGAGACCTAGAACCCAAGGTTGCTCCTCATTCGGAGTGTGTTGAAAAGTCTTCATAACCTTCTTCATTAGTTGATCTTGCACCCCACGATGACATTCGTCAAATATTATTTTTTTAATTGATCCAGTTCTTCTACAGTGGCCACCTTACTGTGATATGTTGTCTCTAGGCCTTCCACCAAGGATCGCACCTCGTGAGGCTAACAATTGCGGTTCAGTAACGTTCCGGTCAGACCTAGAACCCTAGGTTTCTCTTCACTCGGAGTGTGTTGAAAATCCTTCATAACCTTCCTCATTGGTTGATCTTGCACCCCACGATGGCATTCGTCAAATAGTATTTTTTTAAATGATCCAGTTCTTCTACAGTGGCCACCTTACTGTGATGTGTTGTCTCCAGGCCTTCAACCAAGGCTCGCACCTCGTGGGGCTTACAATTGCCGTTCAGTAACGTTGTGTCGAGACCTAGAACCCAAGGTTGCTCGTTACTCGGAGTGTGTTGAAAAATCTTCATAACCTTCTTCATTGGTTGATCTTGCACCCCACGATGACATTCGTCAAATATTATTTTTTTAATTGATCCAGTTCTTCTACGGTGGCCACCTTACTGTGATATGTTGTCTCCAGGCCTTCCACCAAGGATCGCACCTCGTGAGGCTAACAATTGCCGTTCAGTAACGTTCCGGTGAGATCTAGAACCGTAGGTTGCTCGTCACTCGGAGGGTGTTGAAAAGTCTTCATAACCTTCTTCATTAGTTGATCTTGCACCCCACGATGACATTCGTCAAATATTATTTTTTTAATTGATCCAGTTCTTCTAGAGTGGCCACCTTACTGTGATATATTGTCTCTAGGCCTTCCACCAAGGATCGCAGCTCGTGAGGCTAACAATTGCGGTTCAGTAACGTTCCGGCGAGACCTAGAACCCTAGGTTCCTCGTCACTCGGAGTGTGTTGAAAAGCCTTCATAACCTTCCTCATTGGTTGATCTTGCACCCCACGATGACATTCGTCAAATATTATTTTTTTTAATTGATCCAGTTCTTCTACAGTGGCCACCTTACTGTGATATGTTGTCTCTGGGCCTTCCACCAAGGATCGCACCTCGTGAGGCTAACAATTGCGGTTCAGTAACGTTCCGGTGAGACCTAGAACCCTAGGTTCCTCTTCACTCGGAGTGTGTTGAAAATCCTTCATAACGTTCCTCATTGGTTGATCTTGCACCCCACGATGGCATTCGTCAAATATTATTTTTTTAAATGATCCAGTTCTTCTACAGTGGCCACCTTACTGTGATGTGTTGTCTCCAGGCCTTCAACCAAGGCTCGCACCTCGTGGGGCTTACAATTGCCGTTCAGTAACGTTGTGTCGAGACCTAGAACCCAAGGTTGCTCGTTACTCGGAGTGTGTTGAAAAGTCTTCATAACCTTCTTCATTGGTTGATCTTGCACCCCACGATAACATTCGTCAAATATTATTTTTTTAATTGATCCAGTTCTTCTACAGTGGCCACCTTACTGTGATATGTTGCCTCCAGGCCTTCCACCAAGTATCGCACCTCGTGGGGCTTACAATTGCCGTTCGGTAACGTTGCGGTGAGACCTAGAACCCTAGGTTGCTCGTCACTCGGAGTGTGTTGAAAAGTGTTCATAACCTTCTTCATTGGTTGATCTTGCACCCCACGATAACATTCGTCAAATATTATTTTTTTAATTGTTCCAGTTCTTCTACAGTGGCCACCTTACTGTGATATGTTGTCTCTAGGCCTTCCACCAAGGATCGCACCTCGTGAGGCTATCAATTGCGGTTCAGTAACGTTCCGGTGAGACCTAGAACCCTAGGTTCCTCTTCACTCGGAGTGTGTTGAAAATCCTTCATAACCTTCCTCATTGGTTGATCTTGCACCCCACGATGGCATTCGTCAAATATTATTTTTTTAAATGATCCAGTTCTTCTACAGTGGCCACCTTACTGTGATGTGTTGTCTCCAGGCCTTCAACCAAGGCTCGCACCTCGTGGGGCTTACAATTGCCGTTCAGTAACGTTGTGTCGAGACCTAGAACCCAAGGTTGCTCGTTACTCGGAGTGTGTTGAAAAGTCTTCATAACCTTCTTCATTGGTTGATCTTGCACCCCACGATGGCATTCGTCAAATATTATTTTTTTAAATGATCCAGTTCTTCTACAGTGGCCACCTTACTGTGATGTGTTGTCTCCAGGCCTTCAACCAAGGCTCGCACCTCGTGGGGCTTACAATTGCCGTTCAGTAACGTTGTGTCGAGACCTAGAACCCAAGGTTGCTCGTTACTCGGAGTGTGTTGAAAAGTCTTCATAACCTTCTTCATTGGTTGATCTTGCACCCCACGATAACATTCGTCAAATATTATTTTTTTAATTGATCCAGTTCTTCTACAGTGGCCACCTTACTGTGATATGTTGCCTCCAGGCCTTCCACCAAGTATCGCACCTCATGGGGCTTACAATTGCCGTTCGGTAACGTTGCGGTGAGACCTAGAACCCTAGGTTGCTCGTCACTCGGAGTGTGTTGAAAAGTGTTCATAACCTTCTTCATTGGTTGATCTTGCACCCCACGATAACATTCGTCAAATATTATTTTTTTAATTGTTCCAGTTCTTCTACAGTGGCCACCTTACTGTGATATGTTGTCTCTAGGCCTTCCACCAAGGATCGCACCTCGTGAGGCTATCAATTGCGGTTCAGTAACGTTCCGGTGAGACCTAGAACCCTAGGTTCCTCTTCACTCGGAGTGTGTTGAAAATCCTTCATAACCTTCCTCATTGGTTGATCTTGCACCCCACGATGGCATTCGTCAAATATTATTTTTTTAAATGATCCAGTTCTTCTACAGTGGCCACCTTACTGTGATGTGTTGTCTCCAGGCCTTCAACCAAGGCTCGCACCTCGTGGGGCTTACAATTGCCGTTCAGTAACGTTGTGTCGAGACCTAGAACCCAAGGTTGCTCGTTACTCGGAGTGTGTTGAAAAGTCTTCATAACCTTCTTCATTGGTTGATCTTGCACCCCACGATGGCATTCGTCAAATATTATTTTTTTAAATGATCCAGTTCTTCTACAGTGGCCACCTTACTGTGATGTGTTGTCTCCAGGCCTTCAACCAAGGCTCGCACCTCGTGGGGCTTACAATTGCCGTTCAGTAACGTTGTGTCGAGACCTAGAACCCAAGGTTGCTCGTTACTCGGAGTGTGTTGAAAAGTCTTCATAACCTTCTTCATTGGTTGATCTTGCACCCCACGATAACATTCGTCAAATATTATTTTTTTAATTGATCCAGTTCTTCTACAGTGGCCACCTTACTGTGATATGTTGCCTCCAGGCCTTCCACCAAGTATCGCACCTCATGGGGCTTACAATTGCCGTTCGGTAACGTTGCGGTGAGACCTAGAACCCTAGGTTGCTCGTCACTCGGAGTGTGTTGAAAAGTGTTCATAACCTTCTTCATTGGTTGATCTTGCACCCCACGATAACATTCGTCAAATATTATTTTTTTAATTGTTCCAGTTCTTCTACAGTGGCCACCTTACTGTGATATGTTGTCTCTAGGCCTTCCACCAAGGATCGCACCTCGTGAGGCTATCAATTGCGGTTCAGTAACGTTCCGGTGAGACCTAGAACCCTAGGTTCCTCTTCACTCGGAGTGTGTTGAAAATCCTTCATAACCTTCCTCATTGGTTGATCTTGCACCCCACGATGGCATTCGTCAAATATTATTTTTTTAAATGATCCAGTTCTTCTACAGTGGCCACCTTACTGTGATGTGTTGTCTCCAGGCCTTCAACCAAGGCTCGCACCTCGTGGGGCTTACAATTGCCGTTCAGTAACGTTGTGTCGAGACCTAGAACCCAAGGTTGCTCGTTACTCGGAGTGTGTTGAAAAGTCTTCATAACCTTCTTCATTGGTTGATCTTGCACCCCACGATAACATTCGTCAAATATTATTTTTTTAATTGTTCCAGTTCTTCTACAGTGGCCACCTTACTGTGATATGTTGTCTCTAGGCCTTCCACCAAGTATCGCACCTCGTGAGGCTAACAATTGCGGTTCAGTAACGTTCCGGTGAGACCTAGAACCCTAGGTTCCTCGTCACTCGGAGTATGTTGAAAAGCCTTCATAACCTTCCTCATTGGTTGATCTTGCACCCCACGATGGCATTCGTCAAATATTGTTTTTTTAATTGATCCAGTTCTTCTACAGTGGCCACCTTACTGTGATATGTTGCCTCCAGGCCTTCCACCAAGTATCGCACCTCGTGGGGCTTACAATTGCCGTTCGGTAACGTTGCGGTGAGACCTAGAACCCTAGGTTGCTCGTCACTCGGAGTGTGTTGAAAAGTCTTCATAACCTTCCTCATTGGTTGATCTTGCAACCCACGATAGCATTCGTCAAATATTATTTTTTTAATTGGTCCAGTTCTTCTACAGTGGCTACCTTACTGTGACATGTTGTCTCCAGGCCTTCCACCAAGGATCGCTACTCGTGGGGATAACAATTGCCGTTCAGTAACGTTGCGGTGAGACCTAGAACCCAAGGTTGCTCCTCATTCGGAGTGTGTTGAAAAGTCTTCATAACCTTCTTCATTAGTTGATCTTGCACCCCACGATGACATTCGTCAAATATTATTTTTTTAATTGATCCAGTTCTTCTACAGTGGCCACCTTACTGTGATATGTTGTCTCTAGGCCTTCCACCAAGGATCGCACCTCGTGAGGCTAACAATTGCGGTTCAGTAACGTTCCGGTCAGACCTAGAACCCTAGGTTTCTCTTCACTCGGAGTGTGTTGAAAATCCTTCATAACGTTCCTCATTGGTTGATCTTGCACCCCACGATGGCATTCGTCAAATATTATTTTTTTAAATGATCCAGTTCTTCTACAGTGGCCACCTTACTGTGATGTGTTGTCTCCAGGCCTTCAACCAAGGCTCGCACCTCGTGGGGCTTACAATTGCCGTTCAGTAACGTTGTGTCGAGACCTAGAACCCAAGGTTGCTCGTTACTCGGAGTGTGTTGAAAAGTCTTCATAACCTTCTTCATTGGTTGATCTTGCACCCCACGATAACATTCGTCAAATATTATTTTTTTAATTGATCCAGTTCTTCTACAGTGGCCACCTTACTGTGATATGTTGCCTCCAGGCCTTCCACCAAGTATCGCACCTCGTGGGGCTTACAATTGCCGTTCGGTAACGTTGCGGTGAGACCTAGAACCCTAGGTTGCTCGTCACTCGGAGTGTGTTGAAAAGTGTTCATAACCTTCCTCATTGGTTGATCTTGCAACCCACGATAGCATTCGTCAAATATTATTTTTTAATTGGTCCAGTTCTTCTACAGTGGCTACCTTACTGTGACATGTTGTCTCCAGGCCTTCCACCAAGGATCGCTACTCGTGGGGCTAACAATTGCCGTTCAGTAACGTTGCGGTGAGACCTAGAACCCAAGGTTGCTCCTCACTCGGAGTGTGTTGAAAAGTCTTCATAACCTTCTTCATTAGTTGATCTTGCACCCCACGATGACATTCGTCAAATATTATTTTTTTAATTGATCCAGTTCTTCTACAGTGGCCACCTTACTGTGATATATTGTCTCTAGGCCTTCCACCAACGATCGCACCTCGTGAGGCTAACAATTGCGGTTCAGTAACGTTCCGGCGAGACCTAGAACCCTAGGTTCCTCGTCACTCGGAGTGTGTTGAAAAGCCTTCATAACCTTCCTCATTGGTTGATCTTGCACCCCACGATGACATTCGTCAAATATTATTTTTTTAATTGATCCAGTTCTTCTGCAGTGGCCACCTTACTGTGATATGTTGTCTCTAGGCCTTCCACCAAGGATCGCACCTCGTGAGGCTATCAATTGCGGTTCAGTAACGTTCCGGTGAGACCTAGAACCCTAGGTTCCTCTTCACTCGGAGTGTGTTGAAAAGCCTTCATAACCTTCCTCATTGGTTGATCTTGCACCCCACGATGACATTCGTCAAATATTATTTTTTTAATTGATCCAGTTCTTCTGCAGTGGCCACCTTACTGTGATATGTTGTCTCTAGGCCTTCCACCAAGGATCGCACCTCGTGAGGCTATCAATTGCGGTTCAGTAACGTTCCGGTGAGACCTAGAACCCTAGGTTCCTCTTCACTCGGAGTGTGTTGAAAATCCTTCATAACCTTCCTCATTGGTTGATCTTGCACCCCACGATGGCATTCGTCAAATATTATTTTTTTAAATGATCCAGTTCTTCTACAGTGGCCACCTTACTGTGATGTGTTGTCTCCAGGCCTTCAACCAAGGCTCGCACCTCGTGGGGCTTACAATTGCCGTTCAGTAACGTTGTGTCGAGACCTAGAACCCAAGGTTGCTCGTTACTCGGAGTGTGTTGAAAAGTCTTCATAACCTTCTTCATTGGTTGATCTTGCACCCCACGATAACATTCGTCAAATATTATTTTTTTAATTGTTCCAGTTCTTCTACAGTGGCCACCTTACTGTGATATGTTGTCTCTAGGCCTTCCACCAAGTATCGCACCTCGTGAGGCTAACAATTGCGGTTCAGTAACGTTCCGGTGAGACCTAGAACCCTAGGTTCCTCGTCACTCGGAGTATGTTGAAAAGCCTTCATAACCTTCCTCATTGGTTGATCTTGCACCCCACGATGGCATTCGTCAAATATTGTTTTTTTAATTGATCCAGTTCTTCTACAGTGGCCACCTTACTGTGATATGTTGCCTCC
Source organism: Aphodius granarius (assembly GCA_963971325.1). Lineage (NCBI taxonomy): Eukaryota > Metazoa > Arthropoda > Insecta > Coleoptera > Scarabaeidae > Aphodius > Aphodius granarius. The sequence continues at coordinate 25,248,109 of OZ020224.1, read as the reverse complement.
AGGCCTTCCACCAAGTATCGCACCTCGTGGGGCTTACAATTGCCGTTCGGTAACGTTGCGGTGAGACCTAGAACCCTAGGTTGCTCGTCACTCGGAGTGTGTTGAAAAGTCTTCATAACCTTCCTCATTGGTTGATCTTGCAACCCACGATAGCATTCGTCAAATATTATTCTTTTAATTGGTCCAGTTCTTCTACAGTGGCTACCTTACTGTGACATGTTGTCTCCAGGCCTTCCACCAAGGATCGCTACTCGTGGGGCTAACAATTGCCGTTCAGTAACGTTGCGGTGAGACCTAGAACCCAAGGTTGCTCCTCATTCGGAGTGTGTTGAAAAGTCTTCATAACCTTCTTCATTAGTTGATCTTGCACCCCACGATGACATTCGTCAAATATTATTTTTTTAATTGATCCAGTTCTTCTACAGTGGCCACCTTACTGTGATATGTTGTCTCTAGGCCTTCCACCAAGGATCGCACCTCGTGAGGCTAACAATTGCGGTTCAGTAACGTTCCGGTCAGACCTAGAACCCTAGGTTTCTCTTCACTCGGAGTGTGTTGAAAATCCTTCATAACCTTCCTCATTGGTTGATCTTGCACCCCACGATGGCATTCGTCAAATAGTATTTTTTTAAATGATCCAGTTCTTCTACAGTGGCCACCTTACTGTGATGTGTTGTCTCCAGGCCTTCAACCAAGGCTCGCACCTCGTGGGGCTTACAATTGCCGTTCAGTAACGTTGTGTCGAGACCTAGAACCCAAGGTTGCTCGTTACTCGGAGTGTGTTGAAAAATCTTCATAACCTTCTTCATTGGTTGATCTTGCACCCCACGATGACATTCGTCAAATATTATTTTTTTAATTGATCCAGTTCTTCTACGGTGGCCACCTTACTGTGATATGTTGTCTCCAGGCCTTCCACCAAGGATCGCACCTCGTGAGGCTAACAATTGCCGTTCAGTAACGTTCCGGTGAGATCTAGAACCGTAGGTTGCTCGTCACTCGGAGGGTGTTGAAAAGTCTTCATAACCTTCTTCATTAGTTGATCTTGCACCCCACGATGACATTCGTCAAATATTATTTTTTTAATTGATCCAGTTCTTCTACAGTGGCCACCTTACTGTGATATATTGTCTCTAGGCCTTCCACCAAGGATCGCAGCTCGTGAGGCTAACAATTGCGGTTCAGTAACGTTCCGGCGAGACCTAGAACCCTAGGTTCCTCGTCACTCGGAGTGTGTTGAAAAGCCTTCGTAACCTTCCTCATTGGTTGATCTTGCACCCCACGATGACATTCGTCAAATATTATTTTTTTTAATTGATCCAGTTCTTCTACAGTGGCCACCTTACTGTGATATGTTGTCTCTGGGCCTTCCACCAAGGATCGCACCTCGTGAGGCTAACAATTGCGGTTCAGTAACGTTCCGGTGAGACCTAGAACCCTAGGTTCCTCTTCACTCGGAGTGTGTTGAAAATCCTTCATAACGTTCCTCATTGGTTGATCTTGCACCCCACGATGGCATTCGTCAAATATTATTTTTTTAAATGATCCAGTTCTTCTACAGTGGCCACCTTACTGTGATGTGTTGTCTCCAGGCCTTCAACCAAGGCTCGCACCTCGTGGGGCTTACAATTGCCGTTCAGTAACGTTGTGTCGAGACCTAGAACCCAAGGTTGCTCGTTACTCGGAGTGTGTTGAAAAGTCTTCATAACCTTCTTCATTGGTTGATCTTGCACCCCACGATAACATTCGTCAAATATTATTTTTTTAATTGATCCAGTTCTTCTACAGTGGCCACCTTACTGTGATATGTTGTCTCTAGGCCTTCCACCAAGTATCGCACCTCGTGAGGCTAACAATTGCGGTTCAGTAACGTTCCGGTGAGACCTAGAACCCTAGGTTCCTCGTCACTCGGAGTGTGTTGAAAAGCCTTCATAACCTTCCTCATTGGTTGATCTTGCACCCCACGATGGCATTCGTCAAATATTATTTTTTTAATTGATCCAGTTCTTCTACAGTGGCCACCTTACTGTGATATGTTGCCTCCAGGCCTTCCACCAAGTATCGCACCTCGTGGGGCTTACAATTGCCGTTCAGTAACGTTGCGGTGAGACCTAGAACCCAAGGTTGCTCCTCACTCGGAGTGTGTTGAAAAGTCTTCATAACCTTCTTCATTAGTTGATCTTGCACCCCACGATGACATTCGTCAAATATTATTTTTTTAATTGATCCAGTTCTTCTACAGTGGCCACCTTACTGTGATATATTGTCTCTAGGCCTTCCACCAAGGATCGCACCTCGTGAGGCTAACAATTGCGGTTCAGTAACGTTCCGGCGAGACCTAGAACCCTAGGTTCCTCGTCACTCGGAGTGTGTTGAAAAGCCTTCATAACCTTCCTCATTGGTTGATCTTGCACCCCACGATGGCATTCGTCAAATATTATTTTATTAATTGATCCAGTTCTTCTACAGTGGCCACCATACTGTGATATGTTGCCGCCAGGTCTTCCACCAAGTATCGCACCTCGTGGGGCTTACAATTGCCGTTCGGTAACGTTGCGGTGAGACCTAGAACCCTAGGTTGCTCGTCACTCGGAGTGTGTTGAAAAGTCTTCATAACCTTCCTCATTGGTTGATCTTGCAACCCACGATAGCATTCGTCAAATATTATTTTTTTAATTGGTCCAGTTCTTCTACAGTGGCTACCTTACTGTGACATGTTGTCTCCAGGCCTTCCACCAAGGATCGCTACTCGTGGGGCTAACAATTGCCGTTCAGTAACGCTGCGGTGAGACCTAGAACCCAAGGTTGCTCCTCACTCGGAGTGTGTTGAAAAGTCTTCATAACCTTCCTCATTAGTTGATCTTGCACCCCACGTTGTCATTCGTCAATTATTAATATTTTAATATTGAAATTGATGTAGTTTTTTCGACAATATCCAATGCCAATTGTGGAGTTTACGAAACATATTTTTCTGACCATAAGCCGATTTACTGTAGTTTGAATACTGATGAAGTTATTGCTAATGAGGCGAATCGCAGCATTATCACAAACGACATCGCTCTAACAGCTGAAAATGGAATAGCCAAACCGAAGATAGAAATACCAATCAATACATCTTGTGCTCCACTGCCTGTGTTAACTGTTAAAGTAAAAAAAAAAACAGGAAAATGCAAAAAGAGGTACATAGAAAGATGCTTCATTTTGATAGATCTATCCAGGAGACAAACGATCAAAAGGCACTGCAAATATTAAGAAGGCTATCGACAGTGTGAAAGAGGATTCCTATTCATTAGATAATTATCGAAATATTTTATTTGAATATAATGAACAAATACATGAATGGTCACTGTCCTACAAAATGCCGAACCACGAGTTTTGTCCTAAGCCATGAAGATCAGTGCAGCGGGTAAGATATATAAGCCATTTGATGCGACGTACGCCATTTGTAGATCAAGTGCGGATGGTAATTGTGGATACCATTCGTGTTCAATCACACTGTTTGGTGACGAATCCTAATATTTTTCGTGTATTGTCGATATGGGATATAGCAGCAAATTCTGATTTTTTTTGAGCGAGAACAAATGAAGACATTAGATCAGCTATGGAGGCAATTACAAAAACTGCAATTTCGAATACGAAAGACATCAGGCCGGAGCACTGCATGGATGCTTATAATCATGCGTCCGGAGCAATTACAATTTCAAGACCAATAATTAATCGTCCACAGTCAGGTACTCGTGGTTTTAAAGAAAAAGTCGACAATATTTCTGTAGCAGACCTTTCAGCTTATCTAGACCTGCATATGGGCACATTTTTTCATTCCACTTTAAATGAGGACAATGCCAGAAATGAACCTATTCAGCTATACTTAGCTGTATTTTGTGCCCATAGTCAGAAGAACTTGCGATGCAATAGGGTATTCCGGTGTTTTTCAAATTGTTTTTCACAAAGTAGGGATGCTACTGATTGCTACTTTACACATAAAATCTCAAACATTGCTTTAAATTAAGAGAAATCGTTATTTGAAGTTTGAATTAGAGTTGATATTTGTGACGTCACAAAGATCGCTTAAAACGGGCGGCTTGGCAACGTTGTAAGCTTTCATATGTTATGTTCACTCACACACCTTTGTTCACAAGTGTTTCAAATGGCCACGACCGGTCAGCTGTTCCCCGGTTGCCAGCGCTACTGGTGATCGGTAATTCTTCGTGAATTCAAATAAAATACACTTTTAATTGCAATTATCTCATAGAAAACCTAAACGAAAAGGCTTACAGCTTTACGGTATGACTGCTGATAACTTGTACTGTAGTTTAAACCGAATGCCTGCTCAAATTTTGACATGACCGGAATACCCTATTCCACTATCTCAAAACAAACTTTTCGGTCGAGTAACAGGACGTACTAAACTAACTGTAAGGTATGGTAATATGTATAGTGATTACGAACAATGGCCAGGTAAGCGCAAGGTGACCTTAATTCAGCATGTTATTTCTAGCTCTTTGAATGTGGAGGTTAACAGATTATTTGGAAAAGTTCTGTTATCAATATGAAATAATAGTTTTATTTAAACGTTTTACTTTCAATAGTTCTGTTCCATTGTTCCACTGTTCCAATGTTCTGTTTTAAAGACTGCCATATTCACATTATTTTGTTTGTTGATATTTTAAATCATAATATAGAGATGAACTGGATCCAGGTGTATGTTTAGTGGAGTTTCACTTATACCAAAGTACATGGGCGCCCCCACCTTTGATTTCTCTTATTTGATTTAATTAAATACTTTTATGCACCATGCATGTGTTTTATTTATTAGATAATCTGCTTATTTCATTTAGAATAAATTGCTATCGCATAATTTGTGAAGTACATACTTAAGGTCTTTTAACCGGGGGACGAACTGGAGTTTTTGGTTACAATCTGACAGCCGGAAGTGGCAGATTTTACAAGCGTCTTCTTAGGGATTTATCATATTTTGGCCAAACTGATATCAGCTCACTATCCAGTGACTTTAAATATATATACCAATTTACAGATCAATGGGATGAACGGCTATAAGCTTTTACAGACGCAGTTTGACAGAATCCACAGCCTTCGTCGCCGTGTTGCAAATTGTCAGATTTTGACACGTCAGTGCCACTGACATGACATGACATTCAATGTCATTATGTCATAGAAACTGACGTTAGGGGCGGTACAGAATCGTTCTGGCTTCACAAAATTGAATAAATACAAACATGTTTAGACAATTCATTGTGCCAATGATATAGTCGGAAAGTTGAGTGAGCCCCCCCAGATATTTTGAATGAGGAATTCTAACAGTTTCATTAAACTGTCTAACAATTGTGATAAATCAGCAGCATTGGACTCAAAAGCTTTATTTACATTTCGAACATCCACAAGAGTTGGCTTTAAAAAACATAAATAAGCATAGTTTCTATCATCGTTGTAGATGTCAAAAAGAAGTTATGCTGCATAACATCTCTCAGTGTCTTTTGCTATACGGAAATGTGTTTTCAACTCAAGCCATTGAGCAAATTTATATGCAGTTGGCAGCTGCAGATACTGCCAACTGAAGTGAATGGCATACACATCTGCTGAGGATTAAATTTGAAGAAAATTCTTTTAGTTTTATATAAACACCATTATTGATTCCTGTCATTGCCGATGCATTGTCCGTGCCAATTCCTTTTAAATTTTGAATTCTTAAATTATGTTTTTTTATGATACCTAAAATAGCTGCTACGATGCTATCAGCATTGAGAGCTTCAAGTTCAAATAAATCCAAAAATGAATTCACACTTTTTCTCTTTGTATAGCTATAGTATATAATTGTACTCTCAAACAGTTTATCGGAATGAGATGTCGGTGGATTCATCTAATAACAAACTAAAAGGATGATCTTCAATATCATCAGATAAATGTTTTGCAAATTGTAGTGCTAATACATTTTGGATAATAGCACTACATTTAGTTCTGTGCATTCTCAAATAAGTTGCTTCGTCACCTTTAGCCCTTTTCAGCCCAGTGATGACAATTGGAATCATATTTTTTGTTAATTTTATTAATATAACATTGGTGATTGATTGCCCGGACCGTCCGGAGAGATTACAACGTTTGTATTTTTTGCTTGAGATTTATTTAGTCAGCAATAAGTATTATTTTATGATTCCATTTGGAATCATTGGGCCCAATTGGGCATTCGAAGCGCTGTCATGTGCATACAAAGTAGCATATAAGTTCTAATACGCATTTAATACGTTACAAAAACACCGCATTTTATAAAGTTACCTAAAATTTGCAAACTACGGGTAAAGTTAACGTTATTGGGTGTAGTGTGTTTTAATTGAAAGTAGGGGTTGTGAAAATGTTAAAACAGGTAGGAAACGTTCGGGAATATTATGTTTTAAAAGTTGTCGATTTTTAGGTTGATTTCATTTGCGTTGGTAGATTTCTCATTATTTCTGGTGGATTTCATGTTTGTACCAACCACACAAACATAAAATCTGTTGTGATTTGTGATGATATATCCGGATCCGGGTCATCTAATTTGCAAAATGGCGGCCAACGAAGAAGTCGTGGAAGCTGTGCCTGTGATGGTAAATGAGAAGTATTTTTATCATTAACTGGGGGCCCCAAGGGTTTTGGCAGAGAAACTGGGAGAATGGGGCGTTATTCCCAAGGAGAGGGAGTATATGTGCCCCAAGTGTGGTGGAACGCTTCGATTAGTGGAACACGAGGATCGCACTCTGTCGATTTCTTAAAATAGCCGGAAATTTCGCCTAAAATGAACTTATTAAAATGTGAGTTATTTCTGTGAATTTTATTAGTAAAATGTGTGAAGGGTTCGCAGGTAAAATTGTAAACCCCTCTGACATCCTGCGCGGTATGTACAGGTACTAAAAGTTGAGTCTTATTCGACGCTGTTCAATTGCTGCTTCAACGTCGTAACAAGTGTACGCTTTAATATTTTCTTAAAAGTTTGTTGTGGGTGAAAATTTTAAAACAACGATGGATATGCACTCTTCTGGTATGTACACATGAAATGTTTTTATATTTGTTTAAATATTAATAATAATGTCTTTATTTGATGTTTGATCGGTATAACATATGAAACAAAAAACTGCATAGTGTTGTAAAGTCCTAACGCCTTTACACCCCTTTTGGTAAAAGTATAATAAATTAAGTGAATAAATGGGAACATACAGAACTAAGGATTTTATATTTCATAAACGAATTCTAGGAATTGTGCATACGTGCGTCGAGCAGTTGCACTTTTTGCAGACCAAGCTTTTCGTCATTCTTTACTTCATTTTCATTGGTTAATAAAAGTCATACGATGTGTCGAGCAAAGAGTGGAACTGGGGAAAAAGATATATAGACGTAAGAAACAATAAGTATATCATAAGATCTAGAAGAGTGCGGATAAGTTCGGAAAATCAAGAAATCAAGTGAAGTGTAAAAGTCGATCCAGTGCGCCTAAAAATTAGTGAACAAAGAAGAAAGAAGAAGAGAACGCAGAAGAATCATCCACCAAATTTTAATAAATAAAATCATAGTTAAATTGGGAATTGGTAGTTTTCCTTTTCCTCACACAGCCCCCAACAAAAATGGTGTCAGGTGTGTTGGGTTGATCTAAAGCGTCTGAAAGAAACTCAGGTGTTTAGAACGAGCCCCTGGATTCAGCAGCCAGTATCTATTGGAGACGCTACGAGTCCAGCGTTGGGAACTAGTGAGGCGCTGCGCCGAAGGAAATTTCCATTCCATACAACTATAACGATCCGAGAAGGACGAACCAGCATCAATCGAACCAGCATCAATCCGAGACGCCGTCGTCATACCGAGCATCAATCGAACCAGCATCAATCCGAGACGCCGCCGTCATACCAACATTCAATCAACATCCGACGCTAACGTGAAGTGTTAGACTAAATTTTAACAAGTAAGACTCATTAATTATATGCCAGATCTTAACGAAAATCCCGAAATTCCCGATATCCCAGCAGAGATGCCTTTTCAGTTGGATGCCGCGATCAAAATGATCCCAGAATTCGATGGGAATAAAAATAATTTACACCGTTTTATATCCTGCTGTGATATCGTGGAAAAAACCGCAACAACCGCCGCAAATCACGCTTTATTGTTAGACGTGATAAAAACTAAGTTAACCGGTCCTGCATACAATATTATCAAATACAAAGACTTTGCCACTTGGGCCGATTTAAAGAAAACTTTACAAGATCAGTACCTCGAAAAGAGAACCATAGCTCAAATCCAATCAGAATTAATTAGCATCTTCCAATATCAGAGCGAAGCCGTTCAAGAATACGCCAATCGGGTCGAACGATTATGTGCCGATCTGAACGATTCTTGTATAGCTAGCGAAGGCGTTGAAGCATCGGAAACCATCCGAAAATTAAATTCTAAACTCGCGTTACAAGCATTTGTCGAAGGTCTAAAATCACAATTCAAATTAATCGTAAAAGCCTCACGATATGACACACTCCAAGACGCGATTCAAGGAGCCTGTCAAGAAGAAAGGTGTGTACTTTTTCCAAAACATTCTAAATTTCAACCACAAAATCCAGCAAAAATTAATAAGCAACCACAAAAGTGTTTTACTTGTGGGAAATTAGGTCATGTACAAAGTCAATGTTACCAAAAACAAACAAATCAATTTCCACGTTATCCTAGCTCAAATCCGCATCCCCAACCCCGTATTAAACAGGAATTCAATGCATCTATCAATCAAGTAACAATTACCTGTAGGTATTGTAAAAAAATAGGTCACGTAATCGAGGATTGTAGAAAACGTAAATATAACAACGAGCGCCGCGCACAGCAATCCGATCCGCCGCGACAAAATTCCACGTACGCGCCGCGTCAACAAACTCCGGGAAACGAGAACCGCCCAGGAACGTCAGGCAGCGTACCCAGCGGGCGACAATGAACCTCTGCCTCAGTCAATCACATCAAAATCAATTTCCAATCTGTTCTACAAACTCTAACAATTATTATGACATATTTACTGAAATTCCTGAAGTCTCCGAAATCTCCGAATTCTCTGAAATCGCCGAACTCTCTACAATTTCCGAAATCGCTAAAGTCTCTGAAATCGCCGAACTCTCTACAATTTCCGAAATCGCTAAAGTCTCTGAAATCGCCGAACTCCATACAATCCCCGAAATCTCTGAAATCGCTCAAATCTCCAAAGTCTCTGCAATACACGAAATCAAACAAAATTCTGAAATCAATGAATGTAATCAAACTAAATCACCCGATAATAAAAATCAAGACTTTCATGTGTACTCCATAGGTTGCAAAAACTCTAAATCGTATTATGTAGATATTTCTTTATCTCTAGCCAAGTGCCAGACTGCACGAATGTTACTCGACACCGCTTCTGACATAAGCATTTTAAAAGTAGGTCATGCAGAAACTGATATACAAATAAATACGAGCAACACATTAAAAATAAAGGGAATCACGAACGAAATCGTATCTTCTTTGGGCTCATGTGAGGGTAAATTCCAATTAGCTGAAAATGTATTCGTAACACATCCTGTGCATCTCGTATCTGACGATTTTCCATTAACCTGTTCGGGCATCCTTGGGGGAGATTTCTTAGAAAAATATTCCGCTCAAATCAGTTATAAAGATTTAACAACAACAATGATAGTTGATAATATGTACCACACTCTTCCCATGTCAAAAAACAACAGCGTAATCGTTCCTCCTAGGTCAGAATATACAGCACAATTGCCAATCGATTTCACTAATACAAAAGTCTGTTTGCAAAAACAATTAAAATCAGGTATAATGGTCGGAAATTCCATAGCAAATCCTATCGATGGATATTATAAAGTAAAATTGCTAAATCCTCATCAACATCCGGTAATTTTTAATGTTAATGAACTTGAATTTGATGATCTAGAAAATTATTATTGTATTGACTCCATACTGCCTCATGATAACTCAAGTCGAATTGATCAATTGCTATCCGATATCGATACAACTCATCTAAACTCAGAAGAAAATAGTTCAATTATAGACATCGTCGCAGAATTTAATGATATATTTTATTTATCCGGTGATAAGCTAACTCACACAACCTCGATGGAACATTCGATTCCATTAACCACTACGCGTCCGATATTTGTTAAGCCATACCGACTACCCGAAGCCCAAAAATCCGAAATTAAGCAACAAATAGAGAAAATGCTCGATGAAGAGATTATCGAACATAGCAAATCCCCGTATAACGCGCCCATCCTAATAGTACCCAAGAAACTCGATTCATCCGGAAATCGAAGATGGAGATTAGTAGTCGATTTTCGAAAATTAAATGATTCCACTGAAGCTGACGCTTATCCATTGCCTAATATCTCAGAGATATTGGACCAATTGGGTAGTTCAAAATATTTTTCTGTTATCGATTTGGCCACGGGTTTTTACCAGATTTCTTTAGACGAGAAAAGCAAACCTGTCACAGCCTTTTCATTTTTCGGTGAACATTATCAGTTTAAACGACTTCCAATGGGATTGAAAGGATCCCCAACCACATTCCAGCGTTTGATGAATAACGTCTTAACAGGGATGCAAGGAATCATGTGCCTTGTTTATCTTGACGACATTGTCATCTTCGGTTCATCCCTTATCGACCACAATAATAAATTAAAATGTGTTTTTACTAGACTACGCGAACATAATCTCAAATTGCAGCCGAGTAAGTGCAGTTTCCTTCGAAAGGAAATAGCATATCTTGGGCATGTCATTTCTGAAGACGGTATAAACCAGATCCGAGGAAAACCGACGCCGTGCAAAATTTCCCTATTCCAAAAACGCCCAAACATGTCAAATCTTTTATGGGTCTAGCTAGCTACTATCGCAAATTTATCCCAAACTTTTCGGAAATTGCAAGTCCACTTAACAATCTATTAAAGAAGGATGTTAAATTTATTTTTGATTCTCGTTGTAAAGACTCATTTGAAAAACTTAAAGGTAAATTAGTGAACCCTCCTATTTTACAATTCCCAGACTTCTCCAAAGAATTCCTTGTGACTACTGATGCAAGTCAAAACGCAATTGGAGGTGTTCTTTCTCAGGGTACCGTAGGCCAGGATCTTCCTATCGCATATGCTTCCAGGACATTGAATAAAGCCGAAAGAAACTATTCAACTATAGAACGTGAACTTCTTGGAATCATATGGACTGTCCAGCATTTTAGGCCGTACCTTTTTGGCAGAATATTCAAAATTTTGACCGATCACAAACCCTTGATTTATCTGTTTTCTGTGTCCAACCCATCATCCCGACTTATGCGATTCAGGCAAGCTCGAAGAGTATGAGTATGAAATTCAGTATAAACCCGGAAAGCTAAATCTAAATGCTGATGGATTGTCTCGTATGTTTGCAATTCACAATGTAGACCAAACCGCATACGACACATATTTAAAAGATATCGAAAAAAAGGTTTTTATTAATAATAACATCATCGACACAAATTCTGAACCGCCATCACCCAATATAATACATTTCGTATCTTTGGACGATAATTCCATGAATAATAATAACATGTCACTAACAGATTTCCATAAAACTAAACAAAACTTGAAAAATGTTTATAACATATTCATTAAGACTAAATTAATTAATAAACCCGAATATTCTGATATTTTTTATAGTTTTCAAAATCTAAAAGACCATTGCATACAAAATGCCATTGACTCATTTGTCATTCCAAGCTCAGAAATCAAAGACCAACGTTTAAAGTTAGATGTAATACGTACCATGCTAAGATACATTTTTAGACAAACAAACGTTAAAATTCACATTCAGCATAACCAGCGCAATGAAAATCTATCACCTGAGGATATAGAAAAAATACTTGCAGAATTTCACGTCACACCTATCGGTGGACACCAGGGCGTAAATCGTACGTACAACAGAATAAAATCATATCATAAATGGCACAAAATGTATCGCGACATAAAAAGATACGTCAAAGCTTGCGAACTTTGTCAGAAGACCAAAGTATCTAAGAGAACACAAATTCCCATGGCAATCACAACAACTTCGTCACATCCTTTCGAAAAGGTCTTCTTAGACATAGTAGGTCCTCTAAGCCAAACCGAAAATTTCAACAAACATCTTTTAACATTCCAGGATGATCTATCTAAATTTTCAATCGCTATCCCTATACCAAATCAAGAAGCACAGACAGTCGCCAGAGCATTCGTCACCAACGTAATATGTTTATACGGTGTACCAAAATTTGTTGTCACTGATCAAGGTTCAAACTTTCTTAGTTCAATTTTCAAGGAAACATGCAAATTATTAGGAATAAAGAAATTACAAACGACAGCTTTTCATCCGCAAAGTAACGGCAGCGTAGAGCGATCGCACCGAACTTTAGTAGAGTATCTTCGATGTTTCATTAACAAGGATCTCGATAACTGGGACACCTTTATGCCTTATGCAACATTTACATTTAATTCCACTCCAAGTTCTGCTACAAATTTCACACCATTTGAACTCATTTACGGTAGAAAACCCGACTTACCATCATCCTTAAAAAAGGATCCTGAAGTAATATATAATTTTGATGATTACTATAACGAGCTAAGATCACGACTCCAACACAGCCATCAAATTGCAAGAGAAACTTTAATTCAAAACAAAGAGCGCGCGAAGATAAATTACGATAAAACCGTTAACAATTTAAGTTTAAAAACCGGAGACAGAGTTCTATTGAAAAATGAAACCAGCATTGTAGGGAAGCCAAAGAAATTGCTACCCCTTTACCAAGGTCCGTACGAAGTAATCTCAATCAACAGTGATCAAAATTGCACAATCAAAATAAACAATAAATCAGTTAAAGTGCACAAGAACAGATTAAAATTATTTATCGATTAGCTGCTAATACAAATGTTTTTTCAGATGGCATTGTTCCTGATCCTGAATCCGTTCCTGTTCCTATGTTCTTTCGTCGTTAGCCAGTATTCAATTCAACATCTCAACAACACTGCTCTATATTATGAGAAAGTGGGAAATTTAAGATTAAACCACGACTACTGGAAAGTAATCACCTACCTGGATTTAAACAATTATTATTCTGAATACGAAATTATTAAGACATACCACAACCAAATTTCCATATTTTGCGATCATTCCATTATCCAAAATGTGAGCTCAGAACGATGTTCCTTACTAAACTCTACACTAGCTATCGAATTGTTCAATTGCAAATTACAGAACGATTTAATTCAGCAATTATTAGGCATAAATTCAAATAAAATCAAAAAACGAGGATTAATAAACGTAGTAGGATCCTTATCCAAAACCTTGTTCGGAACTTTGGATGAGGAAGATGCTAACCATTACAACCAGCAAATTGAAAATTTGAAATCTAACCAAAGTCATTTACTATCACTCATGAAGGAGCAAACTTCTATTTTAGAGAGTACTGTTCACATATTAAATAGTACTAAAGGTAATCATAATCTGTATTTTAAACAAGTAGATAATAAGCTTAAAAATATTTCAAAGAAGTTTACATTATTATTACATGGTGCTGCGACACAAACTTTCAAAAATCAATTAGCTATAAAATTAGACGACTTAGTTTTAGTGTTAAATATAGTTCTAAGTTCATTTCGTTTAGCCCAAAACAATTTAATTAATGTTATATCATTAGCTGAAAGAGCAATATTACATCCTTTAGTTTTAAGTCCTCAACGTATTATCGATGATTTAACTGCCAAACAGAATTCTCTAACGAATTTAAATTTTCCATTACCTTTAAAACGTGAAAACATTGAAATAATATATAGCACTGCAGAAATAGAAATATTTTTTATAGATAACAAATTAAGTTTTATAATTCATGTACCCTTAGTCGATTCACGAATGTACGAAATTCTGAAACTCTCTAGTATTCCAAATCATCTAGCTAAGTCTACATTTTCTGTCACTGTTCCAAAATTTCCATACCTAGTGAATGATAGAATGAATCAATATTATTTTTATCTGACATCAAACGAATTTTCTTTTTGTAAGAAAATGCCAGACATGTATATCTGTAAAAATACCAAGCCTATTTACCGATCTCATTTTAGCACTGATTGCGAAGTTAATTACTTAACATTAAACAACAAAGATTGGAAAAATTGTAACAAAAGAATTGTCAATATTAAACAAACCCTATTTATACAATTAGCTCAACCAAACTCTTGGATATTTGCTACACCAGTAGAGGATTTTCTTCATATAAATTGCAAACTTAGCGAAAAAGTAACTACGGTCACCTTATTAGGAACCGGCATTTTAAATATTACCTCAAATTGTACTGCATACACAAAATCAGTATCATTAACTCCTCATAACGTTTTTAAAGATCGTATAACGGTAACATATATTCCGTATTTAAATCTCTCTTCCAAATTTGATAAATTGTTTGAAACACAAAATATTTACCTTCCGTCAATATCATCATCCATGGTATTAACTGACAATGATCAAGCCATTAATAGTTTAGGTCAACGTTTAGAAGTATTAAAAGCACACGAAGAATTAACACAACACACACGAATTCATTATTCCTTTATTTATACGCTTATTATAGCCATTGTTATCTTAACCATCATATATTTATGCTATCCTAAATTTTCAAAGTTCATTTCAAACCTTAAAGTTAAAGACAATATTCAACCAGATCCGCAAATAGAGCTTGAAGAGAATGTTAACAAAGTCGCGAGTGAAAATTGCACCAATCCTCGGTACAATTTTCAAAAATAGTGGGGAGGTGTTGTAAAGTCCTAACGCCTTTACACCCCTTTTGGTAAAAGTATAATAAATTAAGTGAATAAATGGGAACATACAGAACTAAGGATTTTATATTTCATAAACGAATTCTAGGAATTGTGCATACGTGCGTCGAGCAGTTGCACTTTTTGCAGACCAAGCTTTTCGTCATTCTTTACTTCATTTTCATTGGTTAATAAAAGTCATACGATGTGTCGAGCAAAGAGTGGAACTGGGGAAAAAGATATATAGACGTAAGAAACAATAAGTATATCATAAGATCTAGAAGAGTGCGGATAAGTTCGGAAAATCAAGAAATCAAGTGAAGTGTAAAAGTCGATCCAGTGCGCCTAAAAATTAGTGAACAAAGAAGAAAGAAGAAGAGAACGCAGAAGAATCATCCACCAAATTTTAATAAATAAAATCATAGTTAAATTGGGAATTGGTAGTTTTCCTTTTCCTCACACAGCCCCCAACAATAGTAAACAGGGCGAAGTTAGGGAGCATATTGTATATTGTTGATAAATAGATAGCTAAACTGATATAAATTAAACAAATAATTCTACAGCAAAAATTAACATTTTTAAACTTCGATGGAGTGAAAGTATATGAAATTGACCTTGGTTGAGAATCGGATTTTTTTTTAATGTAAGTAATAACTATTTAGCTATTTATCCAAATAGATATGACAAGCATATTCGTGCAGATGCTTATGTAGTATGTTTCTTAGGTAGCGTCACTGTTACGCGGAGAGTGTTGCTAGGTGTCTGGCGCGCGAAACGAACGTCCCAAGAAAAAAAAAAAAAAAACATCGGTAACAGATTTCGTAGCAGATCTTATGAATATCGATCTGAAATCTGATGTAGAAAATGTTGATAATTTAATACAACAAACAAAATTTTACTTCTACTTTTGCCAGTAAAGAGGCAAGAATTGCACAATAACCTACCACACTTTGACGAAATATTCAGAGTAGCTGAACGACAATGAAACTTTCTCGACCAGCAATAGAACAAATGACTCTGAACCTGGATGTTCTACTAGAGGGCCGTATAAAACATTTGCAGAGCTATCTGATCGCTCAAAAACACAAAAAATTAAGCCTTTGCTAGAAAGTTTCCTTTGCCACCCAGGTCAATTTACGTGCATCTGGATTGAGAAATATTGCTCAGGTAGTCCATGAAGTTACCGATTACTCACCAGCAAGGGATTCCAAAGTCAAACAGGCATGGAAATCGCCAATAAAGCAGCCTGTTAAATATACAGCAGAAGCTTTGGCTTTATATATTGACGCCAATTTCACTAAACATTCATATAAATTGATGCAGTCAGGAGCTAAGGTATGCCATGCAAACATATATTCAAGCTATGACAACATATTAAACGCTACAAATGCATGTTATCCCGAAGAAGAGTTTACGAAATACACCGATACTTCTGCAGAAGAAACGTTACAAGCTTTGGTTGATCATACAATTAAGAGATTGTTAATTTCTTTGCAAAATTTAAAACAAAATTATAGTGATAACGAATTAGTTTAACTTATAATGGGGTTGCGATGGCAGCTCAGGACATTCTTTGTACAAGCAAAAATTTTCTGATGATCTAGGTGAAACCCAAACAGATGAATTTTTATTTGCGGTATGTCTAGTGCCTCTTCAAATAAAATTCTTAAATAAAGGAGCTCATAACAAACGCAGTAAATAATAACAGAAATCAATAAAATTTAGCAACTCAGCTCGACATTAACGGAATAAATTTTATTATAAATCATACATTTAAAATGACTATGATCAACGGGAAAAACATATAGTGTAGAGACTGATTCATCGACTCAAACATCAAACAGCCATATGCGGAGCATCACCCAAAATAATGAATGATATAAATAAAGTAAAGCAGTTACCAAAAATTGAAACTTACTACGATTATGGCATTTCATCCTTCCACGCATGGATTCGTTGTTTGGAATATTTACTCCATATACCGCCGACAAAAAAAAATAGTAGAAAACACAAAATTGAAAATTCAAAAAGCATTGAAATTAGAACTAGGTCTACTTGTTTTGTTGTACCAAAATTTGTTATCATAATGATGGAAACACTGCAAGAAGGTTTGTTGATTAAAATTACCTCAAAAATAACAGGTTTGAATGAGAATTTTGTGAAAAGAATTAAAACAATTTTGTAAGTGATATCATGTGGTGATACCAATATAGATTCGTTTCGTGAATATTTGGATGGAACTGCAAACATGTATGTAAACTTGTACCCTTGGTATTACATGCTGACAAGTTTACAAAATTCTTATTCATGGGACAGATATCATTCAATCGGCATCATTACCGATTGGGATTGGTTTTCTGAAGAGGCACTAGAAGCTAGGAACAAAGATTTGCGAAAGTACCGTCAATTTAACACACGAAAATTTTACCGACTGGAAACTATGATAGACTTGTTTCACACATTATTGTATTCTTCGGGTCCGCTTATATCGACTATTTCAAAAAAATCTGCTTTATCACGCCCCATGAAGATGAAACCGTTTGATGCGAGACACAATTTGTTATCAAAACCAGATGAGATCTATGTGTCTGAGGACTCTGGTTCTGATTAATATAACATAAAACGTTTGCACGATGAACCTGCTACTTTTTTGTAAAAATTTGTACACACTAATTAATATTTGTACTGCTAAAAATATACACTTGTTTTCTTAAATAAAACATATAAAAAAGTTTAAATAATAATTTGGTTGTATTTTTTACATAAAAATTAAAACAATTAAAACAATCTAGGCTACAGGAATGGAGTCTTGTCGCACGAGGTGTGACAATGTCTTCATTTAGAAAGCGTAACGAGCCTATTAAAGCATATTTTAAAATGGAAGGATCTTTATGAGTTTGATATTCCCCACGATCCTTCTGAATGGTGGCTTTTTATCGTTTCATCAAAATACACAGCTTGAAAGCAGTACTTTTGCATATTCTTTGAATTTATATAATTGGTTAACTTTTAAAGTATCGTATTTTTTATGTACTCATCGAGATCTACTTTTTTGGCGATGAGAACACACCTCCGTAACCAGTGGTTCAAAAATTTGATATATATTTTGATAGATTTTTCTAATTAGGATATTCGAAATTCCTCTTTGCATAACATAATCGATAACTCAAACATTCGTTCATTGGTCATAACGTATGTTCAAGACTATCTTCTAATTGGATGTCCACTGACCAATACCAGGCTAAGACCAGGTAGGCCCAACCAATGGGAGTCCTTTTGACCATAAACAATAACCCCCAGGTCCCATATAAACCCCATGCCTGCCCAAAAACCTTCATTCACCTCTTCTCACGAACAAATCGAACTAAAGTTATACCAAACCCGTCCAAAATGCGTTTCCACAACGACCACGACTATGCAGTCATTAACCATCCATTGCCACGTGGACCAGTCTGCACTGAAATCTCGCAGAGGTATAAAAAAGTCTCAACAATCGCCGAAGGATCTTTTGGGTAAGACATTTCTGCATTTGTGGATCGCCCATCTTCAAAATTTGGCGAATAAAATATATACTAACAATCTTCTATTGTTTCAGGGAGGTGTTCAAGGCATGGGACACAAAATCACGCGAGATAATCGCTATGAAGCGCCTGAAAACTGATACACCGATTGACGAGGGCATTCCCGTATGGGCCAAACGGGAGATTGAAATTCTGCAAGAGGTCGACCACGAAAATATCGTCAAATTTGTGGAAATCTGTCTGCTACCAAGCTCCGTAGGGGAACTCGAATATTATATCGCGTTGGAGTACTGCCCTTATGACTTATCAAAGTTGATCTACAACAGCGACATCAACTTGAAAACGTCGCATATCAGGGAGATCATGGTGCAGGTGTTTGGAGGGTTGCGGTACCTGCATGATGTAAAGAACATCATGCACCGCGATTTTAAACCCTCCAACATCTTATTAGATAAAGAAGGTAATTTAAAGATTGCCGATTTTGGAATGTCCAGAATCATGGAGAGAAATAACCAGAATACCATGTAAGTCTTAAATTCTTTGATAAGTTTTTTTGGACATATGACCTAACCCTACTTTTCTAATTCTAGGTACACGAGCAGGGTATGCACGCTGTGGTTCAGAGCCCCTGAATTGCTTCTGGGCTCGAACAACTATGGTGCTGAAGTTGATATGTGGTCAACAGGAGACCCCGTCCTGGAAAGTGAGACAGAACAGGGGATGCTGACGTACATCTCGAAACTCTTCGGATCCATAACACCGGAAGCGTGACCGGGTGTTGTGGATCTGCCGTTATACAGCATTATAACACTGCCTCAAGGTGAAGAGAGAAAGGTAAGTCGACTTCATAGTGGTTTTCTGTGGATGTATAGTAAATATTTCTTTCTTCTTGCTGTTATAGGTCGATGAAATATTGGGTGTTGCCGTAGACGAGGAATCAGCGATGGAGTTGATCAACAATTTGTTGGTTTTGGACCCCAAGAAACGGTTATCTGCCGCGGTAGCTTTGATGTCAAATTTTACTTTGGAATCTCCTACTAAAGGAGAATTAAAAGCGTTGTTGGTAAAGAGTGGAAAAATAAATCCAAACTGTCCAAAGAAAAGGGCATGGGATGCTGAGGAACAACCCGAACATTCTAGGCAAAACCACAAGAAAACTAAGCCTTGTTAGTCGTTTTGAGCAAAATGCCAAATATTGCCTTTTGCTCAAAACAACCAACTTAACTTGGTGCTTCTTTTCGGATTACATAAAGCGTACTTGTGATGGTTTTTCTAATGTGATTTATTTTTAACTTTTGTATATAACATTTGTATAAACTATTGTATATAATTTTTGGCACTCCCTAAATAAATGATTTTTAGTATATTTTCTTCGTTTAATTTCTATTGCTGTACATTTGCGGGAACGTTACAGGTACAAAACCTTTTCTTTTCAAAACAACCGTTATTTAAACAGTTATTTATATGTTACCTACAAAGTAAATTTGTCGCAAATAATTAATAATGCGATAAGAATATAATGACAATACCTGTGTGTTTTGTTTTCATATTTATAGTAGTATCTTTTATAATAAGGTATTTAAAAGTATGTTATGAAATACCTACCTAACCGTTACATTTTGCAATGCCTGTACGGATTAGCTTATACCCTAAGTTTGGGAGCCTAATGAAAAAAAGTTTAAACTATTTCTGAAAAATCCGGAATTGACCAATAATGACTACGTTAACTTTTACTGAAAAATACCAGTTATAGAAGATACATACTTTTGACATACACAATTAGTTGTTTGTTTAACTTCTCTATCTTGTTTTATTTAAACTTGCTGAAACAATTTTAGATAATAGTCCTATTTTTTGTCAAATGAATGTTTTTACTTACCGACTAGTATCCTACAAGGAACGTATTGTAATCGACGGAAAAAATCGAGATTTCAGCGGAAATACGCGTTTTGGGGTCCACTGAATCGATTGCAATGATTTCTGGAAAATGTATGTCAGTATGTATGTACATATGTGGGTATGTCAGTGAACATGACAGCGTCCAAACGGTACGACGACGGATCGGGCTGAAATTTGGTATACGCATTTTGAATTGCCAGGGAAAGAACTGGATTGTTTTTGGCCAGAATCTGACAACCGGAAGTGGCAAATGTTACATGCATCTTCTGAGGAATTTATCCGATTTGGGCCAAAGTAATATCAGTTCATCCCCAGTGATTTTAATACTAATTTACAGATCAATGCGATGGACGGTTTAGGCCCTATTAGCGTTTATAGAAGCGGCTTGACAGAACCCACAGCTTTCGTTGCGAATTGTTTTGACAAACGACAATGCCACTGATATGCCATGACATGTCAGTATGACAAATGTAATTCTGTCATAGAAACTGACGTTAGGTACACTTCATTGTGCCAACCATGGGCGCCGACTTTTGAAAATTTCAATGGGTGCACTGTTAGAATGAAAAATATTTAGAAAATATTAAACAATCGAATAAACAGTAACTTTATTATACGTAGTTAAATACAAAATAATTACCTAATCCTAACACAAAAAATTGCACAATGGCGTGAGCAGCTTTCTATAGCTGATTGATAGTTCTGTAATAAAAAATATCTGGGGTGGCCCTTATTCAACTTTCCGACTAATGGTTGGCACAAAGAAGTGTCTTTTACACTTTTGCAATAAAATTATTCAATTTTGTGAAGCCAAAGTCACTCAGGACACTACCTAACGTCAATTATATTGGCGTAATAACATTTGTCATTATGTGATGTCATGTCAGTGGCACAAACATTGTGAAAATCTGACAATTTGCAACATAGAGACGAAGGCTGTGGATTCTGTCAAACTGCTTCTATAAATGTTTATAGCGCACAGTTTATCCCAGTGATCTGCAAATTTGTATACATATTTACTGGAGAATTAGTCTCTTAGTCCAGTCATTATGTCGGAAAAAACGGGTTAGAAATGCAAATGAACCGAGAAGGCTAAATTTTTGATATGACCTGGGGGTGCCTACAAAAGCCTAAAAAAGTATTCATTCAAAATTATCTTATCTCAACTGGAAAAATAGCAAAAAACAAATTTAACTACCTTAAATTTTGACTTTTTCGATCGATATCTCAATAACGATGAACGAAAGTTAAAAAATGTATAGAACCTAAAGTGTTGAGGGTAAAAAAGCAACAAAAAAGTATTTATTCAAAATTATCGTATCCAACGGAAACCCGAGTTATTGAAAAAAAAAAAAAACGGAATTTAACCCTTTTTTCAAGATGGCGGAAAATGTACATAGGAAATTTTGGTCGACAATTTGAAGTTAACTTTTTCTAGCTCCTCCACGTCATATCAAAAATTTAGCCTTCTCGGTTCATTTGCATTTCCAAATGTATATAATGACTGGACTATCTGGAGAATAAGTTGGTATGAGATTAATCTCAATCAGAATCCCTCAGAAGACGCATGTAGTATTTGTCACTTCCGGTTGTCAGATTGTTACCAAAACCAATCCATACATATTTTTTTATATATTTATATATGGTCTATATATATATTTCTCCATTGAGCTTCCACCTTTACTCTTTGGCTATACCGTCCTGATGAGGACTAAACTAATAAGTCCGAAACACGTGTATGCGGTTGCATTTTAGATGGCGGATATGCCCGAAACAGATTTCTACTTGTTTATTTTTATATATTTTTATAATATTTATGATACAATATAAGGAATCGTTTTTTCACACTTTACAAGAGTTCACGAAAAAAATTTTTTTTTCGGAAACAGTATATTGTGATCAAGCCGAGACAGCGGTTCTTTTCCGGACCGAGAGATGAGATGAACAGACGAGCATAGCGAGCCTTGGCACTTCTTGAGCCCCGGAAAATCACTTTCTGGATGTGGAACACACAACTGTTTATCCTACACAAGAATATCGTAATGTTTAAAGATTTAACACCCAGTAAATTAATTTAGCAAGAGCAGAGGTTTTATTTCACCCTACTGCTAATTCTTAACCTTGCCATATGGATAATACGAATAAATAACTACAGTAGAGTCTCGATACAGTGAACTAACTGATAATCGGTTTTGTCACTCGACCGAGGTTGTTCATTATTTAGAGTTTAGGTAAAAATACACAACTGTGATACTTGCAGTTTGTTTATTACATTATACAACATTTTATGCTACTATATATTCATGCTATTATAGTACATTAATGAAGTAAAATAAAATGAAAATAAAGGTTTAAATCCTTAAATAAAGTGATAATAAATAGCAATACATAATCACAAATGTACGCAACAGAAAATAAAAAGATTTTTATCCGAATTATCACTTACACACTGCACTGCTAATCTTGTATAATTGTTAAGAAATACAAAATTCGGTTCTTGTGAGGAAAATGTTCTCGCAGTGTACTTGCACTTGCAGGCTCGCATTAGAATTTGAAAATTGGAAAGCTTGCGCCCCGATGCACCTATGTAGTCGGCGCCCATGTTGCCAACGATGTAGCTGGAAAGTTAGGTGAGGACTACCCCAGATATTTTTACACATATTTCAATTATTTCAATTATTATTACTGTAAATTTATGGATAGGTAAGTTCCAGGTAAAACTGTTATAGTAAAACACAATACACATTGTTAATCATTGTTTACATACATATTGATATCTGTTTCTCTGGCCCATTAACGCAGGGACACACACGAACTTTCCCCGTATTACTTCATTTGTATCCTTTGCCGACCATTAAGTAAATCTGTCACAGATTAACTTCATAACGTGATTAGCAGATAATGGAAATTAATACATACCATGACCAAATTTTCTACTTAAAAGTATGTATGAAATAATCGGCTAACTGTTACAAGATTACTTTACAATAAGGATTACAGCACTAAAGAAAATAAATTCAAACAAATGTTAACCATACTGCATTTATAATAAATTTTTCTGAGTGTACGGAATTCTCGCACAATTAATAACAATGCATGACAAGTCTTTAAGCCAGTTTTGTTTGGCCCTTTGTATTGATTTGTTTCCATATTGTTACCTGTCGTATAAGATGGTATTTCAAAGAATATTATCAAATACCTACCTAACTGTTACTTTTTAACATAATAGGTATACCGGGTATACGGCTAGTTTACAATCTGAATTGGTGGGTTAAATGAAGAGAAAATTTAAACTAAATTTAAACAGACTGCAATATTAACACAAAGACGTTTTGTAAGAGCCTAGTTTTAATATTTCTGTATTAATTTTTACCCACCTAATGCTTTACCAGTGTAAAGAGAAGTACTGTAATAATGACTATAAATTTGACTCCCAATTATTTTCGACCAAATACACGTTTTTGTGGCTCAGAATCCAAAATCTAATTATTAATGAAGTGTATAAACACAATTATTCAATTTTGTAAAGCCATAGCCACTGAATGACATTTGTGGTAATGATATATAATGTCATGTCATGCCAGTGGTACTGACGTTTGTCAAAATGTGACAGTTTGCAACACGGCGACAAAGGTTGTGGATTCTGTCAAATTGCTTTTGAAAACGATTATAGCTCCTAAACCGTTCATCCTACTGCTCTACAAATTTGTATACATATTTAGGGTCACTGGAAGGTGAACTGATATCAATTTGGTCTAAATCGGATAAATCCCTAAGAAGATGCATGTAACATTTGCTACTTCCGATTGTTAGATTGTCACCAAAAACAATCTAGTTCGTCCCCCGGTAATTGTAGATGTGTATACCAATTTTCAACCCGATCCGTTGTTCCGTTTGGGCGCAATGTTCACGGCCATACACACATACATACATTTTCTAGAAATCAGTGCAATCGATTCAGGAGACTCCAATTTCCGTCGATTACAATACTTTCCTTCTAGGGTACTACTCGGAAAGTAAAAAAAAAATATGTCGGTCTAGGAGTGTGTGTCAAAATTTTAAATTTTGCCTGCTCCAATGCGTTACCAGTTGTCTAGATTTAAAAAATGGCATTGTAATAACCTTTACGAAAATTCTTTAGTTCAAGTCGCTGTATGTATGAATGTAGTGTCGGCCATGTGCTGTTTGATTTATAATAATACATTTATTGAAAATAGAAGAACCCTAATACAACTTAGTTAACATACATAACAAATGAATATAAACTCAGATAAGAAATCATAACATGCATACATTTATCCTAGACATACTTATATAAATACAAATAACAATTCTATATTCTTCAGCTCTCTTTTAAACAACTCTAAGCTAGACAACCCTTTGAGGGTTGGAGGCAGAGTATTATATTTTACAAATCCTTTGTGAAAGAGGGAATGAATTCATACCTTTTTTAGTTCTACTGACTGTAACATGTACATCATTTCTACATCCTGTCAAATAAGGATGTATTTCATTATTATACGTGACCAAGCTGGAGAGGTATGCCGGAGACATTCACTTTACAATTTTGAAAATTAAAATCAAGGTAAAATATGCAATACGGTCCTCAACTGACCTCCATTCAAGCGTTGTTAAAGTTATTGGTGTATACCGATTGCAGCGTAATATTGTTCGCATACCTCTATTTTGCATTTTTTGAAGTGTTGCTTTTTGATTTTCATTCAGAAGATACAGTATACTAGCACAGTAGTCAAAATGGGGTTGAATAATTGCTGAATATACCTTTACCCTGGTAAACATTGAAACGCACTGCGAAACTCTACTAAAAAAGAATAACTTCTTGGATATTTTACGACTTATGTACTCAAAATGATGCTTAAATGTCAAATTATTGTCCAACACAAATCCAAGGTATTTTATGTGGTCCACAATTTCCATTTTTTGATTGTCTATCATGATATTGATGTTATCAATGTCAAGTTGAGAATAACGATATTTTCCAGCACAAATCATTGCTTTTGATTTCGCTACATTCAGCTTTAGCTTATTCTGGGAGAAGTACTTAGACAATCTAGACAGCTGGCTATTCATTTTCTGCGGTGCATTCTCCAGATTTGCATACTGAACAGCCACCAAAGTATCGTCTGCAAATAAATTAATGAAATCGAACTCAGCTGCGTATTGTAAATCATTTATATAGACCAAGAATAATAGCGGTCCTAAGACACTTCCCTGTGGGACACCCCAGTTAACTTCTCTCTCAGATGATGTAATATTTTCAACGCACGTTACTTGTTTCCTATTAGTCAGATAATCCTCAAACCACTTCAATGCAACTCCACTAATACCAAAGTAAGCCAACTTTTTCAACAATATGCTTCTATTAATCGTCTCGAAAGCGCGTTTTAAGTCAAGTATTACGACTATAGTATATAATTCCGTGTTTGTGTTATTATTCAGCATAGCCAACAAACATTGAAGTGCCGTTTCACAGGAATGTTTATTTCGGAAACCAGACTGATGGTCCATAATAAGATGGTTTGCATGGAAATACTCCGCCATTTGATTATACACAACCATTTCAATAATTTTTTCTAAAGCGGGTAAAGTATTTATAGGTCTGAAATCCTCAATTTTATTAGAATTATTCACCTTTCTAATAGGAACAATGGTACTTAATTTCAATTTATCTGGAACATTACCCTGTTGCAAACTACTGTTAACGAAATTCAGCATGACGTGTCCAGCCACCTCAAAAAGACTTTTCAGAATTTTATTACTTAATACTACATTCGCCTGGAACTTATTATCGAATGAATTGACTATTTTTCTCAACTCTTGCATTGTTAAAAATTACCCTGCGGGTACCATGCCATGTCACTACTGAATACTGCAACAATATCCGATACACTGTCAATAAAGTAATTATTAAAACTCTCAGCTATTTCTGTTTTGGTATCAATTTCATTATGGTTGTATACTATGCTTTCCAGACTCGTTTCAGTAACTTTTAACATCGATTTAAGTGTCTTCCACATGGCAGAGGGATTCTTACTATGTTTGTCGATTTTATTATTGTAGTAATTTTTTTTTTCGATTTTTTTATTAAGTTAACTACTTCATTTCTTTTACTTTTACAGTCCTCCCAATAGGTGTTCTTACTGTCAACATCAGCACAACTCTTAAACCTTCTATATGCTTGATCTCTTTCAACACATGTTCCTTTAATTTGTTTATTAAACCATGGCAAGTTGTTTCTCTTACACTGAACAGTTTGCAAAGGAGATATGGAGTCTAGTATTAATTGACACTTAGCAAAAATATCGTCGTAAATAATGTCAACATTCGCTGAATCTAAAATCCAATTAGCATTAATCAACTGACCTTTAATTTCATCCCATTTTGCGGGCTTT
Source organism: Aphodius granarius (assembly GCA_963971325.1). NCBI lineage: Eukaryota > Metazoa > Arthropoda > Insecta > Coleoptera > Scarabaeidae > Aphodius > Aphodius granarius. The sequence continues at coordinate 25,221,469 of OZ020224.1, read as the reverse complement.
AAATTCCGAAATGATTTTATAACCTGTAGCTTAGGCGTAATGTCTCCAACTACCATTTCCGTAATTATAATGGAATGGTCGCTTATCTTAGGTAAGTCTAACACTGACACCTTCACTCCTTCACAATTTACAATAACATAGTCAATCAAAGATTCACTTACATTAGTACATCTGGTAGGGATGGTAACAATCTGTTCTTATAAAAAAATTATTCGTTGGACTATGTATTAAGACCATATTTAGGTAAGTACAAGTTTGTTTAATTTGTAGTTCTTCTGTTTCATTCTTTCTAAATACTTTTAGTTTCCTGAAGAATCCACAAAAGGTGTCGAAATATTGCAAGAACAAATACCAGAATTTTCTAATCCGGATACACCAAATTCTTGTTCGCACAAATTTGTGCTTGGTTTAAACATTCGCCCATTGGTCATAACTCATAACGGTTTATCAAGATCATCTTACGATTGGACACCATGCCCATTGACCAATACCAATTCCATACCTGCCAAATTCGACCAATAGCAACCGCCCTACCCCTAAACAATAACCAAAGGCCCGATATAAAAGACCGTGTCCGCCCTAAGCCCTTTATTCAGTTTACCTTATTAGCAAGGAACAGAGAAACGATTAAACAACTCCAGTCAAAATGGGTTTCCAAAACGATCATGTCTACATTTCCGCCCAAAGCAGTGAAAAAGCGACAACACCGACCTCTGCAGAAGTTTCATCAAGATACCAATTACTATCGACAATCGCCGAAAGATCTTTTGGGTAAGTCTTCCTATACCAAGAACCTTTTTCTGGAATTTTAACAAATAACTTTATTATATTTCCGTGAAGTATTCAAAGCCTGGGATGGGAAGTCACGAGATATAGTGGCTTTGAAGCGTCTCAAGTTCGAAGCACCGATGGAACAGGGCATTCCCATATGGGCCAAGAGGGAGATCGAAATTTTAGAGGACCTAGACCACGAGAACGTCATCAATTTCTTGGAGGTCTGCCTTCTACCAAGTTCCATAGGGCAACTAGGGCATTACATAGCCCTGGAATACTACCCTTTGGACTTGTTCACCATCATGTACAGCAACTTAATCAAATTAGAGGTAACCCACATTAAGGACATAATGCAGCAGGTCTTTAGTGGATTGAAGTATCTTCACGAGGTCAAAGGGATAATGCATCGAGATCTGAAACCAGAAAACATCTTAATCGATAGAGAGGGCACTATTAAGATAACTGATTTTGGGTTGTCTAGAAAAATCGACAACAACAAGCAGAATCGAATGTAAGTCCCATAGTTTCCGATTAAGTTTTTCTGTACATGAACTAACCGTAACATTCTGATTACAGGTACACCTGCAAGGTTTGCACACGGTTTCGGGCTCCAGAATTACTCCTTGGATCGCATAATTACGGCGCTGAAGTAGATATGTGGTCTGCTGGAGTAATTATGGCGTATCTCCTCGCTGGAGATCCGATCTTGGAGAGCGATACGGAACAGGGCATGCTATCGTCTATCTGTAAACTTCTTGGATCGATTACACCGGACGTTTGGCCGGGTGTCGTCGATCTACCGCTTTATGATATCGTAACACTCCCTCAAGACGAAGTGAGAAAGGTAAGAGAACTCTTCAGAGGTATTGTTTGGGTGTATATTAAATATTTTTTTGTTATTATTATTATAGGTTGATGAGGCTCTTGCAATGATCGGCGAGGAACCATCGGCGTTGGAGCTTATAAACAACTTGCTCGTGTTGGATTCGAGGATGCGATTCTCTGCCACCGAAGCCTTGGTGTCACATTTTATTCTCGATGCTCCCAAAGGAGAATTCAGGTCATTGCTGATGCACCATGGAAAAATTCATCCAAATCCATCCAAGAAGCGGTTGAGGGGTGTCGAAGAACAACCAGAAGATTGCGAGGGAAACCGCAAGAAATACAAGTTAGGTTAGTCGTTTTGAGCAAAACGCGGTAAACGTTTTGCTCAAAATTACCAACTTGGGTTTCTTTTGGGTTTTTATAAAAATGACTAGTCAGTGATAAGATTTTGATTTTGATTGTGATAGGATTTTAAACGTGATATCCTGATATGTTGATATGTTGATGATATATGTATATTTTTTGTATACGCCAAATAAATTGAGTTTTAGTGTATTTTCCTCTTTTATTTCTATTGTTGTAAACTTAACAAATAAATTCCAGGTAAATTATTTTAATAACACATAATACCCATCCCAAAGCATTGTTTAGGTACGTATTTTGGAAACAACCGTTAATATTTTATCGGATTTACCCAGGTACCAATCAAACCTATTCGATATCAGTTTATTTCTATTCATTTGTCTCCACATGTTGTGTCGACACGTAAATTGTCGTGGGTCATATAAGGACGTAATGACAATACATACCAAAGCAAAACTTTAAGTCATGTTTCTTTGGTCATTTGTACCGTTTGTTTCCATAGTAACGGTTTTCCTATAGTTATGGGTTTTCCGCTAGGACTAGGTTGCGCATTATACCCTTTTAAATTATTTATTAAAGCGGATTTTTCGTGAGTAATAACTACCTTGTTTATGGCATAACGGATTTTTCGTCAATAATACCAACCTTGCTCTTGGCATCACTTTCTTTCATCCAAATCATAACCAAACCAAATCGTTTTAATGATTAATGCGATAAAATAGTTTTAACCCCACTGTGACGTCACGACTCCGCAATAACATCACGCCTTGAACAACCTTGAATACTAGTCATGCTCTTTGTAACTGTCGTTCAATCCCGATTTTCTTTATTTTCCCATCTAGAAATCCACACCTACACTCGCTAATATTAAAACGCGAAAATTTCGATTTATTCCTTTAGAAAATGCCATTGTTACTGGTACTATTTATCGCCGCGGGTGATATTCCTACGCCGGTTGGTCACATGCCAGGTGAATCAGGTTTTTGCACGTTGTCTTTGCCGACGTTCATTTTGACTTATTGATGGTTTCTCCTTGATTTTCCGCGGAAAAATCACCGGAACTACCGTGAAAAATGTCAGCGCGTGTTCTTTTCCTGCAGGGAGACGTTTCTCGACGTGTTTATCCTCGGAAATCGGTGAGTGAACTTGTTTAATTTGCTGTTGAAGGTAGACTCATGGTAGACCACATTCCTTGTTGTTGAAAATCGTTCATAACCTCAATCGGCGAAAGTCTAGACCTGTGTTACGGTCAATTTTCTATGTTCTAATACCCGAAGAGATCAACAACGGTATTTTCTTTTTTTTAATTTCATGTTGGAAATTTGGAATTTCTGTGACGGATTTGAACCAAACTATGATCTTGAGGACTCGGTAAGTCCCTTGAAATGTTGTAATTGGATACTGTATGTTGGAAATCAAGTGAAATTTGTCGAATAACGTGTGTGGTTCTTATATTTAGGTTAGGAGTGAGGATTGTGATCTTCGCTGGTTTTGTTTCGGCAATGATTTTTGAAAAATGTATGTATGCATGTATGTACGTCTGTGATCACGACAGCGCCCAAACAGTAGAACGGATTAGGATGAAATTTGAAACAACAAAATTTCAAAATTGACATTTGAAAATTTTCAACCGATTTGAATGAACCTGGCCTCTTTAGAAAGCCCATAACATACTAAACAGGGGGATACCACTAGGTTTACAAATCATGCCCCCATCTCTTATCTCTATCTGTCATCGCCAGTTTGTATAAACCCATCTCCGTCCCTCACGGCACGCCAAACTGTTGGAGAGGGCACTACTGGCGGCAGTTTTGCCGGTACATGTATTACAGATCTCTGTACGAAAAATGTCAAAGTTCTAGTTTTTAATCACAGATAGCACGCAATTCGACTGATTGTGATTGGATAAACAGAATTGTAAATTTTGTTTTACATTAGACATTGAAATTTGTCACATTTGACGTTCAAATTTGTGCAGTTTGGCTAGTTTTCTAAGTATCTTGCAAATTTTGAAAAATCGAAAATGTGCAATTGTGCATTGTTTGTGGTCGTGCTGAGGACGAAGTTTTAAAACTATTTTGCTTCCCAAAAGACCCGCAGAGGTAAGAAACCAGCTGGAAGAAATACTTTTATTTTAAACAAAATAAAGATGCAACAGAATAAAGGACTTAAGAGACTGATTTTTAACAATTACAATATTTTAGGTCCGATGTCTGGTTAAGATCGATGGGATCAGCACCTCAAGGAAAAATTTCTACTTTTTATAAAATTTGCAATGAGCATTTCTCTGAGAGTCATTTTATACCGAAATCATGCCCATTGCGATTAAAGCGGGATGCAATACCCACAATTCCTGCATCTGGCAACATATTGAAGTGTAATACAACTGATTTAAGTATATGTATAATTTGCTCCTCAATTATTTGTTTGGAATTTCAATATCTTCACCATATATATTATTTCTATATTATTTCTTAGGAAACACCACAACCAGCTCAGAGCAACATTCACAAAGCAGTATCCATGCTCTCAATTGCATCTTCTAACACAAATGTAAGTATATACCAGATATTTAAAAATATTTAAATATTTATATATGTATAATAATAGTATGTAAATATCAGTGCCATCAGTTGCTATCTATCAATGAACAAAATAATTTTCAATGTGACTACTTCTATATTACATATACTGCAATTCACACTTCAAACTTTTAGAAAGAGACTGTGCTAGAATTGCTTCCAGCCCAGAACAACATCCAGCAAGCAGAGCCCATCCTCTCAATTGCACCTTCTGGCATAAATGTAAGTAGTACCACATCTTTAAAAATATGGATAAACATGTTACTATTGTTGCTATATATCAGTGAACAAAATTATTTTCAAATGACTACGTCCATATTGCATGCAGTATATGCATACTTCAAATTTTTAGGAAGAGAATGTTCTACAATTGCTTCCAGCCCAGAGCAGCATCCAGCAGCCAGAGCCCACCCCCTCAATTGCTCCTTCTGACATAAATGTATGTAGACCCATATTTTTAAAAATATTTATAAACATGTTACTATTGTTGCTATCTATCAGTGAACAAAATTCCTTTTAAATGACTGCCTCCATATTACATGCAGTTCAATGTATACTTGAAATTTATAGGAAGAGAATTAATGTGCTAAGAGTAGCATGTGGGAAGCAGATTCAACACAACTGTTAATACTAGTTGTTTGAAAATACATACAAACATGTTGTTATTGTTGTTATGCCTTAGCCAACAAAGTTCAAAACAACCATATCATTATTATTCTTATTTACTATAACTATTATAGTTTTATTTTTGCTATGCGTCTTTGTTATGTAATTTCCTATTGTAATTGATAATTCATTTATTTCAGACATGCAAACACCATGGTATGGAACGTTCTATGAGAAAGACTTTAAGAAACAAGATTAAGCAGCTGAAGAAAGTTCAAAAGGAATGCCGCAAACGGGGAAATAAAATTGCTGATTTACTGAGTGATTCCTCGTTAGAGTTGAGGCTCAACAATATGTTGGCCAGCCTAACCCCTGTTAGCGCTACATTTATTGCTGGCCAAATACGTTGCGGGAAGGGTTCACCATACGGGAGAAGATGGAAGTTGGACGAGAAGATTTTAGCCCTAGCGCTCATGAAACGTAGTCCTAAAGCATATTCATTGCTTCGGAAATTTACTACTCTTCCATCAAAAAACACGCTAAACCGGCTATTGCAGAGAATTCCATTTGAAACTGGAATAAACATGCACATTCTAAAGCACCTTTCCGAATGCGTTCAGGAGAAGGAAGCAAGTGGTCGGTATTGCACATTAGCGTTTGACGAGATGGCAATTCGCGAGCACATCGAATATAACGCCGCGAAAGATTGCATCGATGGGGTTGAAGACCTAGGAGGAGGGACAGAAGGAAGAACTGAGCTCATCGCAAAATATGCTATGGTTTTCCTGGCTCAGGGAATCACTTCAAATTGGAAGCAGCCCATTGCTTACTATTTATCACGAAAAGGTTTGTCAACTGAAAAACTGGAAAAAATCCTTCTTGAAGTGCTCAATGCAATGTTTGAAGTGAACATTCCAGTTATAGCAACAGTATGTGATATGGGGACCAGCAACGTAAGAGCGTTACAAAATTTGGGTTCAACCGTTGACAAACCATATATTGTTGTTGCTGGTAACCGGATATCTACTTTGTTTGATGTCCCTCATTTGCTGAAGTGCACACGAAACCTTTTTCGCAAACATAATGTTTTGCTGCCATGCATAACGGCAAATGATTTGGAGCAAACCTTACAGGCACGATGGGCAGACCTTGTCACTGCATATGAGGCTGATAAGCAAAACCCTTACATATTCCGGCTGCTTCCCAATATAAAAGATGATTATCTTACACCTGAACTCAGCAGGGCAATGAAAGTAAATGTAGCAGCTCGCATAATGAGTAGGTCTATGGCATGCTGTGTTTATAGTTTAATTCATAAAGGTAACAATGCAATATCAATCATTATATTTTTAACCTAACTGATTGAATTTTATAGGACAACTACCATCTCGTGCAGTCGCAACAGCAACATTTGTTTATAACATAGACCAGATGTTTGACAGCTTAAATGGTTCATCTGCGACTCATCCAGACCATAAACCGTACAGGTATATCAAATAAATTTTTACTTGCCACAATTATAAATAGGCCTTAATTGCTGTGTCAGATAAGATTATTTTGTTTCCGATCTTTAGCATTAACAGTTACTGAGAGTTTACTGGTGGGTGAATAAACATGATAAATTACGGTTGTTGTTTATACTTTTCAATGCATACAATAATTATGGTATTAATATTAAAAAATAGTAATGTCATTTATTTTAAAATTGTACACCAACTTCTTAGAAAGGCATAACTTCTTACAGTTTTCATTTGTGTTGTTGACTACTCACAGGAATGATAAAATATATTTTTGCTACAAAATCATGTATAGCATGTACACTATTTTCTGACATTTTATATCCACACTTTTGATTATCTACAATTCTGTCTCGTTTTATTACAGATGTTCAGTAAATTCAACGTCTGGGCATTTTGAATTTTGGGCAAAATGTTTCGAAGAAGTTAAAAAGTGGCGTTATATTAGAACTGCAAATGACATAACTGCTTCAAACCCCTGGAAACCCCCTCACAACGAGGGTGGATGTATACTCTAAAGGCCATGCAGGATATTGGGACGACATTAGCAGAGAAAGTAATTCATGCTTTTAGACCACGCAATCTGAATCAGGATGCCCTAGAAAACTTATTTGGTGGGATAAGGAGTGCCTGTGGTTGCAACGAAAACCCAACTGTGCAACAATTTATTGGTGGATTAAAAACTCAAATAATAAGCCGTTTATGTACACCAGATATTTCCAACACACACTGTCAAAAAGACAGCTTTGAATTTTTATCACACTTTCGTAGTTTTTTGGAATGTGATTTACAAACGGTAGAGGTAACTCCACAATCCAACCAACCGTCGACTACAGAGCCCCCGAATATGCCTGACATAGAATACATCTATAAACAGTGGATCATTCGAGTGCATGTCAGTAGCATATGTGGCAGGTTTTATTCTAACAAAAATATTTGTTGGCTGGGAGTGTGAGGTATGTTCATCAGACCTCAGGTCTGATGAAATGGAACCATGTAACGCCTTCATTGTGCTGAATGATGCCAGCAAGAGCCAGAAGTTGCACTACCCAACTGAAAAATTTGTGTCATTTTTAGGACACGCAATAACAAAACTCGAGTCTGAATTGTCTTCTTTCCGACATCATCTTGGTCTACAACAGTCTGTTGTAGACCGATTAAGGACATGCTTAAATTTCAATTTCCTCTCATGTGACCTTCATAAAGAAGCATTAGAGCAGAAATTGCTAATTTGTGTCACTCGAATCGGAATAAAGTGGTATTGTACTCGTGTTGTGCGAGACGTACAACACGCTAATAAAATGAGTAAAAGAAGAAAACAAAAAAAGATTTTACATGTATAATTAATCGAAATATAGGATGTGCACGTTTATTCCTTCATTGGAATAAAATTGTATGATGGTGAATGCTTGCCTTTTATTTCTATTATTATATTTTATTTTCGTAATTGAGTTGTGCACTATGTAACCAAACAAACCCAACGACATTATTCAATAGATAACTGCAATATCGACAATTTACGCTAGTTTCCTCGAGCGACATCTAAGTCTAGCTTGCGCTCTCGTAGGCATGAGAAATAGCATGTAGTGGGTCATCTGGTAGTAATCTGTGATACTAAATGTATGGTAGTTATGGCAACTAGATAAAACCTGATCATAACAATATGTGTACCTAACGTGAGAAGTATTACCGCTATCTATGAACAAATCTTAGAGTATATAGCAGCAAAAGAAAACACAAATCATGATTTAATTGCCATAATGGCAACTTCAATTCAACTTCAATTACTAGTAGAAACGAATTAATGAACATTGTCCATGTTAGGCTCGACGATTCCCGCAGGGCTACCAACAAACAAGCTGCATAAGGAAGATTTTTGCTACCTCTGGGAGTTATGGCAATGTGATATTACCTTATTAGTGGTAAAAAATAACTAACGAACGTTGAACATTATTCGTTCCTATATACAGTATACGTCATAGGCGCAGAACTAGCAATAAAAGTTAGCATAAAAAAAATCAACCCATTTCAATGAACTGTACCTTTTTCAGAAAGCCCATAACATACTGAATGTATGGTAGTTATGGCAACTGGATGAAATCATAATTACTACAAAAAAAAAATGAAAAAGAATGTCGCTATTTTCGCAAATTTTCCCATTTTACAAATCTCATATCTCCGTTAGTACTGAACGAATCTTGGAGTATATAGCAAGAAAAAAAAACACAAACCTAGCTTTAGCTGTTATAGTTATGGCAACTTCAAATCAAAACAATTACTGGTAGAAAGAAAAATAATTAACATTGTTCGTTTTACGCTCGACGTTCCACAGGGCTGCGAACAAACAAGCAGCATAAGGCAGATTTTCACCTGATCATAACAATATATATTGTAGTGGTTTGAAATTATAAAATATGTTATTTTTTTATAAAAATCGAGTACCTGGGAAAGAGAAACAGACGTTCGTTAATTGGTAGACATTGTTAAGGAGAGGATAAACAAAAAAGCCGAAAAAAGAAAGAAAATAGAAACAGACTGACAAGACAATTTTGAATGGGGACGTTTTAAAAAAAGAACGAGATACTTGAAAAGTTTATTGAAAGACTAGAACACCCTTTGGTCTAAGTACAAATAAGAAACCCAAGTAAGAAAATTGGCCAACAATATAAAGAAGAATGAAGAACGAAGAGTGACGAAAGAAGAGAGAAAGTTTAGAAATTATTGTATTTCGATATTTTAGGGGAAAGGTTAATTTTTTAAATTTGACAAATCAAATTAAAGTTATTGTTAAAAGAATCCAAGTTTTTAAAGATTGTACTACTCGTTTTGGCTCTCAACGAAGGAGTTTTACAATTAAATTGGCGCCCCACGTTGGGGAACATTATTCGCTCCTATATACAGTATACGATATAGGGAACACAGCAAGAGACACAAGGAATTTACAACCCAATTGGGAAATTGTGAGGCAATTCCGAAAGAAGGGAATTACCCGTGCCAAAAACGCGGAAATCAATTAAAATTAACCATTGACGCGGAAGTGTAAGAACCATTGATAAGGCGGACTTATTTCAAAATTATAAATCTCGTAAATCCAGTAAAAATAACTGTTCTATGGGAACATAGCAAGAGACCCAAGGAATTTGCAACCCAATTGGGAAATTGTGGGGCAATTCCCATACATTGGTAACCCCAACACTGCAGGACGCAGCTGATATTACCACACGTACCCGACGCGACAGCACGCACTAAACAATACATTTAAAAACACAAGCCCAGCTGCGAAACAGTACCTGAATCCCTGAGAATCCTACCCAAAAATCAAATTCCTGTGAACCTCGAAGAATCAACGAGTTGACCCCAGTTAAAGTTTTTTAACCCATATGTACGCCCTGCCGCAACCGACCGTTCCTGTCCAAGAAATTTCGCCAAAACCTCTCAAGATTTAGGGTAATTTAACATTTTTGGCCCATTGGAGGACGGCTGTGGTAAGCACTTTTACTAAAGAAAATGCAACACAAATAAAATGTATTTATCATATTTGACAATCAAGTCATTATCACATCATTTATAGTCATTTATTTAATTTAAATATATTTTGAAATGACTAACGTGGAATCTTCAAACGAAAATCCAGAACTAGAAAATATTTCAAATAAAAAATTGCCACGTTTTTGGTCTTCAAATCCGGAGATGTGGTTCATGCAGGTAGAGTGTCTATAAAACTAAGCATAATCGTGTTGCAAATCTACCGACAGAAATCATTTCAGCAGATTTTGACATCGTTCAAAACCCACCAGAGGATAATTTATACCAAACGCTTAAAAAGGTTTCTTCAGACTCTTATTATGTCAAGAAAAGCGTTTGGACGATTTGCTTTCCGGATCACTGATGGGTGATCTGACTTCTATCGAACGATGCTAACAACTGCTGGAGGTTCTCAAGTGTTAGTCAAAATTTAATTTTGAAGCTCCGGCAGATGAGATTGCCAAAATTCATCTCTGTTGCTCTGCTTTCCTATGGCAAACAGGACATCTCCGATCTATTGTCCATAGATAAGATATGCGATTCTTTAGAACCATCATCCATAAATTAAAATTCGATAGAAGTCAAAACAATATCTTATTCATCTATCGAGGATTGTTAAAAGAACTCAAAATTTACCTTGTTTCTGAGGCCAAACAGGTTAACAACGCAAATTCAACGGAATGCTGTCGTCATTGCAATACATGGAAGGTAAAGTTTGTTTAACACGTTATTTTCCAGGTTTCCCGGGTGTATTGGATTGATTGACTACACGCACCACCTCAATAAGAGGGATAACCTGAAGTGACTTATGTTAACAGAAAGGGGTATCATTCCATAAACGTTTGACTGGTAATATTATATTTCAGTTTGCTTCTTTTACTTAATACATACTCCTAATTTTATTAATATAATGTAAATTTAAAAATTTTAGATGTGAATGCGCGATATTCTGGCAGCGCCAACGAGGCATTTATTTGGGACAATTCTGCCGTGAAGACAGCATTGCTCAATTTACGAAAAGATTTACGAGAACCATTATAGTTATTATGTATGCTAACAATTATATTTAAAATTAAAATTTGATTACTTTTTACTTTTTCCGGTGAAATTTCCAGAACACCTTAAGAAAGATATAATAACAGGGTTATTATTAACAACAGCAGTAATCAAACGAGGCAATGTAGTTTAAAAAAAGCAACGATTCCGTTATTTATTGAAAAATCGTGCCCTGCATTACAGCTCGGGAAGGGCTTCAAAAATTATCAACCCTTGTGTTGTACTGCACATTAGCATAATAAATAATATTCCTTTGGATGTTGAAAGGGGACAGAATGAAGACTACATCGGGGTATCCAGCATCATGAAGAGGGTTTCTGAAGGCACACGCAGAAGATGATTCGTTTTGGAAGTGCGTTTGCAAAAATATATGAATTTGAGAAGATGCAGCAAAATTTTGCAGTCATGTTTTGGATCTACTTATTTGTGCGAATCAGCATTTTCATACTTAAAACTGATGAAGAGCAAGCTACTACCTAACATAACAGACGAGCATCTTCAAGATTCCCTCAAGCTTGGTCTCACTCAATACAAGCCTGATATAAGTCAGCTAATGAAAGAAATGCAGACTCAGACGTCACACTAACGACAAAATCTGTCAACCTATTTTCTGATTTTTTTTGTGATTTGTTGCTTTACTTCGAATTATGATAATTAAGTACTGAGGTAAGCATTTTGTCATTTTCAGTTTGTTACGAATAATTGATTTTTTTACTTGGATTGATTTCTTCATTTGAGAATCACGCCGGTAAGTATGTATTATATTTTCCAATAATAATAGATTTACAAAGCCATTTTCAGTTTTTTTTTACCAAGGAGAGTTATTAGAATTCATTATAATTGTAGAATCAAAGAATTTTTAGTTTAATTATTTGCACTTATTGGAGCTGGAGGCTCATGAAGGTAAGTGTGCACTGTATTTTCAAATAAAATTAAATTTAAAAGCATATATTTAATTTTTTTTTTTCGTTAATTTCATGAAACAGATTGACAAAGATATTTTTAGTTTCATCATGTTACTCGAAAACATTGGAATTCGTGAATTACGGAAGCAGGTATTATATTTTTTATACAAAAAAACTTTTTCATTTCTTTTTTTAAGCAATCAATGGTTACATGGAATAAAAAAATGGAAAGTAAATATTAAAGCTTCTATCATAGCTTCTATCATTTGTTAATGTTTCAGTACCATTAACAAATAAATATTATTTTGTTTTGTCGAATGTTGTTTTATAATAAACTTGTAAATATAGTGAGAAATACTAGAACTTATTTGTTATAATTTCTACGATAAGCGCAGGAATGAAACGTTTTTTAATAGGAGGAATGTGAAGAAAATATGGTAGCTCGGCGACCGATCTGATAATGGGCGGTAGATCACGACATACTTGAAGTTGGCCACCCCTGATGTAGATGATTGCTATTTTTGCACGATAAGCGTCTCCGGATATTCGAAGAAGGATAAGCATAAAATAAAATAACCAACATTGCCATCAGCATCGCGACCTATCCCCCACGGAGAGAACTATCCTCTCCCAGGTGCGCCATCCACTTCATCTTCGATGCCTGTTTGAAGAAACTTGCATGGTTTGACATAGTATCTGAAATCACTGTGTCAAATCAAGCAAGTCGTGAAGATTCACCATACGAAGTTTTACACGGGCGTACACCTCACCTGATAAACCAGTGCGAACTAAATGATTGTCTTAAAGACTTAGGTTTATCAAAAGAAAAAGTCGAGTTTTTGGGTAATAGGTACAGGAATGGAATCTTTTCGCATGAAGTGTGATGGAGTCTTCATTTACAAAGCGTAACGTGCCTTTTAAAGTTTATTTTAAAATGGAAGGATCTTTACGTGTATATCTTTACGTCTATCACGATGTTTATAAGACCCTCTATGAACGAGTTTGATATTCCCCACGATACTTCTGAATGGTGGCTTTTTATCGATTCATCAAAATACAGCTTCAACGCAGTACTTTTGCATATTCTTTGAATTTATATAATTATTTACCTGACTTTGTTGCAGTTCTCTCAGTTTTTTAAAGTATCGTTGTACATATCTGTAAATTTAGACCTGTTACAATAAATCCACTTTCAGTTTAAATTTTTATTTCGAAATTTCTTCTTACCATAATTGCATACGCAGTCATTTGAAATTGTTATATTATGCATTAACCATATATTACGTACGTAGCTTTTATTTGCATTTGCATATGACACATAAGTGTGAAAGCATATATTTGCTGTAATTGTGTTTTATACTTTAATCGGTAATACGTTGTGGAGCAATAGCCATATAATCCATGTTGATGGATTGAGCTTTAACTCAAACAGGAAACACTATTCCCTCACAAAGGATTTTATTGATTATTTTCACTACCTGTCAATAACCATACAAATATTGGCAAACAGACTAACCATGTTTATGACCTGATTTTGTTTAACCTCTGCAAAGGACACTCTTTATCTGTACAACTAATTTTACCTTTACAATCAACTTGTGGAGGCATATATAAACTCCCTGCAATTGATTTACCTCATTTACTCCTGTACAAGCGAAGAATACAGATCGTAAAAATGACTGTGTCGACAAGATCACCCTGTAAACAACAACAAACCAAAAATGAAATCCAGTATTTCACTGAAAAATTGCGCCTGACGAAGCACCACCGCGCATCGAAGGAGAATTTTTTCAAACTCTGCCTGTGGAAGAACGCCTATCACGCTGCTGTTTTGGTCGCCGAAGAACGACAGAGGGAAATAGACAGCTTAAAGGCGAGAATTGAAGAATTGGAACAACCAAGAAAGAGAACGAAACGTTCTTAACGGATTGGATTGACGGGCTCGATTGACGAATTTAGAAATAATTATGATGTATAGATTTATACGTATTTATTTATAGGTGTAATAAAGTTATATTTTTAATAGCATAACCCACTCTTTTCTTTATTCTTTTCTTGGCTTTTTGTGTACTTATAACCAACCCCTGAATCAATATGTTGATGATTTGTGTGTCGTTAAATATTCATGTTGAAACGGTAAGTAAAGTGCTAATAAAGGCTTAAGTAAAGAAGTCGTAAAGGTGGTACTAGTGCTGAAAGAATCTTTGTAATAGCTTCTATACTGTCTCCAAAATAATCGTTCATTCATGTTTTTCACTGGTAATACGTTTGTAACGCCTACTAATTGATATTAAGTATTATATTAGTTGTATTGCATGTATTAACTCAATTGGAAGCTGTAATACCGCTATCGGCTATTGAACATACTGAAAATATTGTTTGGGATACGTCGTGAATTTCCGCGATGCGTCGCACTGTGGCACGAAGAAAATCCGAAAACCCGGCCAAACCGTCAAAGAATGCAAATTCCATTTAGGGTATTTTGACTGATGAGTTGGATAGCGAAATGATTAGTTCATTCAACCCTGGAAAGGGAAGGCTTAGCAAATTTATAGTTGGCTCGGTACTTCGGTTTAAAGTTGGACTTTGATTAAAGTGTTGGGACGTGTGCGTCTCACCGTGGAACGAGCCAATGCATTAGTTCGGACATCGGCCAAAAAATAAAAATTGAAATTTAAGGTCGGTGTTGGGATAGTAACCTTATTTTGAATGTAATCTATCAAAACTTATCGCAGTGGAAGTTTAAATTTTATATGTTACGACAACAGACAACTAAATAAGCGGCCATGAAATTATGCTGGAATTTTTTGAAACGCTGTATTTTTTTTAATCATATAGTTGAAAACTCGAAATTTGTCAGATAATATTGTTATATTAATGCAAATATTTGACATGTATAATAAAATTTCAACTCATGCCCGTTTAGCAAATTTACGAAATAATAGTTTTGGAAAATTCAATCACACTTTTCGTAAAAGTCTTAAAAGATCTTGATTCGAAATTTATGGCAAATGAAAGCTAAAAGTGTGTACTTTAAAGTGAAAAACAATTTAGCTGCGACCACAAAAGAAATAACCAAAAACTCGTCTCCGGTGCATGCGCACGATGACGATTCACCTATAGGAACAACACTAAACGCCAATTCGCGTAGGGCATAAGCGGTAAAATAATATTTACACCCCAGTTTATTCCAGATTATACTATTGTTATAGTATTATAATATCTACAGGGCGTGTAGAAAGTCCGCCCCATATAAAAAAATATAATTAATTTAAAAAAAATTCTTTATAATAGTTGGCGGTAGGGATGAAATAAAAAATGCCATCAACAGATCTTGAAAATATTGCACCATGTACCGGGTGATTCAGAATGTGTGAACAACATTTTCTAAGAAAGCAATAATACATTTTTTACATATGGTGCGGGCTTTTCTGTACGCAATACTTTATTTGTGGTTGCCTTTGTCGGTATTCTGATTTTGTTTAAACGAACAGTCTCTGACGAACAGATGTTTTTATGACCATCTTCGGATAGTCATAAAAATAATCAAAAGGACCAAAAAATGGAGACCTTGATTATTTTATCCCTTTGATTATTTTTAGGACCATTTTGGGATGGTCATAAAAATTATTTTTATGACCATCTTGGGATGGTTAAATACAAATATTTTTTATCATAAAAAACATAAACAATGGTCATAAAAATAATCACCCGACCGACAACGACCAGAAATGGATATCTTCATTATTTAACCCCTTTGATGATTTGTATAACAACCTTGCGATGGTCCTAAAAAATATTTTTATGGCCATCTTGGTATGGTTATAAGACATATTTTTATGACCATCTTGGGATGGTTATAAAATTATTTTTATAATCATCTTGGAATCGTTATAAAAATATTTTTTTTCCAGGGAGAAGTCAGTTCCTAAGTAACTCCCAGTTCCTAAATATTTTAAAACTGGAATTCTTTTCAACGGATGACATCGAAGAAAATGACGAAAGTACGATGGATTGGGTGTAAATGAGTGGTGTACAGTCTGTTTAGTCGAACAATAATCATTTTTCATTAAAAAAAATTTTTTCAATAATTTTTTTAATTAGTCCAACTTTGTTTTTGTCATTACACAATACATGCCTAAATTTTTCAGTTTCAGGTCGCGGGATCAATACAAAATTTTAAGGGTCTAGACATCAATAATATAATAAGTTATTCCCTTAATATTTTTAAAATCGGTTGGATAATGACTGAGAAAACTGGATGCCCAGCGCGGTCCATATACTCGTTCCACTGTGCATCTGTGCGAGAACATAGAGCAAACACAGCGAACTTTAAAATTACCTATCTCGGATGTCAATAGCAATATTTAATTTTTTCAATATGGATTCGACTGCTGGGGGTATGTGGCATTGTTTCTATGGTAATTCTCTTAAAAAGTAATATTTATCGGTTTAAAATCACATCTTTAAGACCACAGATCCTAGAACCTTTTGCTCCTACATAAATGACAAAAAAAATCTTCAAGAATTCCGGGACGGATGAAGTGTGGAGACGTCATAATTCAGGACCCAGATCGTAGATGTTTTAGCGCGGTATTTCTGCTCTGTATATTTGCCATCAGGGGATCTGGATGAAGATATAAGCAACGTTCCTGCGATAAGCATCAAAGAACTACCAGTCACAACAGTAAGAAATTCTATACTGAAGTTGTCTGCCGAATGACTGCCGGACACGATCAGATTCCCAGTTTTTTTTTTGCTGCGGGATTGCGTGGACGTATTCACCGGGCCCTTGACGGCATTATTCAATTTGGCGTTAAAATCGGAGACTTTTTCCGCTGCATGGAAGTTGTTACGAATATGTCCAATCTTAAAGGGTAGCGATAAAGAGTAACGTTGAAAATTATAGGCCAATCTCGATCTTGGCTAACTTCGCCAAGGTTCTGGAGCTTTCCGTGCATGATTATCTGTATTCGTCTGTATCGAATAGTATTTCTCCACATCAACATGGATTTATGCAGGGACGATCAACTGTTACCAATCTTGCATGTTTCACTCAGTATACGGCTCACATTCTGGATGAACAGGATCAGGTGGATGTGATATATACGGATTTTGCCAAAGCATTCGACAGGATTGATCACCGGATACTGCTAAAAAAGTTGAAAAGTTTTGGAGTCAGCAATTCATTACTAGCATTTTTCAAATCTTACCTTGACTCAAGACTTCGATATGTACAATACAATTTTTTGATCTAATAAATATCTAGCAGGGTTGGGTGTACCGCAAGGCTCGAATCTGGGCCCGCTCTTACTTCTGATTTTTATCAATGACCTCACATTATGATCTAAAGTTTTATGCATCTATAAAAAACACAATGACTGCTTGTGCCTTCAAGAACAGCTAAATCACATCGACAGCTGGTGTAAGAAAAACAAATTGTTTTTGTATACCGCAAAATGCAAGGTTATGACGTTCTCGAGATTTAAGAAATTACTGCCAACTGAATTATTTCACTACGAATTGAATGGCACTACACTCGCACGGACCTCGCAAGTATGTGATCTAGGTGTAACATTTGATAGTGCACTCTCGTTTGTGAAACATACCAGCATTAATGCTTCATCCGCAAGAAGAATGCTAGGTTTTATAATAAGAAATTGCGGCACCTTTTCTAACATATCTGCCTTAAAAACGCTGATTTATGCCCTGGTAAGATCTAAGCTTGAGTATTCGGCATTGATTTGGTGTCCACTCTATGAGGTACACAAAAATACGCTGGAGGCAATTCAGAGAAGGTTTGTGAAGTTCTTGTCGTATCGTGTAAATGGTATTTATCCCCCTCGCGGTTGTGATCACAATGTACTACTCGCCAGTTTCGATGTTCTTTCTTTGGAATGTAGATTTGTAGCCAGCCTGTCATTTCTATATAAGCTTCTTCACAACACAGTGGACAGTACAGTACTACTCTCACAAATATCATTTCTTGTGCCGCGTATGTCATGTCGATCAAGTTACACTTTTTATTTTTTTCCACATGCTAAAACCAATACGTTACTTAAATCGCCAGTGTTTGTCATGTGTTATAATTTCAATAAAATATGGAATATATGCGACATCAACCATATATCGCTCAAGGAACTGACAGCGGTGGCTATAGAATATTGCAAGTAAAGTTCTTCATTGTGATTTTATTTCACATTTAATTGTTTGAATCATAATTACTCTGCTTATTTCGTGTTCATATTATTGTTACTATTATCTTATTTTCCTTGTTTTTTTTACTACTTTATTTACTTTGTTATCACTCTTTAATATTATTATTGAGATTCTTCTTACTATAATATTTAGTTGTTTAATTATCTTTATGTGTAATTGTATACTATATTATTTTGTTCTTTTTGGAATGTACTAGTTGTCCTGTAAATTGGAATCTTCTGTTGGGCAATAAATGAATTATTATTATTATTATTAAAAAAAATACGATCATATTTGGCGCTCTCGCAAAAACGACATAATTTTAGACTTTTAGAGAATTTTAGACTTAGCGAAAAGTAACATATCCCACACAGATCGAAGTTTATAGCTTTAGGTAATTATATTAACTAACGAAATTGATTAGGAATTTTTTGCGCATTTTTGCGCCATGTGACTGTAATGATTTATTTTGTCAAATTGTGTATGGCGGGACAAGTTGCAGCGCGTAAACACAGGTACTTTGCTACGTACAATAGAAAACTAATAACAACATCGGTCTTATGTCTTATCGTAAACAGATTATTCACAAACACTAAATCGATTATTTTACATTCGGCTTGTTTATAATAAATGCTATTAATAACGTGTGTTCAAGATTTACTGACTAGCAGCATAATGTATTATTAGAGACTTATTTTTCTTACATTATATGAATAAATAGACCAACTAAATTATTGTATGTTTTTATGAATATTGGAAAACAAATAAATGTTGTTTACTAATTTGTTTATTAACATTTGAAAATAAATAAAATAAATAATCCATTTTTATTATCAATTTTTCAGAAAATTTTATTTCAGTAAAAGGTTCTGTATTAAACCTAAAATGCAAACTTCAAGCCATAATTATCTGCTTGCGTATACCGGATGTTACAAAATTAAGAAAATTACTTAAGAGTAAAGTACCTTTGATATCTGACAAAAAAAACGAACGACAACAAGCAACAAAAACAGAAATTTACTCTTAAAGTATTAAAAAGATAACACATTTTAACATTTTCTTTTAAGGGTGAACAACTGGAAAATGTACTAAAAGTAATAAAAACAGAAATTTTTTATTAACAAACACATTACCATACATTATTTCTCTCAATGTCGTCTCTCCCATTTTCAGTGCATAATACTAAGTTTGTTCATCTCTTTGTGCACATTTCTAAGCATGTAATAGTAGAGTGCTCCAGCGTAAAAATGTCGCTTAAAAAGTGATTCTGTGGGGGTTTAAAGAGTAAAAGGTAGGGTTTGTCGCATTGAGTCGGTTATATTAAAATACTGTTACCTGAAAATTTGGCCGAGAATTGGCCTGTGCAAACAAGAGTTATTGCAAAATTTTGAGTTACAACGATGGGTGTTCAGAACAAGGTTCAATTTTTTTTTGGTCAAAAAATCGTTATTAAATCTGTAGCCGTTTTACTTTAAAAAAATCTTAAAATTTTCGAAATACACGGGCGCTTACGGGCCATGGAAACTTCAAATGCTTAACTCGTAAACAGAACCGCTAAAAATCGCAACTTTTTATGGTTCTTCAATACTTATCACTGGATTTCTCAAAAACGAAGGCATAAATCGAAAAATTTCAAACTTGAAAGTTTTAGAGCAAGATCTTCTCCTTCTATTAGTACTACTTTTATATTTTTTGGAGTTGAGGATAACATGTATGTAATAGTTAGTTATGGGTGCGGTTTATTCCGCTGCACCTAGGCCAGTCTTGGCCCTTACCCATTATTCCACACTGTTTTATAACGACAACCAGAGGTGTTCAACTGGTTGCCGGCACCCATGGTTTTACGCCTCTTGCGAAAGGCGATGGGACGAGGATCTTCAGCTGATGCCTGGATTTGAACCCAAGACTTCCTAGCAGGACAGCAGCGCTCTACCGCTAGAGCCACTCGCCCCACCACGAGGATAACATGTAAAAAACTATAAATGTAATGCAAGTCCTAATTTGTTTTCGCTCCCCGCTGCCGACCGTCGATCATCCTCCCTCTCGTCTCGAGCCCCGCGCTCGGCAGTCGCCTATGTTCTCTGCAGCAAAGGACACATTGATAAATAATTATTCTGAATAGTAATGCAATTCAAGACAACTAATAAAGTAATAAATAAGTAGGTGCCTATTCGCTCTCACACATTGATATATAATTATTCTGAACAATAATGGCAATTCATGGCAACTTTTAAAAATAATAAATAAGTAGGTACCTATTCGCTCTTGATTTCGCTATACTCTTTTTCTGGAGGCCCGATTTTTTGCAGATTTCCACAAGATTGTTGCCCCATACATCTGCAAGAACCAATGCAACTTATATTTTTCTTTTTGCAACTGCACCATTTTGGTTTGCAATCTAAAATGATAAGGTTGGTGTTATATTACGCAAGTGCGAAAAAAAAAAACAGTTACCTTTTTTACATGACATGATGATGATACTGCAAATTCTATAGGTCGTGGAGGAAGAGTCTGCAATATCGGTACTATTTCCAACCATATTCCTAGTAATTCGAGAAATTTTGGACAGGGTTTAATCAGTTCAACCAAATATTGCATTGATAATGGGATCGTAAACAATGCTGTCGCAAACTATCTTCAGTGAGTGGTAATTTATCCATGGTTTTGGAAGCAGCAAGTATGCCTCTAAGCTGATCTATTGATGTAATATCTGCACTATTGGAATACAGCCGTATGACAAAGCGTTGTATATTGCAAAAAGTATGTGCATAAAATCTTGACCCAAAAAGAAATATGCTACATTTATGATGGCATGTCTCTTGTACAACGTTTGGAAAGACCGGCAAGTGCGAAAACATTCGCAGATTATTCCAAGATATTCTCATCAATCGTATTTAAAAATGCACAGAATGCTGTTAGGATTGATTTAGTAATGGATCATTATTTTGAAACATCCATAAAAAATGCAACGAGGATGAAAAGGGGCACATCAAAAAAGTCTATAGATACAATTATTAATGCAGAAGATTTGTCGCTACCTCGCCAATGGCAATTATTTATACATTCCAATTTTAATAAAAATCAACTCACAAATTTTCTGTTCGTTACAAGTGGAGGATTTTCAGACAGAAGCAATTACGGATTAAGAGATGAGTTGTTGTCGTCAAATCATGAAGAAGCGGATACGAGAATTTTATTGCATATAATGAATGTAGCGACACTGATGTATAACATGTATTGGTACTTTTATGCCACTTTAGACAAGTGTAACTCCAGAGTGTGGATAAAAACGGGGAAAAATATTCTCTCCATTTTATACCTGTTCATCTTCTACAAATGGAAATAAATTTATTTAAAAACGTATCAAGTCAATTATCTGGTTTTGGAAAGAAACATTGTTGGAAAGTATTTTTGCGTGTATATGCGTCAGCATGCGTTGCTCGATGGTTTTGGGTCAAGATCTGATGCACAGATTTTTTGCAATATATATTTGTGCTTCCAAAACCATGGATAAATTACCACCCACTTAAAGACAGTTTGCGACAGCATTGTTTACGATTCCAATATCAATTCAATATTTTGTTGAATTCATTAAACTGTGCCCAAAATTTCTTGAGTTACTGGGAATATTATTAGAAATTAAACAATGGTGAGTACCGGTATTACAGACTCTTCCTCCACGACCTATAGAATTTGCAGTATTATCATCATGTCGATGTAAAAAAGGTAACTATTTTTTTTCGCACTTGCATAATATAACACCTTATCATTTTAGATTGCAATTCAAAATGGTGCAGTTGCAAAAAGAAAAATATAAGTTGCATTGGTTCTTGCAGATGTATGGGGCAACAATCTTGTGGAAATCTGCAAAAAATCGGGCCTCCAGAAAAAGAGTATAGCGAAATCAAGAGCGAATAGGTACCTACTTATTTATTATTTTTAAAAGTTGCCATGAATTGCATTATTGTTCAGAATAATTATTTATCAATGTGTGGTTTGCTGCAAAGAACATAGGCGACTGCAGAGCGCGGGGCTCCAGACGAGAGGGAGGGTGATCGACGGTCGGCAGCGGCGAACGAAAACAAATTAGGACTTGCGTTACATTTATAGTTTTTTACATGTTATCCTCAACTCCAAAAAATATAAAAGTAGTACTACTAGAAGGAGAAGATCTTGCTCTAAAACTTTCAACTTTAAAATTTTTCGATTTATGCCTTCGTTTTTTGAGAAATCCGGTGATAAGTGTTGAAGAACCATAAAAAGTTGCGATTTTTAGCGGTTCTGTTTACGAGTTAGAAGCACTTGAAGTTTCCATGGCCCGCAAGCACCCGTGTATTTCGAAAACTTTAAGATTTTTTTTAAGTAAAACGGCTACAGATTTAATAACGACTTTTGGACCAAAAAAAAATTAACCTTGTTCTGAACACCCATCGTCGTAACTCAAAATTTTGCAAAAACTCTTGTTTGCACAGGCCAATTCTCGGCCAACTTTTCAGGTAAGAGTATTTTAATATAACCGACTCAATGCGACAAACCCTACCTTTTACTCTTTAAACCCCCACAGGGTACCACATTTTGCTCATCGGAGCACTCTACTATAAGGAGTTATGTCTTAAATACAATGTTCGATATCATTTTTGAGATGTTGAACGTCTCTATAGGGCCGTTGTGTGGACACATATTGTTCTAAAGTATCCCAAAGAAAATAATCCATTGCGATTAAAAAAAAATATTACGGGAGTGATTATAATTTGGCAATGAACGAAAATTATTTTCTTAAGAAATACAATTCTGGTACAAGCTCCTCAAGTTTGTATTCAACGACCTCCAAAAAGCCCCTATACTTATGTTAGAAGTCTGACATTATTCTATCACATTTGGCCGCTATATTGGGTCTGGCATTTTGTTGACAATAATTTTTCCTTTGGATTCGTTTATTTGAGGTTTTGGCCAGCTTTCCGGGATTTCGTTTCAGTGTGCGTCGTTCCGAATTGGTCACTCCGCCAGTGTGTTTTATAAATAAATAAAATAAAATATCGGTTTATTTGTCGTAAGATCTGGTAGATGTGGACAATGGTCAGTTTTTACATGATTGCGACTTTAAAGCACTAGTACAAGTACACTTATATTACATTACACAGACATACAGTTAATAAAATGTCTAATTAAAAGCTGCACAAAACAAGAATAAAAAATTATCAGTTCTAGTCTGTATTTTGGTGATTCAAATATTCATCGACAGAGTAGAAAGAATGGGCAATCAAGTATTTCTTAACCTCCCGCTTAAACGCCCCTTTGTTTGACTCATCCAGGATGCCCGGTGGTAATGCATTGAAAGTTTTCACTATCATATAATGCGGCCCGCCCTCGAAAACTGATAATGTATGGCGAGGAATGGCAAGACAAGTAGCCCCGCGAGTCCGCATTGATGCTGATACATCACAGTTTCGAATAAAAACCCCTGCATTCTTGGTGTAATATGAGAGTAGACGGTATATATATAAACAAGGGAGTGTCAAGATACCCAGCTCTTTAAAATGGCTTCTGCATGATTCCCTGTAACCCAAACTCAGCATGGACCTCACAATCCGCTTCTGTAGGCGAAACAATGAAAGAGCAGCGGGTGATAAACCCCACAGAATGATGCCGTACGCCAACACTGATTCTACACAGGAGTAATAATAAGATTTTAGTGCCCCTAATGGAGCAATATCCCTCAATTTATACATTGCATAAGACGCTCTGTTTATTTTTGTTACAGTATAATTAATATGCTTATCCCATTTTAAATCACTCTGCAGGTAAACACCTAAAAACTTCGTCGAAAAATCCGATTGGAACGTATTACCGAAGCCCCTGACTAATACCGAATTATCTGGTACCTCCAATGAAATCCGAATGAGACATGTCTTTGAGGGGTTCAGTCGCATGCCATTTCGATCACACCAGCGCATTATCATTTGATTTGCCTCTGTCACCAATTTGATATTCCAGAGATATCCCAATGCGAAATGATTAGATTGATGTCGTCTACGAACTGACACACAACCTCCCCAACCTCACATGCTCTCGTAAATCGTTCATGTAAATTAGAAATGGTAGAGGCTCCAAGATCGACCCCTGCGGTACACCCTCTTTCAATATCGATGATGTTGATCCGGTTTTTCCAGCAACCTTTACTCTTTGACTCCTATCGCTCAAATACGACTTAAGAGACTCAGCGCTATACCCCTAACGCCCAGTGACCCCATCTTGGCTATCAACCGCTGCTACACACCTACGACCGTCAATACTCTCCAATATATCAGACATTGCATCAAACAAGGCTGACTCACATGACCGTCCCGGTACGAAACCGTACTGACTATTTGATATGATTTTATTCCTTGCAAAAAACTCATACAGCCTATTGTGCAGTATTTTTTAGAATATCTTTGAGAATGCAGACAAGATAGTCACCGGCCTATAATTATCTACGTTCTACCTGGATCCCTTTTTATGAACTGGTGTGATTATTGCCGGTTTTAACCCTTTCGGAAAGACTCCCTGAGACAACCTGCAATTTATCAGATGTGTCAATACTTCGACTGTACCCTCAGTGGCTAACAACAACAACAGGACGGATGCCATCAGTGCCACAAGAGTACTTAGGCTTGATTTCGGACATTATACCGCGAACCTCCCTTACAGTGGCCGGACACAAAAATACAGACGACTGCACCCGCACAGTCTCGACATCATTTACATCTGGACAACTCGGCCCATCTGCCCTGCTCCCAAAAAAAATATTATGAAACATATCAGTAACCATCCGACCGCGATCCCCACTCGACCCATCCGAATTGATGAGCCGGATGGGACCACCGTCGGAGACAGCCGACGTCTCATTTCTTATAATGTTCCACACCGTTTTTGATCTGTTTTCAGATGAAATAATTTTATGACTATTATATTGGTGCTTTGCGCGTCTTATAGATTTCTTTACTTCATGTTTTCTTTTATTGTACTCATCCCACCAACGAGGTTCATCCACAATCCTACAAACCCTGAACATTTCCCTTAAATCTCTCGACATATTACGAATGACGCTATTATACCAGGCCTGATCTCGCGATCCACGGTCATGCACTTATACTAACGGAAAGTTTTTTCAAAATAAAAATTAAATATGCGATAAAATATGATATACTTTTGATCTACATCGTCAGCATCGAACACCTGAACCCATGTCTCCCGAGACAAGTCACTGACAAACGAGTCCGAACTACGAGCCCCATACACGCGCCTTCTCTTTGCTTCTTTCACTGTACACCCCGGCATACCCAAGTCGCACCTCAGGGAAGCATGGTCAGAAAGACCCGGGTTCTCAATGCACGACTCAACATCGGAAGGATGTAGGCTACAAAAAACATTGTCTATACAGTTGCCCATTCTTGTACCCCCCATGAAACACCTCCTCAACCCGTACGAGTCGAAAAGTGATATCAACTCCCTACTCTCACATGTGATAAGGTTAAAATTAACATTAAAATCGCCACAAATAACAAAAAAATCAAATCGCCGACACACAACATTCAAGAGTTCAGTCAATTCATCAAAAAACAAGTTTAAATTGTCAGTCGGTGAGCGATATACACAGACACACAACATCCGCCCACTGTCACCGGCAAGACTAGCACTGCAGTATTCAAATTGTTGATCTACGGTATTTACATTAAAATTTTCTGATCTGATATCACAAGAGCTGCGGCAATAGATTGCGCATCCACCTCCCCTCATAGTGCTACGGCAACAATAATTTAGCAAGTCAAAGTTGAAAATTTTTTCTAAACGAATTGTATCGGATGTTAGCCAATAGAAATACATCTAATCTCTCCGCTATTTTGCGAAGACTTCTAACATTATATGTCATAAACGAAATCTTATTTTGTTTGTTATTGTTAGGAGCACTGAATAACCGGCGGTGTATCACATATATCTACATATCTCAAATTATCAAAATTTACGTAAGAGTTTTGTTCATTCACACTGTCAGTCATGGCGGCGATCACTTTTGAGACAAGCGAAAGCAGTTTTTGTTTTCCCCTCTTTGTGAGGTAAACACCTGCTCGCTGGATATCAGAAAGCGACACCGCTTCATTCACATCAATAAAACATACATTAGAGTATAAATTTGTGCCTAAAATATCGTACATAAGACAGTTAAAATTAAAAACAGTGTTTATCATGGAGCGCTCACTATTTAGAAACGGAACTGATACGATAACTACGTTAGTGTGCTGAAGTCTTTCCAATGATGTTTGCACTACAATCCTATCGATAAAACCGCCCCCAAGAACATTGTTTGTGCCAGCCACTATCACCACCGCATCATGCTTATCAAACGACCAGCAAAGATGATCCACATCTTCAACAACCTGTTCAAATGTCGCATTTGGTTTGAATATACTTAGAACCTCGTAAGAGTCACCCATATGGCATTGCATAATATAAGATGCATTTCTACATTGGCCATCCCCAGGAATTAACAATTTTGGTCGTCCTTGAAAGACGTCTTGAAAGCGTCGGCGACCAGTTGTATTTGCTGTAAACTCCCGCTCCTCTCTACCAGATGGCGCAGATAAAGTTTCGCTTTTGAACTGATTGTTTACATCCTGGAACTTTAAATATAATATAGCATTAGCACTTGCCATTTCAACGATTTCTTCAGTTCTTTAATCTGCCCATTTAACAATAACTTTATGGTTTCCAAGTCCTTAGATATAGTAGTAAAGCCGTCATACCTTTGTGAAAGGTTGTCCACAGAATTATCCGTCTCGTCTAAGTCGTCTCCAACTTCTATTAAAGTTTTATTCATAATCGATTCGTTTAGTTTGGATATTCTTACTTTAAGATGTTGCTTCTCCTCCTCGCAGTTGCACGTTTATATATTCCTACCAGTGTTTTTGTCTGTGGTTTTGCACGTTGCAACTTGGTGTGGTGAATATTTACTTATTTCCGTGGTTTATAACAAAATTCAGCTGACAAAAAGGAGTTTAAACTATTAGCTAATTGTTGGGTATAGCACATACCGTTATAGTCCACGATTTTCACTGATATTGATCGATATGGGTTGTTGCATAACGTCTGTTATTAGGTTAAGATCATGTATAACGTTACAAGCAACAGCCAAAACCATTCCTCGGCTGCTAAGTGGTCACAATATACTGGTTAATAGTGGCAAATAATCTACAGCAAGCAGCAAATATTAAAACAGCGTAGTGTGACCACCCCACATTTTGCATTCCAATCATTGTTGCAGCATAACTTTTCGGCCGGCGACTATTTATTATGTGATCAGTATTTTAACAACTGTATCGCTTAAAGCCCTCTTTATATATTGGGAGAATGTTACCTCGCATAATATTTATAAAACATTTCATAAATACATAATTTCCTGTATTAACATTCATGCTGGTTGTTGTAAAAGTTAAACAAGCGCTGGTGGCCTGGCTGCTGCTAAACTCACTCGCCAACTGGTAAAACAGCGCTGCTGAGTGGTCACATTATTCTGTTAGCAGCCAGTAGCAAATAGCACGGTAGTAAAACAGACTTGTGTGACCATAGCGTAAGCTAGGCCTGTATTTGAACACCTGCTTTGACCATCTGTACATAATACTCAAAATAGCGAAATGACAAATAAGTAAGTAGACACTCATAAAAAAAAAACAGATGATGTTTTACAATATGTCATAATTTATTTTATAATTTAATAAACTGTCATAACATAAATATCATCACTTGCACTAGAATAAAGACAATACTGTCGTCATTTTCTATCATAATGTTTAAGAAATATGTATGTACATATTTCATATTAATCTCTCTTTCGTCTAGCGTGAATTTTGTCATATTGAACAGGATGAGGTCTTCAGAAGTGTAGCTGAACATGTTGCACAAGTCGTTCAGCATTTTAAAGTATTTATCAGAGACTGCAAAAAACGACAAAAGCAACAAGTGAACCAGATGCCTTCAACGATGAGGTTAAATACTTCTGTGGTTTTGTTACGAACAGATTCATCAAATATTCAAGTGCCACAAAAAATGCCGTCCAACATGCAATTCAAAATATTCGTTTTGACGCAGATCGTGGATTTTACGAACCGACAAACCCCAGGCCCTCTTCGGCCGAAAATGTACTATCGTTTGCATCAAGCGAAAATGAAACCCCACAAGTGTTTCTGACTGAATCAACAAAGCGTTTCCTCCGAAATTACGGAGAATACAAAGAATGAGTTTAATTTTGATAATTTAATTTAATATTTTAAAAATAAATTATATTTATACAAATAAAATATTGAGTTTAATTTTAGAGATTAGATACATTTTACAGATTAGAAACGACAGTCGTGTACTGTTTACCTCTGTACGTGGCGGTGAGAGCCAGTACAGTTTTGTTCGGTCGGCAGAACGGAGTAGTTTATTTCGACGGCAAGGTAGGTCGCGGCTTTGAAGCTCGTACGAGCATAGTTAATGCAGAGGAGATTTTAGTTGTTGATGCGATACGGAACAAAAATGTTCGATTAGTTGAGTTTCCGGATGTGTTTTGGAGTTGCTCAAGTGGTTGGCGAGAAGGCGATTAATAAAAAATTCGCGCCTGTCTGTGTGTTGACTGTGAGTTATTAGTACGTCATATATAAAAATTCTGGGTGGCCCTCACCCAACTTTCTGACTAAATTGTCGACACAAGTGTCTAAACACTTTTACTATTATTCAATTTCGTGAACCACAGCTAGAATTCTAGGCACTAGGACTATAAAAAAGTGCCGCTGGAAACAGATTCCTGCAATCGAATAGGTCAGAATAGGGGAGGACATGAATAAGAGTGGAGAGGTTTGCAAGAAAAAAAATGATCAGCATTCTCTACTCCTACAGAAGGGAGAAATCCCGAGTTAGAAGTAGTCTAGGCACCGGAAAAGGTAATACACTTACATGTTATGGAAAAATATACATCTTTACAAAAATGTATTAGCCCAATCCACTCACCAACAGAAATCTCTAAATCCTCAAAACATTTAGTAACAACATAGCAACCACGCATTTGGTAACAAGTAGCTTAATTTGGACATACAGTTTTATGTTACTATATTAAACAATATGTCAAATCCGTTATCCTCAATTTGATTTTTATGGTACATACCTATCAGGAAAATGATTACCAAAATTTGTTATAGAAAATGTAAATACTTTTGTTCGGTACTTATCATTTGAAGGCTACAGGAGAAAGAGGAGGAATGTAGAAAAAACTTACCAACAGAAATCTCTAAACCCTCAAAATATTTAGTAACACAAATGCTTTCCTAAGTAGCTTAATTTAGGTACATAAATAACAGGAAAATGATTACCAAAATTTCCGGAACGAAAATGTTCGATTAGTTAATATAGAGTTTCCGGATGTGCTGCAGGTGCTCAAGTCGTTGGCGAGAAGGCAATTAATTAAAAAATCGCATATACACACATAGATACATTGTCCAGAAATCATTCCAATGAATTCTGGGGACCTTCTAGGGTACTAGTCGGAAAGTAAAAATAGCAAATGTTGTCATCAGAACTATTCCAGATACAGATGCGATTTACTATCAGAAATAAAACTTCTGCTGGTTATGCGTGGAGGTGTAGAAGTTGCGCCAAGTTTGTTTCTCTGCTAATCGATTCTTTTTTTTTTTTTTTTTTTCGAAGAGTCGTCTACGTCGTCAGCAGCAGATCCAAATTATGTATATGTGGTCTAGAGATGCGGCGCAAAAAGACATTATCCACGAAGTGGATCTTGGTCCAGAATCCACCTATACCATTGTTGGCTGGTCTAATTTCTGCGTAAATATTTGTGAGCAGAATTTCATTGACCATCCGAGACCTCTTGGCGGATTAGATCAGGTTGTGGAAATAGATTAATCAAAATTTTTCCATTGGAAGTACAACCGTGGCCAGTACTGTGATGGGCATTGGGTATTCGGAGGAGTAGTGAGAGGGACAGGGGAATGTTTTGTAGTCGTAGCCCTGACAGAAGGCCTGAAACTCTGTTAGTTCTTATTACACAGTAATTCTATGGTGTCAAGACATAGTTTTAAGCACGTGCATGACCTTATATTTTACAGAATACGATTTTATATCATTCGCTTTATTTACAGAATTCCGTAGAGTTCATTTTGTTGCTTTTTCGATTTTCTTAAACGAAGATTATAATATGTTTAGGTCATACTCCCAGGCATTCAGCACCTAAATGACGCAGTATATGATCACAGTGATTCACGAAGAAAACTTTGTGGACCCAGAGAACCCTGATGTACATGCCCAAAACATCAAAAATTTATGGATGCGCTGCCTAGGTGGAGGTGGCATCAGTGTACAACGGTAATCCGCCCAATTTCTCCCGTGATGCCAAAATGCTTCGGACGACCAGCCGCTGTAGTGCCCACGAATACTGAAAGACAATGGACTGTTGGGATCGATATTGACTGGTTTGGTGTTAGAATTTGGCGATGATGCCGATCCCATAATTCTGGATAAGAATTTGACTCATAGGTCACCAGTTCAATTTTTCATAGATATTATGCAATCTAATACTTCAGCGTCAACAGTAGGCATTGAAGGGGAAATGACTTTAATAAGTATGTTATTCGTAATTGCACTTTAATTAGAAGTTCTAGTTTCTAGGAAGTGATAAAGATGGCACGATACTAAGAACATAGTTCTGATAGAAATTCTACCGTGTACAAACATATCTACGAGCACAATCACCACATAGGCAGAAACAGTGTCGTCTTATTACATGAAATACGCAGGGCAAGAAAATGAACATTTTGGAGGACATTGAAATACAACATCTTTCAATACATTCCGACAGACTTAGTTGCCGCTACGGCATATCGCTCGCCCGTCGCTCACGACTAGGCGCCCGCTTTCCAGGCTAAGCGACCAATTGTCAGCAATTTAAAAAAGAAGATTTGAGGTATGGAAAAACTTACGAGTCTCGGGGATGAACAAATTATTCTTTTGGTACCAAATCACCCAAAAATGTACGTAGTAGGTTCCAAAACATTTCCGGCCTGACTACATTTTTAAAGTTGTAAAATGAAAACAATGATGTTATTTTTCAATATAATCATCCTCTATTGCAATACACTTTTCACATTTCTCATTTAATTTCTCTATGCATTTTAAAAAGTAATCTGATACATTATCGGCAAAATAGCTCATTACAGCGGCTTGCACTTCATCATCATCTTCAAATGTCCTTCCTCGAAGATCGACCTTCAGTTTGAAGCAAAGCTAGGAGCTAAATCTTGACTGTAGGGTGGATGGTCAATCTACTGGAAGCCACATTCGTTTACTGCAGCCTTCGCATTGTCGCAAAGAAGACAAACACAATGTGACAACACCTCAACAGATCGACCAGCACGAGGGTCATCAGCAATGCTCTCTCTGCCTAGACGAAACTGTTTAGACAATTCCATCACTGTGGAGTATGAAGGGGAAGCTTCACCCTAAACACCATTCAAGCGGATTTTGATTTCAACTGGCGCAATCCCTTATATTGCCAGGAACTGTATCACTGCACGATACTCGATTGTGTCCATTGCAGCACCGCAGCACGCAACGTGTTACTCAAACGAGTCACCGTTCGACCGAGGCGAGTAGCGCGTTGCCGTTTCTGTACTTATCTACAGACATATGTCGCTAGCTACCCTCTAAGGGATTTTAACCTGCTCGCTCGTATTCAAGGTCAGGTAATAACGAATAAACATTATTTGGAAAAAAATAAAAGAAGAATTTAATAAAATAAAACCAAGGTAGGCTCTTTGTTGCAAAAAGGTTTTACTTACTTCAGATTAGTTTTGCCATTACTGGCATCATCAGTGAATTCTGTAAAGGACATACAATTAATTATATATATTATACAAAAATCACAAAATGTTCGGGAGGACGAACTTACAGTCAGATTATTCGATCACAACCAACGTAATCAGTGCGAAATAGTAAATATTCATTTGATCGGAAGCGGTACACAAGTCAGAACTACAAAAAGTGCAGTCGTAAAAACAGAAACAATCAGAATTCAGCGGAGAAAATCTACAAGAACACACATATATTAATTCATGATCACAAATGTATCTGCAAAAAATTTGTAATCAAGAGATTCAAACACAGTTGGATGAAGTTACGGTTACGGAAGGAAACAAGCTAAAACCAAACTATGAACGGCATACGACGAGGTAACGAACTGTGTCAAGCGGCGGTCGGCGAGAGAAGGAAGAGCGTGAGTCAAAGCGCACACGCAAAGCAATCAGAAAGTGGTGCCAACACTGTATGTAAATGCAATCGCGTACTAAATAGTAAAAATGAAAAATCACCAAGCGACAACAACATCGAAGGGAGGCGCGAAGTACAAACCAATCTAACAACAATGATGAAAGTCATGATATGGTTAAGGGAGAAAACGTCAAAACTAAATATATGAGAATAGAGGTTTATATAGAAAATTCAACTGGTCGTTGATCAGATTATAGTTAGAGTCAGAGTTATGTCTGAAAATTTCAAATTGTTCCAGCAAATGGAGTTTATAGCCCTTGTTACATTTGTGACGTAGTTTAGCATTATCATAATCGATATTATGACCAGTTTCAATTCTGCGCTAAAATAAATTGCTCGTAGTTTTGGACTTGTGTTCAACAAGTCACGTTGCTAGTTTTCTCCCCGTTTGCCCTATATAAATATCATCACAATTCTTACAACACACCGAGTAAACAAACACCACTACTGTCGAAGTCAGATTTTAAGTGCTGACGCTACTTTGAAAGAACACCGCGAAGCTGAGTATGGTTTTTGAATTTGAATTTGAAATTTCTTTATTTTACTTTATATATATACATACACATCTACAATATATATATATATATATATATATATATATATATATATATATATATATATATATATATATATATATATATATATATATATATATATATATATATATATATATATATATATATATATATATATATATATATATATATATATATATATATATATATATATATATATATATATATATATATATATATATATATATATATATATATATAATTGAAAATGAATTATTAGCGGTGAAATCTAAACGGTAAAAATTATTCTCTCGGGCACACCCGCTATCTTAATTGCAACCGTAGACACGTGTTTCGGACTTGTTAGTCCTCGTCAGTACGGTATAGCCGAAGAGTAAGATGGAAACTCTAAGGAGAAGTAAACAAAACAAAAGGGACCTTAATCGGGGAGACTAATGTCACACAATTGATGCTTCGGTGGCAACATCCTCGGTATGGAGGACAAGAAGCCACGTCGCGTCGAGGTAACTAGTACACCCCAAGGTACACCTTTTAGCCCATGTATAATAATTGAAAATGAATTATTAGCGGTGAAATCTAAACGGTAAAAATTATTCTCTCGGGCACACCCGCTATCTTAATTGCAACCGTAGACACGTGTTTCGGACTTGTTAGTCCTCGTCAGTACGGTATAGCCGAAGAGTAAGATGGAAACTCTAAGAAGAAGTAAACAAAACAAAAGGGACCTTAATCGGGGAGACTAATGTCACACAATTGATGCTTCGGTGGCAACATCCTCGGTATGGAAGACAAGAAGCCACGTCGCGTCGAGGTAACTAGTACACCCCAGGGTACACCTTTTAGCCCATGTATAATAATTGAAAATGAATTATTAGCGGTGAAATCTAAACGGTAAAAATTATTCTCTCGGGCACACCCGCTATCTTAATTGCAACCGTAGACACGTGTTTCGGACTTGTTAGTCCTCGTCAGTTCGGTATAGCCGAAGAGTAAGATGGAAACTCTAAGGAGAAGTAAACAAAACAAAAGGGACCTTAATCGGGGAGACTAATGTCACACAATTGATGCTTCGGTGGCAACATCCTCGGTATGGAGGACAAGAAGCCACGTCGCGTCGAGGTAACTAGTACACCCCAGGGTACACCTTTTAGCCCATGTATAATAATTGAAAATGAATTATTAGCGGTGAAATCTAAACGGTAAAAATTATTCTCTCGGGCACACCCGCTATCTTAATTGCAACCGTAGACACGTGTTTCGGACTTGTTAGTCCTCGTCAGTACGGTATAGCCGAAGAGTAAGATGGAAACTCTAAGGAGAAGTAAACAAAACAAAAGGGACCTTAATCGGGGAGACTAATGTCACACAATTGATGCTTCGGTGGCAACATCCTCGGTATGGAGGACAAGAAGCCACGTCGCGTCGAGGTAACTAGTACATCCCAGGGTACACCTTTTAGCCCATGTATAATAATTGAAAATGAATTATTAGCGGTGAAATCTAAACGGTAAAAATTATTCTCTCGGGCACACCCGCTATCTTAATTGCAACCGTAGACACGTGTTTCGGACTTGTTAGTCCTCGTCAGTACGGTATAGCCGAAGAGTAAGATGGAAACTCTAAGGAGAAGTAAACAAAACAAAAGGGACCTTAATCGGGGAGACTAATGTCACACAATTGATGCTTCGGTGGCAACATCCTCGGTATGGAGGACAAGAAGCCACGTCGCGTCGAGGTAACTAGTACACCCCAGGGTACACCTTTTAGCCCATGTATAATAATTGAAAATGAATTATTAGCGGTGAAATCTAAACGGTAAAAATTATTCTCTCGGGCACACCCGCTATCTTAATTGCAACCGTAGATACGTGTTTCGGACTTGTTAGTCCTCGTCAGTACGGTATAGCCGAAGAGTAAGATGGAAACTCTAAGGAGAAGTAAACAAAACAAAAGGGACCTTAATCGGGGAGACTAATGTCACACAATTGATGCTTCGGTTGGCAACATCCTCGGTATGGAGGACAAGAAGCCACGTCGCGTCGAGGTAACTAGTACACCCCAGGGTACACCTTTTAGCCCATGTATAATAATTGAAAATGAATTATTAGCGGTGAAATATAAACAGTCAAAATTATTCTCTCGGGCACACCCGCTATCTTAATTGCAACCGTAGACACGTGTTTCGGACTTATTAGTCCTCGTCAGTACGGTATAGCCAAAGAGTAAGATGGAAACTCTAAGGAGAAGTAAACAAAACAAAAGGGACCTTAATCGGGGAGACTAATGTCACACAATTGATGCTTCGGTGGCAACATCCTCGGTATGGAGGACAAGAAGCCAGGTCGCGTCGAGGTAACTAGTACACCCCAGGGTACACCTTTTAGCCCATGTATAATAATTGAAAATGAATTATTAGCGGTGAAATCTAAACAGTAAAAATGATTCTCTCGGGCACACTCGCTATCTTAATTGCAACCGTAGACACGTGTTTCGGACTTATTAGTCCTCGTCAGTACGCTATAGCCAAAGAGTAAGATGGAAACTCTAAGGAGAAGTAAACAAAACAAAAGGGACCTTAATCGGGGAGACTAATGTCACACAATTGATGCTTCGGTGGCAACATCCTCGGTATGGAGGACAAGAAGCCAGGTCGCGTCGAGGTAACTAGTACACCCCAGGGTACACCTTTTAGCCCATGTATAATAATTGAAAATGAATTATTAGCGGTGAAATCTAAACAGTAAAAATGATTCTCTCGGGCACACCCGCTATCTTAATTGCAACCGTAGACACGTGTTTCGGACTTATTAGTCCTCGTCAGTACGCTATAGCCAAAGAGTAAGATGGAAACTCTAAGGAGAAGTAAACAAAACAAAAGGGACCTTAATCGGGGAGACTAATGTCATACAATTGATGCTTCGGTGGCAACATACTCGGTATGGAGGACAAGAAGTCACGTCGCGTCGAGGTAACTAGTACACCCCAGGGTGCACCTTTTAGCCCATGTATAATAATTGAAAATGAATTATTAGCGGTGAAACCTAAACAGTAAAAATGATTCTCTCGGGCATACCCGCTATCTTAATTGCAACCGTAGACACGTGTTTCGGACTTATTAGTCCTCGTCAGTACGGTATAGCCAAAGAGTAAGATGGAAACTCTAAGGAGAAGTAAACAAAACAAAAGGGACCTTAATCGGGGAGACTAATGTCACACAATTGATGCTTCGGTGGCAACATCCTCGGTATGGAGGACAAGTAACCCTGGGGTGTACTAGTTACCTCGACGCGACGTGGCTTCTTGTCCTCCATACCGAGGACGTTGCCACCGAAGCATCAATTGTGTGACATTAGTCTCCCCGATTAAGGTCCCTTTTGTTTTGTTTACTTCTCCTTAGAGTTTCCATCTTACTCTTTGGCTATACCGTACTGACGAGGACTAATAAGTCCGAAACACGTGTCTACGGTTGCAATTAAGATAGCGGGTGTGCCCGAGAAAATCATTTTTACTATTTAGATTTCACCGCTAATAATTCATTTTCAATTATTATACATGGGCTAAAAGGTGTACCCTGGGGTGTACTAGTTACCTCGACGCGACGTGGCTTCTTGTCCTCCATACCGAGGATGTTGCCACCGAAGCATCAATTGTGTGACATTAGTCTCCCCGATTAAGGTCCCGTTTGTTTTGTTTACTTCTCCTTAGAGTTTCCATCTTACTCTTTGGCTATACCGTACTGACGAGGACTAATAAGTCCGAAACACGTGTCTACGGTTGCAATTAAGATAGCGGGTGTGCCCGTGAGAATCATTTTTACTGTTTAGATTTCACCGCTAATAATTCATTTTCAATTATTATACATGAGCTAAAAGGTGTACCCTGGGGTGTACTAGTTACCTCGACGCGACCTGGCTTCTTGTCCTCCATACCGAGGATGTTGCCACCGAAGCATCAATTGTGTGACATTAGTCTCCCCGATTAAGGTCCCTTTTGTTTTGTTTACTTCTCCTTAGAGTTTCCATCTTACTCTTTGGCTATACCGTACTGACGAGGACTAATAAGTCCGAAACACGTGTCTACGGTTGCAATTAAGATAGCGGGTGTGCCCGAGAGAATCATTTTTACTGTTTAGATTTCACCGCTAATAATTCATTTTCAATTATTATACATGGGCTAAAAGGTGTACCCTGGGGTGTACTAGTTACCTCGACGCGACCTGGCTTCTTGTCCTCCATACCGAGGATGTTGCCACCGAAACATCAATTGTGTGACATTAGTCTCCCCGATTAAGGTCCCTTTTGTTTTGTTTACTTCTCCTTAGAGTTTCCATCTTACTCTTTGGCTATACCGTACTGACGAGGACTAATAAGTCCGAAACACGTGTCTACGGTTGCAATTAAGATAGCGGGTGTGCCCGAGAGAATCATTTTTACTGTTTAGATTTCACCGCTAATAATTCATTTTCAATTATATATATATATATATATATATATATATATATATATATATATATATATATATATATATATATATATATATATATATATATATATATATATATATATATATATATATATATATATATATATATATATATATATATATATATAAACGTCTGATAACTGTCTGTGATTTAAATGCAATTGGTTAACGGGAATTTAGACAGGTTTCAATAAAAAACTTCTTTTTACATCTGTCAAGCTTTCGGTGCGTTTATTTTATCACCTTCTTCAGGACCTACAAGTTTTAACAATAAAGTTAGTGTAATACAGATATTGTTAGTATTATTTGACTTACAATGTAAGCGAAGTTAGTATGGCTTAACAATTTCCATCGAACAATTACACTGTAGATACGCAAAACGAAGTGCGTCTTAAAAACTGACTGTGGAACTATGGTTATAATGCTGTGTGTGTGTACGAACGCCACGCGGAGACAGACTGGAGCGTCACCAATAGTAGTTTATTATTATTTCTAAGTTATTATTTCTAGAAAGCTTGACAGATGTAAAAAGAAGTTTTTTATTGAAACCTGTCTAAATTCCCGTTAACCAATTGCATATATATATATATATATATATATATATATATATATATATCTAGAGATCTATGATCGCAGATGTTGTGCCGGTCTTCTTCTGGAATGCGTACTGGCTATCACTGATTAACTTATATGTTTGTATGTGTTTGTCTAGTCGTGCTTTAATTATTGTTTCAGTAATTTTATTGAGTGCCGAAAGGATCGAATAGGTCTGTAGTTTGCTGGTGTGGTGGGGTCTCCTGATTTATGAATGGGAGTTATTATGGTCCGTTTGAGGTATTGGGGGTAGATTCCGCTTTTTATCATGTCGTTCGTAAGTCTTGTGATGACGGGTGTCAATTTTGTCTCGTTTTGTTTTAGAATATTGTTTGTAATTCTGTCAAATCCCGGTGCCTTGTTCTTTTTCAGTTTTTTTATTGTGTTCATTACTTCCTCTTCAGTGGTTTCCATGAAGTTAGACGGCGTTCTGTAATCCTGGCGACCTTCCTGGCACGTTTGTTTGTTGTTTCTTGTGTTTGCATTCCTGTGCTAGGTTATGTCCTATTTCGGAAAAGTATTTGTTGATTTCTTCAGCAATTTTGTTGTCTGAGGTTGCTAATGTTCCATCATCCCTCTTTATTTCTTGGATTGCTTTAGTTTTACCTAGACCAGCATTTGTTAGCTTGTTTACAATACGCCAGGTTTTTTGTCTATCGTATTGAGCAGTTTCAAGCTTAATCTTGTAGTAATTTCTTTTTATCGCTTTTATTTTGTCCTTTGCTAGTTTTTTTATTGTGTTATATGTTAGTTTTATTACGTCGTTTTCTATGTTCTTTCTATGCAGTTTATATAGTGTGTTCCTTTCTTTTATCAGTGTTGTAATTTCTTCGCTCATCCACTCACATTTTTTCGTCCTTTTAATTTTCCTGATCTGGTTATTTGATATTATTTTTTCCATCTCCCTAGAGAGGTCTTCAAAGTTCCGTATTTGTTTGTCTATCATCTCTTCTATGTCTACTCTTATTTTTCCATAGTCCGTTTGTTTGTGTTCGTAATATAAGTAGTTTCTTTTTTTCCGTTCTGTGAGTTCGACTATTAACGGGTAGTGGTCCGATATGTTAGATGGAGCTATCCTAAGATGTTTTATTTTGTGCTTGGCATTTGTCATAGCGTGGTCTAGGATTGTGGTATATTCATGGTGGTTGGTTCTGGTGTAGTGCTTTATTCCAGTTTTGTTGGTCAGTTTATAACCTGTTCATTTATTGTGGTCTTGTAGTATCTTGTTTCATTGGTTTGCTCCATTATATTTACGTTGAAGTCTCCAAGCACGATGTGGTCCTTCCTTCTATTTAATAATGTGGTCTGGAGTACATATTTTAAATCATTGTATGGTACATGTGGTGGTCTATAGACCGTGGTTATGGTTGTTCTAATAGATTCCAGGTATATTGACAATGTTTCTATGTGTTTGGTGGTAAGTTTATTTTTTATTGTATATTGTTGATCCGATCTTATAAAGATGGCTAGACCACCTCCCTTTTTTCCATCATGACGAGAATAGTATTCAGCATTGTAACCTTCTATGTTGTACAGGTGTTCGTTTATGTCTGAAAGCCAGTTTCTATGATAACAATCGCTATTAGGTACTTATTTAATGATGGAATCAGTTCGATTTCATCATATTTGTTTTTTATGCTTCGTACGTTGTGCATATACTTATATTGATTCCATGATAAATACATAATAATCTTTTTTTTCCTTTTTTTTTTTCTTTTTTTATTGCAATTGTTCTATGTACATTTGGGTTTTAATTCTTATTTTCGCGCTGTTTTTTGTTTTTCTTAGGTATACCTTGTTGACCTTTATCCATGCGTATTCGTATTTCTTTTCAAGTTTTGCCTCTCTGGCTTTGAAGGAAAGTGCATTGGCTTTCCAGGTCAGCTGTTCATTTATGTAGATGTTTTCGGTTCGTCCTTTTAGTGAGCAATCGCTTGTCGTTATAGCTTTTATTGCAGTTCGTGCTTTAAGAATGTTGACTTGTTGGTCTTTGGTTCTCAGTTGTACTATTATTGGACTTTTTTGCTTCCCTTCATCTCTCCGATTGGCATGAATGATTTCGGCTTCGTCAATATGAAGCTTCATGCCTTTGATTATTATCAACAACTTCCTTTGTGTTTTCTCGGCGGTCTTGAGTTTCGACGCCATTAATAATTAGGTTGTTGTTTATTTTATTCCTTTCTTCCCGATCTATAATATCTTCAAGTTCATCAACTCGTCGTTCCAGTTTTTCCCTTGCTTTAGTTTCTATCTTTATGTTTTCCTTTAGTTCCTTGTTTTCTTTTTGCATTTCGTCGAATTTCGCAGATAGGAAATCGAGGGCTTTACTCATTTCGGTATTTTCGTGTCTCATTTCTCGGAGTTCTTTTAGGCTACCGTTTTATAGGCGGATATTATATTGTACTGTCTGAAAATATTATTAAGTTTGAAGTTGTTATTGATGAAAGTGAAAGATCTAAAAAATAGGGTATCTAAAGGCGTAGGTTGAGGAGAATGTAATGGGTCAAGTTTGACAAGGACATTATGCAATGTTTTGTTAATTAATCTCTGTGGAAATTTAAATTTAATACGTTAGCTGACCTTAGGTGCTGGGGTTGTAATTATGTACTCTGATACCTATATAGAGAAAACTTTGGATTTCCTCATTAATAATAATATAGAAATTAAGAAATATCCCCTCCATAGCATCATACAGAAAACTAAATAAAAAATACCATAAACCTGTGTAAGGATACCCTCGAATTATAAGTATCCTATCCAAGTTGTTTTATGGTTGATGGAAATCATGTGCAAAATACATGCGCGCAAAGATCGGAAGAGTAGATCGTGTAAAAAATATCATTGCAAAATGGCATTATTTAATAGCGGTCAGAGTGGTGGTCAGAGAACGCTAAACATACATGTCTGACAAATATCACCAGCATTTATCTGTCGTCTCCTGGCAGCATATATAGTGAGAGGCTCTTTTCAGACGTATCATTTAAGAGGAAAAACAGAATAGTTTGCTATCGGTAAATGCTGAAAAAATTGGTTTCGTACAACTTACCACTTTTCTGTAAACTTGTCTGTAATGCATTATTACAGATTAAATAAAGTTTTAAGTAATATATGCGTTTTTTTATTATTTGGCATTCGGCCGAATACCGAATATTAAAAAAAGTAGCCGAATACTCAATAGTAGCCCAATATTCGCGGCATCTGTAGTACGTATACTAGTTGGTAGAGCTCAAGTGTCCAGTTCGAGTTTTTCACTCCGGGATACTAACGGTGACTTGTGGAGTCCTCCAGGGATCGCTGGTTTCACCGTTGCTCTTTTACTTCTTCGTCAATGATATGCAGGCAAACACATCGTTTTCACTAGCTTTATGCTCGGATGACACTAGCGCATGTGGGGGGGTGGTGGTATTGAGGATGTGAGGAATGCGATATGAGGAATGCGATACAGCATGGGGAAGCGTGTGGTCTGACTTAAATATAATAAGATCAAGATAAATGTTGAGAAGATAATTGGTGTGCTCTTTCCGGGATCAGGTAAGTTTGGTGTGGCAGTGGGACGGACGGCGTAAACGGCGGGAGTAACTACTGCCCCTTCCGAGTCGGTCCGAGTGCCTTAACATCGTCCACCATGTCCCCCGCCTCTGCCCGCGTGTCATCACTGGTCGTTGAAGGCGTGGGAGGCTAATTAAATTATTTTTTTGAGTTTTTCCACTTACAGGGGTGTGTTCGGGGCCCAACCTTTTTTTTAGACGGGGCATCTATTTTGGTCCACTGTTTTGGGGCTTCAGGGGCCTGTAACACAAACTCTAAAAAAATAATCCAAGTCGTTTTATGGTTGATGGAAATCATGTGCAAAATACATGCGCGCAAAGATCGGAAGAGTAGATCGTGTAAAAAATATCATTGCAAAATGGCATTATTTAATAGCGGTCAGAGTGGTGGTCAGAGAACGCTAAACATACATGTCTGACAAATATCACCAGCATTTATCTGTCGTCTCCTGGCAGCATATATATACAAGTACTACATATGTAGGAAAAAATCTACACTTGTAATAATTTCCGTAACACAACTGACAGGTATT
Source organism: Aphodius granarius (assembly GCA_963971325.1). Taxonomy (NCBI): domain Eukaryota; kingdom Metazoa; phylum Arthropoda; class Insecta; order Coleoptera; family Scarabaeidae; genus Aphodius; species Aphodius granarius. The sequence continues at coordinate 25,179,076 of OZ020224.1, read as the reverse complement.
ACAAGTCCATGATTCTAATTAAAGAGTGCTTTCTGTTGATACATATGTGTTGTAAAACATTTAGACAAGTATGATACAGTACATTAATGATATCACAACTAATTTTATTCCCTTATTCGCGTATTTTTTTGTTTTTAAGAGTACATATGTTACAAGTGTAGTAAATTTTACCCATAACTACAAGTCCCGTAACACAACTTATATGTAGCTACATATGTTTGTATGCGTCGCACTGTGGGGTATTTGCCTGATTTAGCGGGACAAAAGTCCATTTTGCGAAACCTGTCGCAGGTAAAAAAAAACAACTGGTTTAGCTAGTTGAATTGTTGACGAATACTGGACGACCCTTTTTCCCTTTCCTGCGGTACCTGTAGGGTACATTTATCAGTCCGAATCTGACAGTCTTAAGAGGTTCATATATTTATTCTTGGCGTTCTAGTGAATAGTGTACGGTACCAAGTGAATATTACATTTTTCATTATGGATTTTGCTAAAGCAGGTAAGTGACATTATATTTTCGTATTTTTCATCAATAACAACAATAATATTTAACTAGTTAGACTTTGTGTATTTTTGGGTCAATTTAACTAAAAAATCGAAGGTTTTTGTTGTACTTCCGGGTCCGTCCGAGTATTTCTCTTGATGTGAATCTACAGATGAAGACTTCACTTTTACAACTGTGAAAACCAAAATCGCGGAATCGCGTGAAAGTGGTTAAATTACACCGATCAAATTATTATAGTCATATACGTGACTTTTTTAAGTTCGTGTTTATTGTTAATATAATTTGTTTATTTCCTTTTAGGACCATCAGGAGTCAAAATAATGACGAAAAAAGAGTTATTTGATATCATGCAACAACAAAATGAACTCAATATAAATGAAAAGTTGGAATTCTTAGAAAATTTTTTGTTGAACTTTGAGCCCTACTCAGAAGAACAGAAAGTAGAAATTAAACATAAATTTTCTCATTTGAAGTTCGAAATGAAACATAGATGGGTAGCAGCACACAAGAAAGAAGAATACTTTTTAAAAAACAATCACGACTGGCTTCAGGGTACGTACGAGTTACCAAGAGTAGCTACGCGACCAGGACGGCCATCAAAGACGTTCGGAGAATCTTGTGAGCGAAGTAAAAGACGTAAAACAGAAAATCTACGTAGTTCTACAGGCTCGGATGAATTAATTTTTGCTACCCAAGTCCAGTTACAAACTGAAGGAAAAAGACAAGTTTCAAAAATATTGAAAGAAATTACTGTTTCTCCTACGCGAGCACATAAATACCAGCAGGCATACACAAAATCCATGCAAGGAGGTAAACCAATACAATTAACACCTATACAAGCATTGGCTATGTTTGTAGAAGCCGAACTTTCCAGAACTCAATATGAGGTCATCAGAGAAACAAATAAACAACTATATCCTTGTTATTCAATTCTACAAAGGGCCAAAAGGGAATGCTACCCAGGTAAAGGATACAATGTGACATCTACCTGCGCAGAAATAACATTACAGGAGGTAATAAATCATACCGTTACTCGATTGTTTACATATTTGGAAGAAGTTTTACAAACGTTAAGTGAAGAAGAGGGCAATTCTTTAATGATGATTTATAAGTGGGGTTGTGACGGATCACAGCAGGCACAATTCAAACAAAAGTTTGAGAATGATTCTGATTCCGATGCACATATATTTCTAAGCTCTTTTGTTCCACTTCAATTAATTTGCGATGTAAATGAAAAGCGGATCATCTGGCAGAATCCCATACCATCTTCGCCACGATATTGCCGACCTATCAGGATTAGATTCGTTAAAGAGTCTGTGGACATTACAAATGACGAAATTCAATATATAGAAAACTCAGCAGATCAATTAGAACCAACAAAAGTGATATTAGCACAAAGAACATATTTTGTCAAACACACCTTGACGCTTACAATGATTGACGCTAAAGTGTGTAATGCTGCAACTCAGACAAGATCTACGATGAGATGCTATGTATGTGGTGCGATATCAAAGGATTTCAATGATCTATCGAAAATGAAAGAAGTGAATGAAGAATCTCTAAGGTTCGGATTGTCTATTCTGCATGCACGAATTCGCTTTTTCGAAAGTTTACTCCACTTGGCTTATAAACTACCAGTAAAAAAGTGGCAACTACGAGAAGAAAGTGATAAGGACATCGTAAAACAAAGAAAGTCGGAAATCCAAAAAGCATTCAGAGATAAAATGGGGCTCATTGTAGATATACCTAAGCCTGGTTTCGGCAATACGAATGATGGAAACACTAGTAGGCGATTTTTTGCCAGTCCAGATTTGGCATCAGAAATAACAGGCTTAGATTACAACCTGATATATCGCATAAAAGTGATTTTGGAGACAATTTCTAGCGGACATCGGATCCATATCGATAAATTTAAAGAATTCACACTGGACACTGCAAAATTATATGTCGAATTGTATGGTTGGCATCCAATGACGCCGACCATGCACAAAATTTTAGTACATGGAGCAGTTATCGTGCAAACTGCTCTGCTTCCAATAGGGCAATTGTCTGAAGAGGCTCAAGAAGCACGAAATAAGAATTTTCGTGCATACCGGCAAAATTACGCAAGAAAGTCTTCAAGAGAAGCATGCAATCTAGATGTCCTAAATAGACTTCTGTTAACTTCTGATCCTGTTATAACAGGATTGAGACCGATACCTAAAAAACGAAGCAAACCATTTTCGAAAGAAACCATAGACATGCTTCTTCCACCTAAAGACTGCTCTATTCCGGACGAAGAACAGGAATGTGAAGAAGAAGAAGAAGAAAAAGAAGAAGAAGAACATTTTTCATCAGATGAAGAGCCATGGCTACCATCATCTCCGGAATAAATTTTATTACGACTATTATAATATATGTAACTATGTAATGTATAATATGTATATATAAAAAAATAATATAAAACTTCTTCTAAAAAGTAAGAAAAGTCTTTTTGTGATATTGAAACTCTTAATAACGGCAAATAAGTACATCCAGAGTCGATTAAACATCAAAAATAATTTTGTCCCGCTAAATCAGGCAAATACCCCACTGTGCGTCGGTTGCCATGCAACGGGTAGGCTGTTTGACGTTAGTTTTTTCCTTCCGTCAACCTGTGAACAATTACCGCTTAGCGCAATGACATCGCAACAAAGCAGAAAACTTCAAATTTTGTCTTTAATTAAAGACAATAAAGAAATTTTGTTAGGAGCGTTTAACGAAAAACTGACGAAGCAAGTAAAGATAAAGAAATGGCAAGACATTGCTGCTGTTGCAAAAAGTATATGCCTAATACCGCAAGACAAAAATTGGTTGTACCTTAGGGATACTTTGTGGCAAAACGGGAAACGTTGTGCCATTGTTTGTAAAGTTATCACTTATATTATGAAAAAGGTATTATAACTTTTTCTTTTTGTTTCAAACCCATAATAATATGACTACAATCGGGTTCGAAATAGAAATTATTCGAGTGCCGCGAGAAAGAGAGAATAGTTTGTGACAAGATAAAATAAATACATACATACAATTATTAGCTATTAACTTATTAGTTTGCAAAATTGCTTGGAGCTTTTAGATAATGTGCTTATTGTCAGTGACACATTTTACAACGATTTGTCTTAAAAAATATCACCGTAAATAGACTGCGTACGTTGCCAAAAGTAAGGTTAGGTTGTTTTTTGTGTACATGACTCTAAAAAAGCAATTTTTGAATTTTGGAAGCGTGAACGTTTTTTTTTTTCAGAACGATCAAAGATTATTATTTTTACAATATTAATCTATATATTTCAAAACAGTTTTAATAGTGTTTTCGAAACGTTATATAGGAATGCGTATTATATCACATCAAACATACACAACATATAAATATTATAGTATTTAAATTTCTTAGAAATTAAGTTAGTCGGTTATTAAGTAAACTAAACTAAATTTTCATTGTTCGGTATTTTGTACTCAGGGTGTTGTAAATTTTACGCTGTTTCAGCTGGTGCAAGAAAACGAACAATGAACATTTTGGACTTAATACAGTTTTGCTGTAGGATACGGAATGTTGATTGATTTAATTTAAATCGTTATTTTGCAAACCATGAATGTCGTAGTGGGTCCCGGGTGTAAGCGAAGGAACTAATGTGAAATATTATCAGCATTGCACAAATTGTTCTATACACTTATAACTGAACACCTTTAAATTATTGTTACTGCTTGCAATAGTTAAGTTTAAATCATATGCGGGTATTATAGAATTTTAATTATTTTAGCAAAAAATTGACAATGTCAAAAAACGGGTACTGTGGTATGGGTAAAATGTCGGAAATAGACAACTTTGTCATTGACATTATTGGCAAAGAATCGCCAATAGTTTGTGGTCTTGGGGTATCGGAATCGATGGCGGTCATAGCAGAAGACCATTCCATCCCATTAACGTCCAATGTGGAAAATCTAATAAATGAAAAGGAAACTGCGCATCATGGATAAATAAATCAAAGTAATTTCCCCATATGCTATTGTTTACACAAGTCACTAAAAACAACCAAAATAAAAAAATATATATGTATTTTTAATCAGATATAAATATATAAAATAATATACAAATTTGTGATTATAGATAAAAGGAAGCGGTCTAAGAACGATTTGGAACAAGACAGACCAACAATTCAAAGTAATGTAAACTTATTTCATATTTGCCAAAATACAATTATAGTAAAAACAAGGAGAGCTGCAAAGCGATTTCTGCTGTTGTTCTCGACATACGCTACAGATCTTGTCTGACCAATCACGCGTGTTAGAATGCAACACCCTTCTTTTCGTATATCTCTTTCGTAACCTTGTAAGCGATGAGTCATTTGCAGTTCTCCTAGTTTGTACTATAAAAATAATCAAATATGTAAGAAACAATAAAAAAAAACACATTTAAAATGTACGCTAATAAGATTTAAATAACAGACATACTATCACATATTAAATAATAAAATGAACGTATATTTGTGATTACAGATAAAAGGAAGCGATTTGTAGCCGATTTAGATGAAGATACCGCAAAAAATAAAAAACTAAAATTACAATTGGAACATTTAAAATTAATAAATTATAAAACAACTTTAGAAATATTAAAACTAGAACGAGAGTTAGAGTTGCCATTATCCAAAATAACACGCCAATTGGTACATGGGAGCAGTAGTGATAGCGAATAATGTTTAACATTTGCAACAACTAATAAATAAATATTCTAAAAATATACATTATGTACTAAAATTATTTTATAGTTTGTGTATGCAGGTATGTGTGTATGTGCTTGCCGAATAATTATTTTAAGTACATGAATGCAATAAAAAAAAACAAATCATGGATATCAAATAAAATTGACAACAGGAGATAAATTTGGAAAAAATCAGTATGGCAAAAATTTGTTCTTAAGAAAGTATAATATTTTAATTATAATATACTGGTTATTTTATTTACTTTTTATTGATACTAATTATGTACCAATTAATTCAGGTAAAGGTAACAATTGTTATTATCACAAAAATAGATTTTTTGACGCATTTTTACCAAACTCTATACATTACTGTCTATTTAGAGGAAGTAAAATATATGTAGTTAAATCTGGTTCAGTCGCATCTTGAACTTTATAACGTGTCGCGACAACGTGTTGTGTTTGTCACAACGCGTCGTTGTCAGTCCTGTCTCTTTCGATCACTGATTCATCCTCCTGTAATGATAACTTATATAAGTGAAATGATTAGGCAAATTAATTAAATTTTACCAAAATGGTCAATCAATTGCTGTAATCTAGCTTGAGCCTCTGGGGCAGGGGCCTCATCTGCTGGGTTACCTTCGGCTTCATTTTGTTCTTCTTGAAGATTGTCGTCTTCTCTATTGTTGTTGTTGTGTTCTATATTTTCTTCCCTAGCTATGTTACACAATGTTACGCAACATTTAAATATGTTTGCTGCAAAGGTGGGCTCAACTCTTAAATAATTCAGACATGGAAATTTTTCTTTTAGAATTCCAAACGCATTTTCGATGACTCTTCTTGTCTGTTTATGGGCCCTATTAAAATTGTTTTGTCCTGGCCCTTGGTTAGCAAAAATGGTGGGGATTAACCACGGCTTCAATGGATATGCAGAGTCGCCCAGGATCACTCCATTTGGATATGGTCTCCACCCATCTTCTATTCGTCTAAACAGAGTGCTGTTTCTTAATACTCTGGCATCATGTACACTTCCGGGCCAATTTGCGCTAGCATAATAAAATTTTAAATCAGGCCCGCAAACAGCCATGCAATTAATGGAATGTTTTCCATGCCTGTCCACAAACGCCGGTTCGTTTACTGATGGAGCATCAATATTTACTAGCGTCCCATCTACAGCACCACAAACCTCCGGAAACCCAGCAATTGCGTGAAATCCTTGGACTACGTTCAAGGTATTTTCCGGCCAAGCAACAACAGTGTCGAATTTTAGTCGATTTATCACATTCACGACATCACGCACACATCGACATACAGTCATTTTTGACACGCCGTGCATGTCGCAAATACCGTGATACTGGCCGCCATTACCAAGCCAATGCAGCGCTATCATTAGCTTTTGCTTGGGGGATAAACCATAAAAACGTGTGGTTGTGTTTTCGAGCTCCGGTCCGACATCCTCCAGCAAAGATTCGAACTGTGGTTTCTTCAGCCGAAACCTCTCAAGAAATTCGATGTCAGTTAATAAATCAAAATTGGTCCTAACCCTAAAGCGATAAACTGTTGGGAGCTGCGCATTTTCGCCGTCACTCTCAGAGTCGCTTGAAAACATGTTCTTTACACGAAACTAAAAACAATTAAAATAAAAATACTATACTCTACTTATATATTCGCTCCCTACCTTTAAACAAACCGAAATAAACCCCGCAAACAATAACCACCAACAAAAATAACAGTAACAAATAACAATAAAGAACACAACAGTAACAAAATAGTAATAACAACTCAACAATAGGTAACAACGAATAACAAACAAAAACACTGGAAGCTCAATGAAACATTTTCCGCACAAGTCGCTGAGAATCGCAAGACTAACCACACAAAGTGAACGTTGACGTACGATAAAATATGGCTGCCACTACCAACATAGTAGACATAAAATAACTGACCGAAGTTACTGTCTCTAATTGCTGCACAGAAAATAAAATAATACCGTCATAAATATTCATATTAGATTAGGATAAGTTTTGATTTATACATTATTGTTATTATTATAAATATACTCCTAGCGTAATTGAAGCGGAGTAAACGAGAAGTAAACGGACTATGTACAACGAGAAAAAAAAAACATGAGAGGTTGGGGTTAAAAATTGTTAGGTAGGGATTTTAAAAACAAGAAGTAAACATATTAAAATGAGGACAAGTAAGTAGTTGAGCTTGGGAATTGAAAGGGGATGAACTTTGAAGTAGGAATAGCGGTTACAATAATAAGCGCCGTTGTGGCGTTCGGAATTGAGTCATTTTTTATTTATTTGAAAAATAGAAATAGATAACAAAGTAAATATTGACAACATAAAAGTTGCTAAATACGAGGGTTGGCACAAAAAAAAGAGGCTATAAGTTATAGCAGGGGTAAAAATTAAAATAAGCAGTGGAACTTTAATACTTGAAAAGTATAAATTACATAAATTTACCACATATAGTGGGCACAAATGGGGTTTGGATGTTTAAAACTTAAAAGGGGTGAAAATTATGTCAAGTAAAATTTGGGTATCCGCACGTAAACTGTTCACTTTCGATACCTATACATCTAAAAACGCCTCTAAGAAATTCACTACATATGTAGCAAATCGCCATGGTAACCAAACAAACTTGTAAATCTGTCAAAGTTTGTGTTACAGAAATTTTTTACAAGTGTAATTATTCTATATTATATTTGCCTTGAAATCGTTCAAGTTGTTTGTTTTTGTTCAAACAAATTGTATAACTGACTGTCAATACTAACATTTGTAAATAACAGCATTTTTTAAACGCATTATTGGATTCCGGTATATATATATATTTGCGCCTTGGTCACAGACAAACTAGTTTGTCTGTGACCAAGGCGCAAATAGCGTCGAAACGTCAGAACCAAGAAAAATTTTAACATGTATGTCGTGAACGTCGATTTTTAAGTGTACGTGTTAAATGTTAAAGCCTTCATAAACCAAAAAAAAATAAACAATTTCTTTATGAAAGTGTTGTGTATTAATTATTGTAACAAGGCTAATCAATAGATTATTAATATATATATATATATATATATATATATATATATATATATATATATATATATATATATATATATATATATATATATATATATATATATATATATACGGCATATTATATTTTTCTACATATGTAGATATGTAGCTACAGGTGACGCGCTCTACATATGTAACATATGTTACATATGTAAGGTTGTGTTACAGGCCCCAGGTTAGTGACTTTGGTCCGCCTCCATAGTTTTTCCTCGGGTTAATTTTGGAGTACCCTCCACTGTGCCAATGGGGGTTGTTAGATACCTACAGTATATTTTGTTGAGTAGAGGTAACGGATATTACGCATGGATACTTTGATTTATCGATACCGGATATGTATTTTTTCACTTATTATATAGTACATGTATTATATACGCAGATGTCCACATTCTGACCAACCAATACAGTTGAGTTTACATACGACTACGACTACATTAAGTTATTCGGAGCTTCATCTATAATTCATAATATATAACAGGGGTTGTAACTGATGGGAACTTGTCGTGGCAAGTAGAGTTGGATGTGGTTATTAAACAAACTGCGATACGCTAACTATGCCTTGAGGCGACTAAGACCAGTGTGTGGCGTGTCCGTGCTGTTGACTGCGTATTACGGCGTATTTTGAATTCCGGACTAGGTAGGGTGTGTTGCTAGAGAGCGATATCTTCGAGTAAGCTACTGCTCCAGTAGAAGAAAACCTTAAGAACGATTTTGGGACTAGGAATGCGTAATTCTTCAGGAAGCATTTTGCCGCGTTGGGGTTCCCCAACATTTACCACATATATTGTTACGAAATAATTAAAAGTTATTAAATCACAATGGAAATTAGGACAGCAGACGAGTGTGCTGAGTCAACACATTCCGATGACAACTAGCGGAGGGCGTACCTCTAGATGCTGCAACGACTTGCAATGCAAATGACAACACATGACAAAAAATCTAAACATAACAAGCCACAGACGGGAGTAGTGAAGGATCATTCAGTAAGCAGTAGTTACCTGAAGTAGACATCGTTGTTATTGTGACACTTGCCACGGCAGGCCTTGGCTTCCCGTGTCCAGCATTCTAAATATGTAGCATCTCCTCTAACACCAGTGTGCATTTTATTATTCTCAATTTTAATTATTCAGTGAAGATTTGGGTTTCTGTTTTTGAAAGGTACGTAATGAAGTTAAAAATAAACACGCGTACCATCACGGAATTCGTAGACAAGGTTTCTACGTTACACGGTTTCAATGGTGCCCATGGCTTCTTCGGCAGTCTTTTGCTTTCAGCAAAAAAAAGCACACTTTACATTTTCGGCACCATTCCTTGAAGATATTTTGGTAACAAGACTAATAGAATCACTCTCTAACTTTCTCGGTTGTCTTTCGGATACCAATATGTCCTCCAGATGCGCCATAATGAATATGTCATAACACCTGTGGTATCTTCCTTGTGGGTATTAGAAGTTGCAATGTACGAGCCACACCGTCTTCACTTTCAAGTTTCCTTTTTAGTACACATTCTTCTATCAAATCAACCGTTAATCAAGTTTCGTGAAAGTGCTATTTTTAGATAGCCAATGAGTATTCCGGAAAGGTCAGACCTTTACGGGATACTTTCATTGATGCTATTTGCACACTAACATCAATGAAGACCTAATGAAAGTACTTCAAACATCAGTTTTGACAATGAACAAAAGAGATACTTCGTATTTGACGAGATGCAACTGAGTAAAGTTTTGCACTACAGCACCACGAAATATACCATTGTTGGCTTTGAGGAATACAATGCTGACATTTCTGTTCTTGTGGATAACGATGAAAATGGACTACCAAATTTGGAAAGAAATACTGACCACATCGTGCAGCAAAGTCGAGTTCTCAAATTAGTACAGCAAGAACTGCGTACTGCTGGAAATTTCCAAAATCGTGTTAGATTACCTCATTACCTCATCAGTCATCACAGATTACCACATTACCTCATCACCACAAGCATCTGGAAATATTTCTTAGAAATTGTTATGTATATAAATTTGTATGTGATGGTGCGCATGCGTTAACATTGTATGGAACGTACGTTCAGTTTGTATTATAACCAGTTGAGAAATAAATGTTGAATTGCGAAGACGTGTTTTATTAGAGAAGTTGTGGAGTAAGTATATTACAAGTGGCGACGAGCACAAAAACGAAGATATGGGAGAAGCAGCGAAAGCACTGGTGGGCCATCTACATGAATTTAAATTGGGTGTATCGGTCATATACAAAGCCAGGCTCAAAAATTATTTTACGGCAAATACCATCGAAGAACAAACCCGGAAACGGCCATCTTTTTGAACATGCTGGAGGAAGAGTCGTACAGGTTAATATTTAACGTACGGGTACCTACGGTACGAAATTAATGGAGCTGATGGATTCGTATTTTACATCGCAAAAACCCAGTTTGGCGGAAAGATAAGTTTTACGAGGCAAAAAGAGAAACCGGCGAGGCGATCAATGGATCGGCCGCACGCGTACGCAGTATGGTTTCAACGTACGAATTTAGTCCTCAACTAGAGATGTTTTTTAGAACATCTTGGTGAACGGTTTATAGTTTGCGGTGACTACACGCCAAACACGTGGACTGGGGATCAAGACTGACTACGACGAAAGGAAGAGAGCTCAGGAAAGCAATCCTAGAAAGGGGATGCCAATTCCATTCTAGAGGGAAACCAACATATATATTGGCCGACTGACCAGGACAAAATCCCAGACCTCCTGGACTTCTTCATTACAAGAAAAATCTCGCCAAACTTCATTGACATTGAAGAAAATTTTGACCTAGACTCTAATCATTTCGCTATAATAATGACTTTAAGGGAAAGGATAATTAAAAAGGAATATAATGCTACATTGACAAACAAAACCACAGACTGGGAAAGCTTTAAAATAGAGCTAGAACGCAGCATTCAGCTAAATATCCAGCAGACCAGTTGGACGCAGCAGCCGAGAAATTTGTCAACACCATCCAGAAAGCACCATGGAACAACACTAAAGAAATCTCCCATAGAACTATCGGAAATAATTACCCAATGGAGATCAGAGAATTGGTCAAACAAAAGAGACGATCTAGAAGAAGATGGCAGCAATCACGCGACCCAGCTGATATTTATTTAACAATCAATCCCAAATCAAGAAAATATTTAACAATCAATCCCAACAACTGAAACGCGAAATTCAGAAACTAAAAGAGGCATCATTAGAATCCTATTTGGCTAAACTTACTCCTGATAAAGAAACAGACTACTCGCTGTGGAAAGCAGTAAAAAAATACAAGAGACCAGTCACTCATGTTCAACCTATTAGACAAAAAGATGGCAACTGGGCAAGAGACAATAAGCAAAAAGCTGAAAGGTTTGCAGAACATCTAGCTGAAATATTTCAGCCAAACAACATTGATGCAGATATAGTGCTACAAGAAGATGGACCACGAAAAAGAAACCATCCCGCTTGTTACACCAAAGGAAGTTGCGAATGAAATCAAAACAAACTTAAATCCAAAAAAGGCACCTGGATACGATCTCATCACAGGTGAAGTCCTTAAACAGTTACCAAGGAAAGGTATTGTAATGCTTACATACCTAATAAATTCAGCATTCAGATTAAAATATGTCCCTGGCGTTTGGAAAGTTGCTGAAGTTATCATGATACCAAAACCAGGCAAGCCACCGAACGAAGCCACATCTTATCGACCAATATCGCTGCTACCAATCATATCAAAGCTCTTTGAAAAGTTACTTTTAAAAGAATGAGACCTATAATAGAGAGAAGAAAACTGATCCCAAATCACCAGTTTGGTTTTAGACAAAAGCACTTTACGATAGATCAAATTCATAGAATAACGAATGTGGTGGAAATATCATTAGAAGAAAAGCGTGTATGTTCAACAGCCTTCTTGGACGCGACACAAGCTTTTGATAAGGTTTGGCACAAGGGGTTAATATGGAAATTAAAGCGTATGCTACCTACTGAGTATGCTGAGCTAATAGCGTCATACATAACAGACAGACTATTCAGGGTCAAACAGATGGACGAATACTCAGCCTTAAAGGAAGTAAAAGCGGGAGCGCCCCAGGGCAGCATCCTGGGACCAATTCAATATTTACTGTATACGAGCGACTTGCCACCACTAGAGAGCGTAACAGCCACATTTGCAGATGACACGGCAATAATGGCGGTGGGATCAACCGTTGTAGAATCAACAAGAAAGCTTCAGTAGGCATGTAACCAAATGTACGAATGGACCAAAAGATGGAAGACCAAACTGAATGAATCAAAATCAGTCCATATCAACTTCTCTAACAAAAGGATAGATAGAGGATATACCTCCCATCATAATAAACAACACCATAGTTCCGTATGCAAATACTGCGAAGTATTTGGGTATGACCCTAGACACAAAACTAAGATGGTCAAGAAGAAAAGAGTCGAGCTTGGCCTCAAATATAGAGAACTTTATTGGCTCTTGGGAAGAAATTCTCAGTTGTTAATAAGGAATAAAGTATAAATTTACACACAAATGCTAAAACCTATTTGGCTGTACGGCATCCAACTCTGGAGTTGTGCCAAAAAGACAAATATTCAAGGCATCCAATCTTTCCAAAATAAAGTGCTAAGGAACATTGTTAACGCCCCCTGGTACATAAGGAACAGGGACCTGCACCACGATCTCGGTGTCCCAAACATCATCGACGAGATAAAAAGATTTGCTGCTAAGAATGAATCTCGCCTACATCATCACGTCAACGTAGAGGCCTTGCAGCTACAGGACAACCAGAACCTAGTGAGAAGACTGGAGTGAACTAAACCCTTCGAACTAGTGTAGTGTATAAAGCAGAGCACAGTGAGTGTAGTGACAGTGCCGTTAGTTTAGGACAAATAAATTAGTAGGACATCGTTGGATAACCTATTATGTAAAAGTAACCTAGTTTTAAGAAGTAATATCCAAATTGATAGTTAATCTGTTAGATTAGTTTCTTTTTGCTGTTTTGTTATATCCATTTTTTATTAAACATTAATTGGTTTTTTTAAATATTATTTTGTTGAAATAATTCATGGGGAGTAGCATGAATTCTACAATAAACTGTTTAATTATGTCGAAGTAAAAATAAATAAAACTAGTGTGGCGGTGTAATGGGTCGGAAACCCATTATTTATTTATTAAGATATGATCAAATTAAGCGAGATATTTGTAAGAACATTCGGGAATGTCAAAGGTTTTTGCTAGGGTTGAACATCTGGTTTAGGATTTGACCGCGTGTTATAAGTTAAGAATAAGAGGCCATTCTTACCTCCTACAGCGGGATAAATGTATTATTTCAATTCACATTACACACACATCACGTATTAGGACTGGATATTTTTTCAAGATTTGCTTATGTAAAAATGACATTAAAATTCAAATTATGCTTAATTATATAAAAATTTCGTACGCTACAAATTTAATAACACTAACATTGAATTAAAATAAGTTATACCTTGCTAATTGCTTTGTGTTACAGAGTTATGAATAATATTGATAATCGATTAACAGAACTACCGCACAAGTATCCCGCCCTGTGGGATAAAAGAACTTTGGCATACAGGAATAAACAAAAAAGGGAGGAAGCAATACAAGCTTTAGCCAAAACATTGAAATTCTCAAGTAAGAAAAAAATCTGGTCCACATTAGATTAAACTTTAAATTAAATTTATTTCAGCACCACTTGTATCGGAGAAGTATAGGTCCCTGTGGTACAAATTCCGCAGTCAAAAGCTGAGGATGCAGGGCCGAAGTGGTGCTTGGCAAAAACGAAGATGCCGACGAATGGCATCTATATGCAACACTATTTTTTTTGAATGATGTGTACACACAAGTATATATATCATCATACCATCACAATTATTCACCGGAGATTTATCAAATATTTTTTGATTTTATAAAACATAGTCAAACTACTCACAAATAATGAGGAGCCAAGAAGTCCTGCGGCTTCAAGTCTCAACCTGACAGTTGTGACATTGGACGGTTTCAACCACAGTTTAGCAGAAGATGACAACCGTAAGTATTTCGTAGTAGGCATGTAACCAAATGTACGAATGGACCAAAAGATGGAAGACCAAACTGAATGAATCAAAATCAGTCCATATCAACTTCACTAACAAAAGGATAGAGGATATACCTCCCATCATAATAAACAACACCATAGTTCCGTATGCAAATACTGCGAAGTATTTGGGTATGACCCTAGACACAAAACTAAGATGGTCAAGAAGAAAAGAGTCGAGCTTGGCCTCAAATATAGAGAACTTTATTGGCTCTTGGGAAGAAATTCTCAGTTGTTAATAAGGAATAAAGTATAAATTTACACACAAATGCTAAAACCTATTTGGCTGTACGGCATCCAACTCTGGAGTTGTGCCAAAAAGACAAATATTCAAGGCATCCAATCTTTCCAAAATAAAGTGCTAAGGAACATTGTTAACGCCCCCTGGTACATAAGGAACAGGGACCTGCACCACGATCTCGGTGTCCCAAACATCATCGACGAGATAAAAAGATTTGCTGCTAAGAATGAATCTCGCCTACATCATCACGTCAACGTAGAGGCCTTGCAGCTACAGGACAACCAGAACCTAGTGAGAAGACTGGAGTGAACTAAACCCTTCGAACTAGTGTAGTGTATAAAGCAGAGCACAGTGAGTGTAGTGACAGTGCCGTTAGTTTAGGACAAATAAATTAGTAGGACATCGTTGGATAACCTATTATGTAAAAGTAACCTAGTTTTAAGAAGTCATATCCAAATTGATAGGTAAACTGTTAGATTAGTTTCAATAAATACAGCCTTCAGTGCTTATTAAAAAAAAAAAAACTAGAGATGTGTTGCCGGGATAAGTTTATAATTGGTCTGCGAGGACGTCCAATTCTAAATCGGCTACTGGAAGAAAAACTTAGTCTAATATTCGAGGAGGTAGTCAAGAGGAAAACAAGATGGCGGCACAAGCGTACTTTGACATCCCTGGGATAAAGGAGAAGGTGCAGATGGTCACGAGGTCACGTGGGGAAGTAAGAAGTGATAGAACCGCGCAAAATTTCAAACGTGTTGCGGACACCCCGAAGCCATCATCATCCTGGGACATGAAAAGGAACGAGTCTAAATCACCTCGCATAGGAAGTCAAAGAAATGGAGGCTGTTTCGCACGTCGGAAGCTAGGACTAGTGATGGACATAATCGAGATATTTTAATAATCGATTATTTTTAATCGAGATATATTAATAATCGATTATATTAGTAGTACTAATTTAGTTGTTAAAATTAGTACTACTAATTTAGTAGTTAAAATTAGTAGTACTAATTTAGTAGTTAAAATTAGTAGTACTAATTCATCCGATTATTTTTGCAATATGCTACACGTGCTATGAGGCTAAACAACTGTGGCGCCACCACTGAACGCCGACAAAGGTTCATTTGCGCCACTTTGACGCTTTCGTTTGTTTATCAAAGGGTGTTTTTGTCAAGATCTTGCGAATAGTTATAGAGCGCTATCGAAACGTTTGAATTTTGATGATTTACTTGGGATTTTCTTTAGTAATTTAGTTCGGCATCGACGAATTGTACATCGACAGGAAGATGCTAAGACCGAATGCCCGACGGTCAGTTGTGAGGGAGTTAATTAAAAATATCTGGGGTGGCCCTCACCCAACTTTCGACTACATTGTTGACATTTAAATAAATGTCCGTAACATAATAATACTATATTATTAGATCATAACACAAGGCACCTCTCGATACAAATAACCATAATATTATACTGTCACGTATGTATCTGTGTTTTTCTGCGAGGTGTTTATTTATTCTTCGACAGCGGGCCGATAACGTAATGCGGACACATACAGTGAGCCATCCGTGAGCCCTCCATTACGACATAAACCGAAGGCGCCCGATAGGTATAAACTCTTATAGTGCCTAAACCGTTCATCCCATTGATCTGTAAATTTGTATACATATTTAAAGTCACTGCAGGATGAGATGGTGTCAGTTTGGTCCAAATCGGATGAGTACCTAAGAAAACGTATTTGACAACTGCCACTTCCGGTTGTCAGATTGTCACCAAAAACAATCCAGTTCGTCCCCCGGTAATTCTAAATATGTATGCCAAATTTCTGCCCGATCCGTAGTTCCGTTTGGGCGCTATCGTGTTCACGGACATACGTACACCGTACACACATACACACATACACACATACATTTTCCAGAAATCATTGCAATGGATTCAGGGGACCCCAAAACGCGTATTTCCGCTAAAATCTAAAATTTTTTTTTCCGTCGATTACAATACTTTCCTTCTAGGAGTCGGAAAGTAAAAAGTGCGGACTCGAAGACAGTGACGTGCCAATTATTTAAAAAACATTTGTATATTGTGGAACCACGACTAATTAAAAAAAAAAAACATTTAAAAAGAGTGCACCCTGTGCAATTTATGAACATAACAAATAAGGACGACGAATCACAACACGTAGATGGTAGGGTCGATGGAAGTACGGCGTCAAATGTGAGACAACCTGGACCAACCATCAAGGCAAAATGCACCAGATGCACAGTCCCAAGAAATACAGCTACTTCAAACTACAACTCAAATGGCTTCGTCAACATCGACAGCAAACCCTACGAAATGCAGTAAACAGTTGCGACTTGTTAGCGGAAAAACTGAGCTAACAAATGCTGAAAGAAAGGCGATCGACAACAGTCTTTCAGAACGGATTGTTTAGATTTCCAGCCACCCTCGTTGGTTGAAAATCCAGGTTTTGTAAAATATTCTGCAAAACATCAACCGCTTTACAACCTTCCAAGCCGAAAAGTACTCAGTACACAAATGATGGTCAATCTATACAGTTCCGTGTCAACTAATCTAAAACTATTTATAGCGAATGTGTCCCATCTTTCAGTGACGACCGATGTATGGTCATCAGACAGCAACAGAGCTTATATAACCGTTGCTGCTCATTTTGTTCATAATGATAAAATGCAGAATCCTATTCTAAGTACCAAAGGAATTCTCCTGTCCTCATACTGCAGTAAATCTGGCTAGCACTATGACCGATATTTTCAATCAGTAACGGTGCAAATGTGAAAGAAGCTGTAAAAGATTACCTTAAAAAACACACCATCCATGTATCGCGCATTCGTTAAATTTATGTGCTACGGACGCTATTAACGAGAATGTAGAACTTAAAGAAGTGTCCAACTAATGCTCTGCATTAGTTGGACATTTTAAGCTTAGCGCTAATGCCAGTGAACAACTAAAAGACATGCGGAGGCAGAGGGTTATTATGCTGGAGAGACTGCGAATGATAAAGGTGCCATTATCTGCTGTAATATCATTTCTACCAAATGCTCCAGAATTTGCCACAGGAACTAAAGATTTGGTAAAGGAAGTAGACTTTCTACTTTTTTGAAAAATGTCAATTTTCACTCAACTAAGTGATTTTTTTTACTATTTTTCCCAGAACGCACATAAACCACCCTCTCTCCTTGACCGCTTGACGTTGAGTTTCAGGACTTCCTGTATATTTACCTAAGTATATGGTTGTGAACTACTATACCGTAGTGATAATGCTTTGCATATGGGGGGTTATCTTTATTTGTATAAGGAAGCACTTTGTTTGCTTAAGTTTGACCAGTCATTTCTTGCTACTGTAATTTTAATTACTATGGGGAGCGAAATATAGCAGTTATGTATGCTGGATTCTTTAAGCTTACAAGTACAATTACTTTATGCAGTTGTCTTTTCTACATCCATACTAAAAATCAATTGTGTACCTGTATTTACAATTTTACAATACAAGTACGGATATCGTAAATCATTCCAGGACCTCATAACTGATTTATTTTCGCTTTAAAGAGCACATATATGGTAAAAAATGTTGATGTGGCATTTACATTTCCAAACTTAAATCAGAGACAATTATGATTCATAATAAATATATGTACATAATATAAAATATGTATGTGAGAGATATTATTTTTAAATATATATTTATTATATACATTTTTGTTTTTTATAGTGTTGCTCATTAATGTTTATTTAATAATAATAATAAATTATAATAACGTTGATCATTTGAAATTGTACAAACAAGGTATGTATAAATTTCAATTGTCCTATCACAAAGATATGAGTAAGAAGGCGTAAATCATAAAACGTGAAATATGAATTTAAAGAAATTTGTAGCATAGTGAATAGTACTTGCTGTTTTGTTATATCCATTTTTTATTAAACATTAATTGGTTTTTTTAAATATTATTTTGTTGAAATAATTCATGGGGAGTAGCATGAATTCTACAATAAACTGTTTAATTATGTCGAAGTAAAAATAAATAAAACTAGTGTGGCGGTGTAATGGGTCGGAAACCCATTATTTATTTATTAAGATATGATCAAATTAAGCGAGATATTTGTAAGAACATTCGGGAATGTCAAAGGTTTTTGCTAGGGTTGAACATCTGGTTTAGGATTTGACCGCGTGTTATAAGTTAAGAATAGGAGGCCATTCTTACCTCCTACAGCGGGATAAATGTATTATTTCAATTCACATTACACACACATCACGTATTAGGACTGGATATTTTTTCAAGATTTGCTTATGTAAAAATGACATTAAAATTCAAATTATGCTTAATTATATAAAAATTTCGTACGCTACAAATTTAATAACACTAACATTGAATTAAAATAAGTTATACCTTGCTAATTGCTTTGTGTTACAGAGTTATGAATAATATTGATAATCGATTAACAGAACTACCGCACAAGTATCCCGCCCTGTGGGATAAAAGAACTTTGGCATACAGGAATAAACAAAAAAGGGAGGAAGCAATACAAGCTTTAGCCAAAACATTGAAATTCTCAAGTAAGAAAAAAATCTGGTCCACATTAGATTAAACTTTAAATTAAATTTATTTCAGCACCACTTGTATCGGAGAAGTATAGGTCCCTGTGGTACAAATTCCGCAGTCAAAAGCTGAGGATGCAGGGCCGAAGTGGTGCTTGGCAAAAACGAAGATGCCGACGAATGGCATCTATATGCAACACTAATTTTTTTGAATGATGTGTACACACAAGTATATATATCATCATACCATCACAATTATTCACCGGAGATTTATCAAATATTTTTTGATTTTATAAAACATAGTCAAACTGCTCACAAATAATGAGGAGCCAAGAAGTCCTGCGGCTTCAAGTCTCAACCTGACAGTTGTGACATTGGACGGTTTCAACCACAGTTTAGCAGAAGATGACAACCGTAAGTATTTCGTGTTACCAAAACCATGACTAATTTATTAAAAAAAATATTGTTTTGTAAGGTTTTCAATATCTAATGTCTTAAAAAACACCATGGATTTGACTGATATTACATGTCAATAAGCGGCAAATACTCAGATTGTTGTTAGCATTTCCATCTTAAAATTACCCATACTTATATCGACGCTAGTTGTTTAGACGCTGTATTGAATTTTTGCAAAAATGTTACGTTAACTTCATAAATTATATCATCAATATATTTTTTAAATAATACTATAGGTACCATATTTGATTGAGTGAAGCAGAATGTTCTTCAACATGTGTCTTTGCAGTGCATAAACATTCCCACCAATATGTCAAGCACAACTTATATTACAACAGACTTGCTGCACTGCACAAATATCACTTAGAGAAATTGTTCTAATCATATTCAATTAAGAGTAAAAACTTAAAATATTTTTTCCTTTTTTTTCCAGAATCAATACACTACGAAGTATAAGCATGCAAATCGTTATATACATTGCACTGTTTTTTGCGTGATTTAGCAACATTCCGGAAGCTCAAAGGACATTTTGGAAGACGCTGCAGCAAACAACCACAAAAAAGGAAAGCTGATGACTGCCTTGAAAAGTTGGCGGGTGCTGCTGAACAGTGTCAAAAAAAATGCCGTTCAGAAGAAGACCCGATTACAAGATCCTTCGGGGAATATATGATAGCTACATTGAATTCACTTCCGGAAAATTTAAAAGACGACATTATTATTAATATTGGTAAAATTTTAAACAAAGTTATTAAGAAAAAACGAACGCAATAAAATTTATTTTGTTACAAAATGAAACAGATCCGGCAACATACAGTCAGTAATTAAAAACATGCGCTCAAGAGTAAAATTTGTAAATATCGGCTTGAATGTTGTTGGAATTCAACTATTCCTAAGAAAGTAATTAATGGTAGATATATTAACTGTTCCCGAGACAAGCGCGAGAGTTTTTATACGTTTCAAACATTTTGATTTGTTCAGCAGTGATAAAACTAGTTTGAAATTAATTTGAGAGAATAAACCAGATATGTTTCAATGGCAACTGCATTATAAATAGAAAGAACAGATTATTTTTATCATCTAAAAAACTAATTCCGAACTAGTCCTTGAGAACTGCACAAATCACAAATAATTAAAGAACTTGAAAAACAGTTAATTGATTAACTGACATACGTACATAAATGTTAATTATGATTACCTTACGATTGGCAATTACTCTAGTAACTAGTTATAACAATTATGCAAAATGCGGTACGCATCGGATCATACAGAAAATATCTGCGGTGGTCCTCACCCTACTTTCCGACTACATCGTTAGTACAATGAAATATCTAAACACTTTTGCAATTATTCAATTTAGTAAAGTCAGAGCCATCTCTGGACCCTACCTAACGTCAGTTTCTATGATAGAATACATCTGTCATACTGACATTTAGTGTCATGTCAGTGGCATTGACGTTTGTCAAAATCTGACAATTATTACATTCTTATTTCTATACAAAATATATTAAAATAATAGTGTCTTTATTGCAGAAAAAATAAACATCATACGAAATAAAGATTAACAAAAACAGGGCAAAGTTGAGAATATATTCTTCTCTTCCAATTAACCCTGCAATAAGAAAAATTAAAATAAAACTACCAAACAAAAAGAAAAATAATGTATTGGACAAAAATTACTTGGTATCTTGAATTACTTATAATAAAATAAACTTTAAACTGGTCGAAAGAGATCACATAAGAAATACCACGACTAGCTGGTGGACTGAGCAGTAAACAGCGCTTTCCACAATCTCTTCTTAAAATCCATCCAGAGGCAACTGTTTTAAGGAGTCAGGCCGCGGATTATACAAGTTTGGCAGCTTAAATGAGTAAGATCTTTCGTAAATAGCGGTTTTATGCATGGGGGTGTACTTGGGTGGCTTACTTCTAACATTAACAGATATTGTACACATATCGAGGAACGTGGGTGGTAGAAAACTAAGACGGTTAAGCATGCTCAACCATTCAACCTCACCCAATTTGTGAGATACAAGGTTCTCCCGCCTGAGACTAAAAATAAGTCGCAAACAAGAATTCTGCACTGTTTGAATTTGACTCGATGAGAATCGATCCAAGCACGAACCATACATTGTAGGATGAGGACCTGAGGACCAGAGCGTTACAGAGGTCGATCTTAGTTTTTTAGTTGATGTACTTGCGCGAGCTGTAAATCATTTTAAGAGCACCAAAAGGATTTCTGCACTTATTGGCAACGTGTTGTCTAAATCTATTTCAAGTCCCACATTTCGGGTGATTCCCCAACGTGCAAAATAAAATCTTGTACAACAGCCCCTCTCTCGGACCTCCCCCAAATAGCATCACCACCGACTCACGGGGGTTAATTCTAAGTAAATCATCATTAATTTTTGATTGTGCAACCGCGGTTTGACTATGAGGAAAGGAAAAATAAATGTGTGCATCATCCGCGTAGAAGTGCGAGCTACAATGTTTAAGGTATGAAGATAAATTATTAGTATAGATACAAAACAGCAGAGGATCCAAAATGGACCCTGGGGTATTCCAGACCGTAAAAACCCCGGCCGTGAACTACGATTGTCTATTTTTACTATTTGTCGTCTATCATGTAAGTAAATAATTAGATATTAAAGATAGCCCCTTCGAAAACCATACTGGAATTCAAGTAAAACATTATAATCATTAAGAAATTGCGTTATTTGACTTTCCATTATTTTTTCCAAAAGCTTGGAAACTACCGACAGAAAGCTTGTCTGAGGTCCCCGCAAATCTAATGCTTCGGCACTTTGGGGAGAGGGTCAGCACTGCCAATTTCCAACAGGATGGAAAAACAGAATTGACAAGGTAGTAGCTTAGTATGTGTGTTAAATAAGGCAAAGCAAAAGGACAGCAATAACAAATCATCATTCATTTTCAATAGGAAACCAGAAACCACAGCCTCATCAAGAGGTTGAAACGAAAATTCACCAGTAAAGTCAACTTTTTTGTTGTTATTATAAAACCTTAGCAAATCAATATCCGCGTCAACAACCCCGCTACCAGCATTCATTAATCAAGTACTCATTAATCTCATCCACATCCTGCAAATCAGGTGGCAAAGCACAACTTTTCGGTTTTAAAATTCCGATATTTCTCATTTCACTCCAAAGCTTCCTGCCCCCTGTACCATTCAATATTGCCGAGAAATAAGACTTCTTCTCCGCTGCAACAGTGCTAGTCGCGTATTTGCAGATCGATTTGTACTCTTGAAAATCGTTCACAGATTTATAAATTTTTTAATATTAGGTGTCAACCATGGTGCAGGTTTTTTTAGTGAATTTAGATGTGTTTATAGGAGCATGAACATCAAATACGCTCATGATTAGAGTATTAAAATAACTAACTTCGTATAGTAAGTAAAATGACAAACTGAACATACTAAAGTCCCTGTAGACCCGCACACTAGCGTTGGACGTTTTTTTGGAGTCCTCAGACGATATTCAATCAGCTCATGATCAGTCATACCATGAAGCGATTTCAAACCTCGAAAAGAAAAATCAGCTCCCGAGCACTCCGCGGCATCTATCAATGACTCAGAAATGAGAGTAATTCGCGTGGGTTGATCACAAATCTGCTTCCGGCCATATGCCTTCAACAAGTCCAAAAATGTAACCGCGCTCGAGGACCCAGTAAATTAATATTAATATCACCAGCACAGAAAAGCTTGTCGCATTGTGGAATACAAGCACTTAACGTTTCCTCAAAAGATTAAAAAACAGTCAGCCTTGGGTAGTCTATAAACGACTCCCACACAATAATTCAGGTTATTATATCTTCCCAAGCCTGCATCCGCTTACTATGATTTATTTTTTTTTTCCAAAAAATGGAATGGACATAAATTATACAAAATTTTCTCTACTATAGTTTATTATTTAACTATTTTGACGAAATTACAGAAATGGCGGCTAATTTGCAAAATCGTTGAAAAATGATAAGAGTAAACCTCGAGTTCCTTTGGGCCCTTTTGGACAATCGTTTCGATACCTTCAGTAGTTGCTCCGGAATCGTCGCCACAAAAAACGGGTACACACACACAGACATTTTTTGTACCTTGGTCAAAAATGTTCAGGGGGGTCAAAAAGACCTATTTCCGCTAAAATCTCAATTTTTTTTTCGACACGATTACAATACTTTGTCATACTACATATGATAAAGTAAAAAGAACTATTTATGGAGTTTTTGTAGCTTTTTCAATACCAGAACCCAAAACTGTATAAGATCTCCAATAAATACCCCTGTGCCCTTGGGAAGCCTCTTCGCTCGAAAAACGTTCGATTTAGATTTATAAGTCGAAAACTTAATTATTAATGAGCGAGTGACGTTTTCGCGCGCCAACTCGGTGGCAACGATCAAACTTACAGCAGCAAAGTTCAAATTCAATTTTTCGCGCATAACGTCCAAGCAAACAGATTCGGTGTCTTCCGTCTTCGTCGCACTTTTATACCAAACATACGAATAGTAGTACGCCAAAAATTGTACATATAATCTCTGAAATAAGCAAATGTTTGAACCGGAGACTATTTGAATTATCTCTTTATGGTGTCGGATCAAAAATAGTCATCTTTTTACTTCTTTCTTTGAAATAGTGTTCCATGACACCAGAGTGTATAAGAAGCAGTTGTATTATTTGGCGTTAATATAGAAATGTAGACGACGCAGAACGCGCAGCTAGCTAACTGTTGGAAAGCTCTTGCCATTGCATAGTTGTACGGCGCGGCAGGGCATAGATGTGCCCTATAAAACTTTGGGCTTAAATCGGCAGAGGTTCAATATTATCCGATTTTGCTGAAATTTTCAGATATTTGTTTCTACATCCAATGTAACAAATTTAGGGCTTCTCAAAAAATAAGTGGCAGCCTGGCGCATATCTTCATTATAATGTATGTTCTCAACTTGGGTTGGAGATGAATGTAAGTCGGTGGTATGAGCACACTCCTACTCCTGTCATGAGCAATGATCATATGACCGTAATATGCCAATCGCCAAAAAAGAAAATCTGTCCATCGAGATAAGCCCAATGGTGAGCATGAAGGTTATTGTCGTTCCGGTGATTGTGGGCTCATTAGGAGTAGTTTCTAAACATTTTGAGAGCCATGTGATGGAATTGCCATGTAAAATTTCACCATGGGCAATTCAGGAGATTGTTGTCGAGGGAAGTGCTAACCTCTTGAGGAGTGCATTATCGATTTAATATTATTTACTGACGCAATTTATATTAATTTCAGATATCTGTGCAGTCATCGTCACGAAGATAAAAATCTGGACTTCTTTTCGTCGTTCATCCTTCACGAAGACATGAATATTGTAGTTGTAGCAGTTTATATTGTGTAATTTATTTTCCACGATGGTGTGGCGGTTTTCTGCAGTTTTCCGACTTCTCCAACGAGAAAAACAGTCATCCTGCTAGTAAATTTTGTTTAAATATGCATTTGTATTCATTTGTCTTTTAGGTGCTAAATTGAAAAGCATTGAACCAGAGATAAAACTTTTGCTGAATCCTGATGCCATACATACTGCGGACCTGCTCTAATTCATGGACAACATATTCGACAGTGTGAACAGTTACAGCTTACATGATGTAAGAACAGTTCAGTCTGCACTGAAAGGTGGAAACCAACATGTAACATTTTGGAAAAAGGCAAAACGTGTGCGATACGCAAATCATGAAATACATCGGAGGATCTGCCAAAGTGATGTTCATTAAAAACTGGATTAAAACTTTAGACGGATTAGAACACATATGGGAGAATGTGTACAAAAATCATGACTTCCAGTACTTTCTACTTCGACACTTAAATCAAGTAGTGAAATATTTTTGGTTGCATTAGAAGTCATGGTTGCGGGAACAATAAACCAACTTGTGAGCAATTTATTAACCCCATTAAGGCATATATTGTTTGCAATGTTAATACCAAACTTGCCCTGGGTGCAATTGCGAAAACAACGATGTTCCAGGAAAGGGCTTAACTTAAATGTAAGGAATTAACTTAAATGTAAAATAATAATAAATGTACTACTGATAATATATTTTCGATCAAAAAACGTATGGAAAACCATATCTTAAAACGACTCCATGTTCCTAGCGTACGTTGGCGTTCTAAACTTGGCAAAATTGCAAAATTTCTAGTCTCATGATATGAGGATTAAGGCCCATATTAATAGACGCTTCTCAGCTTAGTAACTCAAGAGTATTGAGTAGTATGAGTCTTGAGTAGCCGTACGAATTAATAGTCGAATCTCAAGACGGGTTGTAGACGTTTCAACCAAGTAAGTCTTACGTGAGAGACATTTCGTGAAATCAGATCTCAATAGTCACATTTTGAGTAACAGCTGTCGTTACTCAAGAACGCACGTATTAATAGTCGCCAAACGGCATCCCAAGCAAGCCCCAGTATCAGGTAATGCACGATGGGACACGACTTGAGATCGGATTTGTGTTTGAGATCGACCTTTGACAAGTGACATAGGAAACATTACATACATATTTGAAGTACATACATATTTTGTGGTAAGTTCACGATATTTTTTCAAAATTGAATAATTGTAAAAGTGTTTAGACACTTCATTGTGTTAACTAACGATGTAGTCGGAAAGTAGGGTGAGGGTCGCCCCAGATATTTAATTAAATATTATTTGTGGTATTTTTACTTTCCGACTAGTACCCTAGAAGGAACGTATTGTAATCGACGGAAAATGTATGTATGTGTGTATGTATGTGATTGTGGCGTAGTGGCAGTGTCCGCCGCATACAAAATGGGTGTCATCTCCCCAAAAGAGTAAGTGCCAATCACCTTTTCTCTCAGCCCGAAGAAAAGGCGAATAAATTCCACACTATTTTCAGATACTATACCTCAAATTTTGCAGTTGGCTCAGAATCATTATATTACTTAACGCCCACAAGATATTCTTGTAAAACACATGTAAGTGATTTTTTTTCTAATTTTATCTTTTGGTCCGCCATTTTGAATTTTGCATTTTAAGTAACAAATTCAAATTCAGCATTTCTCAAAAGCCGTAAATACCAATTTTTACGCGATTATGACGGTAACTTATCGTTTCCCATTATATTCACAATTTTTTAGAAGACGCCGTAGTTACCTCCGAAAAAAGCATGAAGCCGAAGGAGGACGCTATAGGACTTTCAGTATATTGTTCAGGACGCTTAATATAAGGTCAGAAACGCATTTGAAATAAATTATTGCAAAATAATAAAAGTATGATTATTAGTATAATTATATTTTTTTAACGCCAACTAGCGGACTTAGGATAAATAAAACAGTATTTTTAAACATGGTATATTACCATTATTATTTCTTTTTACAGATTTCCAAGGCACCAGCCAAAAGGGCAAAAACGAAGGCAACAACCTCATGAGATGCTGCAGCAAAAATTAACGAAGAGTTGCACTGACGTATTAAAGAATTGTGGTGAAGAGTTTTGTTTCCACAAAACTTGCAACATTAAATGAAACCTAAATTGCAAAAATATTACATAGAGGTGATTAAATAACCCTTCTACTACCCCCCCTCTATTGCTACGAGGCGTGAATTTGACATGTATCGCTTTGAAGTGAGACAGACTTGGCTATAGTCCATTTAATAACTGGGAGGAATTTTTTAAATGTGTTACTAGGATGACCTCGCCCGTGATTGGCTAAATCGCAGACCCTAGTGTAAACCTGGCGTCTGATTTTATTCCTCCTAGTTATTAAATAGACTATACTTTTTAATGAATTGGAGAGAGATAGAGAATACTTGCCCGCATGAACAGTGGCGTGAACACATAACCCCATTCTTGGCATGGGTACCATTAGCTATTCATCGGCCTCCGTTTTCATGGAATACCTCCGTTTTCATACTTTCCTTCTAGGGTACTAGTCGGAAAGTAAATTAAAAATACCTAAATAATTTTTAATTAAAAATAACATTACCAGGATATGGTGCGGCAAGCCTAGTACGTTGTAATTTATACTCAAAAATTTATATTATCTACAAAGGCAAGTTATAAATGTGGTAAGAACTATTATATATGATATTAATTTCAAAAATTCGCCTTATTTGATGGATATCGACCATATCGATGATATATTCTTGCACAGGCATAATTTCCAGCAATAAAGCTGCCTATATTTTGAAATTTTGAAAATAAATGTTTAGATTTTGTTTAGAAAGTGGCAAAGAAATCTTAACCAGATTCTTCCAGCAATAGCAATAGCAAACGATTCAATTTTTGCAAAATTGGAATTTCCTGACCCAGTGGGATAGTAACAAACTTTCAACAACTTGTGAAATGGGAGTTCTTTTCCCCACACTGGTGAGAAATATTCAAGATATTGACAGCTAACGGAGATTATTAAAGAAACACAAAGTTTGACAATTTTGTAATACCCGATGATGTAATTGTATTTTGGCAAAACATTTCTAAAATAAAACTTGGAAATAACCAACAAAAATATCCTAATTTGACAACCTTAGTTGTCTTTAACTTGCTAAACCTGCCACATTCCAGTGCTAATGTAGAAAGGATATATTCGCAAATTAACCTCAGCTAAACACGAGAAAAAGATTGAAGAGCGATGCACTGGAAGGGTTATTATTTACAAAACAAGACCTGGGAATGGTGGAAAATGATATATTCCAGTGCATTGAGTGTTAAAAAGATTATGCACCCCTTTTCTGTACTTCTGTGCTGAGAATGTTTTTTAAGTTTAGTTGTCTATACATGTTTAAGGCTTATGTTAAAAACCTTAGCTTCAGCGGAAGAAAAGACAATTTCAAAATTTATCACGATTTTTCTGGTAGATCTTCAGGCTGGAACCAGCTACCGTAGTAGGTTGTAGATTGAGGGATGAGTTACCTTTTAGCATATGTTTCAATTCTTTACCTACAGCTTGTTGTTTTGCAAAGATGTTAAAGTCGACGCACTACTATATTGGCTGCTCCACTGAAAAAATCGAAGCATCGGTAAAAAGCCAATTTCCGGTGAAGGATCATAATGCGCTTGATAGGGTGTTGCTGCTGCGACATCCTGGCCAAATCGTAATCGTTGATAAAAATTTATCACCCCCAAAAATCTACGCTTTTTTTTTGCAGTCGTAGGTTGTGAAAATCTTTAAGACCAGATATACCGTCGTCCAGCGGGTTGGTACCAGATAATGTACCCTCGAAAGCAAGAAACGTGATAAAGGACTGATTTAAGTTACGCTGGTGTTCAGTGCGTGATAGTCATCGCATGATCCGTCTTCAACGGCGCCATATGCAGAAGTGATACCAAAGGACTCTCAGGAGCGTCTTGCAGTACCTTCTTATAACATGACGTCAAATTCCATCTCAGCCTGTTGCTGACGATCTGGTGTAAGACGACGTCGTCAACAGGAAATGGGGGGACTTGGAAGCGTCTTAATAAAATGGACAGTTTTATGGAGTACTTATTTTGGTGCTTCGGACGGACGTATGAGATGTGAAAATTCATTCAAAATGTGCAAATCATCGGGCGTGAATGCCCGAACGCTATATTGGTAGTAATTCTGTCGATGACTGTCAGCAAACTGTCCTATAGTCTGGTAATAATTCAAATGCGCCAAGAGATTGGACCCATTGATAGGTACTTACTCCACATCTTCCACGACCAAGTTCCATGCATGGTCCATGAGTGTTGATGCAATTATTGTTCCCAGTTTTAAGTTTATAGCTTTAGCTTTGCTACGTTTCGCTTTTGGGAACAGCAAATGTCAGTGTCGACCAGAAATTACAACTTGCTACTTCCATCAACAACAAATAAGCGGCTACTTGCAATACCATCCGATGCCGCTGCTATGAACTGATACTGGCGTTTCCAGAAGACTGAAAACTGCACGATGGTCTCTATTTTTTGCGTTGGGGTCAAACCGCCGATGATACCAGCCTATCCATGATCATCTCTTACATGTGACAAACTGCGGCCCCTTGATTTGTATTGATCGCGACGGCGGCATAATTCATTCTGAATTTGTTCCAACTTATTCGGCAAGAAATAATAATTTTTGACTCTAGTCAAAATGACATTTACTCAAAATGACCTTTAGTCAAAATGATATTTTGACATTGCGCAAACTGACGTCAGTGGAATCATGTGATGAACTTCAGTGCGGTTGTCATAATTCTATCGAAAGATCTGATCGCGCCTGAAGGATGGCTTGGGTGTGACTCGGAAGACGCTTCAACCAAAGTGTTTTTAACAAGCCCTCTTGAATGGAGCTTCCAGTAAGAGACTAATGCGCTTGGAAAATTGTGCGGGTAAGCTTTCGTCGAGTTCTTCCTCCACAATAAGCTGCCGAATGCGCTTCTCTTCCGCAGATGACTGCTGGATAATCAATTCCCGCTTGATCACGGTTAAGTTGACCGGATGAGGGTTTGAAATTATTTCTTCAACTTCGCTAAGGGAGCACATTTCTAGGTTTGCTACAGGCAAACTTTGTCTTTCGCTTCGAGTTGAGCGAACCACAAGGTCGATTTGTTTTGCCAGAACGGTGGCATATATTAACTGCAACCCTCGAAAAATGAGTGTTTGGCCCTGCAGCGGGAAGGTGGTCCAAAATCGCCCTGTTGCATTTCTTCTTTCGGGGTCACCAATGTAGTTAGAGGATAATATGAATTAGAACGCGATACAAAGCATATCAAATGAAGTTGACGTCTCTTATCCATATCTTTTTTTAGTTGTTAGCCGACAACTGAACTAATACCAGGCCACTTGGTCCAGCTCTATTGCCATAGCAAATTTGGACGTATGCAATACCTTAATCTCTCGATACATACCCGTTTATTGATCTAAAGCATACAATACCTCTAGGATTACTGTGACTCACTTATAAAGCGAACTACCCACCTAGCACAGACTACACAAAATTTATTCGGTTATACAAACCTTCTTGAGGCTTGGGAGAATTTAGTTAAGATTCAGCGGTGTTAAAGAGTTTACTCATAATATTTAATTTGGGCCCACTTTGATTTTTGCAATATGGATTTAAATAATATTAAGTTCATAACAAATAGTTCTCCATACCCATAACAAATAGTTCTCAGAAGTATGCAGAGAGATGTTTGGTGTCATTTTCACTCCTTATTAAAGTCTGGATGTGCTAACCAAAGGAAAAGCTTTCGATTGTGGCGTGAGAACTCAAATAAAAGAATGGAGTTATCACTCAACACTCTGGCTTCCCACAGGCGGTATATCCTAAATAGTTATAAGTTTTCAAATAATGATTTAGATAATATTAGGAGAGAAGAGCAGATTGCTTTAGATGTTGATAATAACCCAGTTAATGTTTTGACTGATGTATCTGATTTCTAAATGCATAATATACCCAGTGATTACATTTCTTCTGTTGTGGGTAATAAAAATGGCTTACCAAATTTGGAAGAAAATATTGACGTCGTGCAAGAAAGTCGATTAGTATAGGAAGAACTGCTTACTGCTGAATATTTCGACAATCGTGTTAGATTACCTCATTTGAGAGAATCTAAAGGTGCCGTTACACGGCCTGTGAATTGACGCGCAAGTGTGGAGTGACCAGGAGTGCCACGCCGATACGTATTTTTTGCAGAGTAGCCAGTTTCTTTATTTCACCATGTCCATTCCGGCGCGTTTGCTTTGAAGTGTGTAAAGTTTACCGCCAATCGACGGGAGATGCTATACTCGGCGTGTGGGGTTTCACCCTTGGAGTGTAAACTGTCACTCCACACATCGTGTAACTGGGTCTGCGTGACGAGTTTGGCGCGCAGTGTCAGGTCCCGTCGATTGGCGGTAAATTTTACACACTTCAAAGCAAACACGCCCCATTGAGACTAGACTGGCAGACATATTCAATCTATACGGCGCTATGTCGTTGCCCGTAAATGTTAAAAATTCAGTAGATATTTAGCTCTTCAAGTGACGATATGTCGTGGTCAACCGAAGGAATATCCGAATTTTTGAGCCTATACGAGCAAGAACCAATAATTTGGAATCCCAAGCATCATAATCACAAAGACAGAAATGCTGTGCATGATGCCTGGGTGCGAATCCAAAAAAACGTCAGTATCAACTGCACAATTAGCGAATTGAAAAAAAAAAGAATCACTTATGGGCACTTTCCGAAAATTAAACATGAAAGTAAAAGAAAGTATGAAGACAGGATCCAGTGCAGATGACGTCTTTAAGCCAGACTGGTTTGCTTACGAGCAAATGGCAAAATTCCTACAGTCGATATATACTCCGAGGAAAACAAGATATAAGTAACTCATTGATATAAGTAACTCATTTATTAAATATTAACATGACTTAAAAATACATAGGTATCTATTATTATACATATTATTTGTATCCAATAGTACATAATGGCCTTCCCTTGTAACTTTTAATTTAAATAAACCATATTAAAGACTAAAATAAAGTATAGTTTCAGAAATTTCAAAAACAGGCCTTTAACCCACTAAAAAGAATAAAAAGAAAAGGAAATCCTCAAGTGCCCCATGCCTTCTGTACTTGTAGTTTTAAATTGTTATTAATAATTAAATTAAACATAATGCAAATTGCAACTGTTCTTCCTCATTTTTTTCCTGCCATGGAACTGCTCCGCATGTCTGAAAATATTGTGCAAAGGCATCTCTAACATTTTTGGCGTCAATTCCCGCTTTTCTAGCCACTTTGCGAAGTGGAAACATTGAAGTGAGGTCGTCTTCTTCATTTCGCCACTTTCACCTTCCACTTTCAAATTCGCCATCTGTTTCGGTATCAAATGTACCCCTTGGTGAATATAATGGTCTTGACGTCTTACTTCTTCTCAAATAATTATGAAGTAAAACGCAAGTCATTACGACGTTTGTGGTCTTTTCTGGTGATAATAGTATTGGCTTTCTAAGTATCCTGAAAATAGCTGACATAATGCCGAACACATTTTCTATAATACGCCGAGCACGTGAGAGTCGATAGTTAAATATCCTCTCCTTGGTTCCTTTGTCATAAACACCAGCATAAGGCTTCATCATATTTGTTGTTAATGCGAATGCATCATCTGCCACAAACGTATAAGGTACAAGTTCATTTTGCTCGGGCAGTGGAGCATCTGGTGGAAGATTAAGTTCATTCTGGGAAAGTTTCTGAAAAAATGTTGAATTTCTGAAAACTCCTCCGTCGCTAATTCTACCCTGACATCCCACATCCACATAAGTGAAACAATAATTAGCATCCGCTACGCCTAATAGCACAATACTACAGGTGCCCTTATAGTTGTAAAATTCTGAGCCACTATGTTGCGGAGACTGAATTACAACATGTTTTCCGTCGATAGCGCCGAGACAATGAGGAAAATTCCAAACATTTCCAAATTCTTTTGCTATTTTCGTCCATTCTTCTGGAGTTGTAGGCATCTGCAAATTATAAAAATATATTGCCGTAGGTACTGAAAAAGGTGTAGTTTTCGTGCGTTGTTTTAAGTATTTTTTTTTTCTTATAACGGGTGACTACATTAAACAACCTAGTTTTGTTAATATTCTTAACAATATATGAAAATGGCAACCAGAAGGTTATCTCGAGCTGACCCGGTATATAAACAATATTTTTTTATATGGATGTGTGTTTTTTTTTAGGAACAATTACAAGAAATAGAATATGAAGACGAAACGCCTAGAAATGTGGAGCTATCAGAAAATAGTGCAGTTAAAGAAGTTTCAGAAAATCAAACTCCAACTACCTCAGACCTTAACAACTTTAAAACACCAACTACTATCAAAGTAACTACAAATAAAAAACGCAAACTTAGCATTGATGAAGACAAAAAACGTAAGGACGAAGCATATAATTTTTTAAAAAGTATGCGTGACAAGTCCGAAGAAGTGTAGCATGTCGGTGGCGTTGTATCTACAGAAAAAAAAACTAGATTACTGAATTTTTTTTCGATTGCTAACTTACTTTGATCGACTTTTGTTGTGCGACCCCATCCACCACCGTTTTCTATTCTTCTTTTTCATCGAATCACTGTCCAACAAAATATAACAAGCGGCTGCGCAACCGAGCATCCGTTTACGACGAACTGACATGTTGAAATGAACAAACTTGCCAATACGCAGGTCGTTTTATCGCGATTGCAAAAAGTACGCATCGGCGTGTCACTCCACACGCCGTGTAACGCCTAGATCCAGCCCGCCGCGCGAAACTCTTCGCGCCGACCCTGTTACACGGCGCGTGGCGCGACAGTTTACACTCCAGGCGTGGCACTTCACACGCCGTGTAACGGCACCTTAATAGGGTGAGAGCCACACGCAAATTCTGAGTTAGAAATATTTCTTAGAATAGAGCTGATATCACAATTTTTTATTCAAATAACTTGTTCTATGCATCTGCATATGTTATCAAAGATCGTAAACCCAAAATTGCTAACATAAAATAAGAGATTTTGGGAGAATAGATGGAAACGAAGATTTCAAACGAGTATTGAAAATTGGAGAAAAGATTGTGTTTTACTCAAAAACTCAAGTCGTAGAATTACAGGTGTTGGTATTGGGTCTTTTTCAGTTATAACCGTCGAATCATAAACTTACTTGCTAAGGATATTACTCTACGCGAACACACCCAGGAGGTTTTGAAGTTAACGTTTGAGTGAAGAGTGAATTTAGCACAAAATTTGGTGATGTTTTACGATTATTTCGTCAAAAACCTACAATTTTTTTTTTAAATATAGATCAAAAACCCTCAGGTATGTATACATTGTTAACTGACTTGAAAAAAATATATATTCTTTTTAGTTTTAAAATTTGTTGAGAACACCCCCTAAATTTGTTACATTGGATGCAAAAACGAATATCTGAAAATTTCAGGCAAATCGGATAATATTAACCCGTACCGACGTAAGCCCAAAGTTTTATAGGCACATCTATGTAGCTATGCCCTGCCGCACCGTACAACTATGTAATGACAAGAACTTTCTTCACAGTTAGCTAGCTGCACGTTCTGCTGCGACTACATTTCTATATTAACGCCAAATAATACAACTGCTTTTTATACAATTTCGTGGCATGGAACATGTACACTATTTCAAAGAAAGTACTAAAAAGAAGTACATTTCAATTACACAATTCAAACATTCTCAGGTACGAACATTTGCCTATTTCGAAGATTATATGTATAATTTTTGGATACGTACTAAGTTTTGCCCTCGTTTTTACTTACAAACATATCGAAAAACATCATTGTAATACATTTTGTACAGAAATAAGAATGTATTCTCATTTTATAAATTTATTTTTCTAAAACATATCTAACATTTTATTCAATATCTGTGTTAAAAAAATATTTTTTTACTATAGAAGAGTTATTGTAACATAACAATTATGTTTTCGAGGAGAAATTCCGACTGGAGTGATAAGACACATTCTTTAATTTTGTTAAATCAGTAAAACTTTGTGGAAATCGGCGCGAGTTAATATTATCCGATTTTGCTCAAATTTGCACAAGCTCTTTTTTAACCCCAAGGAATAAATTTGGGGGGAGTTTCAAAAATATATATCTTTTTATTTTTCCTTACGAATAAGTAGCACCTTAATTGGTGGTGTTATGTATTAAACATCAGAGTACAAACATTTTTTTTACGAGTCATTGGTTTACATTATGGCGATTTATTCCGCTGTTTATGTAGTGATGTTCGGTTAAACTTCTAGGACAAGTTTAAGCAAATGCACTGTATTCTTTCACTCAACTTATACATATCCAGAATTATTTCCAGTTTTGGAGTCATTAATTCTTTTTTTTTGCACGCTTTTTTATTACTGACTTTTCTTTCAACTATTCAATTACTCGTACGCTCTACTATATTCCCCTCTACTATATTACTAATTCATCTTCATTAACATAATCTGCGTAAATAATATCAAAAATGCTTACCAGAACCAGAGAACAAGATTTGCCACCCATTCTTTTCTTTGACTCCCATTCTGTTCTCTTTTGTTTATTCCGTTTTCAAGCCCTTTTAATTTTTTTATCCATGCAGATCTTAGATCCCGGACGACCATTCTTTCGTTAACGTTATAAAAACTGAGTGTTTTACTCAATTGGTATAGTTTCCAAGGTATGCTGAGATGCAATGCCAAACAAATCGTTGAATGTATCAAAAATAACAGCACCTCGCTGCCTGTAAACTGCTGAATCTTTATATTATTTACATCCTGATATTTCGTGTTTTATACTACAACACCGCTAGTTTGACTTCGCTAGTTTGAAGTATCAAAATTATTTGGCGTTGTATAGAAATGTATAACTGTGAAGAAAGCTCTTGTCGTTGCATAGTTGTACGGCGCGACAGGGCATGCCTATATAGGACGTGTCTATAAAACATTGGGCTTACGTTTTTACACCCAATGTAACAAATTTAGAGGGAGTTCTCAACAAAAAAAAATATAAGTTGCACCCTAATGTGGGCTATATGCAATGAGTTAAACGGAAAATCCAACAACAAAGCTGAATGTAAGATTCAGGAAACACCAGACTATGTAGCTAATAGTTTTAGTGAATACTTTAGGAATATTGTCCCAAAGCTAATGACAAAAAAAAACACTCATAAAAAAGAAAGTGAAATGTGATAATACAAAATAACCGCTCAATGTATCTGAGACCTTTCACAGGAGGTCGATTCTATAAATTTTAGGTGAGGTGAACACCACCTTGAAGGATTTGGCTAAGAAGGAAAATTTGAAGACGCTTGATTTTAGTTTAGAATTAATTTTTATTTTTTATCTTTATATTTTTTTGTGTAAATAAGTGTAGGTTAGGGATAATATGACTTTGTGCTGTTGATATTGCCCAATAACTCTAATATTTGTTCTCCCGCAGTGCACTTCAAACTACACCAATATTCATAACATTTGTGATTAAATTGAAGATTGGATGCACTAAACATGCATACACAATTTTTCAAGTGCACTGTCATGTGGCCTCTTACCAAACGATTTTTTACTTCAAATTGATTTTATTTTCTGAAAATAATTTTGGACATTGTAAAAATATCTTATGAAATGAACGTAACAATTTCATAAGTTTTCTTTCAAATTTATATGAACTATTAACATATTTCAACGTAAATCCATATACTTGTTGAAATGTCAATGGGGGCGTTCAGCCAGGCTTTGCTATACGTTAACGCTAGCGGATTTATGCTACCGCTTTCCGCTTCGTAGT
Source organism: Aphodius granarius (assembly GCA_963971325.1). Classification (NCBI taxonomy): domain Eukaryota; kingdom Metazoa; phylum Arthropoda; class Insecta; order Coleoptera; family Scarabaeidae; genus Aphodius; species Aphodius granarius. The sequence goes on along the minus strand of OZ020224.1, from coordinate 25,142,193 downwards.
AGCTGTCTTACTGTTACGTCCTAAAGATGCCTCTTGCAACAGAGTGCGAAACGTTGACTACTTTATCGTCGTTGACGAGGTTTTCTCCCGGAAATCTAGAACTTAGGGACTTGCGTCAGGTTTGACATTTCTGTAGCCCGTCGTCAAAAGGTTCTAAAGAAGATAATTATCGTCGAGCTCGTCCTCGAAAACAACAATTCTCCGGCAATCAATATGCGGAGCAAAATAAGTCCTCCAGTGAACAAAGTGTATCGAGAAAGCTAAACTATGCAGCAGCAGCATAAAGCAGATGTATCTGTCGATGCCAACCGTACGGTTTTTTACGGTTTTCTACGGACTTGCTTTAATGGTTATTTGCAGCGACAGTAAACAGGACATTAGTTTTGCGGAGTCTGGGCACAGGGGTTTGGGTTTTAAACTTGTGGTCCAGTGCAATTGTGGCAGGAAATTAACCAACTCCGGCCTCTTTATAAACAATGGGTGCGAAATAAATCGTAGAATCGTGTTTGTTATGAGACTCGGAATCGCTAGAGAAGGCATAAATATTTTCTGTGGTCTGATGAATATCGGGCATGGACTAAGTCACACTGCAGCAAGTACAGTCCGGGTGACTGGCATACCTCACGAGGTTACCCTGAAAACTGGCTTTCGGTCTACCCAATACCAGATTTCTGGGCTAACGGGTGACCACTGCCTTTAGTAGATGTGAGGGAGAGATACCAGGCATTCGGTGCTCGGCGGTGACTCATCAACCGTGCACTTTGGTAGTTGTACCAAAATGAGTACTTAACGATCTGACATAAGCGTAGCGAATATCCGAACAGGGATTAAGGCAAAGTACGGGTAAACGCTATAGACCACACGACGTTTACCCCTAAAACTGTCTTCAGGAGCTACCCTATCCCACGTATGTGGGCAATGTGATGCCGCCGACAGTAATGATATGTGGTAGAGTTCTCGGCCCAAGCGTGCTCGACGGTGAACCCATCTACCGTTGAAAGGGGAACCTTTCTAATACTGGGTACGAAAACGCGAATTCCGGAAGGTTTTCGACACGAGTACTTGAAGCAATTCAAGGCTGTGTGTCAGCATCACACTCTACGGTGGGACCCCTAAAACCACTCAGAGCTACCCTATACCATGGCACCCTATGCTGTGGGTCAATGTGGTGCTTTGCAGTATGTAAAGATATAAGAGTAGAGGTACGCGCGTAGAGCTGTGGCCTCGCCGGCGACTTATCCAACGGTATCGGAGGAATCCGATTAACACAAGTACCGAGGGGAAGGAGGGCCACCATGGCTTAGTAAGTACTAGAGTGGCGAACAAAGTTATGATAGTGGACTTGTGTTGTTCTGGGAAGACCTGCGTGTGATGGCACCCTTACGACCCCGGCTTAAACTGTCAGCCATGGCCTCTTTCACGTGGAGTAGGACTCTCGGGGGCAGATACGTTTCCTAGGTAGAGAGACTTGGAAGCGGAATACCGCAAGGTGGGCCAGCGAGACTTTCGGGCGTCGATCCATTTTCAATGCAGCAAGTACAGTGATATTGATATGTTATGTCAGAAAGCTGTTGAAGAAGAAAAAATCTTGAGTTCCAAAAATGAAAGACCATTATTGAATTTAAAAGTATCTGGTGATGGGACATGGAAAAAAATTCTCATACAAAACGCGACAACTAAACGGTTCAATAGAAATAGAATTTGTGTGTAGAATTTGTGACGTCGCACACTATCTGTATACCAGTGTTTTCCAACCTGTGGTCCGCGGATAAAACGCAAATTTAAAGCCAACATATGTAAACCTATGTAATTATTGCGGCTAAAAGGTTTTTGGGGGTCCGCGGACCAAGGTGCTGCTAGGGGTCCGTTGGTGTCCGCCTTTAGAAAAGGTTGGGAGGGCTGCTGTATAAAAATATCAACTGGACTTCCTAAAAGGACAATTCTAAAAACAGTAAAATGGGCCAAAAACAATCGCACTAACTAAAACTAAGTAAAGAAATAAAATACAAACGTAACAAAAAATCGCAGATTTTTTCAAATGACAGAAAAATTATGATAATTAATATAAACAAAAAAAAAACAAAGTGTAAAAATAATATCAGGGCCTTAGAACTTTACAAAAAAGAGATTTTAACATCGGAAAAAAATGAAATCGTAACTTTCCAACATACGAAACTTAAACGCACTTTTCTCGAAACTATGTCTTTAAAATCGGCGGGCAGAATAACGCAAAATATATTCAACCTATTGAAATAATTTTGTCAACAAGTTTAGATCATTTCATTTCTTCTGCGATGAACCTACTTGTTTTCTTTTTTTTTAACCAGTTGGTTCATTGTATTAGTAATTTAATAGTATTGACAAGAACAAAGATTTGTTTAAGTTGCATGAAACAATAACCTTCTAGGCTGCCCGCCAACGAACAACTACTGCGCCAATGCAATTTTTCCACGTGCAATTATTAACCTTAATAATTAGCAAAATAATTGTTATGTATTTTTTAAAATGTTAAACAAACATGAAATAAATTACATGATAAAATAAATTGTGCCTATGGCTAACGGCTTCTTCAAAGCAAAATCTAAAATCTTTTTTTTGGTGCGCTACATTCCCTTAAGCGTCTGGTTTATAGCATAAAAAATCGAATTTTTTTTGGAAATTGTCTTAAATGAATTTACAACTATCAGAAAATGTGGTCAAAAAAAATTACGTCAATATAGGGTTACAGCCTTCAGAATGCAACGCGGCGTAGCTCGCGGTGCGTCTCAATGTTAATGGTATGTTATTTTAGCGGGGAACGGTACCTTATGACCCAGTTGATACTAGCGCCATCTGTCGTAAGAGGAATATTATGGTCCTGTTACGACAGATGGCGCTATCTGCTTAACCTCACTGCGTGACAGTTCAAATTTGAAAATTGTAGCTTCTCGTGCTAAGCGGGATATATATATATATATATATATATATATATATATATATATATATATATATATATATATATATATATATATATATATATATATATATATATATGGTGACGTTGGTCTCCCTAATTAAGGTCCCTTTTGTTGAGTTCTCCATTGAGTTTCCATCCTTTCTCTTTGGCTATACCGCACTGACGAGGACTAATAAGTCCGAAACACGTGTCTACGGTTGCATTTAAGATAGCGGTTATGCCCAAAAAAAGATAATCCTTTTTACTATATTTATATTTAGATTTCACCGCAAACAATACCTCTTTTCCTTTATATTGTACCAGGGCTAAGGTTGCACCTCGGGGTGTACTTGTTGCCTCGGCGCGACGTTACTTCTTGTCCTCAAATCCGAGGATGTCGTGACTGAAGCTCCAAATGGTGACGTTGGTCTCCCTAATTAAGGTCCCTTTTGTTGAGTTCTCCATTGAGTTTCCATCCTTTCTCTTTGGCTATACCGTACTGACGAGGACTAATAAGTCCGAAACACGTGTCTACGGTTGCATTTAAGATAGCGGTTATGCCCAAAAAAAGATAATCCTTTTTACTATATTTATATTTAGATTTCACCGCAAACAATACCTCTTTTCCTTTATATTGTACCAGGGCTAAGGTTGCACCTCGGGGTGTACTTGTTGCCTCGGCGCGACGTTACTTCTTGTCCTCAAATCCGAGGATGTCGTGACTGAAGCTCCAAATGGTGACGTTGGTCTCCCTAATTAAGGTCCCTTTTGTTGAGTTCTCCATTGAGTTTCCATCCTTTCTCTTTGGCTATACCGTACTGACGAGGACTAATAAGTCCGAAACACGTGTCTACGGTTGCATTTAAGATAGCGGTTATGCCCAAAAAAAGATAATCCTTTTTACTATATTTATATTTAGATTTCACCGCAAACAATACCTCTTTTCCTTTATATTGTACCAGGGCTAAGGTTGCACCTCGGGGTGTACTTGTTGCCTCGGCGCGACGTTACTTCTTGTCCTCAAATCCGAGGATGTCGTGACTGAAGCTCCAAATGGTGACGTTGGTCTCCCTAATTACCTAATTAAGGTCCCTTTTGTTGAGTTCTCCATTGAGTTTCCATCCTTTCTCTTTGGCTATACCGTACTGACGAGGACTAATAAGTCCGAAACACGTGTCTACGGTTGCATTTAAGATAGCGGTTATGCCCAAAAAAAGATAATCCTTTTTACTATATTTATATATATATATATATATATATATATATATATATATATATATATATATATATATATATATATATATATATATATATATATATATATATATATATATATATATATATATATATATATATATATATATATATATATATATATATATATATATATATATATATATATATATTGTAAAATTATGTCTTCGTATCCAAAATCGACGGGTGGTAAATGCAGTCGTGCATCGAGGCCGCGAAAACGACAATTCTACGGCGAGAGATGTAGTCCAGTCATTACGTCGGAAAAAAACGGGTTAGAAATGCAAATGAACCGAGAAGGCTAAATTTTTGATATGACCTGGGGGGTGTCTATAAAAGCTTAACTTCAAATTGTCGACCAAGATTTCCTATGTGCATTTTCCACCATCTTGAAAAAAGGGTTAAATTCAGTTTTTTCCAATAACTCGGTTTTCTGTTGAGATACGATAATTTTGAATGAATACTTTTTTGTTACTTTTTTTACGCTGTACAATTTAGGTTCTATATTTTTTACCTATCTTTCATCGTTATTGAGATATCGATCGAAAAAGTCAAAATGTAAGGTAGTTAAATTTGTGTTTTGCTATTTTTCCAGTTGAGATACGATAATTTTGAATGAATACTTTTTTGTTGCTTTTTTTCACGCTCTACAATTTAGGTCCGATACATTTTTTACCGATTCCACCGCTTTGCAAAGTCAAAGTCAACAAATAAGTTGCATCACCTCTCACTACTACCACCAATAAGCGCAGTCCGCCAACCCATTTTCCGAACATATCTACAAGTACAAATGTGGCTCGGATTTTTCAAAGATCCTCAGGAATGGGGTTGGCGACAGACTAATAACGGGCTTGAAACAATTTGCAACACAACACACCTGAACTATTTGCCTGCATTGTAGTGGGCAAACACAGAGTCGACATTCTATTCAACGATGACGACGAGGACGATGATGATGATATTTCGACCATCCCAGCATCATTTTCTGCGGTTCGAGAGTCGCCCCAACTCGAAGAGTTAACCGAGGAAGAACTTCTTCAGCCATGACCATAGAAACGACGAAAAATATAAAAAATGGGGCCCTTAATTGTTGTTTTTTTTTTGCTACACAAAAAATTATTTGTTCAGTAAATTTCATGTGTTTGTTTCATAATTTGTCTGGTTTATTTATTTACTTTGTATCCCAATAATTCCCCGAACAACCTTTCATCCGTTTTGACGTGTGCATACAACAACCATGCGAGCGGCTAAATCCAAACGGGGCACGGACTTCCTGACTTTGCGGCGCGTTAGTGATCGTAATTTTGGTCGAAGGGAAAAAATAAAAAAAAACGAAGTAGTAGGTCTGAACATGCTCTAAGTTTCATAATAGACATTTTCTCGAAATCTATTGCAAGAAAAGAGAAAATAGCAAAAAACAAATTTCGCTGCCTTAAATTTTGATTTTTTGATCGATATCTCAATAATGATGAACGATAGGTAAAAAATGTATACCACCTAAATTGTAGAGTGTTAAAAAAGCAACAAAAAAGTATTCATTCAAAATTATCGAATGTCAACGGAGAACCGAGTTATTGTAAAAAACTAAATTTAACCCTTTATTCAAGATGGCGGAAAATGCACATAGGAAATCTTGGTCGACAATAATTGTCGACCAATTATTTGAAGTTAAGCTTTTCTAGAGCCCAGCCACGTCATATCAAAAATTCAGCAGTCAAAATTTTTTTCGGTTTGATTCATATCGAAGACAATTACATACAGTTAATAAAAAAGCTTGTTTTGTCTGCTTCAGGTAAAAATTGCAATCGCCAGGCTGTACGGCATGCGACGACCTCGGAAACGAGACCCCTATCCAACTGCTATCCATTTCATTACTTGGCACTAGTATTTTATTACCCAATATTTTTTCTTGTTTATTTCAAATACATATATAGATTATATAACTGAGAAAAAAAAATCAAAAAAAGATTATGTCATTTTCGGACTTCTAAACCAGACCCCCCCTTAACAATTAAGTTAGTTTTTAGAAGTGTATTTTTAGGCAATACATAAGTTTTGTTTGTTTGAAAGTCCTAATTTTTTATGTTCCATGTTTTTGTTGTTTTATACACTAATTCTGTCGGAACCTGAAGATGGTTTTTATTGCTATATTTTGTGTCCTTTGTAGTTTGTTTAACATATATAGTTATAAGTCTGCATACAGACGAGTTATTAGACAAATCAGGTAAAATAAAAAATTATTGCAAGTGTTATGATATATAAAATACATAGTAAGTTAAGATATTAGATGTAATTATTACATTTAAACCCATGTCAATTAAATTTGCAGTTGTTATTAGATCGAATTGGCAAAAATACAAAGACATGATGATTTAACCTGTTGCAAAATTCTGCGTACATCGGGTATTTCTCAGCAGTTAAGTCGTACATGCAACTTTTCTAGCAGCTGAATTTCATAAACACAACGTAGTTACCCTCAGTACAATTTGTTGACAATATATCAAGCCTATAAAAGCAAAAGTTATAAAAATGACAACACGTAAACGTGCGGAATTATCACAACGCGAGAGAGAAATCATAATAAATTTACATCGACAAGGAAAATCCTATTCAGCAATAGCAACATCCCTTAATAGAGCTCGCTCAACAATACAAAAAGTTTAATTTCACTACTTTTAAACAAAGTGTTATCAAGAGATTTCTCAGCCGTGAATCAACAGTAAGCAAACAAAGATCTGGTCGTCCAAGAAAAGTTACGAAATTGGAAGAAAAATTTATCGTGCGAACCGTCAATAAAGAACCCGGGTTAACATTGAGGGAACTGAAGAACCAAATAGAGGCGTCTTTTGGTACAATAGTTCATCGCTCCACCATCTCCAGAACGTTACATAGGGCCAAATATGCATCGGATGTAGCTGTAAGGAAGCCTTTTATTTCGGATGTGAATAAGAAAAAGATTAAAATTTGCAAAGGAATATCTAAACAGACCCCTGCCCTTCTGGAGGAATGTGTTATTCTCTGATGAGAGTAAAGTAAATATCTGTTAGAATGATGGCCGAAAATTAGTGTGGCGACGGTGTGGGGAACGTTATCCTCTTAAGAACATGCAGGGAACCGTTAAGCATGGGGGTGGAATTGTGCTTACATGGGGTTGAATGTCAGCGACTGGGCCTTGAAACTTCGCATTTATTCGTCAAATTATGGATAAATATCTATATCTGAATATCCTTAAAGATAATCTGAAGCAAAGTGCTGACAAGCTTGGTCTTTCGAATAACTTTTATTTCCAGCATGATAATGATCCCAAGCATACAGCCTATACTGTGGGTCAATGGATCGCTTATCATGTTCCACACGTTCTACAGACTCCACCTCAGTCCCCTGACCTAAACCCCATCGAACATCTATGGGCACACTTAAAACAAAAAATTCGAGCTCACGATATCCGCTCCAAGCAGCAGTTAGAGACAATTCTTGTCGAGGAATGGGGAAAAATATTACCTGCAGTTACTGAGAAATTAGTTTCTAGCATGCCCCGCCGTTTAAAAGCCATTATTGCTGCCAAAGGTGGAGCGACGAAATATTAAACTAAGATTTGTACCTTGGAAACTAGAATGTATTCAGATTTTTGCAACACCTATTTTACTTGTAAACGTTATTATTTTAACTATTTATGTACATTTTGGATGCAAATTGTTGTTAATGTAGTTGTTTGTGTTTAAATAAACCATTGTCACGAAATTCACTCGGCATTTATTACTTTAGGTTATTTAATTATTTTTTTGTTGATTTTGCATCTGTATGCAGACTTATGCAACTAACTGTACGCAGGTTAGTTTCTCCTGCATGGAATTAGGTATCTAATATGAAGTAGAATAAAGCTGTTATAGAGCAAATGTCTTGATTTTTTATTCAAACTATCTGCACACCGCTTTATTGCACCAATGATCGGAACAATTTTTTATAACCTCTGTTTCATGTAAGCAAGATCCCTTGTCATGTTTAGACCTAACCATTTATATGTTTGTACTTCTTTGAGTTTTACACTATCAAGATGTTAATATCACCACTTGGTTTGTTTTTTTGTTTGATAATCATGTATACAGTCTTTTCGTTGTTCACAGATAGCTTATTGTAGCACAGCCATGAATGATAAAGATTTTAGTCATCATTTGCTAATTTCTTAGCTCTTTTAAACATTTTGCTGACAAAACCAGAATTGTGTCATCTGCAAATACAAAGTATCTTGCGCTCAGTCCCAAATATTTGAGGTTATGTAGGTGCTAGGTTGGCTGTGTCCAGGAACAAGTCGAAGACTGTCTGGAGTGTTATCAGGGGAATACGTTGCCGGCTACGGGGGTGACTCGTGTTAGTCTGGTAGTGGACGGCAACGTGGTTGATGACCCCTATCGTGTGGCCGAAGTTTTCCGGGAAAGTTTCTCTGCGGTGCGAGAACTGCCTCCTCCTATTCCATCTGGGGTCGATTGCGATTGGGTACTGCTCAGTCAGTGTTCTTGTACCCCGCGGAGGTCAGTGAGATATCGAGTCTTCTCGCAGGATTGCAACCCAAGCATTCGTGCGGCTTGGATGGGGTCCCAACGTTTCTCTTGAGGAGTGCCGTATGTCTCGTGTCGGTGCTCACTATTTTGGTTAACTTGATGCTTACCAGTGGGGTTTGATGATCACCTGATCCGCTAAAGTTGGCTAGGATTTTGCCAGTCCATAAGGGTGGTGCAAAGGACGCTGTTGGCAGCTATCGCCTCATATCAGTCTTGTCTTGCTTCTCAAAAGTTTTTGCGAGGATAATATATGATAGGCTGTTGAGTTTTTTCATGGGACATAATATCATTTCTCCCAGCTAGTACGGCTTTCTACCTGGTTCCTCGTGCGAACGAGCACTTTTCGGTTCCCTCACGAGGATACTGACGTCGGTGGACGGCAGGTATTGTGTCGCCTCATATCAGTCTTGTCTTGCTTCTCAAAAGTTTTTGCGAGGATAATATATGATAGGCTGTTGAGTTTTTTCATGGGACATAATATCATTTCTCCGAGCTAGTACGGCTTTCTACCTGGTTCCTCGTGCGAACGAGCACTTTTCGGTTCCCTCACGAGGATACTGACGTCGGTGGACGGCAGGTATTGTGTCGCTGCTATTTTCTTTGATCTCTCAAAGGCGTTTGACACCGTGCCCCATGAGTTATTATTGTCAAAGCTCGAGCAGTATGATGTGGGGGGTTTAGCATTGAATCTTATCAGATCATATCTTAGGGACAGGCGGTACAGAGTATGTGTCGGCGAATCAGTGACCGCTCCTTCGTGCGGTTCCTCAGCTGGAGTACCACATGGGTCCATATTGGGGCCACTCTTGTTCCTTATATTTATGAATGACCTCATTGACGTATTTCCTGAAGGTGGACTTTTCCAATTTGTCGACACACCACACTGATAATTAGGAGTAGGAGTTCAGCAAACCTCTCAGTCGCCATCAGCGAGGCAATCGCTAAAATGTCTGACTGGTGTAGAGCCAATGGCATGGTCTTAAATTGTAGGAAGACTGCTCTTTTGCAATTTTTGTTGGAGGCACCAACAAAGTCAATGTTGGTTCGGACGGTGGACGGCACCAGTTAATGAGCGAGTTAAGTTCCTTGGAGTTTATCTGCAGTGCAATTTAAAATGGAATCATCATATCCACTACGTGCATACTAAGCTAAATGTCCTTTATTATACGTTTTATAAACTTAAGGGGGTTGTTGATCTGCAATCTCTTAGAACCTACTATCTGGCTTCTGTTGAGTCCATATTGAGCTATAGGATCATATTATGGAGTTCATCTCCTGATGTGATCTCTCTTTTCAGACTTCAAAAGAGGTCTGTTAGGTGCATGCTGGGCCTCTCGTATCGAGAATCGTGCAGGTCGCACTTTAAGACTAACATGATACTTACCTTGCCGGCGCTATATGTGTATCGACTGGTATCTTTCTGTAGGGATAATGCGGATAGGTTTGTGCGTAATGGTGATATCTCTGCATCGATGCAAACGCGGAATAACTCTCTTTTGGTCTGCCCTCGGCACACCTCATCCGTATTTGAAAGGGGACCGTACTATATAATGGTGAAAACTTTTAATGTACTTCCAGCTGATATAAAGAATGCACGAACTACATCGATCTTCAAGAGAAGGTTAAAAGGATTTTTGATCGATAAAGTTTATTATAGTGTTGAAGAATACTTGGTTGAGATGGGTTCACGAAATTAATAGCGGTAGGATATTCATTCACACGTGTATTGTAGAATAACTCAAATTCTGTAATTAAATTGACAGATGTCTGTGATAGATCCAGCGACAAATAAATATTATTATTATTATTATTATATACAATAAATATTGCAGAGGTCCAAGCACCGATCCCTGCGCAACGCCAACACTAATACCCGTTTGCACCGTTTGTATTAAGAATGGCTTAAGTATGAGATCGTACTTATGTCATCGATTTTGTTTGCACCGTCACATACCCATTACCTAACTACAGTTAAGAACGACTTAACTTAAGCATAGAAAATCGACGGCTTAAAGCCGGCGCAAATATAAGCTTAGTTGTGATTGGTTGATTGTGACACACAGTGTACATCGTCGTTTTAAGAAGTGTCAAGACAGTACTTATATGTGTCAATTTATCATGCTATTAAACGATTTTATGAGCTTGTAATGTAAATTTACTGTTTTATTGTGTATTAGAAATAATGGTTTCATTTTGATCTTTCTTTTTGCCGAAATTTTTGTAGTTATAAAAGTAATTCAACTTTGCCGCCACATTAAAAATTTGACAAGTGACGCAAAACTGTTGATTTTAGAACCAAGTATTTCCCAATATTACTAGAACTTTACAGTGTTGCCAACGTCAGAAACCCTTAAGTAATGCTTAGGTTAGGTAAGGCTGACATGCAGATGGTGTAAATGATGCCTGACATAAATTGGGCATAAAGATAAGCTGTTCTTACATTTAAGTCATTCTTAATAAATACGGTGCAAACGGGCATTACTTCCTTTTTTTCACTCTTTGATTTGTTCAGTTCTGTATAGTGATTTCGGCCCATAGAGTATGTCTGAAGGAGTCAATGCGAGAATTCGTTCCTTCCTCATTAATTTTTTTTTCAACATAAGCCTTTAATTTTCTCCGTAAGTTGTTCACCTCATTCTTCAATTTTAATTTTTTGGATGCCTTCAGTATCCCAGTTTTCTACCAATTTCCATCTTTTATAGAGACTATCTCTTTGTTTGATTTTTTCGATAAATTCTGCATTTATCCAGTAGTTGTTACTATGTAGTTGTATGTTGTGCTCTGTTATGCATTCAGTTTTTGCTTCTGCTATTATTTCTGATGACTTGTTAAATGATGTGATTTCGTTTTGTTGTAGTCTTTGTTGTACGGTTTCTTTCCATTTTTGTGTGTGCAATTTTGATTTATTAATATAGTCTTTAGTGTTTTTGGTAACTCTTTTGTTTAGCTTTATATACATGATTTTATGATCTGATATTATATGATCTGCGAGACTGATCTTGCAGTTCAAGCCTTCACTTGTTAACACATGATCCAATATGGTAGCTGTGGTATCAGTTTTCCTTGTGGCATTCTCAATTGTAAGAATATTTTGTATTTTAAAGCCATTCATTTCAACCATATTCTTATACTCTTCAACTGCATCAGATTTACAAAGTAAATTTAGATTTATGTCTCCAATAATAACACAGGGTGCTTTTTGAGCTTCCATGATACTGTCTGTACGAATGACATGGCTTGGCTTTTAGGAGGTCTGTATATTGCTACAAAGGTGCGGTTTATCTGGACTTACTACGTTGCAATCATTTGCTCTTATTTTTGAGATGTCTTTAATCTTATAGTCTACACTTTTCTTGACAAACAAGCACACCCCTCCACCTCTTGAGTCTCTACAATGATGCACATCCCTGTAGTTAGGTAGACTAAAGTATCTCATCTTGATAGAGCCATTTCTCCTTTTAATTTTTTCATTTTTTTAAGAACATTGATTTTTGTATTGACTTCGGGTAATTTCACAAGAATAGGTCTATCTTTTGTTTTATTCTATAACACTTACTTTCAGGTATATCTATCGCAATTGTTCGAAATACTTACTGTATAACATTCTTTATGTTTTCGTTTTCTTGGTCAGGAATGCCTGTCACTATAATATTATTTTGGCGTTCTTTTTATTCTTGAATGTTTGCTTTTTGCACTAGAGCTTGCAGCCTTTGATTCAATGATATGTTTTAAGTAGTTTTTCAGTGATTAACTTCTGGTCTTCAAATGAGTCCGACATATACTGAACCGAATCTTTAAGCTCCTACATATCTTTGTGTAGTGCATCTTGGAATGGTTTGAAGGTGTCCTTAAAAATTTGTTTCACAATCCTTTCCAGCTTTTCATCATCAATTGCTTTCCTTTTTCGGCCCATAACCTCATTTTTTTCGCGTGGTTTGCAGTAAATCACTTGATTTGCTTTATTTACCACTTTCGCCTGTGACGCACAACTAGGGTGGTAGTATGAGCCACAAACTTCACACTCTACTCCTTTTTTTGCAGCGTTTGCATTTTCTTCCATTTTCTTACTGATACAAAAATATGTTTGTCTACTATCGACTCAACCTTGCATAACAACAGATGTATCATCGACATATAACACAACATCAACATCTGACATAAAAGACGGAAGGTCGGGGCTCCCTGCGGAGCCCCGACACTCGTGGTAGCCACGTATGATTGTCCACCCTCCATGACTACTCTTAACCGTCTGTCGATCAAAAAAGAGTGCAGCCAACTTAGCAGAGCAGCAACATAAATTTTTTTCATTCAGACCATCGTACACGTATTGAACAAACTGAACGGTGGCAGTCTCTATCGATCTTCCGCTGAAATCATGCTGCCAATCGGTCAAGACACCATAGACCTCCACGAAATCTACCAATCGTGTGCTGACTACAGACTCAATTATCTTCGAAAAAAACGCAGTACCGGTTTCGTCTCAAAACCAGGGGCATCATCAGCAAAATCTGTAATTTATAAATGTTCTTAGAAGCTAAATAGTAACAGATAATGAAACTTACAGTCAAAAAATTACAAAGTATAAGAGATCGACCGCATGGAACCAAAATATGTCACGGAGAAAAAATCCGGACGATGTGGTAACATGAAGAAACAAACGGTGGCACTGGATTCATATAAATGTACACTGAATGTAAAAGGAAATAGAAGTTAATATAGCTAAACAACATTTGCGAGATTTACAATACGTAAAAGACGACAGCTGTACCAGCTAGTCAGACAGGAAACGAACAGTGAAATGAGAAAACATGGTCGAGGTGCTGTGCAAAAGTCACCAAATAAAACAAGCGTGTCAAAGTAAAAATAACCAAACATATTCACCAAATTTTAAAATGTCACATTTATTACACTTTAAAAAATGAAATAAATCAAAGGATTCGAAGTTGTCGGTATGAAAATGCAAAAAACCGAAAGGACAGAGATCAAGAGCTCCAGTGGATCTAAATCACATAGTAAAAAATAAAAAAACGGAACGGGCAGACGGAGAGGCACCGAAAATATATGTGAAAAGCGGTTTGTATACAAATTTAAACTGGTCATTAAGCAAATTATGAGTTGACAGTTTACTTAACTTTGACCTTTGACCAAGATTTGCCAACGGGCATGAACGTTTCTAGTTTCTAGCCAATCTTGAACCACATTGAAAAGAACTTCATTCTTCATTCCTTTAACCCTTATAATCAATATATACACAAATGGGGCCATTACGTTGATGATGTCTTCTGTTTATGGCTAGGTACATCAACAATCTACATCCTTCTTTAAATTTCACTAATGAGCATAAAAGTAACTGCAAACTTAATTTTCTGGATTTTAACCATCACTACATTTGACAATTACTTATCTTTCAACATTTTTAGAAAACCCACTTCAGTCTCTAACATTATCCCATTTGATTCTTTCCACACACTTTCCCACCGCTTGTCTGCTACCCGTTTTTACATTTACAGAGCTTTAACATATCCACTTAATTATCATAATAAAATTTCTAAACTTAACTACATAAATAATATTGCCATATATAATGGTTTTCCGCAGACAGTAATTAATAAACTTTTGAATAATATTATTAAAAAGATAGACCCTCTTTACATCCGTAACAATTCAAACCTCGATTGTACTCCACTTTATAGATCTTTCCATAATACCCTTAACAATCACAATTTTACCAAAGTTTTAAAAAACTATAATATAATATAATAACATTTTTTCTGAACAACTTCAAAGTCATATCCCTTATCTGCATAAGAGTGGTGTATATTCATGGTGTTGTTCTGGTTGCAGTGCTATATATGTCGGACAAACGGGTAGAAGGATAGAGAGGCGTCTAAGAGAACACAACACACAACACACTTCAAATATTCATAAATACAAACTTGAATCTGGTCATGTTTTTGATACTGATAATGCTAAACTTTTACATACGTGTTGAAAAAGGCTTCCGAATAGACCTTTTAGAACAATACGAGATCTGTAAACATGATCAGAACCTTCAATATAATTTGCTTTATGACCAGTCAATTTGTATACAAACCGCTTTTCTCATATATTTTATAATAGGTGACCTTCGGTGCCTCCAAGTTTCCACATTGCTTGGGTTCAGTAGACGGCATGCATGGAGTTATACAAAGCCCGGTTCATAGTGAAACTGAATATTTTAATTACAAGAAAACGTTTAGCATTGTTCTGTTGGCATTAGTGGATAGCCAATATAGATTTACATTTGCAGATATAGGAAGTCAACGAGAATTAGTGGTGTTTTGAACTCATTATTATGGCAAAGAATAAAGACCAAGCGTCTGCCACTTTCTTTTTATCTTTGTGGTTTACGTCCTTCGAATTCCATATGCACGATTCACTTTGATATGCCTCTAGATAGACTTCGTAGTTTGACCAACTATTTATAGTCAGCACGTGGTGGCATACAGAGCAGCGTAACAACAACCGTTCGGCGCCAGCTCGTGAGCGACACTAAACACCCGCCAACGTGTAAATACGTCGCAAGCGCTTGCCGCAAGCTTCTTTTGATCTTTGTTCAAAAGCGGACCAGCCCGGATTGGCGACAAGCTCACCAAAGCTCACGCAACCCAAGCCAAACACCCTGTTCACTCGCTTGTGTTTGTGGACGTTTGCCAACCCTCGGCAAGCTGTAAAGGGGACATTTGATACTCCGTCTAACCTTTTTGACGGAGTGATCACTTTTATATCTTGACGCACCCGTGCTGACGTTGCGTACCGCTCAGACTTAACGGCCACAGGTTCGGTGAACGTCGTCCTGCTTGGTAAACGGCTTAAACTTTAGCGTTTGGTGACGTTTGGACGTTGAGGTTAGGTTAAGTGAGGGTAGGTACATACTGTTCTAGGACGTGATTAACTGTCTTTTAATAGTGTTTGGCCAAACGACAATTGAATGCGTGTTTTGGGGTTGTTGCGGTTTTATTTACAGGAGCGCGATAAGGTGCTTGATTGTACCTTTACAACATTATTCTTGCTTATTTTTGCATACTATTAATATTTAACATTGTCTTGATGGCCAACTATTGAATAAAGCTTAGCTTGGCTTTACGTTCTTGGTTTTTATTGTTCTCTGTTATGTTGTGATACATCATCTTACTCTTGTAAGCTAGTATAATCCTAGTGGTTTAGCCTGCGTGGCGCCCATACTTCTATATCTGGTAATTTGATAACAATCCACGACCACCTCCGTTGGCCGGCTGCAGCACCCTAGGACTATTGAAGGCACACAGGTTTAACATTTGCCGCTACTGGTTGTCAGATTGTCACCAAAAACAATCCAGTTCGTCCCCTGGCAATTCTAAATATAATTTCAGCCCGATCCGTTGTACCGTTTGGACGCTATCGTGTTCACAGACATAAATACATACATACATACACACATACATACATACATACATACATACATACATACATACATACATACATACATACATACATACACACACACATACATACATACATTTTCCAGAAATTATTGCAATCGATTCAGGGGACCCCAAATCGCGTATATCCACTGAAATTCCGATTTTTTTCCGTCGATTACAATACGTTCCTTATAAGGTACTAGTCGGAAAGTAAAAAAGGGATCGATCCAGATCTCATGAAAATAGATCGATTTTTTTACAGAATGTGAACTGCATCGCAACATGACTATCTGAAAGGCAGGTCTACCAACACAGCATCAACACAGCAATTTGTCAATTTACGCAATCTTTAGTCCAGTACCTTGAACAAAACCTAACAGAGCAGCCATTTTTATAGAGTTAGCGACGGGCTATGACTGTTATATGCAATGACTAGAGAGGACGACTGATTCGAGCAAATTCTCCCGCGCAACGCTTTGTTGCTATGACGTCACGCGGCAGCTTACATCGTTCGATACGTTCTATCTTTGCACTCGTAGAGCTTGGATTCTTTTGCAAATTATCTGTGTTGTGTGTGCCTATTATGGCATCTATTTTATTGCATCTGGTTTTTAAGGATTAAAATCTTTTTAGTCATAAAATACAACATTCCTGCCCTAAAACAAGTTCATTTATGATTGGGACTACCTGTTTTATTGTATCTGTTGAGTAGTACAACATGCTGTCCATTACAGTTAATCAAGTGTTCTATCACTATGTATGTCAAGTCATGGTCAAGTCTGACTGTCTATGTTTTTTGTACAGTAATGTTGCATGTGAAGTATGTATTCTAATATACTGTTTTGGCCACACTGCGTTTCACTGAAGTATCCTCGCAACAGGTTATGAGTCCAGTAAACGTGAGAAGGTGTGAAGATTTACTGGTTTCAAAAGTGGCAGTATTGGTATTGTGACAGTCGGTTAAGCAACTGAACCATGGGCATTTATCTTGTATATATAAAACGTTGCTCATGCGCTACCCCCGCGTGTAGTACGACTATGGACGTTGACGGCGCTATTTTACAGATTTCTATTTTAAGTTAGTCTACTTTACCGACTCTTACACGCTCTATTCACGTCATAAATGTGCCATGCGCGGTGCGGGGTTATGTTTTAAAGCTTGTTTTAGCCTGTGATTATTTGTGTGAGTATTGAAAAACATTTATTCGTAACATTAAGGTGTGCGATATCCAATCAATCACCACACCACCATTTTTGGAATGAGGCAGTTCAGGTTCTAAGGACCATCAAATTCCAAAAACCTGGGAACAAGAAGTTTGTATCGCCATCAGTGCAAAAGTGGATATTCACAATACATGACTTTCAAGTGCTGTGGAAGAAGCTACAGGGAGTGGGGTTTAAATTTTTATTGGCAAGAAATTTAAACCAGGACCCATTAGAAAATTTCTTTGGGTGCATTAGGCTACAAGGGGCAAGAAACATTAATCCAACTTGAACCGGTTTTAAAAACAGTTTTAAGACCCTTGTAGTCAATAATTTCACCTCGGCTCCCTCTCCTGGTGCAAATTGTGAAGAAGAATACTCGGAAGCCGCCTTGTCAAGGTTAACTTCATTTATTTTTGATGACGGTCAGAATAATGCCACTGAAGAGAAAATTGAGGACGTCTGTAGCAACACTTTGATGAATGTGAAGTTCGCAGAAAAAGGGAACATTGCCATAAGAGCGCATGCCTATATTGCAAGCTATCAACATCTTAAAAACTGTGAGATGCACACAGTGCAAGCAGGAGCTGCTAACCGATGATATTGTGTCTCATAATGAGTTCATCGAATTCAGAGCATATAGCCCGAAGGCACTATTGCGACCAAATACCAATTTTGTTAAATTATTTGGGGCTTGTGTGGATATTGTACACACAAGCCTTCCATAAAGAAGGACATTTTACATCAAATTAACATGTGCAGTACGATATCAAATTTTAGTTGTACTAACCATAATTTGTTTAAATTATTGACAAATAAATTTGTAACATTTTATCTTCAAACGTGGATTAAAAACATTAATAATATACTTAAAGGGACGGACTCAACGAACAAAAAGCTGCATTAAAATGCAATAAAATTAGGTCACGAAAAATTAAAATTAGGGTTAATAAACAATTGCAATGATTTTTATTTTATTTTTGGAATAATAATTTTTTGTTTCTAGAGTTATTTTAATTATTTAAATTTTTAGTTTTGTATTTGTAGTAGTTGTGTTTATAGTTTTGTATTTAGTTTAGTAATATCTTAGTTATATTGGTTTATTTTATTCTTTTAATTACATTGTTTGTATTTATCTTTTAATTAATATATGTTTATATATACATATTCAAATTATAATAGATAGTTATTTTCTTGTCTTTCATAATGTTTCTTATAGAATATTATCTCTCTAAACTTTTAACTTTACTGTTTAAATGTACTGCATTTGCACCTTAAATGTGATAAAATACGCTGAATGTTTGAACAGTAAAAATAAATGTTTTGGGAAATAACATTCTGTAGAGAACGTACCATCCATCCATTTTAAGGTAGATTTAAATTTGAAAAAGGGCGGGAAAGGAGATTCGTAAAACTGCGCCACCTAACGACGACTGTAGTTGAACTAAAATTAAATACACGAAAAATACGCGGAGTGGGACATCTATATTAGTATTTATGTACTTTATCTATGAACTGAACTCTCAGAAGAAAAATGTCAAATAGGGCAGCTCTTTCAATTTGTGTGGACGAACTGGTAGGGTGCGAAATATAATCAACTACAACCCCCAGACTGAGGGTGAGGGGTGTCGGTTGGTCAGCCGAGCGGATGCTGTTTATTAGATGTTATTTAATAAAAATGGTATACAGAGTGGTGGGCGGGCTAGCTGATGCAGGCTTTGCTGTTAATGCCCAAGCTTGTAACAAAAGAAAAGGTACTTACCGTTTCAAAATAAAACTTAATATTTGTTCACTAAGGTAATTAATGAAAACAACCAAATCTTTAACAATAGATATAATCAAAAATAATAGAAAAGGTCACAAAAATTTATAAAGAATGACTAAAACAGGATAAAACGTTCAACACTAAAAAAAAAAAAAATAAAAATGACAGAAATGAATTATACCTAGAATTACTTGACAAAGACTATTTGATTACCAAATTAAACGAAGGGTAAAAAATAAAACAAAAAAATGAATAAGAAAGAACCAGAACTTATATCGTGAACAACAGAACAAAGTAGAAACGGCTAACGGTAAAACCAAACTTCAACAGATAAAATCATCAATTTTACAAATATCTAGAGCTCTATGGTACATTGAACAATTAATACGTCTCTTTTCAACCCTCTATCACAAGCGTAATAAAAATCAATTACAAATATACTCGGTGCTAGGCAATTTTGAGTCGAACATACATTTCCTACCTTGAGTTTCGACAATGAGGTAATCCAAAAATAATCCAAGTATCCAAAATAAATGCACAGAATCAATCTCTCACGAATTACGACGATTCCAAACACAGTAATACAGGTACCACAATTAACATCACGCGGATTTCGCGAATTAACCGAACAAAGGAATGAACAAAAATTTATAGTAAAAAAATGACTGACTAAAAACTGACTGACCCAAAAATTTCATAATGAGAACTGAACTAAAGAATCCTGTGGACAGCTCTGCTCCACTTTTTATATCAATCGTTATTCTCTGTATCCATATGGGTATTCCTGGGGCACCAATCAGGAGCACAACTTTTGACTGTCTCCAGTTCTGGTTGGTTACGCCTTTGCACTTTTTACCCCCAGTCTTCGACCTAGTGGTTAAGACAAAGGAAAATCTTCTGGATCTTTTCATTTGGGCTTGTCCGGGGCACCAATCAAATTAGTTAAACATATCTACGCTTTTGGACAAAGAGCTGGTGGTTTAAGACCCGCCCCTATAAACTCAGCAAAATCATATCGCTGGCTTCAGTGATGTTTCCATTTGAACCGTGAGACCACTTGATAAAAGTTTTCTCACCAGGCGGTTCCTTTGGAACTCAATACTAATGATAATGAAACTTATAACTGTACCTTCGTTGGCAAGGGCCAGACTAAACATATAAATATACTTTCATATTTTTGGTACCACCAACGTTCGGACCGATAAAGATTCAACAATGCCTCGCCTTGTGATAGAGTTGGTTTATTCATAATATAATACGGGAATAAAAAGTTTGCCTTAAAATTAATATCTTTCAATGTTACTGCATTTTTGGGATATCCCGTAACCCGGGTGGTTACAGAAAACTGGGAAGTGTGGATGGAATCCATAATGATGCTTTTCCGGCGTGCTTTTTTTACATTTCCGAAACCTCTTAAAACACGTTTTTTTAGGCCGAACGTAGCCTGGAAAAGCTGATTTGGGCCCAAAAACGCGATTTTTCTAATGTCAATTTTATTCAAATTTCTCACGCACTCGGCGATGTCATATTTGACATAAATATCGCTTAATTATCACATTTGCGGATTGATTGTAGGTTTTTCTGATATTCTTATGTCAAAAAGTCACCCGAAATGCGATTTTATGAGCATATTGTTACGTTTTTGGGTTCGAAGAAAACGTCTAGTGTGTGTAGAGTTTATTTATTTTAAACACTACTAAAAATCACAACTCTATTTATAACTATAATAACTCTATTTATGTAAATACAGCACTTATTTATTTGCACACGGTCGCTATGTGGATCTCTTGGTATTCACTCGTAGCGCTTCCAGACAAGAACTGACTATCGCGGCGTCCGTTACGCGCTTTTATAGTCCGCGCCTCGACCTTCGTGATAATTCCTGGCCTTTCTAGATTCTTCGCGAACATAGGCCGGACCAGCCCGCGAGCCTGTCAGTCCACCACGCCGCACGCCTTCCCGAGTCCGCCGGAATATTCTATATCGGGGAGTCGCACTCGCGTTTACTCTTGTTTCTTCTCGAATATTCCCGCGCCGCGGCGACGTCAGTCCTCGCTTAAGCAAGGCACTATCGTTACATTGCCCTCCTCTTAGACTGTTTCGCCCCGAAACAGAATCCCCATGGAGGTACTGGCAGTCAGGTCCTTTTGTGCAGGTGCCCGTACTGTAAAAATAGCACTGGACACTTTTCTCAGTTGGCAAACGGGGTCGCAGATTAAAACAACAGACGACGATCTGGATAGAGGTGTCCCTGAAGATGGTCTCCAGCATGTTCCTTACTACCCTCCAGTCCAGCCCGTCCAGTCCGCATCCCAGCTTTGGTATGGCCAGTTTATTTTCACCATTTAACAACATACGGCGTTTCAGATCCAGAAGTGATGCCCACATCGAGTTGTAAGTTGGCTTGGCAAACGAGGAATTCTTGGTCACCAAATAATAAATGTGCCTCTTGTTCGTTTCCAACTCAAGGGCTTTTCCGATCTCCGGCTGTTGCTCCTTTAGTTTTTGAATCTGCCCAAATTTCCTTCGAAAAACCGTGGCTATTCCTTTTCGCATAAGCAGATCGCATCCTACGCAATGGGCCAACGAGTAATCATCCGGCATCGCAAAGAGGTCACGACGTTCTTCCTTCGTGACACCATACCGCACCTTGCGGCCAGTTGAGAACTCGGCAAGGAACTTCTCTAGTTCGTCTCCTTTACCTATCTGGTTCACGCGTTCTTCGTCAACGTTGGTGCCCTCATACGGTGCCAGACGATTGAAGTGGACAACCATTGGTTTTCCTGAGGGAAGCTTCTTAATCCGGTACACCACGTCGTTTATCCGCTTAACGATTTCAAAAGGACCTTCCCAGTTTCGTTGGAGTTTGGGCGAAAATCCTTTTCTGCGCCGAGGATTGTACAGCCACACCAGGTCTCCTTGTTGATAACCTCCCTGCTTGCCCCTTACGTCGTATCGGTCTTTCATCCGTTCGCTCGCATCCTGAAGGTTCTGCCTCACGTGCTGGTGGATATCATCCATTTTCCTCTTGAGGTCGGTCACATAGTCCTCACCCGCAACATCATTTCCAGGTTTTGATCCAAACTTCAGGTCACAGGGCAGCCTGAGTTCCCTGCCAAATAAAATGCTGGCTGGACTTCGACCAGTGCTTTCCTGTACAGCTGACCTGTTAGCTAGCAAAAACAGGTGGATGTGGTTGTCCCAGTCTCTCTGATGATCGGCAACCACCTTGGAAAGGTATTTTCCCATGGTTCTGTTCATCCTTTCCACCATGCCATCCGACTGGGGGTGTAACGGGGTAGTCCTGGTCTTCTGTATTCCCAAGGACTCGCACACCTTAGTAAAAAGTTCACTCTCGAAATTCCTGCCCTGGTCTGAGTGGATCTGCAGTGGGACACCAAAGCGGCAAATCAGCTCTTTCACGAGGATGTCTGCGATTGAGGCTGCTGTTTGGTCAGGAAGGGCATACGCTTCGGTCCATTTACTGAAGTAGTCCATCACTACCACGATGTATTTATTGCCGTTGTCGGTCTCGGGGAAGGGGCCTGCGACATCGATGGCTATTCGTTCAAAAGGACTACCAACGTTGTATGGCCTCATCGGTGCTCGTGGCTTCTTCTGGGGTCCTTTACTTTCGGCGCAAACTTTACATTTCCGGCACCACTCCTTGACATTGTCCTGGTAACCCGACCAGTAAAACCGCTCTTTTATCTTCTCGACGGTTTTTCGGATACCAAAATGTCCTCCGGATGTACCATCGTGGATATGCGACAGCACCTGTGGGATCCTATTCTTTGGTACTAATAGTTGTAACGCGTAAGTTGTACCATCATCATTTTCTATTTTTCTCTTTAATAGTCCGTCCTCCATTGTAATCGAGTCCCACTGGGCCCAATAAGATTTTAGCGCTGAAGAACCGGGAGCCACTTCCTGCCAGTTCGGTCGCTGTCCATTTTCCTTCCAATCAAACAGAAGTCTTAGATCGGGGTCGTTTTTCTGGTCAGCAATCAATCGTTCTGTTGACCAATCTTCATCCACGGCAGTGGTTCTATCTACAACGGCGCACTTTCTCTCTACTCGGCAACAGTGTTCGCAATCCACTGGACAAGGTCTTCGAGAAAGTGCGTCGGCATTCCAGTGAATCCTTCCTGCCCTGTGCTCAATGTCAAAGTCGTATTGTTGCAGCCTTTCTATCCACCTGGCTACTTGCCCCTCTGGATTTCTAAACTGAAGCAGCCATCTAAGCGCAGCGTGGTCCGTTCTTAGTAAGAACTTCCTGCCGTAAAGGTATTTGTAAAAGTGTTCCACAGATTTAACGACTGCCAGTAATTCTTTTCTTGTGACACAGTAATTCCTTTCGGGCTTAGAAAGAACTTTACTAAAGTACCCGATGACCTTCTCTTCGCCGTCCTGAAGCTGTGATAGGACGCCTCCCAATCCAACATTACTGGCATCGGTATCCAAGATGAACTTGCCTTCGGGCAACGGGTAACACAATATTGGTGCACTGATAAGACGTTGCTTCAAATGCTCGAATGATAGCTGACATTCTTCATCCCAGCAGAATTGTCGGGCATCTTCTGTAAGTTTAGTCAGGGGTTTGGCTATATCGGCAAATCCTGGTACGTATCGTCTGTAGTAGGTGCAAAGTCCAAGAAAACTCCTTATCTCATGTTTATCTCTAGGCACAGGCCAGTCTCTAATCGCCTTAATTTTAACAGGATCAACAGCGACTCCATCTTTTGAGACAACATGGCCAAGGTAGTTTACTTTTTCTTGGAGTATGTGACATTTTTTCGGACTCAACTTTAAGTTGGCAGCTCTAAGTCTTCGGAAAACGTTCTCCAAGTTTTTCAAATGGTCTTCGAATGTCTTACCGACAACTATTATGTCGTCCAAATAGACTAGGCAGGTTTCCCAGGACATGCCACGTAAGACATTCTCCATAAGTCGCTCAAACGTGGCAGGGGCGTTGCAAAGACCAAAGGGCATCACGGTAAACTCCCAAAGACCCGACCCTACGGTGAATGCGGTCTTTTCCCTATCCTCGTCTTGCAGTTCGACCTGCCAATATCCACTCTTGAGATCTAGTGTGGAGAACAATTCCGATCCTGCCAGAGTATCCAAAGTGTCGTCTATTCTAGGCAGTGGGTAGCTGTCCTTTTTGGTGACGTTGTTCAGTTGTCTGTAATCTACACAGAATCTAGTGGAGCCGTCTTTCTTCTTAACAAGCACCACCGGCGACGCCCATGGACTGTTGGAAGGTTTAATCACTCCTTCGTTCTTCATGTCCTGAATTATTTGTTCGGCTTCCTCGCGTTTAGCCAGCGGTAATCTTCGTGCTGCTTGTCTGATGGGTCTGGAATCACCAGTGTCAATTCTGTGCTTTACTATCGCAGTACGTCCGTTTGGGTCTCCATTAATTTGAAAAATGTCCCGGTATTGTTGAAGCAGATTGTTTTCTGTCGTTGGTGACTTGACAGGGACTTGCTGATTGGCGGTAGCAAGTCTGGCATACTTTTGGGTGCTTGGGAAGGAGCAACCTCACACGCCTCGGTGTTACGGACGACGGTGGAGATAGCTGAACAGTATCCTACTACAACTCCTCTCTTCAGGGATACTGCGTAGTCGTTCAGGTTCATAAGGCGTACTGGTACATTACCATCTGTCGCTACCAAAGCCTTGCCTACTACGATGCCTTTTTCCAGCCTCCCGTGCCGGTACGCTGGCTCCATGAGTACTACCTTGGTTTGTGTGATGTTCTTATCCCAAGTGGCCGTTGCAACAGCTTCACTTCTTGCCGCAAGAACTATGTCATCCTTGAGAAGCACTCTGGCTCGGATGTCTCCCCTTTGATACAGGACATGTTCTTCCAAACCAATCCTCAAAAGGCCCTGTTTCAGGTCCAGCTGGAAGCCGTAGGAATTCATCGCATCCATACCGAGAATCACTTCATCTTCGATGTCAGCAACCAGCACATCGTGCTCCAATGAAGAATTTCCTATCTCGATAGTGGCTCGGGTTTCTCCTAGGACTGTCGCTCTTTCTCCTGTTGCCGTCCTCAACTTCCACTTGGAGGACTTTATCCGCTTAGGATTTATGACATCCGGTCTTACAATGGTTTTGGTAGCGCCAGTATCCAGCAGTAATGAGCCGGGTCGTCCGTTGATCTTTCCATCGACGAATAGGCTTGTCAACGAATGCTGCAATGTCGCCACCTTAACTCTCAGTGGGGCGTGTTTGGCACGAGTCGATGGTTGCCCCTTCGCATCGACCCTTTTTAGTTTTCCTGCTTCATTTTGGCCATGCTCTCCAGAAACTTCTTGCACTTGTTCCTGGTATGGCCTAATTCACCACAGTGCCAGCAGCGCAGGGACCTTCTCCCATTTTCCTCCAGCTCGACACCCCGAAGTCGTGCATGTCCCCTGGATGTTTCTTTGGCTACCTCCACTTCTAAGGCATGGGTCAATGCATCGACGATCGTCCTGGGTCGTGCCATTCTGAGTGCCTGCTGTACTTGCACATCTCTTATGCCATCCACAAAGGCATGGATCCCAAGAGTTTCCAAAAGGGTTTCCGGGGCATTCGGGTAGGCATACCTGACCAGGCGGGCAATGTCTGATTGAAATTCTTGTAGGGTTTCTGACGATTTTTGGATTCTATTCTTCAGCTGGAGTTGAAATACTTGTTCGAGATGAGCGTGGCCGTACCTCACCTCGACTGCCTTCACTAACTTTTCGAAATCGTGCAACTCGGATTCGGGCAAAGTCTGAAGAATGTCCACCGCATTGCCGCGCAACGCCATAGTTAGAGAAATAGCTTTCTCCTGCGTTGTCCATCCATTAGCCCTAGCAGCTGCCTCAAATTGTTTCTTGTAGTTATCCCATGATGTGGTCCCATCAAAGGTTGGTGGTTTAATGCAGGACTTGACCTCCTTTATCACGGAATCCGTCGCAGATACTTGGAACTTTTTCGCATTCAGTATGTCGTCTTTATCTGCTTTTTCATCAATTTCTTTTATTTTATTGTCCACAATCTTCAGATTTTGTTGTAGCTGCTCTTCCAGACTTCTCATCTTGTTATCAATAGTTGTAGAATTTTCTATCAGTCTGGTTTCCAGCATCTCTTGTTTGAATTCGAGGCTTCGAGAATTTTCTAGAACCTTCTCTTCAAGGTTTCCTTTATGTTCTAGAAGTTCCTGGTGTAATCGGGTTTCAAACATCTCTTGTCTGTTTTCAAGGTTTCGAGCATTTTCAAGAAGTTTCTCATGTAGTCTGATTTCGAGATTGTGCGAACTTTCTAGAAGCTTCTCTTGCAGTCTCTCGATGTTTTGACAGTTTTCCAGAAGCTTTTCTTGCAATTCGGCTTTGAGGTTCTCGAGGTTTTGAGAATTTTCTTGCATCTTCGTTTCAAGAATTTGCGAATTTTCTAGAAGCTTGGTTTCGATGTTTCTAGAATTTTCTTGCATCTTCGTTTCAAGAATTTGCGAATTTTCTTGAAGCTTTATTTCGAGAAGCTTCGTTTCGAGACTCTCGAATACGTACGTGTCTGGATCTTTGCCTATCGATATTAGATATTCTGATAGCCTCTTCTTAAGATCTTCCTTTTTTCCAGACGTGTCCAGATCACGATCCTCCAACTCCTGTCGCAAATCCTTCACCTTTAAATTGTCCAAGGTGGCCATGATCACTACACGCACTTGTCACTTATATTTTCTTCAATCCCACTTCTGACACCAGTTGTTACGTTTTTGGGTTCGAAGAAAACGTCCAGTGTGTGTAGAGTTTATTTATTTTAAACACTACTAAAAATCACAACTCTATTTATAACTATAATAACTCTATTTATGTAAATACAGCACTTATTTATTTGCACACGGTCGCTATGTGGATCTCTTGGTATTCACTCGTAGTGCTTCCAGACAAGAACTGACTATCGCGGCGTCCGTTACGCGCTTTTATAGTCCGCGCCCCGACCTTCGTGATAATTCCTGGCCTTTCTAGATTCTTCGCGAACATAGGCCGGACCAGCCCGCGCGCCTGTCAGTCCACCACGCCGCACGCCTTCCCGAGTCCGCCGGAATATTCTATATCGGGGAGTCGCACTCGCGTTTACTCTTGTTTCTTCTCGAATATTCCCGCGCCGCGGCGACGTCAGTCCTCGCTTAAGCAAGGCACTATCGTTACATTATACTGAATAACTTCTACTCACCTGTCAATTATAAATCAGTGTTCTAGCCGCTGATGTTATCGTGCCATGTCCCTCTACTACTTCGATACCACTAAATCACTACAATCACTTAAACTAAGCTCCTAATTATGCTCATTTTCGTCTGTAATTAACGGAAATGACTTGAGACAGTTTAAATAAAAAAATATGAATTTGTCAAACGTCTTAGTAATCATGACAACTGTTGAAGCTTGGGTGGCTGGATAGACGGATTAAAACGGAACAAAACTATTCCTAACAGCACGTAAAAAAATCATAAAGAATTGAAAAACGTCTAACAGCAGTATTTTCCCGCCTCGCAAAATTCCATTTTGAATTTTCCGCCTAATTTTCATACTTTGACATTGTCGCTCGACGTAAATATAACCTATAATGGAGACGTTGAGACATTACTTGTCAGAGTAGAGACAGTGACATGACAATATCATTTAACTATATTAAACAAATAAGCTATATTTGCTTGAATGACTACAATGTTGTTATGTATAGTTGTCATTTTTTTTTCTTGCAGGAAGTGAGTGCAAGAAACGGTGGAAAAGTATCAGGGACCACTACCGAAGGGAGAAAAAAGAAGAAAAAGGTAGTACAGGTCAACCTGCTAGAAAGAAAAGAGCAATATACTGGCAACGCTTAAAATTCTTGGATACCGTGGAAGACGAAAGAAGCACTTTTACGAACGTTGTGACTCCATCCAGCAACGACGAATCAACTTCATCAGCGCAACTAGGCACTGGCAAAGTAGAGGATGATACACAGAGCACCCACCCCAGCATTCATCAAGCCATGCGTCACCTCAAAAAAATGAAAAAATTACCACATCATCCACAGACGATGAAAGGTCGGACTGTGCCATACATCGATCGTGTTCCAAAAAGAGGAAGGAAAGTCCTACACTACAAAAATACTTACAACAGCGACAACAGGATAAAGAACATTACAAAAAATATATGGAAGAACTTATGCACTATCCAGAACCGGAAGAAAGTGAAATAGACATGTTTTTTAAAACCATGGCAGCTACAGTGAAAAAGTTCCGACCAGAGCTTGCCACCCGGACGAAAGCGAGAGTTTTCCAAGTAGTCACGGAAATGGAACTACGGAACCTAGAAGCATCTTCCCCTCACACCTCCGCATTTACAACTATTCAGTACAATGAAGACCAGGCTTTCTCTTCCTCCGCATCCACATCATCTTTTCCTCATACGACAGGTTTTACAAATATTCGCTATCATGAAAACCAATTGTTACATTCCTCTGAATCAGTATCATCACCCTGGCCCACCCTACATACAGCTCACACAGATACTTCCTCTGAATCCCTTTCGCAAGCTTTCGGACAAACTTTTCCCCGTGAGGGTGACGAATAATGCTTTTTTGTATGTTATTTTGTACATTATGTTGTATAAATAAAAAGTAAGTTTAAATATTTGTTTGCTTACCTTAGCGTTAAAGCCAATTTTTCAGCTGGTGTTATAGGTTCTTTCACTCTGTTGTAGGGGGAGGTTGTCAAGTCTTCCTCAATGAGATTCAAGACGAAGGAAAACCTTTCACGGGTCAATCTAAAATACCTGTGAAATTTGTCTTCTTCGTCGAGGAGATGATTTTTGATTAAACTGTTGAAAGTTCCCTCATTTCTCCGATGTGTGAAAACATCACTTGCTTGTTTCCTAAATTTTGCATATTCCGTCAGTATGATCTCTTTTTCCAGGTCATCATCCATCATTTCTTTCAATAATACCGCTACCATTAACTTCCTCTTCCTACGCATAGTCTCCATTTTACACGCTATCTACGCTGACTGAATAGATAACCACGTTCCTCTAGGAAAACACTTTTACACCGCGTAATATATTTTGCGCTTTTGCCGACGTTTTTAAGGCAAATTCGGTTCGCGCTGCCCAAAAATCCTGTCGCTAGGAAAACATAGCTTTAGATAACGTCCGGGTCATGCTAGACGCACGTCTAATCTTGCTAACGTGCGTTTCAGTCTTCTATGTTATCTGATGCGGATGGTCACACAAACGCTTAATTGGCGGCGCTCAGAGTATAATAGATCGAGGACACTTAGTATACAAATACGGGTATACGTACGATTACTACCTTTGTAATCCTATTTGTACTACCTACGGACGTGCTATCAAATAGGAGTAGTCGGATATAAAAAGGAGTACACAATGATAGACTCAGAAGTACTTATTAGTGAAGTAGAAAAGGGCATGTTTGTGAGATAAAGCATGACACAGATAGAAAAAAATACTAGAAGAAAGTAACCAGTGGATCCCACAGGGAGTTGTTCCGGGGCCGATCTCGGTAGCAGGAGTACAGATTCAACCCGTAAACAGCGTCAAGTACCTGGGAGTGACAATCGAGAAAAGCCTCAGATTCAGAAGACACATTGAAGATGTGGCGGCAAGGGCAGAGAGGACCACCGGGGCGCTCCTACGACTGATGCCGAGGCTGAGTGGCCCGTCGGCAGCTAAGAGAAGGTTGCTCGCGTCTGTAGCAGAGACAACAATGCTATACGCGGCACCGGCGAGAGAAGGCGGACGGTATAAGAGGAGAGGTCAAGATGGAAACACGCGCGCCCAGGAGAGAACAGCCACAATAACAGCCTGGCAAAGGGAGTGGGACGCTGGACAATACGGGCACTGGACAACACCGCCTTATACGAAGACTAGCGGAGTGGGTAAACAGGGGACATGGTGAAGTCAGCTACGAGCTGAGCCAGGCGCTGACCGGTCACGGTTGCTTCGGTGCGTATCTCTACAGGGTCAAAAAGCGGGACCATCCGGGCTGCAGATACTGTGGGGAGGAAGACACCCCCGGGCATACCCTGTTCAGGTGCGAACGATGGGCAGCAAAAAAAAAGAAGAGATTGCCCATACAAGGAGCACTTGAATGAAGACGGGATGATTCCCTGTATGCTAAGCGGACCGGAGCAATGGCAGAAAATAGCACAGACTATACGACAGATCTTGCAGAATAAGAGCCAGGAAGATAAACGAGAAGAAGAAAGAGGACCTCCCATTCCTCAGTAATGCGGACTACGGATGGACCCAGACACAGCTGGAAACGGTGCAGGTAGCACAGGAAAGCGACCGGAACACCGGCGCGCGGAATGCCTCCGGAATCCGGAGAGCAAGTGGTAAGAGGGTCCTGGAATCCGGACCATGACTTCTGGAAAACCGAAGTCAAGAGAAGGACTGCTGGATACCGCGGTCAGTAGTTATGATAGCGGGATACTGGACCACAAAATTGATCAAAAATTTTCTAAGTCCGTTATCAGTGTGTAGGTTGACCTTTGGCCTGTGTTATCGTATTGCTGACGTAATTTCGCATATTGCATAATCATATGACCTTTACTGACGTCATTGACTTTTGTAATAGTTTTGCTGACGTAATTTCTCATATTGCATCACCATATGACGTTTACTGATGTCATTGATCTTTCTAATAGTTTTGCTGACGTCATTTCTGACATTGCATCATCTGACCTTTACTGATGTCATTGACCCATTTTAGCATTGGCCCTATCACGTGCTTTAGACGTGTGTGTTTACTTATATTGCTGACGTAATATTTTAAAATAATGTAATAATATTCACTTAAATAATTGTACCAATAAATTAATAAAATGTATTTATTAATTCATTATTAATAAATTCCTAAAATTAAAAAAAAGAGTGTTTTTTACTTAACTCCCACTCCTATTTGATTTACACCAGGCAAGCCTGAATGTGGCGTGATCTAGAGAGAGATTACGTCAGCAATATAAGTAAACACACACGTCTAAAGCACGTGATAGGGCCAATGCTAAAATGGGTCAATGACGTCAGTAAAGGTCAGATGATGCAATGTCAGAAATGACGTCAGCAAAACTATTATAAAGATCAATGACGTCAGTAAACGTCATATGGTGATGCAATATGAGAAATTACGTCAGCAAAACTATTACAAAGGTCAATGACGTCAGTAAAGGTCATATGATTATGCAATATGCGAAATTACGTCAGCAATACGATAACACAGGCCAAAGGTCAACCTACACACTGATAACGGACTTAGAAAATTTTTGATCAATTTTGTGGTCCAGTATCCCGCTATCATAACTACTGCGGTCCCAGAGTAAGGAACAGTAGTGTGTCGAGGGGTTTGTAGTATGGACGCTAGTGTAGTATGATTAAGTATTAGTACGGATTTCTTTTACTTTGTCTGCTGTAATAAATGGGGAATTAAAAGAGCCATAAGGCCACAAAAGGGCGAAGGAAAAGGAAGGAAGATGTCGCTGCATGAAGAGTGCCTCTCAGGCGTACCGTGCAGCGAGGTGGTGGCGGGTTCTTCCTGGCCTTCGTCTTAAAAAAAAGGTAAGTATTCACATTCATAATTTTTCTACTTTAGATTCTGTCGTATTGTCAAGGCAATTGCCCAGCCTCGCTTACAAAATAATTTGATAGTGCATCTCGGTAACAGTCAACTGATCTATTAACGTTTATATTATCATCATATTCAAAATGTTGTAATCCTCCAATCTTCAAAATTAAAACCATCGCGTTTACGAACAAAGTTATGCAAAACATAACAACATTTTACAATATCAACCGCAAAATCTGTGTCTACATCAATTGCTCTGTGAAATGTACACCACTTGTTACTAAAAATTCCAAAAGCACATTCCACAAAATGCCTAGCCCTCGACAACCTGTAGTTAAAGACCCTTTCTGGTAGTGCTAAATGTTTGCCAGAGTAACTCGTGACATATGTGTTGGTCTTGGAAGTATTAGTGTCTTATCCTGCATCTTTCTACACAAAGAAGAATTTCTAAAAATCGTAGAATTCGAATCGATCCAATGTCGACGTAGGTAAAATTGGTGGTTATGGTTCATATATGAAGATCCACTGTCAACTGGTTTTATAATTCGAATCTGTTTTCCGTCTGCAGCTCCCACGCAGTTGGGAAAATTTGTTCGATTTGTAAAACCCTCCGCTGTAGTATACCAATCTACTTCATTAAGGACAGGTATACATTTTTCTCTCATATCGTTCCAAATTGTTCTGCACACAGTTCTTACAATTTTAGTGCAAATCCTTTAAACTGCATCCACTATCGAGATATCTGTAAATTAAATAAAAATAGTTCTCAAAAGATTTTTTTCAGCACAAGATGTAGAGCAAAAATGGAGAAGTATACGAGATAGCTTTGTCCGAAGCCGCAAAAGAAAACTGGATACCAATAGGTCGGGCTCTGAAGATCAATGGAATTACGAGACACCGAGAGCAGTATTTCGGAAATACCAGAACCGGAAAACTGTAGTGGTATCAGTGTTGGCCTAAAGTTAATTTGATTAACGATTAAAAATTAATGATTAAAAATCATAATAAAAAAATTTGATTAAGATTAATTAATCATAATCAAATTTAAAATGATTAAGATTATTCATCATAATCATTAATCATTAATTTGATTATCTGATTAACTATTAACAAACGTATAATAATACAACTCAATAAAATATCTGGGGTGGCCCTCCCCAACATTCCGACTACATCGTTTGCACAATGAAAGGTCTGAACACTTTTGCAATTATTCAATATTGCGAAGAGGGAGCCACTCTGGATCCCCTACCTTACGACAGTTTCTATGACATAATGACATTGTCATACTGACATTAATGTCATGTCATGTTGGTGACACTGACGTTTGTCAAAATCTGACAATTTTCAGCACACCGACGAAAGCTGTGAATTCTGCTTCTATAAACGCTTATAGCGCCTAAAGCCCTAAACCGATCATTTCACTGATTTGTAAATTTGTTCATAAAAATTGGATAAATCCCTCAGGAAAAGTATGTAACATTTGCCACTTCCGGTTGTCAGATTGACACCAACAATAATCCAGGAGACCTATTTTACGCCTTTTAGCGATATCGCAATAGGTCATATCGAACACGTAGCGATATCGATAGACCTATTCTGCATTTTTTGCGATATAGACTGACGTCATCACTTCTCGATATGTCGATAAATTTAGCGAGTGCTTCGGAGGTGTCGCTAAGTTGATTCGATATCGATACGAGTACGTAATCTCACTTTTTATAGTTTTTATGAACAAATTAGCCTGTTTTATCGTGGTTTCTTTAGTATAGTGAAGTAGTACAACAGGAGGCGTGTTGAGTAGGGTGGTTCAAAAATGCATTGCAATTTTTTTGTGAT
This sequence comes from Aphodius granarius, assembly GCA_963971325.1. Taxonomy (NCBI): domain Eukaryota; kingdom Metazoa; phylum Arthropoda; class Insecta; order Coleoptera; family Scarabaeidae; genus Aphodius; species Aphodius granarius. The sequence goes on along the minus strand of OZ020224.1, from coordinate 25,108,596 downwards.
AATAGAAAGCCCCCTAATCGTTTCTGAATAAAAAAAGTGGACACGCCGTTTTTTTTTTGAAATTTTGTTTTTTGTGTGCCTGTGGAGAAAAAGATTTTTTTTGTATTTTTCGAATAATTATTCGGGGTTTGGGAAAACGTTAGATTAAAGTTATAACACTTGTAGAGGACTTTCCAGAGAAGAATTTGACCTATTATACATATGGATTTGACGCCCCCAACCCACCCTGAAAACTACCCTTAAATAAAAAAAATCTTCATAAAATTTACTCTTCTAATCATTTCATTCTCTTTTACCTAATATAAGTGTAGTGTTTATAAAAAAAATGTCAATTTATTTCCTTTTGTTTAAACAAATTACATTTGTTTAAATAAATAGTTTTTCTCGAAAATCCGTCTGAATTCTGTTTTCTGAGTTCGAAATGGCAGTTTATTTTATCTTTTTTTGTAATTATGGTAGAAAAAGTTTTTTTTGTGAAATTGACTTATAAATTACATGTTCAAAATATCTTAATTTATCTTATCTATAAATTCCATTTGTTCAAACATTTTTTTTGCATTTACCTAAAATTATTTTTTTTTAGATCGGTCTTTTAGATCGGACTAGAATTGTCCGATCACTTGACACTTACACCACCGCCGGTAATGTAGTATTCTTTATACGCAGCGATATTAACGCTACGACATATCGACATCGCAATAAATTGCGATATCGAGAATCTTAAACCTATAGCGATATCGAAATATGACGTCATGTCGAATCGAAACAGTATTGCGATAGCGACAGTCGCTATAATCGTAGAATAGGGATCCTCGTTCACCGGTGATTCTAAATAAGTATACTAAATTTCAGACCGATCCGTTGTTCCGTTTGGGCGCTATCGTGTTGACAAACATACATAAGTACGTACACACGTAATAAACACATACGAACCCACATGTCCCACATACATTTCCCACTCTATTTTCGCTCTCCAGTGTGCGTTCACTTAGCTTTTCTCTCTCGCTCTTGATAGCACTACACAACTATAGAGAGTGCGACAGAAGCTAGCGGTGCGCTGCGCGTGTGCGGGTCAGTGACGTTTTAACACCATCTGGCTGGCACACGCTCGCCTCGCGCTCGGTTAGATATCAATTTTTCGAATTTTGATAAATTTTGTAATATTGTTTCACTCAGTAATTACTTAAAAAACATGAATCCTGACGATGGCTCTATCCATTATTAAACTAAAAAATTAAGGACGTTTGGCCGCAGGAGCCGCAGTTGAAGCCCATAAGAAAAATCCTCCGTCGCTCGGGTATCTAGGTTTCCTTGAATTGACCGTCGATCCTACGATTCCGCGGGAAAGGGATGAAAAAAGCGTTTTTCCGAAGGGTTGCACCCGGCTACGAGACCTGTGACGTCACAGATCCGATTTCCGATCTGTCAAAAATCGGCGTTTTTCGCGCGTCTCTGCCGGGCCGAAAAATGCTCGCGGACGGCGATTTATACGACGGGTCGTAATTTTGGACCTTACTGTACGTCGTCCGAGTGAAAGCGGGGCTCCGGAATGCGTATTCGCCGAGACTCCATCTATTGTTTGGGGCCGTGTTCGGTTGTCAACTGCTTTTTTTCGGATCCGAAAAAAAAAATCGCCATTTTGGATCGTCGCTGGCGCGTCGAAAATTGGTCGTAGACGGTAAATTATACCACCGATGGAAAGCTCGAACCTTCCTCTGTATCGCTCGATCGAGAATGGGCCCCCAAATCGCGTATTTGAGGAGCCGCAAGCCGCAGACCGAAACCGTGCTCCGCGACAAATCGCGCGCGAGAGCGATTTTGAAATGCGCGCTCCGGGCTTGGAGTCGGCGGCGGAGGGCGAGAGACACGACGAAAAGTCAATTTGGGCCTTCGTTCGTGGAAATCGAGCAAAAACGTGGCCCCAAAGCCCGTATTCCCTGAGATTTTAATGAAAGTTTGCCCCCCGACAAAAAGATCGTTTTTTGCGATTTCTTAAAAAATTGCCATTTTCAAAAATTCGTAGCGAGTTCAAATGTAAGAAGTTACATAAGTACGAATCAAATATCGCACCGCTAGACACCATGTAATAGGTTGGGACCTGAGTCTGTTTTTATTGTAGCGTGGCAAACAGAGCGGTCAAAAATGTAATTTACTTTAACTCAAATTCAAACGGAGGACGCGAGAACTTTCTTTCAAACCTTGAGGGTTTGGTATCGCTAGATTCTTTTAGAAAGCACAATAATCGTAAATGAATTCAATAATAAAAAACCTCAGGATGATTAAAAGTCAAATTCTAACCAAAACAAATATATTTACAAAATGAACAAAGGTTAAAAACCCTTCAGATCGAGTGTACAACAATCATTGAAACTCTTGACATAATGAAGATGATTGGAGAGAAAACGGATGACAGAGACATAATTAATTTATAAAAATTACCTAAAGAGTTATTGGCAAATTTACATCAGCAGAGATGGATACACTTGGCACACACACAGAAACAAAACACAAGGGCCTAAAGCCCAAACAAATTGAACTACGTCATTCGACTTCTAAACCACGACCTCGACTGATATTCTAAAATATACTTCAAAACCAGGAAACCTGTTTCCCCTCCACACACAGAACCAAAGTTCGTTATTTTAGCAAAAACCCTCAGATCACACACGGACAGTTCCACAAACTTCTAGAAAAAAATCTGTATTTATGACATCCGGTCCAAAGGACCCAAACTATTTCCTAACCAAACATCTCTTTGGTATTCTTACATCTGTTGCAACCGTTTGTTCTGCCTGTCTATGCAATCTCAAAACAAAAGACAAAATTCCGACCTACCACACAAATAAGGCGGCGGAGAGGAAAATATGGCACATATTGGACCTTGCTGGACCCAATTCCGTCGAAAAGGGGGCCCCAAAGTACATATTTACGGAGACTCGGGCCGCAGCCCGGAGGCATGCACCGCCATATGTCGCCAAAGCGTGACTCTTAGAAGCATGTGGCGCATTTAAAAGTGCATGTAGACCGCCCTAATCGCCACCTGAGGATAGATTGAATTCCGAAAAAAGTGCTCGCGTCGAAAAAAATCGGGTGGCTAAAATGGGGCCGCAATCGTCCTCGAAAGTTACGATAAAATCCAACTTTTAAATGCGTTTGGCGGGCTTAAAGACTGGCGTAGGCTATGCAAATTAACACTGGGCCATAAGTTAGATTTCGAGAAGCGTCCTCAGATACAAAAATTTAGTTGGACCCCACAATGGGGCCTCCTATCAACTTCCAATCCAATGTATGTTAAAATGCATATTTCTGGCATTGCTGTCGGAAAACGGCCGTAGTAACATTACTTCCGGTGACATTTTTGAGACTGAGACGCAGAAGCCACAGACTCACACAAAAGCCACAGACACGCAGAAGCCACAGACACTCAGACGCCACACACACACGTAGAATTAATTTGTGTTTTTAAATAAAACGATTTTGTAGTAAATGCTATTTTTTATTTATAAACTGTTGATTTATTTTTAATTACAAAATACTAAACTAAAATCTGCATTACGAGTAATTGTTTTGATTAAAATGATGTCGCCATAAATATAATTAACAAAATATTGTGTAGGTAATGCTGCAAAGAAAAAAGTGCATAATTTATTTATTTTGGCAAATATGATTAAACATTGTAATTAATGATTGTTTGTTGAACTGTTTGCTTACTCTGTTCTCCGTATTTATTTATTAATTATTTATTATTAAGTAACATTAAAAAAGGTAACGCTTAGTAGCATTACTGCTAACGATTAACAAACTATAAGCGTGTTAGGTCAACGGTCGCAATTTTATCAAACGTAAAATTATTTGTAAATGCAAACATTCGGCTGTACTATGTATCTCTCAACGAGCAAATAACAGACACGTTACAGGTTGAAAAACAGTGCCATCTGTCAATATATATGTTGTCCCATAAATCTATCTCTTTCTATTTCACGTTTCTATGTTATAAATAATATGGCGGATACATAGTACGGCCGATTGTTTCATAAACTGGCAGAAAACTCCGTTTCTGTTCATATATAACGATTAACACTAAATGTTCTTTGGTTGTGTCAGTCAAACAAGGTTTAGTGTTTTTTTTTGCAAACAAACAGTTTTCTGTTGTGTACGCGACCATTGTCTATCCAGGGTTGCTCTATCACGATCCACAGTCCGCTTAAGCATCTTTGGTTAAGATGTATGCGGTCCCTACGGATAATAAGAAACCGCTGAATATATGATTACAGCGCAAGGTAATATAATCACTAACCATTCCAAAACTTTCCACGGATTGTTTCCAACTAATTTGTGCACATCCAAGAATCTGAGCTACTCTAATCAACGTTTTGTGTTACAATTTCAAATTTTCTTACGTAAAACTTCCTTTTGCTTTATGCCATAGCATCCAATCACCCAAAACACTGGATATATAGTAGATATCATCAACATCATACAAAATTAGGGCGATGAGGATTGAGGTTATGTCTTATATTTTGACACATGACAATAAGGCCAAAAGTAACCAAAAAAAGTTACTAACATCAATTTGAGAAGTTCAAATTAAACAACAGTCGCTGAATTATTGGTCAAAATAGAAAAACCGTGTTTTCCAGAACATCTACTAGCATTAGAATTAAAAATTACTTATTCAAAATGTGAGATGAGATGATTTTTATACATCCTCGGTAAAGTAGATTACGTAGCCTGTAAAATGCTCAAAAACAAAAAGGTTATGAAATTATTATCATTTTTTGTGTTTCTTTCATTAATAAATTTGTTTTACAGAAACGTACCAATAATTCAAACACAACTTGTTAGTTTTAGGGTATTATAATTTAATACCTTAGTCATGGGCGTATCCAGGGATGGGAAAAGGGGCCAGCTGCCACCCCTTTTTCGACTTTGTTTTGAATTGTACTATCGTTCCCTTCCGTTTTGGGCTGGATACGCCCTTGACTTTAGTGCTATATATATATATATATATATATATATATATATATATATATATATATATATATATATATATATATATATATATATATATATATATATATATATATATATATATTTATATATTATATTATATTTATATTATATTTATATATATATATATATATATATAGTAAAAATTATTCTCTCGGGCACACCCGCTATCTTAATTGCAACCGTAGACACGTGTTTCGGACTTATTAGTCCTCGTCAGTACGGTATAGCCAAAGAGTAAGATGGAAACTCTAAGGAGAAGTAAACAAAACAAAAGGGACCTTAATCGGGGAGACTAATGTCACACAATTGATGCTTCGGTGGCAACATCCTCGGTATGGAGGACAAGAAGCCACGTCGCGTCGAGGTAACTAGTACACCCCAGGGTACACCTTTTAGCCCATGTATAATAATTGAAAATGAATTATTAGCGGTGAAATCAAAACAGTAAAAATTATTCTCTCGGGCACACCCGCTATCTTAATTGCAACCGTAGACACGTGTTTCGGACTTATTAGTCCTCGTCAGTACGGTATAGCCAAAGAGTAAGATGGAAACTCTAAGGAGAAGTAAACAAAACAAAAGGGACCTTAATCGGGGAGACTAATGTCACACAATTGATGCTTCGGTGGCAACATCCTCGGTATGGAGGACAAGAAGCCACGTCGCGTCGAGGTAACTAGTACACCCCAGGGTACACCTTTTAGCCCATGTATAATAATTGAAAATGAATTATTAGCGGTGAAATCTAAACAGTAAAAATTATTCTCTCGGGCACACCCGCTATCTTAATTGCAACCGTAGACACGTGTTTCGGACTTATTAGTCCTCGTCAGTACGGTATAGCCAAAGAGTAAGATGGAAACTCTAAGGAGAAGTAAACAAAACAAAAGGGACCTTAATCGGGGAGACTAATGTCACACAATTGATGCTTCGGTGGCAACATCCTCGGTATGGAGGACAAGAAGCCACGTCGCGTCGAGGTAACTAGTACACCCCAGGGTACATCTTTTAGCCCATGTATAATAATTGAAAATGAATTATTAGCGGTGAAATCTAAACAGTAAAAATTATTCTCTCGGGCACACCCGCTATCTTAATTGCAACCGTAGACACGTGTTTCGGACTTATTAGTCCTCGTCAGTACGGTATAGCCAAAGAGTAAGATGGAAACTCTAAGGAGAAGTAAACAAAACAAAAGGGACCTTAATCGGGGAGACTAATGTCACACAATTGATGCTTTGGTGGCAACATCCTCGGTATGGAGGACAAGAAGCCACGTCGCGTCGAGGTAACTAGTACACCCCAGGGTACACCTTTTAGCCCATGTATAATAATTGAAAATGAATTATTAGCGGTGAAATCTAAACAGTAAAAATTATTCTCTCGGGCACACCCGCTATCGTAATTGCAACCGTAGACACGTGTTTCGGACTTATTAGTCCTCGTCAGTACGGTATAGCCAAAGAGTAAGATGGAAGCTCTAAGGAGAAGTAAACAAAACAAAAGGGACCTTAATCGGGGAGACTAATGTCACACAATTGATGCTTCGGTGGCAACATCCTCGGTATGGAGGACAAGAAGCCACGTCGCGTCGAGGTAACTAGTACACCCCAGGGTACACCTTTTAGCCCATGTATAATAATTGAAAATGAATTATTAGCGGTGAAATCTAAACAGTAAAAATGATTCTCTCGGGCACACCCGCTATCTTAATTGCAACCGTAGACACGTGTTTCGGACTTATTAGTCCTCGTCAGTACGGTATAGCCAAAGAGTAAGATGGAAACTCTAAGGAGAAGTAAACAAAACAAAAGGGACCTTAATCGGGGAGACTAATGTCACACAATTGATGCTTCGGTGGCAACATCCTCGGTATGGAGGACAAGAAGCCACGTCGCGTCGAGATAACTAGTACACCCATGTATAATAATTGAAAATGTATTATTAGCGGTGAAATCTAAACAGTAAAAATGATTCTCTCGGGCACACCCGCTATCTTAATTGCAACCGTAGACACGTGTTTCGGACTTATTAGTCCTCGTCAGTACGGTATAGCCAAAGAGTAAAATGGAAACTCTAAGGAGAAGTAAACAAAACAAAAGGGACCATAATCGGGGAGACTAATGTCACACAATTGATGCTTCGGTGGCAACATCCTCGGTATGGAGGACAAGAAGCCACGTCGCGTCGAGGTAACTAGTTCACCCCAGGGTACACCTTTTAACCCATGTATAATAATTGAAAATGAATTATTAGCGGTGAAATCTAAACAGTAAAAATGATTCTCTCGGGCACACCCGCTATCTTAATTGCAACCGTAGACACGTGTTTCGGACTTATTAGTCCTCGTCAGTACGGTATAGCCAAAGAGTAAAATGGAAACTCTAAGGAGAAGTAAACAAAACAAAAGGGACCTTAATCGGGGAGACTGTCACACAATTGAGGCTTCGGTGGCAACATCCTCGGTATGGAGGACAAGAAGCCTCATCGTGTCGAGGTAACTAGTACACCCCAGGGTACACCTTTTAGCCCATGTATAATAATTGAAAATGAATTATTAGCGGTGAAATCTAAACAGTTAAAATGATTCTCTCGGGCACACCCGCTATCTTAATTGCAACCGTAGACACGTGTTTCGGACTTATTAGTCCTCGTCAGTACGGTATAGCCAAAGAGCAAAATGGAAACTCTAAGGAGAAGTAAACAAAACAAAAGGGACCATAATCGGGGAGACTAATGTCACACAATTGATGCTTCGGTGGCAACATCCTCGGTATGGAGGACAAAAAGCAACGTCGCGTCGAGGTAACTACTACACCCAAGGGTACACCTTTTAGCCCATGTATAATAATTGAAAATGAATTATTAGCGGTGAAATTTAAACAGTAAAAATGATTCTCTCGGGCACACCCGCTATTTTAATTGCAACCGTAGACACGTGTTTCGGACTTATTAGTCCTCGTCAGTGCGGTATAGCCAAAGAGTAAGATGGAAACTAAGGAGAAGTAAACAAAACAAAAGGGACCTTAATCGGGGAGACTAATGTCACACAATTGATGCTTCGGTGGCAACATCCTCGGTATGTAGAACAAGAAGCCACGTCGCGTCGAGATAACTAGTACACCCATGTATAATAATTGAAAATGTATTATTAGCGGTGAAATCTAAACAGTAAAAATGATTCTCTCGGGCACACCCGCTATCTTAATTGCAACCGTAGACACGTGTTTCGGACTTATTAGTCCTCGTCAGTACGGTATAGCCAAAGAGTAAAATGGAAACTCTAAGGAGAAGTAAACAAAACAAAAGGGACCATAATCGGGGAGACTAATGTCACACAATTGATGCTTCGGTGGCAACATCCTCGGTATGGAGGACAAGAAGCCACGTCGCGTCGAGGTAACTAGTTCACCCCAGGGTACACCTTTTAACCCATGTATAATAATTGAAAATGAATTATTAGCGGTGAAATCTAAACAGTAAAAATGATTCTCTCGGGCACACCCGCTATCTTAATTGCAACCGTAGACACGTGTTTCGGACTTATTAGTCCTCGTCAGTACGGTATAGCCAAAGAGTAAAATGGAAACTCTAAGGAGAAGTAAACAAAACAAAAGGGACCTTAATCGGGGAGACTGTCACACAATTGAGGCTTCGGTGGCAACATCCTCGGTATGGAGGACAAGAAGCCTCATCGTGTCGAGGTAACTAGTACACCCCAGGGTACACCTTTTAGCCCATGTATAATAATTGAAAATGAATTATTAGCGGTGAAATCTAAACAGTAAAAATGATTCTCTCGGGCACACCGGCTATCTTAATTGCAACCGTAGACACGTGTTTCGGACTTATTAGTCCTCGTCAGTGCGGTATAGCCAAAGAGTAAGATGGAAACTCTAAGGAGAAGTAAACAAAAGAAAAGGGACCTTAATCGGGGAGACTAATGTCACACAATTGATGCTTCGGTGGCAACATCCTCGGTATGGAGGACAAAAAGCAACGTCGCGTCGAGGTAACTACTACACCCCAGGGTACACCTTTTAGCCCATGTATAATAATTGAAAATGAATTATTAGCGGTGAAATCTAAACAGTAAAAATGATTCTCTCGGGCACACCCGCTATCTTAATTGCAACCGTAGACACGTGTTTCGGACTTATTAGTCCTCGTCAGTACGGTATAGCCAAAGAGTAAAATGGAAACTCTAAGGAGAAGTAAACAAAACAAAAGGGACCTTAATCGGGGAGACTGTCACACAATTGATGCTTCGGTGGCAACATCCTCGGTATGGAGGACAAGAAGCCTCGTCGCGTCGAGGTAACTAGTACACCCCAGGGTACACCTTTTAGCCCATGTATAATAATTGAAAATGAATTATTAGCGGTGAAATCTAAACAGTAAAAATGATTCTCTCGGGCCGCTATCTTAATTGCAACCGTAGACACGTGTTTCGGACTTATTAGTCCTAGTCAGTGCGGTATAGCCAAAGAGTAAGACGGAAACTCTAAGGAGAAGTAAACAAAACAAAAGGGACCTTAATCGGGGAGACTAATGTCACACAATTGATGCTTCGGTGGCAACATCCTCGGTATGGAGGACAAAAAGCAACGTCGCGTCGAGGTAACTACTACACCCCAGGGTATACCTTTTAGCCCATGTATAATAATTGAAAATGAATTATTAGCGGTGAAATCTAAACAGTAAAAATGATTCTCTCGGGCACACCCGCTATCTTAATTGCAACCGTAGACACGTGTTTCGGACTTATTAGTCCTCGTCAGTGCGGTATAGCCAAAGAGTAAAATGGAAACTCTAAGGAGAAGTAAACAAAACAAAAGGGACCTTAATCGGGGAGACTGTCACACAATTGATGCTTCGGTGGCAACATCCTCGGTATGGAGGACAAGAAGCCACGTCGCGTCGAGGTAACTAGTACACCCCAGGGTACACCTTTTAGCCCATGTATAATAATTGAAAATGAATTATTAGCGGTGAAATCTAAACAGTAAAAATGATTCTCTCGGGCACACCCGCTATCTTAATTGCAACCGTAGACACGTGTTTCGGACTTATTAGTCCTCGTCAGTACGGTATAGCCAAAGAGTAAAATGGAAACTCTAAGGAGAAGTAAACAAAACAAAAGGGACCTTAATCGGGGAGACTAATGTCACACAATTGATGCTTCGGTGGCAACATCCTCGGTATGGAGGACAAGTTAGTTACCTCGACGCGACGTGGCTTCTTGTCCTCCATACCGAGGATGTTGCCACCGAAGCATCAATTGTGTGACATTAGTCTACCCGATTATGGTCCCTTTTGTTTTGTTTACTTCTCCTTAGAGTTTCCATATATATATATATATATATATATATATATATATATATATATATATATATATATATATATATATATATATATATATATATATATATATATATATATATATATATATATATATATATATATATATATATATATATATATATATATATATATATATATATATATAACTTGATAGGTTTGGTCGGGTGTCGATCAAATAAACTCCACAGTAATAACTTTTATATCTGCTATATTTCGAATACTATTTGATTGTTCATCAGGCAAAACTGTAACGAACACTGAGCATTAACCACAATCAGCAACATCCAAAGCAAAACACATCAAATCTCAATAAAATTAAACTTACAATATTGTATTACGGTAGACTGACACAAGAGGTAACGTTCCTAACATCTAGCAAAATACTTTGACACATCACAACTACACTTTAAAATCTTAAATTAATAAAATTATAGCACACAACACAGAGAAAGTGTGTTTCTGCGAGTGGAATGTCGGACACAATGGATCGAGGGAACATTTTTTCCCCCGAGTACATTCGCATCGATGGACTATAACCCGACAAGAAACATCCAAATATCACCCACTTCAAAGTTAGAGTAGAGCATTCTTAAAAGACCAAAATATCTTCAGTGTTGAGTTGATTATTATTATTCTTGTTGTCTAAACTTATAACATAAGAATAGTTATTACTAAGTCCCTCCACGTCACTTTTAAAATTAATGCTATTATTGGACAAATTTATGTGGTACATCTCCAAAAATAATCGGTTGCTATGGCGTCTTTCAGTATCAAGGATCTCTACATTTTCGAAGTCAAAAGTATGATTTTTGTTAAGGCTATGTGAGGCAAGGGCACATCTAGTCTTCCCCGTTCGGCAGTCACTCTTGTGTAAAGAAATGCGGTTTTTGAGCCATTGCTTTGTGATACCTAAGTACTCACCCTCACAATCCCTGCAATTAATCTTATAGATCACGTTGGATCTGTACTCCAACGGATCAAGATCCTTAAATCTTGAGAAACACCTTCTAACTTTGTTTGGATAGTATTGAGCAATACTGACATTTTCGAGCAACGAGTGTGCAAATATAGTTTTTAAGGACGCGGTCAATCCCTGCACCATGGTGATTTTTTTTAACATCAATGTCGGTTTGGGGGCATCAAAAATACTAACAACAGGTCCAGAGGTGTACGAGGAAAACAGGATCTTATTTACTACTGGGGAAACCCTTATTCATAAAAACACCTTTAAGTTTAGTGAGTGCAGCTCTCTGTAGAGACTTGTCACATATTTTTAATATTCGGTTTTTCATGGCATAGACCTTATTTACCTTCTGACCGAATGTGTGACCAGGCAAGAAATTAATATACCGACCCGAATAGGTTAGCTTATTGTACCAACCCGTCCCAAGGCCACCATCACACCGACGAAACACCTCACAATCGAAAAAGGGTAAACTATTATTACTTTCCATCTCCATGGTAAATTGTATGTGTGTAACTACACTGTTAAAAGTATCCAAAACGTGTTCTGTCTCTCCTTGTGGAATGCAGGTAAAGATATCATCTACAAATTTATAAATAAATGGTAACCGGAACCTTAAAAGCGGGATGGCACGGTCCAACACGTAGTCCATAACAATCGTTGCCAAAATCGGACTAATAGGAAAACCCATTGGTGTACCGAACCGTTGCAAGTAAACCCTATCTTGAAAAGTGAAGTATGCATTAGATAAAATAAATCTAAGGGCGCTCAAAAAGGACTGAAGTGTAAACCGGCAATTCGGGGCTATCAAATCCCACTTCTCCTGTATAATGATACACACAAGTTCAGTCGGAATATTGGTGAACAGGCTGACCACATCTAATGACACCAATCTAAAATTGCTAGGTATGACCACCTCTCTCATTTTTCCTACAAAATGAAAACTGTCTTTTATATTGTATTCAGTTCTGTCAATTAAAGAGACCGTTAGAATATCTGCAATATGTTTGGAGAGTTTATAAGTAGTTGATTCATTCGCTGATATTATAAATGATTAAAGTAATTCTCCACCCATGATCCTGTACCTTCACTGAGCATAAAATTCGTAACACTATTTGTGATTCTCGCCCTTAACATATCCCTCTCATCAACTCTACAACTCGATACTATATTTTCAGCCTCCATCAGTAGCCTTCTCAAATTAATGTTATGCCTGCTGGTTGGTAAGCAAAATGATGGACCCAATGACAGAAAATTCAAAATTTCTGTCGGTATGGGGGCAGAAGACAAATTCTTAACCCAACGATCATTGTTCTTGAATAAATTTTTACACTCACTCTCCTTTAATGCAATCAGCTCTCTAAACTTCCTTATATTTTTTGACTTTACTTGACTAAAACATCCTTTATAATTTAGCTTTAAGGTATCAGAGTATCTAGTTTCAATATGGAAGGGTATAGCGTTTTTAATTTTTGGTTGCAAATTTGAACAATCTCTACTAATTTTTTCAATATTATCTATGGTAATTTTAATCTCAAGGTTCAACGTGGATGTCTCAAGTCTGGTCGAAAAAGTCCCAATCTTACGTATCAGTTGAGCATTCCTTGTGTCCAACAATGCCACCGCCCTCCTTGATCCTCCCTGCACGTAGTGCGGTATGACTCCGGCCTTTTTGCACTTTAGCAGAAATGTCAGTCGGTTCCTCATTTTTGCCAATCTGATGTTACGGTTGGATATACTCTTCATATGATTCATAGCGTCTACTCCGTATGTTCGCGCAATGTCTTGATAAAACCCCATTTTTCAATGTAGAGAATTGTAAATCGTCGAACGATGAATTGATAAAAAACTTGATAGGTTTGGTCGGGTGTCGATCAAATAAACTCCACAGTAATAACTTTTATATTTGCTATATTTCGAATACTATTTGATTCTTCATCAGGCAAAACTGTAACGAACACTGAGCATTAACCACAATCTTTCAGCAATAATTTAATTTTGTGAAGCCACAGACACCTAACAATCCCAACTTCATGTTACCCATCGTCCAGATAAGATCGTGTCTTCGCACCTGAAAAATATTTTTCTTTGAATATGAAGCTTGATTGATTTTACAGTAGATATACATAATGCCTTCATGACATTAATAATAAAAAAGGGCGGTTAAAATAAATTATTAAAAAATATTGCTTCAGATTGTTAATTATAATCATTAGCCCTGTATATTGCAAATTGCGGACTTCCGCTTATACCGGAAATAAGTATCAACTTTGTTATTTTAAATGGAACACCCTGTATATTATTGCACTTTTGGATTCTTTGTTAAATTTCAATGGTACTTTGATAAGGATACATTATGTCTAAGTGGAATCCTTTTGACTACATGACAATTTTCGAAAAAAATGGCACTTGCAGAGTCTTTTAAATTTGGAAATATTTCCGAAACTGTAAAGATAGAAAGATGCGGTTTTCAGTTTTGGATTAAGCATAAAAGAGCGCACGTCCGCTATTAGAAAATTATCGTATTTAAATTACGGAGGTCTTGAGTAGGGATCTGTAAACTTCGAAGATTTCAATCATGGATAAGTTGATTTTTTAAATGGAATGATATACCAATTTTTGCATAACCGGATGTAAAATTTAATTTCCTCTCAATTTTATACAGGCATTATGATGTCTATCTTTTACGGTTTTGGGGATATCCCCAATTTTTCACCTTTTCACGATAGAAACCTATTACGCAGCGGGCTTGGGATCGGCAAAATGCGAAGCGAACGCCGATCGCTTCGCAATTTTATTAAAAGTTACAGTAGGGTTGGAAAACAAACTAGGTAACCTGTCATTAGCTTTCTAAGGATTAGAATTGTTGTTCAATGTATTGTTTGTTAACATAAAAATGAAAAATGTCGCTTACGCAGACAGAATTAGTAAACTCCAGTGTGCCGAAGATTTACCAACTTAAAATTTAATTTCTTTTCAATTTTACACGGCTATCATGGTGTCTATCTTCACGGTTTCTGAGATATTCCCGATGTTTCAGTTTTTCACGATAGATACGTATTGCGTAGTAGGCTTGGGACCGGTAAAATGGGAAGCGAATGTGGCCGACGTTTCGCAATAATATTAAAAGGTGCAATAGGCTGGGAAAACTAGGTAGACTGGCATTTGTGTTCCAAGCATTATAACTGGTGTTCAAAGTATTGTTTGTTAACATAACAATTAAAAATGTCGCTTGCGCAGTTAGAATTAGTAGATATGGGTTTTGTTCTCGGAAAATGTAACAAGAACGCTTTCTTAGTGTCAACAGTTTACGCACAACAATATCCAGATAGAAGGCATCCAAATGGGAGGACTGGATCTGTAAAACATACAAAGCGAAACCGTAATAACGCCGCCGCCGTAGGTACTTACCGAGGAAAATCAGTTGCACATATTGTTACCTGTCCAAGAGAATGCAGAATTAAGTGTGCGCGAAATAAGTAAAAGGACTGACATCAGTAAGACTTCTGTACAGTTGTAATGCTTGGAACACTAGTGACAGTTTATCTAGTTTGTTTTCAGAGCCTACTGCAACTTTTAATAAAATTGCGAAGCGTCGGACACTTTGCTTCGCTTTTACTAGTCCCAAGCCTGCGCAATACGTTTCTATCGTGAAAAAGTAAAAAATTGGGAATATCTCCATAACCGTAAAAGATAGACACCATAATGTCTGTATAAAATTAAAAGGAAATTAAATTTTACATCCCGTTATGCAAAAATTGGTATATCATTCCATTTAAAAAAATGAAGTTATCCATGATTGAAAAGTTCGAAGTTTAGAGATCCCTACTCAAGACCTCCGTAATTTAAATGCGATAATTTTCTAATAGCGGACGTGCGCTCTTTTATGCTTAATCCAAAACTGAAAACCACATCTTTCTATCTTTTACAGTTTCGGAAATATTTCCAAATTTACAAGACTCTGCAAGTGCCATTTTTTTCGAAAATTGTCATGTAGTTCAAAAACGATGCCACTTAGACATAATGTATCCTTATCAAAGTACCATTGAAATTTAACAAAGAATCCAAAAGTGCAATAATATACAGGGTGTTCCATTTAAAATAACAAAGTTGATACCTATTTCTGGTATAAGCGGAAGTCCACAATTACTGACACTAATTTTGAAATGTGTAGAATATGATTCAATGCAACTTTTATCTGAAACATTTTTATAAAAAATCAATAATAAGTTGGCTATGGACCGAAGCAGCTTAGGTGGGACACCCTGTATAATAGTGAGTTTATAATGGATATTGCTCTACCACAGCAATATCCATTGAACAGAACTGTACTGGCTCTTATCACTATGCACAGAAGTAAACAGTACAATATTTTTATTTCAAAAGGCAGGCCCTGAAAAAATAAAAAAATATTAATGCAAAAGGAAAAATGATTATTAATTGCTGCAAAAAAATTATCAATAAAAATTAAAATAACGCAAAAAAATGTGAACGGTTTTTTGTTTATAATAGTTTGTAATTAACATGTTTCCAGCATCATTGCGATAAAAAAAGGCGTTTCGTATGTATCTGATACACCAAAGCTTCTTGGTACAGAGCAACTAAAAGCTCGTGCAACTAAAACCCCAGTGCTAATCAGAGGCAGACGTATTTATCCCGAACAAACCTATCACGTAAAAATGCTAATAAAATAAAATGCCCTGTCTATTCCATCGCTTCGATGATTTTCCTCCAAACGCTCCTGAGGCATCTCCTGTTCAGATGTATACGGTCCCTGGAAAAAATCAAGTTTTTAATGGTTTATACTGAATTTAAATTATCTCTTACTACAACCTCTCAAACGCTTCGGTCGGTTGGTCGCAGACGAGTTGGTGGACGTCTAGGCACTTAATTCCCTTCTTCGAGCAGACTTCATGGATGAACGCATTGTATTCCTAAAACCGATTGTTTTAGGGCAAAGTCTGAAGAATGTCCACCGCATTGCCGCGCAACGCCATAGTTAGAGAAATAGCTTTCTCCTGCGTTGTCCATCCATTAGCCCTAGCAGCTGCCTCAAATTGTTTCTTGTAGTTATCCCATGATGTGGTCCCATCAAAGGTTGGTGGTTTAATGCAGGACTTGACCTCCTTTATCACGGAATCCGTCGCAGATACTTGGAACTTTTTCGCATTCAGTATGTCGTCTTTATCTGCTTTTTCATCAATTTCTTTTATTTTATTGTCCACAATCTTCAGATTTTGTTGTAGCTGCTCTTCCAGACTTCTCATCTTGTTATCAATAGTTGTAGAATTTTCTATCAGTCTGGTTTCCAGCATCTCTTGTTTGAATTCGAGGCTTCGAGAATTTTCTAGAACCTTCTCTTCAAGGTTTCCTTTATGTTCTAGAAGTTCCTGGTGTAATCGGGTTTCAAACATCTCTTGTCTGTTTTCAAGGTTTCGAGCATTTTCAAGAAGTTTCTCATGTAGTCTGATTTCGAGATTGTGCGAACTTTCTAGAAGCTTCTCTTGCAGTCTCTCGATGTTTTGACAGTTTTCCAGAAGCTTTTCTTGCAATTCGGCTTTGAGGTTCTCGAGGTTTTGAGAATTTTCTTGCATCTTCGTTTCAAGAATTTGCGAATTTTCTAGAAGCTTGGTTTCGATGTTTCTAGAATTTTCTTGCATCTTCGTTTCAAGAATTTGCGAATTTTCTTGAAGCTTTATTTCGAGAAGCTTCGTTTCGAGACTCTCGAATACGTACGTGTCTGGATCTTTGCCTATCGATATTAGATATTCTGATAGCCTCTTCTTAAGATCTTCCTTTTTTCCAGACGTGTCCAGATCACGATCCTCCAACTCCTGTCGCAAATCCTTCACCTTTAAATTGTCCAAGGTGGCCATGATCACTACACGCACTTGTCACTTATATTTTCTTCAATCCCACTTCTGACACCAGTTGTTACGTTTTTGGGTTCGAAGAAAACGTCCAGTGTGTGTAGAGTTTATTTATTTTAAACACTACTAAAAATCACAACTCTATTTATAACTATAATAACTCTATTTATGTAAATACAGCACTTATTTATTTGCACACGGTCGCTATGTGGATCTCTTGGTATTCACTCGTAGCGCTTCCAGACAAGAACTGACTATCGCGGCGTCCGTTACGCGCTTTTATAGTCCGCGCCCCGACCTTCGTGATAATTCCTGGCCTTTCTAGATTCTTCGCGAACATAGGCCGGACCAGCCCGCGCGCCTGTCAGTCCACCACGCCGCACGCCTTCCCGAGTCCGCCGGAATATTCTATATCGGGGAGTCGCACTCGCGTTTACTCTTGTTTCTTCTCGAATATTCCCGCGCCGCGGCGACGTCAGTCCTCGCTTAAGCAAGGCACTATCGTTACATTATACTGAATAACTTCTACTCACCTGTCAATTATAAATCAGTGTTCTAGCCGCTGATGTTATCGTGCCATGTCCCTCTACTACTTCGATACCACTAAATCACTACAATCACTTAAACTAAGCTCCTAATTATGCTCATTTTCGTCTGTAATTAACGGAAATGACTTGAGACAGTTTAAATAAAAAAATATGAATTTGTCAAACGTCTTAGTAATCATGACAACTGTTGAAGCTTGGGTGGCTGGATAGACGGATTAAAACGGAACAAAACTATTCCTAACAGCACGTAAAAAAATCATAAAGAATTGAAAAACGTCTAACAGCAGTATTTTCCCGCCTCGCAAAATTCCATTTTGAATTTTCCGCCTAATTTTCATACTTTGACATTGTCGCTCGACGTAAATATAACCTATAATGGAGACGTTGAGACATTACTTGTCAGAGTAGAGACAGTGACATGACAATATCATTTAACTATATTAAACAAATAAGCTATATTTGCTTGAATGACTACAATGTTGTTATGTATAGTTGTCATTTTTTTTTCTTGCAGGAAGTGAGTGCAAGAAACGGTGGAAAAGTATCAGGGACCACTACCGAAGGGAGAAAAAAGAAGAAAAAGGTAGTACAGGTCAACCTGCTAGAAAGAAAAGAGCAATATACTGGCAACGCTTAAAATTCTTGGATACCGTGGAAGACGAAAGAAGCACTTTTACGAACGTTGTGACTCCATCCAGCAACGACGAATCAACTTCATCAGCGCAACTAGGCACTGGCAAAGTAGAGGATGATACACAGAGCACCCACCCCAGCATTCATCAAGCCATGCGTCACCTCAAAAAAATGAAAAAATTACCACATCATCCACAGACGATGAAAGGTCGGACTGTGCCATACATCGATCGTGTTCCAAAAAGAGGAAGGAAAGTCCTACACTACAAAAATACTTACAACAGCGACAACAGGATAAAGAACATTACAAAAAATATATGGAAGAACTTATGCACTATCCAGAACCGGAAGAAAGTGAAATAGACATGTTTTTTAAAACCATGGCAGCTACAGTGAAAAAGTTCCGACCAGAGCTTGCCACCCGGACGAAAGCGAGAGTTTTCCAAGTAGTCACGGAAATGGAACTACGGAACCTAGAAGCATCTTCCCCTCACACCTCCGCATTTACAACTATTCAGTACAATGAAGACCAGGCTTTCTCTTCCTCCGCATCCACATCATCTTTTCCTCATACGACAGGTTTTACAAATATTCGCTATCATGAAAACCAATTGTTACATTCCTCTGAATCAGTATCATCACCCTGGCCCACCCTACATACAGCTCACACAGATACTTCCTCTGAATCCCTTTCGCAAGCTTTCGGACAAACTTTTCCCCGTGAGGGTGACGAATAATGCTTTTTTGTATGTTATTTTGTACATTATGTTGTATAAATAAAAAGTAAGTTTAAATATTTGTTTGCTTACCTTAGCGTTAAAGCCAATTTTTCAGCTGGTGTTATAGGTTCTTTCACTCTGTTGTAGGGGGAGGTTGTCAAGTCTTCCTCAATGAGATTCAAGACGAAGGAAAACCTTTCACGGGTCAATCTAAAATACCTGTGAAATTTGTCTTCTTCGTCGAGGAGATGATTTTTGATTAAACTGTTGAAAGTTCCCTCATTTCTCCGATGTGTGAAAACATCACTTGCTTGTTTCCTAAATTTTGCATATTCCGTCAGTATGATCTCTTTTTCCAGGTCATCATCCATCATTTCTTTCAATAATACCGCTACCATTAACTTCCTCTTCCTACGCATAGTCTCCATTTTACACGCTATCTACGCTGACTGAATAGATAACCACGTTCCTCTAGGAAAACACTTTTACACCGCGTAATATATTTTGCGCTTTTGCCGACGTTTTTAAGGCAAATTCGGTTCGCGCTGCCCAAAAATCCTGTCGCTAGGAAAACATAGCTTTAGATAACGTCCGGGTCATGCTAGACGCACGTCTAATCTTGCTAACGTGCGTTTCAGTCTTCTATGTTATCTGATGCGGATGGTCACACAAACGCTTAATTGGCGGCGCTCAGAGTATAATAGATCGAGGACACTTAGTATACAAATACGGGTATACGTACGATTACTACCTTTGTAATCCTATTTGTACTACCTACGGACGTGCTATCAAATAGGAGTAGTCGGATATAAAAAGGAGTACACAATGATAGACTCAGAAGTACTTATTAGTGAAGTAGAAAAGGGCATGTTTGTGAGATAAAGCATGACACAGATAGAAAAAAATACTAGAAGAAAGTAACCAGTGGATCCCACAGGGAGTTGTTCCGGGGCCGATCTCGGTAGCAGGAGTACAGATTCAACCCGTAAACAGCGTCAAGTACCTGGGAGTGACAATCGAGAAAAGCCTCAGATTCAGAAGACACATTGAAGATGTGGCGGCAAGGGCAGAGAGGACCACCGGGGCGCTCCTACGACTGATGCCGAGGCTGAGTGGCCCGTCGGCAGCTAAGAGAAGGTTGCTCGCGTCTGTAGCAGAGACAACAATGCTATACGCGGCACCGGCGAGAGAAGGCGGACGGTATAAGAGGAGAGGTCAAGATGGAAACACGCGCGCCCAGGAGAGAACAGCCACAATAACAGCCTGGCAAAGGGAGTGGGACGCTGGACAATACGGGCACTGGACAACACCGCCTTATACGAAGACTAGCGGAGTGGGTAAACAGGGGACATGGTGAAGTCAGCTACGAGCTGAGCCAGGCGCTGACCGGTCACGGTTGCTTCGGTGCGTATCTCTACAGGGTCAAAAAGCGGGACCATCCGGGCTGCAGATACTGTGGGGAGGAAGACACCCCCGGGCATACCCTGTTCAGGTGCGAACGATGGGCAGCAAAAAAAAAGAAGAGATTGCCCATACAAGGAGCACTTGAATGAAGACGGGATGATTCCCTGTATGCTAAGCGGACCGGAGCAATGGCAGAAAATAGCACAGACTATACGACAGATCTTGCAGAATAAGAGCCAGGAAGATAAACGAGAAGAAGAAAGAGGACCTCCCATTCCTCAGTAATGCGGACTACGGATGGACCCAGACACAGCTGGAAACGGTGCAGGTAGCACAGGAAAGCGACCGGAACACCGGCGCGCGGAATGCCTCCGGAATCCGGAGAGCAAGTGGTAAGAGGGTCCTGGAATCCGGACCATGACTTCTGGAAAACCGAAGTCAAGAGAAGGACTGCTGGATACCGCGGTCAGTAGTTATGATAGCGGGATACTGGACCACAAAATTGATCAAAAATTTTCTAAGTCCGTTATCAGTGTGTAGGTTGACCTTTGGCCTGTGTTATCGTATTGCTGACGTAATTTCGCATATTGCATAATCATATGACCTTTACTGACGTCATTGACTTTTGTAATAGTTTTGCTGACGTAATTTCTCATATTGCATCACCATATGACGTTTACTGATGTCATTGATCTTTCTAATAGTTTTGCTGACGTCATTTCTGACATTGCATCATCTGACCTTTACTGATGTCATTGACCCATTTTAGCATTGGCCCTATCACGTGCTTTAGACGTGTGTGTTTACTTATATTGCTGACGTAATATTTTAAAATAATGTAATAATATTCACTTAAATAATTGTACCAATAAATTAATAAAATGTATTTATTAATTCATTATTAATAAATTCCTAAAATTAAAAAAAAGAGTGTTTTTTACTTAACTCCCACTCCTATTTGATTTACACCAGGCAAGCCTGAATGTGGCGTGATCTAGAGAGAGATTACGTCAGCAATATAAGTAAACACACACGTCTAAAGCACGTGATAGGGCCAATGCTAAAATGGGTCAATGACGTCAGTAAAGGTCAGATGATGCAATGTCAGAAATGACGTCAGCAAAACTATTATAAAGATCAATGACGTCAGTAAACGTCATATGGTGATGCAATATGAGAAATTACGTCAGCAAAACTATTACAAAGGTCAATGACGTCAGTAAAGGTCATATGATTATGCAATATGCGAAATTACGTCAGCAATACGATAACACAGGCCAAAGGTCAACCTACACACTGATAACGGACTTAGAAAATTTTTGATCAATTTTGTGGTCCAGTATCCCGCTATCATAACTACTGCGGTCCCAGAGTAAGGAACAGTAGTGTGTCGAGGGGTTTGTAGTATGGACGCTAGTGTAGTATGATTAAGTATTAGTACGGATTTCTTTTACTTTGTCTGCTGTAATAAATGGGGAATTAAAAGAGCCATAAGGCCACAAAAGGGCGAAGGAAAAGGAAGGAAGATGTCGCTGCATGAAGAGTGCCTCTCAGGCGTACCGTGCAGCGAGGTGGTGGCGGGTTCTTCCTGGCCTTCGTCTTAAAAAAAAGGTAAGTATTCACATTCATAATTTTTCTACTTTAGATTCTGTCGTATTGTCAAGGCAATTGCCCAGCCTCGCTTACAAAATAATTTGATAGTGCATCTCGGTAACAGTCAACTGATCTATTAACGTTTATATTATCATCATATTCAAAATGTTGTAATCCTCCAATCTTCAAAATTAAAACCATCGCGTTTACGAACAAAGTTATGCAAAACATAACAACATTTTACAATATCAACCGCAAAATCTGTGTCTACATCAATTGCTCTGTGAAATGTACACCACTTGTTACTAAAAATTCCAAAAGCACATTCCACAAAATGCCTAGCCCTCGACAACCTGTAGTTAAAGACCCTTTCTGGTAGTGCTAAATGTTTGCCAGAGTAACTCGTGACATATGTGTTGGTCTTGGAAGTATTAGTGTCTTATCCTGCATCTTTCTACACAAAGAAGAATTTCTAAAAATCGTAGAATTCGAATCGATCCAATGTCGACGTAGGTAAAATTGGTGGTTATGGTTCATATATGAAGATCCACTGTCAACTGGTTTTATAATTCGAATCTGTTTTCCGTCTGCAGCTCCCACGCAGTTGGGAAAATTTGTTCGATTTGTAAAACCCTCCGCTGTAGTATACCAATCTACTTCATTAAGGACAGGTATACATTTTTCTCTCATATCGTTCCAAATTGTTCTGCACACAGTTCTTACAATTTTAGTGCAAATCCTTTAAACTGCATCCACTATCGAGATATCTGTAAATTAAATAAAAATAGTTCTCAAAAGATTTTTTTCAGCACAAGATGTAGAGCAAAAATGGAGAAGTATACGAGATAGCTTTGTCCGAAGCCGCAAAAGAAAACTGGATACCAATAGGTCGGGCTCTGAAGATCAATGGAATTACGAGACACCGAGAGCAGTATTTCGGAAATACCAGAACCGGAAAACTGTAGTGGTATCAGTGTTGGCCTAAAGTTAATTTGATTAACGATTAAAAATTAATGATTAAAAATCATAATAAAAAAATTTGATTAAGATTAATTAATCATAATCAAATTTAAAATGATTAAGATTATTCATCATAATCATTAATCATTAATTTGATTATCTGATTAACTATTAACAAACGTATAATAATACAACTCAATAAAATATCTGGGGTGGCCCTCCCCAACATTCCGACTACATCGTTTGCACAATGAAAGGTCTGAACACTTTTGCAATTATTCAATATTGCGAAGAGGGAGCCACTCTGGATCCCCTACCTTACGACAGTTTCTATGACATAATGACATTGTCATACTGACATTAATGTCATGTCATGTTGGTGACACTGACGTTTGTCAAAATCTGACAATTTTCAGCACACCGACGAAAGCTGTGAATTCTGCTTCTATAAACGCTTATAGCGCCTAAAGCCCTAAACCGATCATTTCACTGATTTGTAAATTTGTTCATAAAAATTGGATAAATCCCTCAGGAAAAGTATGTAACATTTGCCACTTCCGGTTGTCAGATTGACACCAACAATAATCCAGGAGACCTATTTTACGCCTTTTAGCGATATCGCAATAGGTCATATCGAACACGTAGCGATATCGATAGACCTATTCTGCATTTTTTGCGATATAGACTGACGTCATCACTTCTCGATATGTCGATAAATTTAGCGAGTGCTTCGGAGGTGTCGCTAAGTTGATTCGATATCGATACGAGTACGTAATCTCACTTTTTATAGTTTTTATGAACAAATTAGCCTGTTTTATCGTGGTTTCTTTAGTATAGTGAAGTAGTACAACAGGAGGCGTGTTGAGTAGGGTGGTTCAAAAATGCATTGCAATTTTTTTGTGATAATAGAAAGCCCCCTAATCGTTTCTGAATAAAAAAAGTGGACACGCCGTTTTTTTTTTGAAATTTTGTTTTTTGTGTGCCTGTGGAGAAAAAGATTTTTTTTGTATTTTTCGAATAATTATTCGGGGTTTGGGAAAACGTTAGATTAAAGTTATAACACTTGTAGAGGACTTTCCAGAGAAGAATTTGACCTATTATACATATGGATTTGACGCCCCCAACCCACCCTGAAAACTACCCTTAAATAAAAAAAATCTTCATAAAATTTACTCTTCTAATCATTTCATTCTCTTTTACCTAATATAAGTGTAGTGTTTATAAAAAAAATGTCAATTTATTTCCTTTTGTTTAAACAAATTACATTTGTTTAAATAAATAGTTTTTCTCGAAAATCCGTCTGAATTCTGTTTTCTGAGTTCGAAATGGCAGTTTATTTTATCTTTTTTTGTAATTATGGTAGAAAAAGTTTTTTTTGTGAAATTGACTTATAAATTACATGTTCAAAATATCTTAATTTATCTTATCTATAAATTCCATTTGTTCAAACATTTTTTTTGCATTTACCTAAAATTATTTTTTTTTAGATCGGTCTTTTAGATCGGACTAGAATTGTCCGATCACTTGACACTTACACCACCGCCGGTAATGTAGTATTCTTTATACGCAGCGATATTAACGCTACGACATATCGACATCGCAATAAATTGCGATATCGAGAATCTTAAACCTATAGCGATATCGAAATATGACGTCATGTCGAATCGAAACAGTATTGCGATAGCGACAGTCGCTATAATCGTAGAATAGGGATCCTCGTTCACCGGTGATTCTAAATAAGTATACTAAATTTCAGACCGATCCGTTGTTCCGTTTGGGCGCTATCGTGTTGACAAACATACATAAGTACGTACACACGTAATAAACACATACGAACCCACATGTCCCACATACATTTCCCACTCTATTTTCGCTCTCCAGTGTGCGTTCACTTAGCTTTTCTCTCTCGCTCTTGATAGCACTACACAACTATAGAGAGTGCGACAGAAGCTAGCGGTGCGCTGCGCGTGTGCGGGTCAGTGACGTTTTAACACCATCTGGCTGGCACACGCTCGCCTCGCGCTCGGTTAGATATCAATTTTTCGAATTTTGATAAATTTTGTAATATTGTTTCACTCAGTAATTACTTAAAAAACATGAATCCTGACGATGGCTCTATCCATTATTAAACTAAAAAATTAAGGACGTTTGGCCGCAGGAGCCGCAGTTGAAGCCCATAAGAAAAATCCTCCGTCGCTCGGGTATCTAGGTTTCCTTGAATTGACCGTCGATCCTACGATTCCGCGGGAAAGGGATGAAAAAAGCGTTTTTCCGAAGGGTTGCACCCGGCTACGAGACCTGTGACGTCACAGATCCGATTTCCGATCTGTCAAAAATCGGCGTTTTTCGCGCGTCTCTGCCGGGCCGAAAAATCCTCGCGGACGGCGATTTATACGACGGGTCGTAATTTTGGACCTTACTGTACGTCGTCCGAGTGAAAGCGGGGCTCCGGAATGCGTATTCGCCGAGACTCCATCTATTGTTTGGGGCCGTGTTCGGTTGTCAACTGCTTTTTTTCGGATCCGAAAAAAAAAATCGCCATTTTGGATCGTCGCTGGCGCGTCGAAAATTGGTCGTAGACGGTAAATTATACCACCGATGGAAAGCTCGAACCTTCCTCTGTATCGCTCGATCGAGAATGGGCCCCCAAATCGCGTATTTGAGGAGCCGCAAGCCGCAGACCGAAACCGTGCTCCGCGACAAATCGCGCGCGAGAGCGATTTTGAAATGCGCGCTCCGGGCTTGGAGTCGGCGGCGGAGGGCGAGAGACACGACGAAAAGTCAATTTGGGCCTTCGTTCGTGGAAATCGAGCAAAAACGTGGCCCCAAAGCCCGTATTCCCTGAGATTTTAATGAAAGTTTGCCCCCCGACAAAAAGATCGTTTTTTGCGATTTCTTAAAAAATTGCCATTTTCAAAAATTCGTAGCGAGTTCAAATGTAAGAAGTTACATAAGTACGAATCAAATATCGCACCGCTAGACACCATGTAATAGGTTGGGACCTGAGTCTGTTTTTATTGTAGCGTGGCAAACAGAGCGGTCAAAAATGTAATTTACTTTAACTCAAATTCAAACGGAGGACGCGAGAACTTTCTTTCAAACCTTGAGGGTTTGGTATCGCTAGATTCTTTTAGAAAGCACAATAATCGTAAATGAATTCAATAATAAAAAACCTCAGGATGATTAAAAGTCAAATTCTAACCAAAACAAATATATTTACAAAATGAACAAAGGTTAAAAACCCTTCAGATCGAGTGTACAACAATCATTGAAACTCTTGACATAATGAAGATGATTGGAGAGAAAACGGATGACAGAGACATAATTAATTTATAAAAATTACCTAAAGAGTTATTGGCAAATTTACATCAGCAGAGATGGATACACTTGGCACACACACAGAAACAAAACACAAGGGCCTAAAGCCCAAACAAATTGAACTACGTCATTCGACTTCTAAACCACGACCTCGACTGATATTCTAAAATATACTTCAAAACCAGGAAACCTGTTTCCCCTCCACACACAGAACCAAAGTTCGTTATTTTAGCAAAAACCCTCAGATCACACACGGACAGTTCCACAAACTTCTAGAAAAAAATCTGTATTTATGACATCCGGTCCAAAGGACCCAAACTATTTCCTAACCAAACATCTCTTTGGTATTCTTACATCTGTTGCAACCGTTTGTTCTGCCTGTCTATGCAATCTCAAAACAAAAGACAAAATTCCGACCTACCACACAAATAAGGCGGCGGAGAGGAAAATATGGCACATATTGGACCTTGCTGGACCCAATTCCGTCGAAAAGGGGGCCCCAAAGTACATATTTACGGAGACTCGGGCCGCAGCCCGGAGGCATGCACCGCCATATGTCGCCAAAGCGTGACTCTTAGAAGCATGTGGCGCATTTAAAAGTGCATGTAGACCGCC
This sequence comes from Aphodius granarius, assembly GCA_963971325.1. Taxonomy (NCBI): domain Eukaryota; kingdom Metazoa; phylum Arthropoda; class Insecta; order Coleoptera; family Scarabaeidae; genus Aphodius; species Aphodius granarius. The sequence goes on along the minus strand of OZ020224.1, from coordinate 25,081,595 downwards.
CTAATCGCCACCTGAGGATAGATTGAATTCCGAAAAAAGTGCTCGCGTCGAAAAAAATCGGGTGGCTAAAATGGGGCCGCAATCGTCCTCGAAAGTTACGATAAAATCCAACTTTTAAATGCGTTTGGCGGGCTTAAAGACTGGCGTAGGCTATGCAAATTAACACTGGGCCATAAGTTAGATTTCGAGAAGCGTCCTCAGATACAAAAATTTAGTTGGACCCCACAATGGGGCCTCCTATCAACTTCCAATCCAATGTATGTTAAAATGCATATTTCTGGCATTGCTGTCGGAAAACGGCCGTAGTAACATTACTTCCGGTGACATTTTTGAGACTGAGACGCAGAAGCCACAGACTCACACAAAAGCCACAGACACGCAGAAGCCACAGACACTCAGACGCCACACACACACGTAGAATTAATTTGTGTTTTTAAATAAAACGATTTTGTAGTAAATGCTATTTTTTATTTATAAACTGTTGATTTATTTTTAATTACAAAATACTAAACTAAAATCTGCATTACGAGTAATTGTTTTGATTAAAATGATGTCGCCATAAATATAATTAACAAAATATTGTGTAGGTAATGCTGCAAAGAAAAAAGTGCATAATTTATTTATTTTGGCAAATATGATTAAACATTGTAATTAATGATTGTTTGTTGAACTGTTTGCTTACTCTGTTCTCCGTATTTATTTATTAATTATTTATTATTAAGTAACATTAAAAAAGGTAACGCTTAGTAGCATTACTGCTAACGATTAACAAACTATAAGCGTGTTAGGTCAACGGTCGCAATTTTATCAAACGTAAAATTATTTGTAAATGCAAACATTCGGCTGTACTATGTATCTCTCAACGAGCAAATAACAGACACGTTACAGGTTGAAAAACAGTGCCATCTGTCAATATATATGTTGTCCCATAAATCTATCTCTTTCTATTTCACGTTTCTATGTTATAAATAATATGGCGGATACATAGTACGGCCGATTGTTTCATAAACTGGCAGAAAACTCCGTTTCTGTTCATATATAACGATTAACACTAAATGTTCTTTGGTTGTGTCAGTCAAACAAGGTTTAGTGTTTTTTTTTGCAAACAAACAGTTTTCTGTTGTGTACGCGACCATTGTCTATCCAGGGTTGCTCTATCACGATCCACAGTCCGCTTAAGCATCTTTGGTTAAGATGTATGCGGTCCCTACGGATAATAAGAAACCGCTGAATATATGATTACAGCGCAAGGTAATATAATCACTAACCATTCCAAAACTTTCCACGGATTGTTTCCAACTAATTTGTGCACATCCAAGAATCTGAGCTACTCTAATCAACGTTTTGTGTTACAATTTCAAATTTTCTTACGTAAAACTTCCTTTTGCTTTATGCCATAGCATCCAATCACCCAAAACACTGGATATATAGTAGATATCATCAACATCATACAAAATTAGGGCGATGAGGATTGAGGTTATGTCTTATATTTTGACACATGACAATAAGGCCAAAAGTAACCAAAAAAAGTTACTAACATCAATTTGAGAAGTTCAAATTAAACAACAGTCGCTGAATTATTGGTCAAAATAGAAAAACCGTGTTTTCCAGAACATCTACTAGCATTAGAATTAAAAATTACTTATTCAAAATGTGAGATGAGATGATTTTTATACATCCTCGGTAAAGTAGATTACGTAGCCTGTAAAATGCTCAAAAACAAAAAGGTTATGAAATTATTATCATTTTTTGTGTTTCTTTCATTAATAAATTTGTTTTACAGAAACGTACCAATAATTCAAACACAACTTTTTAGTTTTAGGGTATTATAATTTAATACCTTAGTCATGGGCGTATCCAGGGATGGGAAAAGGGGCCAGCTGCCACCCCTTTTTCGACTTTGTTTTGAATTGTACTATCGTTCCCTTCCGTTTTGGGCTGGATACGCCCTTGACTTTAGTGCTATATATATATATATATATATATATATATAGATTGAGGTTTGGTTATAATTAGCCTTGTTATATATTTGAAAGAAAACACAATTCTTAACTTTCACTAAAAATTGTTTATTGTTTGGGGATAGAGGCTGTTTTTACATTAATCACGTTCACTTAGTGTACTAACACAAAACAAACATATTAAAACCGATTGTATAATCTGACGTTTCGACGCATCTCGCGCCTTGGTCACAGAAACACTGAGTGTTTCTGTGACCAAGGCGCGAGATGCGTCGAAACGTCAGATTATACAATCGGTTTTAATATGTTTGTTTTGTGTTAGTACACTAAGTGAACGTGATTAATGTAAAAACAGCCTCTATCCCCAAACAATAAACAATTTTTAGTGAAAGTTAAGAATTGTGTTTTCTTTCAAATATATATATATATATATATATATATATATATATATATATATATATATATATATATATATATATATATATATATATATATATATATATATATATATATATATATATATATATATATATATATATTTATATATTATATTATATTTATATTATATTTATATATATATATATATATATATATATAGTAAAAATTATTCTCTCGGGCACACCCGCTATCTTAATTGCAACCGTAGACACGTGTTTCGGACTTATTAGTCCTCGTCAGTACGGTATAGCCAAAGAGTAAGATGGAAACTCTAAGGAGAAGTAAACAAAACAAAAGGGACCTTAATCGGGGAGACTAATGTCACACAATTGATGCTTCGGTGGCAACATCCTCGGTATGGAGGACAAGAAGCCACGTCGCGTCGAGGTAACTAGTACACCCCAGGGTACACCTTTTAGCCCATGTATAATAATTGAAAATGAATTATTAGCGGTGAAATCAAAACAGTAAAAATTATTCTCTCGGGCACACCCGCTATCTTAATTGCAACCGTAGACACGTGTTTCGGACTTATTAGTCCTCGTCAGTACGGTATAGCCAAAGAGTAAGATGGAAACTCTAAGGAGAAGTAAACAAAACAAAAGGGACCTTAATCGGGGAGACTAATGTCACACAATTGATGCTTCGGTGGCAACATCCTCGGTATGGAGGACAAGAAGCCACGTCGCGTCGAGGTAACTAGTACACCCCAGGGTACACCTTTTAGCCCATGTATAATAATTGAAAATGAATTATTAGCGGTGAAATCTAAACAGTAAAAATTATTCTCTCGGGCACACCCGCTATCTTAATTGCAACCGTAGACACGTGTTTCGGACTTATTAGTCCTCGTCAGTACGGTATAGCCAAAGAGTAAGATGGAAACTCTAAGGAGAAGTAAACAAAACAAAAGGGACCTTAATCGGGGAGACTAATGTCACACAATTGATGCTTCGGTGGCAACATCCTCGGTATGGAGGACAAGAAGCCACGTCGCGTCGAGGTAACTAGTACACCCCAGGGTACATCTTTTAGCCCATGTATAATAATTGAAAATGAATTATTAGCGGTGAAATCTAAACAGTAAAAATTATTCTCTCGGGCACACCCGCTATCTTAATTGCAACCGTAGACACGTGTTTCGGACTTATTAGTCCTCGTCAGTACGGTATAGCCAAAGAGTAAGATGGAAACTCTAAGGAGAAGTAAACAAAACAAAAGGGACCTTAATCGGGGAGACTAATGTCACACAATTGATGCTTTGGTGGCAACATCCTCGGTATGGAGGACAAGAAGCCACGTCGCGTCGAGGTAACTAGTACACCCCAGGGTACACCTTTTAGCCCATGTATAATAATTGAAAATGAATTATTAGCGGTGAAATCTAAACAGTAAAAATTATTCTCTCGGGCACACCCGCTATCGTAATTGCAACCGTAGACACGTGTTTCGGACTTATTAGTCCTCGTCAGTACGGTATAGCCAAAGAGTAAGATGGAAGCTCTAAGGAGAAGTAAACAAAACAAAAGGGACCTTAATCGGGGAGACTAATGTCACACAATTGATGCTTCGGTGGCAACATCCTCGGTATGGAGGACAAGAAGCCACGTCGCGTCGAGGTAACTAGTACACCCCAGGGTACACCTTTTAGCCCATGTATAATAATTGAAAATGAATTATTAGCGGTGAAATCTAAACAGTAAAAATGATTCTCTCGGGCACACCCGCTATCTTAATTGCAACCGTAGACACGTGTTTCGGACTTATTAGTCCTCGTCAGTACGGTATAGCCAAAGAGTAAGATGGAAACTCTAAGGAGAAGTAAACAAAACAAAAGGGACCTTAATCGGGGAGACTAATGTCACACAATTGATGCTTCGGTGGCAACATCCTCGGTATGGAGGACAAGAAGCCACGTCGCGTCGAGATAACTAGTACACCCATGTATAATAATTGAAAATGTATTATTAGCGGTGAAATCTAAACAGTAAAAATGATTCTCTCGGGCACACCCGCTATCTTAATTGCAACCGTAGACACGTGTTTCGGACTTATTAGTCCTCGTCAGTACGGTATAGCCAAAGAGTAAAATGGAAACTCTAAGGAGAAGTAAACAAAACAAAAGGGACCATAATCGGGGAGACTAATGTCACACAATTGATGCTTCGGTGGCAACATCCTCGGTATGGAGGACAAGAAGCCACGTCGCGTCGAGGTAACTAGTTCACCCCAGGGTACACCTTTTAACCCATGTATAATAATTGAAAATGAATTATTAGCGGTGAAATCTAAACAGTAAAAATGATTCTCTCGGGCACACCCGCTATCTTAATTGCAACCGTAGACACGTGTTTCGGACTTATTAGTCCTCGTCAGTACGGTATAGCCAAAGAGTAAAATGGAAACTCTAAGGAGAAGTAAACAAAACAAAAGGGACCTTAATCGGGGAGACTGTCACACAATTGAGGCTTCGGTGGCAACATCCTCGGTATGGAGGACAAGAAGCCTCATCGTGTCGAGGTAACTAGTACACCCCAGGGTACACCTTTTAGCCCATGTATAATAATTGAAAATGAATTATTAGCGGTGAAATCTAAACAGTTAAAATGATTCTCTCGGGCACACCCGCTATCTTAATTGCAACCGTAGACACGTGTTTCGGACTTATTAGTCCTCGTCAGTACGGTATAGCCAAAGAGCAAAATGGAAACTCTAAGGAGAAGTAAACAAAACAAAAGGGACCATAATCGGGGAGACTAATGTCACACAATTGATGCTTCGGTGGCAACATCCTCGGTATGGAGGACAAAAAGCAACGTCGCGTCGAGGTAACTACTACACCCAAGGGTACACCTTTTAGCCCATGTATAATAATTGAAAATGAATTATTAGCGGTGAAATTTAAACAGTAAAAATGATTCTCTCGGGCACACCCGCTATTTTAATTGCAACCGTAGACACGTGTTTCGGACTTATTAGTCCTCGTCAGTGCGGTATAGCCAAAGAGTAAGATGGAAACTAAGGAGAAGTAAACAAAACAAAAGGGACCTTAATCGGGGAGACTAATGTCACACAATTGATGCTTCGGTGGCAACATCCTCGGTATGTAGAACAAGAAGCCACGTCGCGTCGAGATAACTAGTACACCCATGTATAATAATTGAAAATGTATTATTAGCGGTGAAATCTAAACAGTAAAAATGATTCTCTCGGGCACACCCGCTATCTTAATTGCAACCGTAGACACGTGTTTCGGACTTATTAGTCCTCGTCAGTACGGTATAGCCAAAGAGTAAAATGGAAACTCTAAGGAGAAGTAAACAAAACAAAAGGGACCTTAATCGGGGAGACTGTCACACAATTGAGGCTTCGGTGGCAACATCCTCGGTATGGAGGACAAGAAGCCTCATCGTGTCGAGGTAACTAGTACACCCCAGGGTACACCTTTTAGCCCATGTATAATAATTGAAAATGAATTATTAGCGGTGAAATCTAAACAGTTAAAATGATTCTCTCGGGCACACCCGCTATCTTAATTGCAACCGTAGACACGTGTTTCGGACTTATTAGTCCTCGTCAGTACGGTATAGCCAAAGAGTAAAATGGAAACTCTAAGGAGAAGTAAACAAAACAAAAGGGACCATAATCGGGGAGACTAATGTCACACAATTGATGCTTCGGTGGCAACATCCTCGGTATGGAGGACAAGAAGCCACGTCGCGTCGAGGTAACTAGTTCACCCCAGGGTACACCTTTTAACCCATGTATAATAATTGAAAATGAATTATTAGCGGTGAAATCTAAACAGTAAAAATGATTCTCTCGGGCACACCCGCTATCTTAATTGCAACCGTAGACACGTGTTTCGGACTTATTAGTCCTCGTCAGTACGGTATAGCCAAAGAGTAAAATGGAAACTCTAAGGAGAAGTAAACAAAACAAAAGGGACCTTAATCGGGGAGACTGTCACACAATTGAGGCTTCGGTGGCAACATCCTCGGTATGGAGGACAAGAAGCCTCATCGTGTCGAGGTAACTAGTACACCCCAGGGTACACCTTTTAGCCCATGTATAATAATTGAAAATGAATTATTAGCGGTGAAATCTAAACAGTAAAAATGATTCTCTCGGGCACACCGGCTATCTTAATTGCAACCGTAGACACGTGTTTCGGACTTATTAGTCCTCGTCAGTGCGGTATAGCCAAAGAGTAAGATGGAAACTCTAAGGAGAAGTAAACAAAAGAAAAGGGACCTTAATCGGGGAGACTAATGTCACACAATTGATGCTTCGGTGGCAACATCCTCGGTATGGAGGACAAAAAGCAACGTCGCGTCGAGGTAACTACTACACCCCAGGGTACACCTTTTAGCCCATGTATAATAATTGAAAATGAATTATTAGCGGTGAAATCTAAACAGTAAAAATGATTCTCTCGGGCACACCCGCTATCTTAATTGCAACCGTAGACACGTGTTTCGGACTTATTAGTCCTCGTCAGTACGGTATAGCCAAAGAGTAAAATGGAAACTCTAAGGAGAAGTAAACAAAACAAAAGGGACCTTAATCGGGGAGACTGTCACACAATTGATGCTTCGGTGGCAACATCCTCGGTATGGAGGACAAGAAGCCTCGTCGCGTCGAGGTAACTAGTACACCCCAGGGTACACCTTTTAGCCCATGTATAATAATTGAAAATGAATTATTAGCGGTGAAATCTAAACAGTAAAAATGATTCTCTCGGGCCGCTATCTTAATTGCAACCGTAGACACGTGTTTCGGACTTATTAGTCCTAGTCAGTGCGGTATAGCCAAAGAGTAAGACGGAAACTCTAAGGAGAAGTAAACAAAACAAAAGGGACCTTAATCGGGGAGACTAATGTCACACAATTGATGCTTCGGTGGCAACATCCTCGGTATGGAGGACAAAAAGCAACGTCGCGTCGAGGTAACTACTACACCCCAGGGTATACCTTTTAGCCCATGTATAATAATTGAAAATGAATTATTAGCGGTGAAATCTAAACAGTAAAAATGATTCTCTCGGGCACACCCGCTATCTTAATTGCAACCGTAGACACGTGTTTCGGACTTATTAGTCCTCGTCAGTGCGGTATAGCCAAAGAGTAAAATGGAAACTCTAAGGAGAAGTAAACAAAACAAAAGGGACCTTAATCGGGGAGACTGTCACACAATTGATGCTTCGGTGGCAACATCCTCGGTATGGAAGACAAGAAGCCACGTCGCGTCGAGGTAACTAGTACACCCCAGGGTACACCTTTTAGCCCATGTATAATAATTGAAAATGAATTATTAGCGGTGAAATCTAAACAGTAAAAATGATTCTCTCGGGCACACCCGCTATCTTAATTGCAACCGTAGACACGTGTTTCGGACTTATTAGTCCTCGTCAGTACGGTATAGCCAAAGAGTAAAATGGAAACTCTAAGGAGAAGTAAACAAAACAAAAGGGACCTTAATCGGGGAGACTAATGTCACACAATTGATGCTTCGGTGGCAACATCCTCGGTATGGAGGACAAGTTAGTTACCTCGACGCGACGTGGCTTCTTGTCCTCCATACCGAGGATGTTGCCACCGAAGCATCAATTGTGTGACATTAGTCTACCCGATTATGGTCCCTTTTGTTTTGTTTACTTCTCCTTAGAGTTTCCATATATATATATATATATATATATATATATATATATATATATATATATATATATATATATATATATATATATATATATATATATATATATATATATATATATATATATATATATATATATATATATATATATATATATATATATATATATATATATATATATATATATATATATATATATATATATATATATATATATATATATATATATATATATATATATATAACTTGATAGGTTTGGTCGGGTGTCGATCAAATAAACTCCACAGTAATAACTTTTATATCTGCTATATTTCGAATACTATTTGATTGTTCATCAGGCAAAACTGTAACGAACACTGAGCATTAACCACAATCAGCAACATCCAAAGCAAAACACATCAAATCTCAATAAAATTAAACTTACAATATTGTATTACGGTAGACTGACACAAGAGGTAACGTTCCTAACATCTAGCAAAATACTTTGACACATCACAACTACACTTTAAAATCTTAAATTAATAAAATTATAGCACACAACACAGAGAAAGTGTGTTTCTGCGAGTGGAATGTCGGACACAATGGATCGAGGGAACATTTTTTCCCCCGAGTACATTCGCATCGATGGACTATAACCCGACAAGAAACATCCAAATATCACCCACTTCAAAGTTAGAGTAGAGCATTCTTAAAAGACCAAAATATCTTCAGTGTTGAGTTGATTATTATTATTCTTGTTGTCTAAACTTATAACATAAGAATAGTTATTACTAAGTCCCTCCACGTCACTTTTAAAATTAATGCTATTATTGGACAAATTTATGTGGTACATCTCCAAAAATAATCGGTTGCTATGGCGTCTTTCAGTATCAAGGATCTCTACATTTTCGAAGTCAAAAGTATGATTTTTGTTAAGGCTATGTGAGGCAAGGGCACATCTAGTCTTCCCCGTTCGGCAGTCACTCTTGTGTAAAGAAATGCGGTTTTTGAGCCATTGCTTTGTGATACCTAAGTACTCACCCTCACAATCCCTGCAATTAATCTTATAGATCACGTTGGATCTGTACTCCAACGGATCAAGATCCTTAAATCTTGAGAAACACCTTCTAACTTTGTTTGGATAGTATTGAGCAATACTGACATTTTCGAGCAACGAGTGTGCAAATATAGTTTTTAAGGACGCGGTCAATCCCTGCACCATGGTGATTTTTTTTAACATCAATGTCGGTTTGGGGGCATCAAAAATACTAACAACAGGTCCAGAGGTGTACGAGGAAAACAGGATCTTATTTACTACTGGGGAAACCCTTATTCATAAAAACACCTTTAAGTTTAGTGAGTGCAGCTCTCTGTAGAGACTTGTCACATATTTTTAATATTCGGTTTTTCATGGCATAGACCTTATTTACCTTCTGACCGAATGTGTGACCAGGCAAGAAATTAATATACCGACCCGAATAGGTTAGCTTATTGTACCAACCCGTCCCAAGGCCACCATCACACCGACGAAACACCTCACAATCGAAAAAGGGTAAACTATTATTACTTTCCATCTCCATGGTAAATTGTATGTGTGTAACTACACTGTTAAAAGTATCCAAAACGTGTTCTGTCTCTCCTTGTGGAATGCAGGTAAAGATATCATCTACAAATTTATAAATAAATGGTAACCGGAACCTTAAAAGCGGGATGGCACGGTCCAACACGTAGTCCATAACAATCGTTGCCAAAATCGGACTAATAGGAAAACCCATTGGTGTACCGAACCGTTGCAAGTAAACCCTATCTTGAAAAGTGAAGTATGCATTAGATAAAATAAATCTAAGGGCGCTCAAAAAGGACTGAAGTGTAAACCGGCAATTCGGGGCTATCAAATCCCACTTCTCCTGTATAATGATACACACAAGTTCAGTCGGAATATTGGTGAACAGGCTGACCACATCTAATGACACCAATCTAAAATTGCTAGGTATGACCACCTCTCTCATTTTTCCTACAAAATGAAAACTGTCTTTTATATTGTATTCAGTTCTGTCAATTAAAGAGACCGTTAGAATATCTGCAATATGTTTGGAGAGTTTATAAGTAGTTGATTCATTCGCTGATATTATAAATGATTAAAGTAATTCTCCACCCATGATCCTGTACCTTCACTGAGCATAAAATTCGTAACACTATTTGTGATTCTCGCCCTTAACATATCCCTCTCATCAACTCTACAACTCGATACTATATTTTCAGCCTCCATCAGTAGCCTTCTCAAATTAATGTTATGCCTGCTGGTTGGTAAGCAAAATGATGGACCCAATGACAGAAAATTCAAAATTTCTGTCGGTATGGGGGCAGAAGACAAATTCTTAACCCAACGATCATTGTTCTTGAATAAATTTTTACACTCACTCTCCTTTAATGCAATCAGCTCTCTAAACTTCCTTATATTTTTTGACTTTACTTGACTAAAACATCCTTTATAATTTAGCTTTAAGGTATCAGAGTATCTAGTTTCAATATGGAAGGGTATAGCGTTTTTAATTTTTGGTTGCAAATTTGAACAATCTCTACTAATTTTTTCAATATTATCTATGGTAATTTTAATCTCAAGGTTCAACGTGGATGTCTCAAGTCTGGTCGAAAAAGTCCCAATCTTACGTATCAGTTGAGCATTCCTTGTGTCCAACAATGCCACCGCCCTCCTTGATCCTCCCTGCACGTAGTGCGGTATGACTCCGGCCTTTTTGCACTTTAGCAGAAATGTCAGTCGGTTCCTCATTTTTGCCAATCTGATGTTACGGTTGGATATACTCTTCATATGATTCATAGCGTCTACTCCGTATGTTCGCGCAATGTCTTGATAAAACCCCATTTTTCAATGTAGAGAATTGTAAATCGTCGAACGATGAATTGATAAAAAACTTGATAGGTTTGGTCGGGTGTCGATCAAATAAACTCCACAGTAATAACTTTTATATTTGCTATATTTCGAATACTATTTGATTCTTCATCAGGCAAAACTGTAACGAACACTGAGCATTAACCACAATCTTTCAGCAATAATTTAATTTTGTGAAGCCACAGACACCTAACAATCCCAACTTCATGTTACCCATCGTCCAGATAAGATCGTGTCTTCGCACCTGAAAAATATTTTTCTTTGAATATGAAGCTTGATTGATTTTACAGTAGATATACATAATGCCTTCATGACATTAATAATAAAAAAGGGCGGTTAAAATAAATTATTAAAAAATATTGCTTCAGATTGTTAATTATAATCATTAGCCCTGTATATTGCAAATTGCGGACTTCCGCTTATACCGGAAATAAGTATCAACTTTGTTATTTTAAATGGAACACCCTGTATATTATTGCACTTTTGGATTCTTTGTTAAATTTCAATGGTACTTTGATAAGGATACATTATGTCTAAGTGGAATCCTTTTGACTACATGACAATTTTCGAAAAAAATGGCACTTGCAGAGTCTTTTAAATTTGGAAATATTTCCGAAACTGTAAAGATAGAAAGATGCGGTTTTCAGTTTTGGATTAAGCATAAAAGAGCGCACGTCCGCTATTAGAAAATTATCGTATTTAAATTACGGAGGTCTTGAGTAGGGATCTGTAAACTTCGAAGATTTCAATCATGGATAAGTTGATTTTTTAAATGGAATGATATACCAATTTTTGCATAACCGGATGTAAAATTTAATTTCCTCTCAATTTTATACAGGCATTATGATGTCTATCTTTTACGGTTTTGGGGATATCCCCAATTTTTCACCTTTTCACGATAGAAACCTATTACGCAGCGGGCTTGGGATCGGCAAAATGCGAAGCGAACGCCGATCGCTTCGCAATTTTATTAAAAGTTACAGTAGGGTTGGAAAACAAACTAGGTAACCTGTCATTAGCTTTCTAAGGATTAGAATTGTTGTTCAATGTATTGTTTGTTAACATAAAAATGAAAAATGTCGCTTACGCAGACAGAATTAGTAAACTCCAGTGTGCCGAAGATTTACCAACTTAAAATTTAATTTCTTTTCAATTTTACACGGCTATCATGGTGTCTATCTTCACGGTTTCTGAGATATTCCCGATGTTTCAGTTTTTCACGATAGATACGTATTGCGTAGTAGGCTTGGGACCGGTAAAATGGGAAGCGAATGTGGCCGACGTTTCGCAATAATATTAAAAGGTGCAATAGGCTGGGAAAACTAGGTAGACTGGCATTTGTGTTCCAAGCATTATAACTGGTGTTCAAAGTATTGTTTGTTAACATAACAATTAAAAATGTCGCTTGCGCAGTTAGAATTAGTAGATATGGGTTTTGTTCTCGGAAAATGTAACAAGAACGCTTTCTTAGTGTCAACAGTTTACGCACAACAATATCCAGATAGAAGGCATCCAAATGGGAGGACTGGATCTGTAAAACATACAAAGCGAAACCGTAATAACGCCGCCGCCGTAGGTACTTACCGAGGAAAATCAGTTGCACATATTGTTACCTGTCCAAGAGAATGCAGAATTAAGTGTGCGCGAAATAAGTAAAAGGACTGACATCAGTAAGACTTCTGTACAGTTGTAATGCTTGGAACACTAGTGACAGTTTATCTAGTTTGTTTTCAGAGCCTACTGCAACTTTTAATAAAATTGCGAAGCGTCGGACACTTTGCTTCGCTTTTACTAGTCCCAAGCCTGCGCAATACGTTTCTATCGTGAAAAAGTAAAAAATTGGGAATATCTCCATAACCGTAAAAGATAGACACCATAATGTCTGTATAAAATTAAAAGGAAATTAAATTTTACATCCCGTTATGCAAAAATTGGTATATCATTCCATTTAAAAAAATGAAGTTATCCATGATTGAAAAGTTCGAAGTTTAGAGATCCCTACTCAAGACCTCCGTAATTTAAATGCGATAATTTTCTAATAGCGGACGTGCGCTCTTTTATGCTTAATCCAAAACTGAAAACCACATCTTTCTATCTTTTACAGTTTCGGAAATATTTCCAAATTTACAAGACTCTGCAAGTGCCATTTTTTTCGAAAATTGTCATGTAGTTCAAAAACGATGCCACTTAGACATAATGTATCCTTATCAAAGTACCATTGAAATTTAACAAAGAATCCAAAAGTGCAATAATATACAGGGTGTTCCATTTAAAATAACAAAGTTGATACCTATTTCTGGTATAAGCGGAAGTCCACAATTACTGACACTAATTTTGAAATGTGTAGAATATGATTCAATGCAACTTTTATCTGAAACATTTTTATAAAAAATCAATAATAAGTTGGCTATGGACCGAAGCAGCTTAGGTGGGACACCCTGTATAATAGTGAGTTTATAATGGATATTGCTCTACCACAGCAATATCCATTGAACAGAACTGTACTGGCTCTTATCACTATGCACAGAAGTAAACAGTACAATATTTTTATTTCAAAAGGCAGGCCCTGAAAAAATAAAAAAATATAAATGCAAAAGGAAAAATGATTATTAATTGCTGCAAAAAAATTATCAATAAAAATTAAAATAACGCAAAAAAATGTGAACGGTTTTTTGTTTATAATAGTTTGTAATTAACATGTTTCCAGCATCATTGCGATAAAAAAAGGCGTTTCGTATGTATCTGATACACCAAAGCTTCTTGGTACAGAGCAACTAAAAGCTCGTGCAACTAAAACCCCAGTGCTAATCAGAGGCAGACGTATTTATCCCGAACAAACCTATCACGTAAAAATGCTAATAAAATAAAATGCCCTGTCTATTCCATCGCTTCGATGATTTTCCTCCAAACGCTCCTGAGGCATCTCCTGTTCAGATGTATACGGTCCCTGGAAAAAATCAAGTTTTTAATGGTTTATACTGAATTTAAATTATCTCTTACTACAACCTCTCAAACGCTTCGGTCGGTTGGTCGCAGACGAGTTGGTGGACGTCTAGGCACTTAATTCCCTTCTTCGAGCAGACTTCATGGATGAACGCATTGTATTCCTAAAACCGATTGTTACTTTGCAGATAAACGGCATAATAGGTACACATTTACGGTACAAACCAATACGTTCGTGAAGTTTTTGCACGGGGAATCGTGCAGATCACGAGCTTCTCGATAGGAGACTTTTTCAGAATCTTAAGAAGATGTTTGAACTCCGTCTGTATGTGTTTGTCCGACTTGCCGCGCAAGAGGTCCACAATCCCATTCGATTGATCGACTTTGAAATTTTGATCGATTTTGAAATTTTTTAACATTAATCTTTTTAACCATATTGAACTCTTTGTTGTATCTGATTTTTAAAGTATCGTTAAACTGAGAATAAATATGAAACGGTACAACATGCCTAATATTATTATGAGAAGCCGATAACCAACTTTCTAATTTTTCTATGTTACTAATTGTAATTTGAATATAAAAAGATCGTTCTTCATTACCCTGACAAAATCAAAAAAGTTTTCAGTAATATTAAAGACCGTGATCCTTTACCATACCAGTCTAACGTAGTTTACTGTATAGATTGCAATGATTGTGATGGTAAATATGTTGGCATCACCTCTCAATGGTTAAAGAATCGCTTATCACTTCATAAAAGCGATTGCAATACACGTAAATCTAGATGTGCATTGGCTAATCACTCATTGAATCTTGGTCACACATTTGATTTTGAAAATGTCAGGGTGTTGGATAGAGAATCTAATTACTATGGACGTTCGTTTCTGGAGATGTACCATATCAAGACCACTGAGTGTACTGTTAATTTTAAGACTGATGTGGACAATTTGAGCAATATTTATTCCTTTGTGATAGAATTAGACAACAATAGAGCAATACAATTTAAGGATAATTCATCATTATATTTCTAGTATATAGGTATTTAATATTTAATTTTAAATTTTGATTTTCAACCAGACTGTTGTCACCAGGTGTCGCACTTACCTTTTTTTTGTAATTTTCGAGGCGCATTGTGGGTCACCTTGTCTTCGTTTCTGTGTTCCCGCAATCACGGAGGTGTACGCGTGCTTGTCTGCAATGGTGTCGTTGATTTTATGTTCTGTGTAACATGTATCGCCTGTTCCGATGTCCGTTAGTTTTAATAACTCAATTTGTGAGTATTCCATTGATTTTATTTATATTTTGATTGTAATCTGATGTTTGTTGTTGTAGAAATTGCCTGTAGAAGAAACGAATTATAGTTTCGAAATATTGCAAATTTAAGAACAGAGTTTTCTTTCGTGATCGTATACCCGACTAATATTCTAATTGTTTAATTCATCGATCGAAAAATTTTCCGCAACTTATATATATATATATATATATATATATATATATATATATATATATATATATATATATATATATATATATATATATATATATATATATATATATATATATATATACAGTAAAAATTATTCTCTCGGGCACACCCGCTATCTTAATTGCAACCGTAGACACGTGTTTCGGACTTATTAGTCCTCGTCAGTACGGTATAGCCAAAGAGTAAGATGGAAACTCTAAGGAGAAGTAAACAAAACAAAAGGGACCTTAATCGGGGAGACTAATGTCACACAATTGATGCTTCGGTGGCAACATCCTCGGTATGGAGGACAAGAAGCCACGTCGCGTCGAGGTAACTAGTACACCCCAGGGTACACCTTTTAGCCCATGTATAATAATTGAAAATGAATTATTAGCGGTGAAATCTAAACAGTAAAAATTATTCTCTCGGGCACACCCGCTATCTTAATTGCAACCGTAGACACGTGTTTCGGACTTATTAGTCCTCGTCAGTACGGTATAGCCAAAGAGTAAGATGGAAACTCTAAGGAGAAGTAAACAAAACAAAAGGGACCTTAATCGGGGAGACTAATGTCACACAATTGATGCTTCGGTGGCAACATCCTCGGTATGGAGGACAAGAAGCCACGTCGCGTCGAGGTAACTAGTACACCCCAGGGTACACCTTTTAGCCCATGTATAATAATAGAGTTTCCATCTTACTCTTTGGCTATACCGTACTGACGAGGACTAATAAGTCCGAAACACGTGTCTACGGTTGCAATTAAGATAGCGGGTGTGCCCGAGAGAATAATTTTTACTGTTTAGATTTCACCGCTAATAATTCATTTTCAATTATTATACATGGGCTAAAAGGTGTACCCTGGGGTGTACTAGTTACCTCGACGCGACGTGGCTTCTTGTCCTCCATACCGAGGATGTTGCCACCGAAGCATCAATTGTGTGACATTAGTCTCCCCGATTAAGGTCCCTTTTGTTTTGTTTACTTCTCCTTAGAGTTTCCATCTTACTCTTTGGCTATACCGTACTGACGAGGACTAATAAGTCCGAAACACGTGTCTACGGTTGCAATTAAGATAGCGGGTGTGCCCGAGAGAATAATTTTTACTGTATATATATATATATATATATATATATATATATATATATATATATATATATATATATATATATATATATATATATATATATATATATATATATATATATATATATATATATATATATATATATATAAGTTGCGGAAAATTTTTCGATCGATGAATTAAACAATTAGAATATTAGTCGGGTATACGATCACGAAAGAAAACTCTGTTCTTAAATTTGCAATATTTCGAAACTATAATTCGTTTCTTCTACAGGCAATTTCTACAACAACAAACATCAGATTACAATCAAAATATAAATAAAATCAATGGAATACTCACAAATTGAGTTATTAAAACTAACGGACATCGGAACAGACGATACATGTTACACAGAACATAAAATCAACGACACCATTGCAGACAAGCACGCGTACACCTCCGTGATTGCGGGAACACAGAAACGAAGACAAGGTGACCCACAATGCGCCTCGAAAATTACAAAAAAAAGGTAAGTGCGACACCTGGTGACAACAGTCTGGTTGAAAATCAAAATTTAAAATTAAATATTAAATACCTATATACTAGAAATATAATGATGAATTATCCTTAAATTGTATTGCTCTATTGTTGTCTAATTCTATCACAAAGGAATAAATATTGCTCAAATTGTCCACATCAGTCTTAAAATTAACAGTACACTCAGTGGTCTTGATATGGTACATCTCCAGAAACGAACGTCCATAGTAATTAGATTCTCTATCCAACACCCTGACATTTTCAAAATCAAATGTGTGACCAAGATTCAATGAGTGATTAGCCAATGCACATCTAGATTTACGTGTATTGCAATCGCTTTTATGAAGTGATAAGCGATTCTTTAATCATTGAGAGGTGATGCCAACATATTTACCATCACAATCATTGCAATCTATACAGTAAACTACGTTAGACTGGTATGGTAAAGGATCACGGTCTTTAATATTACTGAAAACTTTTTTGATTTTGTCAGGGTAATGAAGAACGATCTTTTTATTGTCAGGCAATACACTGCTAAACATTTGCTTTAACTTGTTGCTGACTACTGGGACTGAAGTTAACTTTAAATAGGTGGGAGTGGGTTTGTCCTCCATAGGTACATCAAAAATGCTCACGATATAATTATTGTCACTGTTAGCAGAGAACAGAAGCTTGTTTACTAATTTCATGGGAAAACTGTTATTAATAAAAATTGACTTTAACTTGGCCAAAGATGAACCATAAAATTCTGGGCTGCAAATTCTTTTAATCCTGTGCTTCATTCCCGTAATGGTATTAACTTTATGACTGAACGTATGGTTTGAGAAAAAATTAATGTACCTCCCCGAAAAAGTCGGCTTGGTATACCAGTCCGTCAACAATTTGTCACCCTCACCGCGTATCACCCTACAATCAAGGAAAGGGATACTACCGTTATCCTCGACCTCAACAGTAAATTGGATATGCGGATTGAAACCATTAAAAATGTTCAACGTTGTCTCAACCCCATCCCGCGGCACGACGGTGAAGAGATCGTCCACAAACTTGCAAATGAAGGGCAGTGGAAACGGTAACAAGGGAATAACACTGTCAAGTACCAAATCCATGACTATAGTGGCCAAAATGGGACTTATGGGATCACCCATGGGCGTGCCAAATCTCTGACGGTATGTTCTGTTTTGAAATGTAAAGTAAGTATTGTCAAAAACAAATTTGCAAACTTCCAGGAATGAGTCAAGGGTGAATTTGCAGTTAATCCCAATAAGCTCCCAGTTGTCCCTGATAGTAGACGCAACCAAAGTCCAAGGAATATTAGTAAACAAACTGACCACGTCCAATGAAATCAATATGAAACCCCTAGGAACAATTACGTCCCTCAACCTATTCACAAAATCAAAGGTATCTCTTACATTGTATTGGGTGCGGTTACCCAAGGACTCACTCAGGATAGAGGCAAAAAAACTGGATACCCGATACGTAGCTGAACCGCAGGCAGATATTATGGGTCTCAGGGGAACATTAACTTTGTGGATCTTGGGCAAAAAATAACATTTACTCAGACAAGCATTATTGATGCACAAATTTTGATAGATATCTTTCTCTATGTAATTTTTGTTCTTAAGCTCTAATAACAATTTATTGGTTTTTCTTTGGAGAATTTGCAATGGATCTTTGTTTATTGCCTGATAAATTTGGGGATCATTTAACATATCAACACCCTTAGCGATATAAACATCTTTATCCATCACCACAGTCACAGAACCCTTATCAGCCGTTGTTACCAAAATATTGTCATTTTGCTGTAGGAACGTTTTAGTTTTCCTCAACAGGGTATTAAGATTGTTGTTCAGCCACGTATCGGTACGGTCACCAAGTAAAAAATTCGTCAAAATATTCGCTCCCCTAGCCCTTAAGCTATCCCTTCCCTCCTCCGGGCAAGCCGATAACACACCCTCAAACTCCATCAACAATCTCCTAACATTTACATTCCTACTGTTGATTGGGAGACAAAACTTAGGCCCCAGTGAAAGAAAATCAAGAATATCAGCAGGAACAGGAGTCGAGGCCAAGTTTTGTTGTTTCTGAAGATGTCCACAATCCCATTCGATTGATCGACCAGATTTTGAAATTTTTTAATATATAATATATATATATATATATATATATATATATATATATATATATATATATATATATATATATATATATATATATATATATATATATATATATATATATATATATATATGTGTACACCTCGGGGTGTACTTGTTGCCTCGGCGCGACGTTACTTCTTGTCCTCAAATCCGAGGATGTCGTGACTGAAGCTCCAAATGGTGACGTTGGTCTCCCTGATTAGGGTCCCTTTTGTTGAGTTCTCCATTGAGTTTCCATCCTTTCTCTTTGGCTATACCGTACTGACGAGGACTAATAAGTCCGAAACACGTGTCTACGGTTGCATTAAAGATAGCGGTTATGCCCAAAAAAAGATAATCCTTTTTACTATATTTATATTTAGATTTCACCGCAAACAATACCTTTTTTCCTTTATATTATACCAGGGCTAAGGTTGTACCTCGGGGTGTACTTGTTGCCTCGGCGCGACGTTACTTCTTGTCCTCAAATCCGAGGATGTCGTGACTGAAGCTCCAAATGGTGACGTTGGTCTCCCTGATTAAGGTCCCTTTTGTTGAGTTCTCCATTGAGTTTCCATCCTTTCTCTTTGGCTATACCGTACTGACGAGGACTAATAAGTCCGAAACACGTGTCTACGGTTGCATTAAAGATAGCGGTTATGCCCAAAAAAAAAAAAGATAATCCTTTTTACTATATTTATATTTAGATTTCACCGCAAACAATACCTTTTTTCCTTTATATTGTACCAGGGCTAAGGTTGTACCTCGGGGTGTACTTGTTGCCTCGGCGCGACGTTACTTCTTGTCCTCAAATCCGAGGATGTCGTGACTGAAGCTCCAAATGGTGACGTTGGTCTCCCTGATTAAGGTCCCTTTTGTTGAGTTCTCCATTGAGTTTCCATCCTTTCTCTTTGGCTATACCGTACTGACGAGGACTAATAAGTCCGAAACACGTGTCTACGGTTGCATTAAAGATAGCGGTTATGCCCAAAAAAAAGATAATCCTTTTTACTATATTTATATTTAGATTTCACCGCAAACAATACCTTTTTTCCTTTATATTGTACCAGGGCTAAGGTTGTACCTCGGGGTGTACTTGTTGCCTCGGCGCGACGTTACTTCTTGTCCTCAAATCCGAGGATGTCGTGACTGAAGCTCCAAATGGTGACGTTGGTCTCCCTGATTAAGGTCCCTTTTGTTGAGTTCTCCATTGAGTTTCCATCCTTTCTCTTTGGCTATACCGTACTGACGAGGACTAATAAGTCCGAAACACGTGTCTACGGTTGCATTAAAGATAGCGGTTATGCCCAAAAAAAAAAGATAATCCTTTTTACTATATTTATATTTAGATTTCACCGCAAACAATACCTTTTTTCCTTTATATTGTACCAGGGCTAAGGTTGTACCTCGGGGTGTACTTGTTGCCTCGGCGCGACGTTACTTCTTGTCCTCAAATCCGAGGATGTCGTGACTGAAGCTCCAAATGGTGACGTTGGTCTCCCTGATTAAGGTCCCTTTTGTTGAGTTCTCCATTGAGTTTCCATCCTTTCTCTTTGGCTATACCGTACTGACGAGGACTAATAAGTCCGAAACACGTGTCTACGGTTGCATTAAAGATAGCGGTTATGCCCAAAAAAAAAGATAATCCTTTTTACTATATTTATATTTAGATTTCACCGCAAACAATACCTTTTTTCCTTTATATTGTACCAGGGCTAAGGTTGTACCTCGGGGTGTACTTGTTGCCTCGGCGCGACGTTACTTCTTGTCCTCAAATCCGAGGATGTCGTGACTGAAGCTCCAAATGGTGACGTTGGTCTCCCTGATTAAGGTCCCTTTTGTTGAGTTCTCCATTGAGTTTCCATCCTTTCTCTTTGGCTATACCGTACTGACGAGGACTAATAAGTCCGAAACACGTGTCTACGGTTGCATTAAAGATAGCGGTTATGCCCAAAAAAAAGATAATACTTTTTACTATATTTATATTTAGATTTCACCGCAAACAATACCTTTTTTCCTTTATATTGTACCAGGGCTAAGGTTGTACCTCGGGGTGTACTTGTTGCCTCGGCGCGACGTTACTTCTTGTCATCAAATCCGAGGATGTCGTGACTGAAGCTCCAAATGGTGACGTTGGTCTCCCTGATTAAGGTCCCTTTTGTTGAGTTCTCCATTGAGTTTCCATCCTTTCTCTTTGGCTATACCGTACTGACGAGGACTAATAAGTCCGAAACACGTGTCTACGGTTGCATTAAAGATAGCGGTTATGCCCAAAAAAAAAGAAAATCCTTTTTACTATATTTATATTTAGATTTCACCGCAAACAATACCTTTTTTCCTTTATATTGTACCAGGGCTAAGGTTGTACCTCGGGGTGTACTTGTTGCCTCGGCGCGACGTTACTTCTTGTCCTCAAATCCGAGGATGTCGTGACTGAAGCTCCAAATGGTGACGTTGGTCTCCCTGATTAAGGTCCCTTTTGTTGAGTTCTCCATTGAGTTTCCATCCTTTCTCTTTGGCTATACCGTACTGACGAGGACTAATAAGTCCGAAACACGTGTCTACGGTTGCATTAAAGATAGCGGTTATGCCCAAAAAAAAAGATAATCCTTTTTACTATATTTATATTTAGATTTCACCGCAAACAATACCTTTTTTCCTTTATATTGTACCAGGGCTAAGGTTGTACCTCGGGGTGTACTTGTTGCCTCGGCGCGACGTTACTTCTTGTCCTCAAATCCGAGGATGTCGTGACTGAAGCTCCAAATGGTGACGTTGGTCTCCCTGATTAAGGTCCCTTTTGTTGAGTTCTCCATTGAGTTTCCATCCTTTCTCTTTGGCTATACCGTACTGACGAGGACTAATAAGTCCGAAACACGTGTCTACGGTTGCATTAAAGATAGCGGTTATGCCCAAAAAAAGATAATCCTTTTTACTATATTTATATTTAGATTTCACCGCAAACAATACCTTTTTTTCCTTTATTTTGTACCAGGGCTAAGGTTGCACCTCGGGGTGTACTTGTTGCCTCGGCGCGACGTTACTTCTTGTCCTCAAATCCGAGGATGTCGTGACTGAAGCTCCAAATGGTGACGTTGGTCTCCCTGATTAAGGTCCCTTTTGTTGAGTTCTCCATTGAGTTTCCATCCTTTCTCTTTGGCTATACCGTACTGACGAGGACTAATAAGTCCGAAACACGTGTCTACGGTTGCATTTAAGATAGCGGTTATGCCCAAAAAAAGATAATCCTTTTTACTATATTTATATTTAGATTTCACCGCAAACAATACCTCTTTTCCTTTATATTGTACCAGGGCTAAGGTTGCACCTCGGGGTGTACTTGTTGCCTCGGCGCGACGTTACTTCTTGTCCTCAAATCCGAGGATGTCGTGACTGAAGCTCCAAATGGTGACGTTGGTCTCCCTGATTAAGGTCCCTTTTGTTGAGTTCTCCATTGAGTTTCCATCCTTTCTCTTTGGCTATACCGTACTGACGAGGACTAATAAGTCCGAAACGCGTGTCTACGGTTGCATTTAAGATAGCGGTTATGCCCAAAAAAAGATAATTCTTTTTACTATATTTATATTTAGATTTCACCGCAAACAATACCTTTTTTTCCTTTATATATATATATATATATATATATATATATATATATATATATATATATATATATATATATATATATATATATATATATATATATATATATATATATATATATATACATATAATTTAAGAACGATTCAGTAAAAAATATTAGATATAGTATTAAATAGGTACTTTGTTATCTTCATTTAATGTACATGAGAAGAGGTTTAATTAGTTTTTATTCTTTTAATATATATGGTGTTAACTATCACAACTCCAAGTCTGTTTCGCAATTTATTTTATAATAATATTAAGTTGACTAAACAGACTTTTCGCTTTAGCATTCGAGTATGGTAGTAACGTTCCTTATAAAGTTATCACTATACCGTGGCACTACAACACACTTTGTGCAAGCGTGTGAACAAGATCATTTCTACGATTTTGCTTGCTACTGAATGCACCATTAGGCAACCTAATATTACTTACTTTTTTTACCAATTTCCGTTATCCCCAAAAAGCAAACACGTCCACGCAAACAAAACCCAAACAAACGTGTATTTACCTTCAAATACAAGGTGAGTTTAGATATATATTTTTTAGTTTATTAAAAACCATTAAACTATTGTACTCTATTAAAGAGTTTTTTTTTCAATTTTTAGGTAAAGTTGCCCGGTTCGGAAATAATAGTCTGTAAAACAGCCTTGATTCGTCTACATGGAATCGGAAAAAAACGATTGGAGCGCATTTGTTCTCATATGTCCGCAAATATAACTCCACCGTCTGATTTACGAGGAAGACATTCCAATAGACCAAATATTATACCAGAAAATATCATTCAGCAGGTAGTTGACCACATAAAATCATTTCCAAAAAGAGAGTCATACTACGGCCGAGGAAAAAGTAACAAATTTTATTTATCACCAGATCTGAATATTAAAATAATGCACAACCTTTATTTAAAAAAAATATGAAACTCATTGCTATGAACTTCTTCAGCTTAAAGAAAAGCTTAAAGAAAATTTTAACTACAGCTTCGGTAGATCTAGGACAGACACATGCAAGAAGTGTGACATGCTAGATAATAAGATAAAAAGTGCTGTAGACGAAGAAGAGAGGAGTGTTATTAAGGCTGAAAAAGATTTACGTTTAAAAAAATCCCAATGGTTTTATACAGATTTGAAAGAACGCACGAAAGAAGCCCAAGAAAATGAAGAAGTTGAGGTTATTTGCTTTGATTTTAAGCAGAATTTACCACTTCCAAAAGTGACGATTTTGTCCAAAAATGGGACAAAATCGTCCCATTTTTATATGTACGACGAAACAGTTGCTAAAAAGGGAGCTAATGAGGTTATAAGTTTTGTAGACCATTATATTACAAATACATTGAGTGCGAATGTTAAGAAACTCTACATATTCTCCGACAAATGCTGTGCGCAAAATAAGAACAATGTGATGGTCCTTTACTTGGCAGGATTATGCAAAGTACAAAAATTTGTATCTATAATACATAGATTCCCTGAACCTGGACACAGCTTCTTGCCCTGTGATAGATCATTTGGTATTATTGAAAAGAAAAAACGCCTTGTGGAACGTATTTACTTACCCCAGGAATACAAAAAAATTGTTGAAACTTCTGCGATGAGATTTAATGTTATTAATGTCACCCAGAATATAGTCTATGATTTTTGTACCCTTGTAAAAGAATTTTCACTCCCAGTGCCAAAAAATCCTGATAAAGAAAAATTTGCCGTTTCTAAATACAGAATTTTTGTATACTCAGAACTATCTGATGTAATCAAATGTAGCAAGTCTGCTAGTGGAACTTTATTTCAGCAATTTACCTTGTTAAATTCAAGGAAACCCGTGAAATTCAATAAAAAGAAAGTGTTATGATGTCCCGTTGGCCCTTAAGAACGCGAAATTTAAAAATGTAATCCAACTGGCTACAGAGTATGTGCCAAAATCGGACATGGCATTTTAAATACGTTAAAAAGTGATTTACTTCCCGTAGCAAATGATGATTCAAGCACAGACGGGGATGAAAATTACTCGGATGACGACTGATCATCTATAGGTATCATGTTTTTTGTGAAATTTTTTATTTTTGCGTTGTTGAGTTGTTAAGTCCCGTTCTTGCACCAAATAATAAATAACTGAAAATGTATGCGTATTTTTCTCATAAATTACCCAAGGTCTCATTTTTTTGGTAACACAACATGTGTACAATAAACTAATAAAAAAAAAACAGTTTTTTATTTTTTATTTTTCTTTTGCTTCCCCTGAAAAGTTTTCAAACAGTGACTTATCCCCTTCTTGCACCAAGGTCTTCAATTATGTATAATGAAACCATAAATTTTTGTTGCGATATATAGCAAACATCGAGGTTATGGTTGACGTATGCGTATTGACAATGACAACTAGCACGTATCGCCATTGCCAATCTCAAGAATCAAAAATTGCTAACAGTAAAGTAATTATAATATTATGAATACGATGTTAACTGAATGCCATTTTGTATTAATTCTATCCATTTGTATTTTTTTAAAACCACCGTCAATACGAACTACACATCAAATTCTGCAATAATCAACAATTGATAAAATCCGTTAAAATTCAAATTTTCTGCGTCCTTTTTCAATTGTTTTATGATACAGTTTCTTCATTCGCATTGTGTTTCTGTTGGAGAACGCTTGGGTTTTTACTTTCAGAGCATAAAATTGCCTTGCAGTTTGTATCTATTATTATAGTGATTGTGAATTGTGGTTGCTGACCATTATTTGGAAATCCAGGTAAGTCATTGTACACAAATTTATATTCTAATTTATTTGTTCCTGCGCATTCCCGCGCGAAAGGTGTCTACAAATTATCGTGCAAATGTATATAAATTTATTCATATCCAATGTACAAATACGAAACGATTATATTCGCATATAATAGTAGTCACGCGTCATTATACTTGCGCATAAAACCGAGCCGGAATTAGTGACCCCTCCAAACCTAACCTAACCAAAATCTCAAAACATCTGTATAGTACGCTTTGCGCTTATAACAGGTTCGGTCCGTGCCAATTGTTGTTAAACTATGGATAAAGGGTCAATAGAGTGCCCGAATAGCGTGTTCTCGGATGATAATGTTGTTATTAATGTATATATATTTTAATTATAAATGTTCGCTATGTGCACGATACTTAGATCTACGACAATATTGCAAACTTATTTTTACTTATACAGTCTGTTCCATAACTGCGTGATACTTCAAACTTTTTTATTTGATTAAGTACCCCATATTGTGATATACCTCTTTGATTCCCTATTAAATCCTAAGACAACAAGTGCTAAAACAGCAGTTTTGTAAGAAACTCAGTATCAACCAATAATAGTGAAATGCATTTTATGATTAAAAAATATTTATACAAATTAGGTATATCTCTAAAATGATGCAGTTTTTAAAATATACTCTAAAAGCAAAAAATATGCTCTAAAACAGAAAATACATATGCGCTAACTGGGCAGCTCATAATAGAGTAAAATCTTTGTGCATGTTACACAATGGAATTTTAATTTGATATTTGTATTTTATTCCAAACACAATGCAGGTATAAAATGCATTTAACTATCTTGATGGTGCATTAATATTCCAAATCAAATATTTAAAAAATATACACATTAAAATTTACAATAAATATGCATTAAAAAACAAATATGTAAAACATGATTAAAATATGTTTTCGCTGAAACAGGTTTATTATATCTGATCAATTTCATGCTAGGACTACGGAAAATATCTGGTGTGGCCCCCACCCAACTTTCCGACTACATTGACACACTGTTTATACATTTATAAACTCTCTAAATGTATAGACTATACAGGGTGAAACACCAAAAACGAATTTCCGTGAGATAATAACAATATACATACAAGGCACTTCTCGATACAAATAACTATAATATCATAATATACTGTCACGTATACATGTTTCCTACGAGATTTATTTCTCTACTGCTTGTTTATTTATTCTTTAATCGCTGGCGGGGCGATAATATTCAAACAATAACGTCTGGCCTAACGCGGTATGATCACAGAAATCATATTCCTAGAATGCCAGTACCATATAACAAAAGTGCCCACTTTACGACATCACGCAGGTGAGGTGTGAAGCATGCGCGCTACGTGAAAGCATTGGCGGCACTTTCAATGTTTATTATTCTAGACTACTTATCAAATATTTATTAGTAAGTAAATATCTATGGTAAATATACATCATTTTACACTGAGTATGAGGCTCCAACCAAGGCTGTGGAGGTTTATACACAGGTTTCTTTAACTACACATATTGTAATTCAAATTATATTACTACCAAGTGGATTTTGTTTGTTAAAAAAATAAACTATGTTAACCTGACATTTGATTAATAACGGTTTTGTCTTTTTCTAAGTTACAGTTAAATAAAATTTGATCTTTATGATCTTTTCCTGTTCTGCATAGTAAGAAAAAGTAGACAACAGTATATGTGATCCGCTCTATACGAGTCTTAGATAAAATGTCTTATTTGGCAAGCAATCCTAACGGGGTTACGTTTGGTTGTTAAATTCATGGGTTATGTTGTGTCAAGAAAATAGGAAACAGTCAGTAATAGATACCCACTTTCCTTTCACGTTGTTCACTGGTAATACTTAGTACGCAGTAGTGGTGAGGAGGAAGGCATCCTCACCAACTGAGTGGTATTGAGTGTTCAATTGTGGGCAAAAATTTTCTGCGCATCTTATACGGATAAGCATTCTAGTAATAAGATGTCTATGGGTATGATGCGGTCAGTTCTCCATAACGTGACAAACGAATAGATAAAAACTCTTATAGAACCCAAACTGCTCATCCCATTGATCTGTAAATTTGTACACATATTTAAAACGACTGCAGGATGAGATGGTGTCAGTTTGGTCAAAATTGGATGAATCCCTAAGAAAACGCATGTAACATTTGCCACTTCCGGTTGTCAGATTGTCACCAAAAACAATCCAATTCGTCCCCTGGTGATTCTAAATATGTATGCCAAATTTCAGCTCGATCCGTTGTTCCGATGGTCCGATGCAGCACCCCCAGTGACAGGATTTCGCATCGTCCAGGGGGACTTTCACCAAGGGGACGTGAGGTTTGGCATCAGTGCAGGTCGCCAATGCACCGCTATGGCGGGCATGAGCTGTGCTCTCTTTTTTATTAAAGATATCTGTACATGGGAAACGAGTGACATTAACGCGATCCTCGATGCGGGGAATAGGTTGTACGGGGACAGTAGGGAATCGCGAAACGTGCAACACCAGTACCTGATGGTGACGGAGCTTAATTTAAATTTACACTTTTTTAATAGAAACATTTTATTTGACATTAACGAGGAACGCTCCGTCACAGGATTATTAGTTGGCGGGGACAACGGCGAAGTTTTTAGGGAGTTGCGCGTCGGTTTGCCATCCTTCTTTCAGCTTTACCCGTGCGGCGTCCTTCCCGGTAACGAACGGTCGGTCGCCGTTTTTCGGAACGATGACCGATATCTTTGTTTCGATTCCCATTCCGTCGATCAGCAGGGGCGCTATTGCGAGGGCGGACGAGCTAGCCTGATGTTCTTCGACGCCGTCGAAGAGCTCCCCTGATCGGTAATCTGGCTGCTCGTGAAGACCAACGCGTCAACCCATACACGTTGACGGCGATTTCGGTCTCCGGCCACGAGCAGGTAGTGCCCAATGTTGATCGGTAATCTCCACCCATTCAAGTCACCAGAGTCACGTCCGTCCCCCGGCCTCAAGTCAATCGACCACCTCCAGCCGCCATAAAGCTTACCACCAAGGTCTACCGTCACAATATCGGCCCAATGTCCGATGAATGCCCTCATTGCCGTGCCAAGTTTTTCCGCGGCGAGCTGCGCTTCTGCTGCGGCGACGGCAAAGTTCGTCTCCCTGCCGAGCCTGAGTGTCCCGACTTTTTGAAGGACCTTTTGGACCCGGATCGACACCAACCGGCGCCAAGACCTTACAAGAACGGCAAGGGTAAAGGCGCAGTTGCAAAAGAGCCTCAGACACCCACGCCAGCGCAAGTGCGATCGCGCCACTTCAAGCGCAATATTTGCACTTTTAACAACATGTTCGCGTTCGCCTCGATGGGCGCGAACATCATTCAGCGTCGCGGCGTTGGTCTG
Organism: Aphodius granarius; assembly: GCA_963971325.1. Taxonomy (NCBI): domain Eukaryota; kingdom Metazoa; phylum Arthropoda; class Insecta; order Coleoptera; family Scarabaeidae; genus Aphodius; species Aphodius granarius. The sequence continues at coordinate 25,052,727 of OZ020224.1, read as the reverse complement.
GGAGAGATGTACGTTGTTCAAGGCAAAATCTATCATGCCTATCAGGATATCCCCCTTCTCACGCCCAACCCCAACGCACCCGTTCCACCACCCCATCAACACACATTTCCTTGATAGCGCGTCGGCTACGACGATACGCGAGAAAACTCAAGCGGAATGCAGTCCTGAGCTCATCAGAGAGCTCGGGGATTTCTTCCGCACCGTCAATCCGTACGCCTCTCGGTACCTCAGTTTGAGGGAGAGGGCGGACCGAGATCCAAACCCAGTCGGCGCCAATTTGACACTCTTCCGGATAACATCGACCGGCGATATGACCTCCCGGGTGTTGCCCACGAAATTGGCGCCGTATTTCCTGCGGACAACGAGGGTAACCCGCCGCCTCTCCACCGCCACCGTTCCGACCTCAGTTCATCTCCTCCATTAACCTGCTCGCGGATCCGCTCTGCTATCCTATTCTTTTCCCGGCCAGCCCGGTTGGCGAATAAACCTCGACTGCGCTAACCCGGAACGACGCAAGCGTACCCGCATTAGCATGCTAGAATTCATTAAATATAGAGTTTTCAGAGTCCACGGATCTTCCAAATTTGGTATTTTAAATTTTGGCAAATTAACCCAACAGTATATTGTGGACGCGTGGGTTAAAGTAGAAGGGGATAGATTACATTTTGCACGCACCCATCAGGCGCAATTGCGAGCCGACAAATACTACGCCCTTATGGATTATCTTAAGAATCGGGGAGAGCGTCATAATACTGGTGTTGGGCGAGTCGTTATTCTGCCATCGACGTTCACGGGAGGACCGCGGTCAATGCAGCAGCATTTCCAAGACGCGATGGCGGTAGTTGCGAAATACGGCAGGCCGGATCTGTTTATCACGTTCACGTGTAACCCGTTATGGCCCGAGATAACGGACCACGTGAAATCGTAGGAGGAGCCACATAACCGCGTCGATTTAATATGTAGGGTTTTCAGACAAAAGTTAAAAGTGTTTATGAGTGACATTACGAAGAAGAAGATCTTTGGTAAAGTGAACGCGTACGTCACTTTAGTAGTTGAGTTCCAGAAGAGAGGGTTACCGCACTGCCATCTTTTGGTAACCCTCGACAACGACTACAAACTGCGCGAGCCGCATCAGATCCACTCCATCATCTGCGCAGAGATTCCAGACGAGCGGATGGATAAGGAATTATTTGAATCGGTGACGAGGCAAATGGTACATCACCAGTGCGGCGTCCTGAATAAGAACGCGTCGTGCATGAAGAACGATCGATGCACCAAGAGATTTCCGAAGCCGTTCGCGGAGGCGGCCGCCATCTCCGACGACGCGTTCCCTAGATACCGACGACACGATAACAGCGCGTCACGAATTCAGATTAGGAACAAATATGGACAGACGCGCGTCATCGACAACTCCCTGATAGTGCCATACAACCCATTCCTGACGAAGAAGTTCGACTGTGACATCAACATCGAGGTGTGTTCGAGTTTGAAGAGCGTGAAGTACATCTTCAAGTACATACACAAGAGACACGACTGCGCGTTGCTACGGATCGACGCTGCCGACGAAACCTTGGACTACGACGAGATCAAACAGTACGTGGACACCAGATACGTCAGTTCGTGCGAGGCAACCTGGCGCCTCCTCAAATTTCCCCTGCACGGAATCTCCCACGTGGTCAAGCGCTTGCATTTTCACCTGGAAGGGGAGAAAGTGATCTACTTAAACGAAGGCGATGAAGAAGCGGCAGTTCGTAGAGGTGCGACGGTCGAGTCCATGTTTGAAGCTTGGTTCACACTGAACCGACGGGACGAATGGGCGAGACAGTTCCTCTACGCCGAGATTCCTTTGCACTACTCCTTCAACAGGAGGGAACAGGTGGACCAGAGGAGTGGAAGTGCAAGCCCCGAGGGACGACGAACAAGAACTCATTGTTATGGAAGGAGAAGGAGAGGAAGAGGAAACAGCAGTCAACCCAGCGGCGACAGCACCGGGAAGAACATCGAGGAAGACACGAAGAACGTACAAGGTGATACCGAGGCTCTATTCCATCATACCGACCAAGAACAGTCAACTGGTGTATCTGCGAATGCTGCTGTTGCACGTCCGCGGCGCCACGTCGTACGATGATCTGAAGACCGTAGGCGGAAGGGTTTGCCCGGACTTTATGACAGCCGCGCGGGAGTTGGGCTTGATTTCCGACGATTCCGAATAGAATAATTGCTTGACCGAAGCGGTTCAGTTTAGGATGCCCCGGCAGTTGCGTAAGCTTTTTGCATGCATCTTAGTGTGTTGCTCACCTAAGAATGCGCGTCAGCTTTGGGACAGGTACAAGTCCCATTTTGCAGAAGATTTTTTGCGTAGATTTTTTGCGTAGTTTCGATAGCCACTCGGCCGAAGCTATGGCTCTCGACGCCGGCGGTCGGTCGGTGAACTTCGATCAGCCGTCGGTCGATTCTATGCTCCGCGAACTCCTTCCTCTCCTCGCGGAAACCGTTGTAGACGAAGACGACGGCTCGAACGCGCGCGGGGTGGTGGTAACAGGGGAAACCGTTCAGGCCAAGGTAGCGCTTTTCAATAGGGGTCAGAGGGATGTGTACGAGGTGGTAATGCAAGCCTTACACTCAGGGACTACGGCAGAACGTTTATTTTTCTTGGACGGTCCGGGAGGAACCGGAAAAACATTCGTCTACAACGCGATCCTCGACGAGTTGCACCTACGCAAGAGAGTCTTCGTTTCGGTCGCTTGGACTAGCATTGCGGCCATTTTGTTAAGAGACAGTAGGACGGTTCATTCTCGGACTCGGACGACGTTCAGCTGCTGAGAACGACCGAGATCATCGTCTGGGATGAAATAACCATGGCCAACGTCCATGCGTTTGACGCCGTCGATAGATTGTTTCGCGACATTATGAGAGATCGTAGACCCTTCGGCGGAATAGTGGTGCTCCTAGGCGGTGATTTTCGGCAATGTTTGCCCGTCATTCCGTGTGCTACCAAGACCGCTGTCATAGAGAAGTGCATCGTGAATTCCGACATATGGAGAAAATTTCGTCACTACCGACTTATCGAGAACATGCGAGCGGAGCGTCACGAGGCGGAGTTTGCCGAATGGCTGATCAGGTTGGGAAATGGCACCATCCCAATTCCTGCGAATTAATCCCGATACCGTCTAGGTGCATAGTGTACGACATCGTCGAGGCAGTTTACGGGGACATCGGCACATACACCGCCGAGAACGATGCGGTGTACCAGAATTGCGCCATCCTATCGCCCAAAAACGATAGGATCAACAATAAGATCCTCGAGAAGATCGCCGGTGACCCGGTGTCGTACTTAAGCGCCGACGACATCGAGACGACAGACGAACAGGAGAGAGCCAACTTTACCACCGAATACCTGAACAGCCTGACGCCGAGCGGGATGCCGCCTCACCATCTCATCCTCAAACCGGGAGTTCCTGTCATGCTTATACGGAACATTTGCATCGCCAACGGTCTGTGTAACGGAACGCGTCTCATCGTTCGAAGACTTCACAGCACGATAATCGACGCGGAGATATCGATGGGCCACTTCCGTGGCTAACGAGTGCTGATCCCCAGAATGGATCTGACGTCCGACGCGACCACGCTTCCGTTCACGTTGAAGCGACGACAGTTCCCGGTGAGGTTGTACTTCGCCATGACCATCAACAAGGCGCAGGGATAGACCTTCGATCGCATCGGAATCTACCTGCCCGATTCCGGTATTTGCCCACGGACAACTCTACGTGGCCTTCTCCAGGGTGAAGTCGTGGGACTCGGGTGAAAGTCGAACTGCTGCACGGTGAACGACAAGGAAAACTCGCGCGGAAGAGCGACATCGTGTACACGAAGAACGTCGTTTACAAAACTCTGCTGAGCAAAGTTTATCCACCAGAATAGAGCTCGAACATCTTTGCTGATTCTACGTTTATTTTCCTTGACAGAACCGTGCCCATTTATCGTGTCCGACACGACTTCAGAATTAGATCCATCACCCATCGGAACAGTGAGTGCAGTGATCAGTGAGTGTGGTGATCAGTGAGTGTCACTCTGGTAGTGTAGTAATTAGATACCTACTTGATAAATCCGGCCGTCATCGTTTGTAACATCGCCCAACTCGATAGGACGTAAAACGGTGTTTTCACACCACTTTTCAGTAATCTTTCATGTGTTTTTTCTTAGTAATCAGTAATTGATAAAGTTCGTATTTTTATTAGTGATGCTATTTGTTTTTCCATTAAAACTGTTGTTTTATCTTAATTTTTCTTACTTTTTCGTGCATTCAATAATTTTATTGGTTCGTTTGCCTTTTGATTAAAGCCGTTGTTTTAGCTGCACAAAGTTTTGCTTTGTACCAGGAAGTTTCGGTCGCCTCGGAAGCAAATGAAACGCCCTTTTTGTCACAGTTCTTCTCGCCGTTTTATGTCCTTGCCGTTTTTTACAGATCGGCGTATACGTTTATTGTTATAGTTTTAGTTAATTGCAGGGGATTTTTTCGCAATTACTCATTTATATTTTAAACGTGCCATACAGTAGATACACTTTGCAGAAAACAGAAGAGAATTATCATTTGTCTCTCGATTAAAGCTGTTGTTTTAGCTGCACAAGCTTTTGCTTTGTACCAGGGAGCTTCGGTCGCGTCGGAAGCAAATGAAAGATGCTTTTCTTTTTTTTTTTTAATTAGTTATTCATTAGGACCGTGTATAATACAGTCATACGGTAAATATACTTTACAAGAATCGGTATTATTAGTATTTTTAGTAACGTCATTCGTTGTTTTTATTACATTAGCCGGATACACATTTATTTATTGCATTCAGTCACGTTTGTTTATATTTTATCATTTTTTATTTATATTTTTTTCTCAAAATAAATTCTTGACAGTGATCAGATTTGCTCAGTCCTTTAAAAATCACTTCATAGATCTTAAATTTCTAAAATAATCATCTCCGCTTTTGTACTGTTGCTCGGGCTAAGCGTTATCGTATGGACTGTATTATACGCGTTTTTTTATCATGTTAGGTGGTTAGGTTAGCTTTTCGTGGGATTATCGGGGTGTCGTGAATGTCGCTCGGATCCTGTGTGTTATTTTTAGTGCAGTTTATTGTGGCTCCTCAAATAGTAGGTAATAGTAATAGAACATTAATTTATTTCTTTTTTTTTCAGCATACTAATTAATGTTATCTTACTTTTTAGCATACTAATCAATATTATCTTTTTAGCATTTTAATAGATATTTTTCCTTACAGCGTGTTAATATTTTTTTTCAGCTAAATTTGGTGAAGTATATTTCTGAAACCTTACATATTTACGTTTTTGTGAACATTTTTATTATTATTTTTTTTTAGTGTGAATAATTATGGATAGGGCCGTCTTCGTTTTCACGTGTGATGGCGAACCCCCATGTAAAACCTGGGTAACGAGCCATGACAGGTACCTCCTGGGTGGTTGGGCTATATGCCTGAAGGCATGCAGGCATAGCCGCATGCTGACGGAAACCCTGTTCATAAATAAATATTTCTGCAAGAAAGAGAAATGTTTTAGACAAAACAGTAGACGGAAAGCTGGATATGGAAGTCGTCAGCGCAAGCCAAGTAACCTGGACGGAAAACTAGATACGGAGGTCGTCAGGAAATTGATCCGAAATTGTTTCTTTCTGGAGTTAAAAGCATTTTTTTTTTTCGATGAGGTAAATTATTTTTTTAAGGAGCCAAATATAACTTTATTGATCAATAACAGAAAAAAATAAAATGTTTTAGACAAAAGTACGGACCGAAAGTTAGATATGGAAGTCGTCAGCACAAGTCAACTAACCTGGACGGAAAACTAGATACGGAGGTCGTCAGGAAATTGATCCGAAATTGTTTCTTTCTCGAGTTAAGAGCATTTTTTTTTTTTCGATGAGGTAAATTATTTTTTTAAAGAGCCAAATATAACTTCATTGGTCAATAACATTAGAAAAAAATAAAATGTTTTAGACAAAAGTATGAACTGAAAGCTGGATATAGAAGTTCTCAGCACAAGCCAATTAACCTGGACGAAAAACTGGATATGGAGGTCATCATGAAACTGATCCGAAATTGTTTCTTTCTGGAGTTAACAGCATTTTTTTTTTTGATGAGGTAAATTATTTTTTTAAAGAGCCAAATATAACTTCATTAATCAATAACATGTCCCAAGGACATCTGCACGCCATACATCGAATTTTCAACTCTTGACTGACAGGACGAATATCGGACTCAGAGCTCCAATCAACCACATGTCTAGGAATGCCAACAACATATTTGAAGACATTTTTATTTGATTGCCGATGTGATGAATTTTTTTCTATTTTTATCCGCATTTTGCAATGTCTATATTATGCTTAATTGTTTTATTGTTTCCTATGTTATATTTATACTTACTATGTTTACTATTTACATCAATTACATTGTTACTTTTGTTGTTATATTTGTATTTTGTCCTATAATTGGTTATTTGTTGGGCAAATGAACTTGAAACATGTATTTTTTTACGAAACCATTTCTTTATTTTATTTTACTTAACAGAACTTATAATTCAATATATTTAATGAAAACGGATACGTTTCTTTTGTAACTATGTAATTCAAATAAACCTTTTTTTTATTCAAACACAATCTTTTTACTCAAATCTATTATCTTTCTCTTCCAAATAGAATGGTTACTTACCTCAAGGTAGATCTTTACTTCAAATAAAACCAGATTTATTTCATTCAAACATATTACTGCCATTAAACCCACACAATTTCTATATTACGGAAATCACGGAAAGCCATTTGGCGTAATAGAATCTTTTTTTCAGTGAAAACTATTTCTTTTTACTTTAAATAAAATATTTCTTTCAGCCCATGCAACTCACTTTTTTAAATTTAAAAATATTTATTTATTTCAAACGTATATTCTTTGCTTCTACCCATTAGGCGATACGTGCGCCTATGCGTTCTGTGGGCCTATGCGGTCCACCCGCTAGGCCGTACCTGGGCCTAGACGGTGGGTGGGCCTAGGCAGTCTATGGACCTAGGCGGTGCGTGGGCTAGGCGATCTACCCACTATCCGTTGTATATAAACGAAATGGTCTACTAGTTAACTCTAATAGCTGTGGTGTGTCAAATGATCCGTCGGTGTCGTCAAACAATTCAACAGTAGCATTGCTATCAGAATCGGATCTTTCTTCTTCTGCTTTATTTGACGGTACCTATTACAAGCTCTATTACAAGCTTCTCTTAGACAAATTCACAGACAAGCACACAGTAGCAATTTGTATGAAGTGTTCGGACCAGCAAATTAAAGAAGTTAAGGGCTATGGCAAAACGACATCTATGGCAAAAACATTTTGGGACACTTAAAACGGAAACATGGCGCTGACACAATAGAGGAATGTAGAAAATATATGAAAGACAATAAGCAAAAGAAGAACAAAAATAATACAGTTCAGACTTCAAGGCAAACTCCAAAAACACCTGTCACTCAAGAAAATTTTGATCGTAGCTTAGTAAATTATTTTGTTAACTCAATGATAGCATTTCGAGCCGTGGAGAAACTCGTACTTCATTTAAGATAATGGAGGATTTAAATGTGACAAACAGTGGAATCAAGATACCCGGGCGACGTTCTCTCAGAAAAAAATAGCTCTACAATCATTCGAACAGATTAGCGAGATAAAAGAAAACCTGGCGGCAATCAAATACTTGTGCACCACCGCTGATATATGGTCAGGGAAAAAAGAAGTTTTTTGGGTGTTACAGTGCAATGGATTGATAGTGACTATAGGAGGCATTCAGCAGCTTTAGCTTGTCGCCGGTTTAAAGGGGCACACACCTTTGACCGCATAAAAGATTTGCTTCTGGAAATACTCTCAGATTTTGACATTAACCCCACGAAAATAATATGCTCTGTTACTGACAATGGGTCAAATTTTGTGAAAGCGTTTAAGATATTCGGAGTAAATACAACATCCTTAATCGAATATGATGAAGATAATGAATCTGCAACTTCAAGTGGCAGCGAGAATGAGTTGAGGGGAGAAGAGCTTGAAGAGACCGAAGGAGAGTTCGGCACAAGACAAGAACACGAACATCGCGATCTTTTGTTAGAAACAAATCCCAAAACAGTCCATTACCATTTCACTTCAGGTGTAATGCGCACACTTTAAATCTGATTGCTAGTAAGGACGTCTAAGCCTTGTTGACTGACAAATCGACATGTCTTGGACAAATGCATTCCACAGTAATGGAAAAATGTAACGATTTGTGGAGTGCTGCTGCTCGCCCAAAATTAGCTGAGATGATACATACCATTCTCGGACATACGTTAACACGACCTGGTATAACTAGATGGAATAGTTACTATGACGCTTTGAAAAATATATTGAAAATCAAACCTAGTTACTCTCAACTAGCTAGACCACTTGGTATAAGAAATCCATTACGTGACTCTGAATTTCAATATATTGATGAATACTGCCAATGCACTGCTCCAGTTGCAACCGCTTTGGACATACTGCAGGGTGATGACTCATTTTATGGAATATTATTACCTTGTCTGCATGCACTAAGAAAAAAATTACAGAAGATCACGACGACTTCAAATCTAAAATTCTGTGAACCACTTGCTGCAAAATATCTACAAAGCGTAGAGAAAAGATTTGAAGACTTTTACACTCTTTCGTATGAAACTAGTAAACATGCAGCCATTGCAGCCCTGTGTTATCCAAGATTTAAGAAAAAGTGGCTAGTATGTTTAACAGCAGTTGATCAAAATAAGTGTATACACTTTTTTAAATCAATTGTAAGGAAGGAAATATCAGAAAACCCAGAGGCTTTAACAGTCAACAATGCAGTCGATAATATACGCCACCGAGAAGACGAGTTTTTTTATTTCAATTCCGACTCTGAAGCGGAATCAATTGATGTTAAAAAGAGAGCGGATATGATCATTTAAATTTTTTTTTGCCGAGAAAAGCCAACAACGAGAGCTTCTACAAAGTTATACTGTTATAGGCAGTGTTTATTAAATAAACACCAATGCGGAAATTCTTCAGAAATCAGTGCCATTATTTTATTTCTTTTACGTAGAATTGACAACATTGTTGGATGTATAAGCTTATAATCAAGTTAATCAATTAATGATTAGTGATTAATGATTAATACCAATTATCATGAATATGAAATTAATCAAATTAATTAATTCATTAAAAAATTAATCGATTAATGCCAACACTGAGTGGTATTGATAAGAGAAACCACAGCTGTGAAAACAATGTGCAGATACTGGAATTCAAGAAGGTATCCCAACAATCTCACACCCACCTGAATGCACAAAGCGTGGTCGAAAGAATGTATCCGTTGAAGACAAATTAATAAGTTTTATAGATGCTCATAAAGCAAACCAAGTTTTACATTAAGAATATGAAGATCAAGTCTTCTTTAGGTCTCTTTTGCCTTCCGTTCGGTTGACGTCTGATCAGAAATTTACTTTTCGCATGAAGACAATACAATTGGTGCAAAATTTGCAAACGTATTCTCTGAAAATGCGGAAAATAGTGCGTTTGCACAATACTCCACCGACATTTAAAATGTGTCCACTTCGTCATTAACGGCCACTTACTTTTTAAGTTTTTCACCTACCTACTATTCTCCAGATTTACCGGGAGAAGATGGTTCACACACCCCACATTATTAAAACATAATATTATTGTACTTGTAGTTTATGTTTAATAAAATAAAATGTATTTAATAAGTTTTGTACCTTAATGTAATGGCAAGCATATCTTCTTTTGATATCTGATTTCTTATAGAATGCAGCAGATCATCAAAGGAATTTATAGACATACGAAAATAATGAAAAAAAAAAAAAAAGTAAAATAGTCCGTATCAGCTCTAAGCGATCCATATAAACTATTTATTGGATGCACCCTCCATTTTTTTGCCGCTTCTTTTTTACTTTCCGACTAGTACCCTAGAAGAAAAGTATTGTAATCGACGGAAAAAAATTCGATATTTCCGCAGAAATACCCGTTTTGAGGTCCCCTGAATCGATTGCGATGATTTCTGGAAAATGTATGTATGTGTGTATGGCCGTGAACACGATTGCGCCCAAACGTAACAACGGATCGAGCTGAAATTTGGTATGCATATTTGAGATTACCGGGGGACGAACTGGAGTGTTCAGAAGTGGCAGATGTTACAAGCGTCTTCTTAGGGATTTATCCGATTTTGGCCAAACTGATATCAGGGCCCTGTTTCATAAAACTACTTTGCAACTTTACACTTTGCACTTTTCATTTTTGGCGAAGTGCAAAGTTTTTGTGTTTCATAAAATATTTTATAAACTTTGCATATTCCAACTTTGTACTTTGCACTTTGCAATTTGATAAATGTCATCCTGTCAGCATATACATAATGATTCGACTACATTTAATTTTGCGGAGTGATGAAAGTGATGATGAAGATGAAGTTTTTCCTAAAAGAAAATTTAAGGATAGAATAAATTTCATGTATATCAACACGCCTTTCAGTTCAAAGAGAGTTTTCGACTTTCTGCAGCTGGAGTAGAATTGGTGTATAGAGCAATTGCAGCTGATCTCGCTCAAGCAACACAGAGAAATTATGCATTAAGTCCAAGAGAACAACTGCTTGATGCACTACGTTGGTCTGGAAATGGTTGTCAATATCACGGAATAGCAGCGATGCCGATGCATGGAATTTCAAAAGCCTGCGTATGCAGAGTTATTCGTCGTGTGAGTAGAGCTGTTGTAAACAGACTCTTCAGGCAAACTGTTTGCTTTGTTTTTTTAGGAAAGGCGATTTCCCATCAGTATGTGGTTGTATTGATGGTACCATGATAAATATTGATGCACCAACGATAAACGAAGAGCAATATGTAAATCGCCATGGAAAACAATCTTTGAATGTCATGATGATTTGCGGGCCCAATTACAAATTTTACGCAGTGAACGCCAACTGGCCTGGAAGTGTCCACGATGCGAGAGTATTGCGAAATTCGCAAATTTGTCATCGCTTTGAGGAAGGTTGGCGGCCATTTCTAGATGCTGTTGTTCTAGGTGACAGTGCGTATGGGCTAAAATAATGGCTGATTCCTCCACAAAATAGGAATCCAAATGATGTAGTTGATAGCGTTTCAACCGAGCCCACAAGCAAACCAGGCGACTAATCGAGAACAGTTTTCGTATATTAAAAGAACGTTTCCCTTGCCTTAATTATTTAAGATTATCTCCCCATCGTGCTACCCAAATTGCTATTTGTTGTGCTACACTGCACAATATAGCTTGTGAAGAAGAAGGAAATGAACGAGAATTTGATGAAGAAGTGGATGATGTTGCGCCTCATGGTGAATATGCGGACGACCAAAATGGTGTTCAAAGAGTACAAAGACTATTAAACTTCTTTCGTTAGTTTAAATCCTTTACCGTGCATTCTAACTTTGTTTGTTTAATTGTTATTGCTGTGAACAATTTTCTCAATCACATTAAAAAAAATTATTACTTAGAACATTATTTTAGTTTAATTAATATAAGTGTAAAAGAAACAAACAAAACTTTAAAGCTACTTAAATATAGGTCGGGTAAATTCTGATAATTCTAATTTAAGTTCGCGGTCAAGCTTAAGCGCCTGTAAACGGCGGTGGTATATTTCAATTTTTAACAGTTTAGTTTTTAATTCTTCATTAATTGTTGATGTTTTCATCTTCTTTCTAGCTGGTTGAACCGGTGCCGTGTGACTTACCGCATTCTTCAGCCACATGTATATTTGACGATGAATTCATAATAGACCCATAATCAGTTGGAGTCACATCAGTAGCAATTATGTCAGTTTCGGGCAACTGCAGACCACTAACACCAACACTTTCATGGCCTATGATATCTAATATCATGTCATCCACTTCATCCATTTTCTTTCCACCGCCGGTTCCAGTTCGCCTTGAATTATCCCTTTCTGTTAAAAATAAATTTATAAAATTCATTAATGCCTTGATAGCTAAAAACTTACTTGACAGAGTTCTACTCTTCCACACACCGAAGAGGCCATCGCGAACAAACACCCAATTTCTATCTGCAGAAGCAAGTTCCAAGGCCTTGGCTTTTTCTAGCACTTCTTCCATTCCGACTGCTTCGCTGTATTGGTAGTGTTTTTGAAATTTCCGAATAAATTTTTTTTCTCTCTAATTAATTCTAGAACTGCTAGCTTCTTTTGAATTGTCAAACATCGCTTACTCATACTTAAACTGCAATGTTGCTGATTGCAAATGAATTAATTGCTTTGCAGTTGACATATGCAAAGTAGAAAGTAACGTTGACTACTATGCATTTGACAAATTTTTATGAAACAGAAACCTTGATATTTACGATTTTACTTTGCACTTTGCAAATGTAACTTTGCAACTTTGCAAAATAACTTTTTATGAAACAAAAAATAATGCAAAGTTGCAAAGTTGCAAAGTGCAAAGTGTAAAGTTGCAAAGTAGTTTTATGAAACAGGACCCAGCTCACTGTCCAGTGACTTTAAATATGTATACTAATTTACAGATCAATGGGATGAACGGTTTATGCGCTATTAGAGCGTTTATAGAAGCGGTTTGACAGAATCCATAACCTTAGCCGGTACGGCTGTGAATTACAAAATTTTGACAAAAGTCAGTGATCACTAACAGTTGGGATCCAGAGTGGCTGTGGTTCTTCGATATTAAATGTAGAAGGTTTAGATGTGTCGGGGCGTTCAGACAGGCTCTATGCTACCGTTGCGCTGCGAGCACAAACCTGCTACACTTGTCCACAACATTCAGTTTTCCATAACAACCAGTTGTTATGGACAAGTGTAACAGTTTGCGCTCGCTGCTAACTAGCCTGGCTGAACGCCCCCAATGCGCCAACGAGGTATAAACGTCAAATGTTTAGCAAATAACCAGTAATTGCAAATAATTTAATACACAGTTTGTGTATCTACAGTATACGAGCAACCGATTCTGAATTATTAAGGTACAAAGCGATTAAGTGACTGTTGTTGACGGGTTAACCTGCTCCTGAATTGGTTTTAGCATTTCCAGTTTCGGTAGGTAAGTTTGTCATAGCGATATCTGCAATTTAGAACGGCTTATACCGTTGTGGTTTGAGTACATCTGGCCATATTGATCCTGGTTTATTTATCGTTAATAATTTTGTTAAGATAGACATACAAGAACAGATTTTAAAAGGAGGTGGTAAAATAAGAAGAAAGTCAGATAAGCAAAGAAGGGAAGAGCGAAAGATTTTGATGAAAAAACACGAGAAACTGAGGAGTACAGGGCGGCAGAAAATACTCAAGAAAAAGAACGTAAACGAATTAAACGTTTGGAAGAGGAGCAATACAGGGAAGTAGAAAAGTAGAAAATGAAATTACGCGCACAGGAACGGCGAATGGATAATGAATATAAGGATCGAGAAAATGAGAAGCAAAGGAGGGTGGATGAGGAATATAGGAAACAAGAAAACGAGAAAAAGAAAGTGGACACTCGGGAAAAGAGAATGGAAGATCAATTTAGGGAATCAGAAAATGAAGAAATGAAGTTACGCGCACAGGAACGGCGAATGGACGATGAATATAAGGATCGAAAAAAAGAGAAAAAGAAAGTACACGCACAGCAAAAGAGGATGGATCAGGAATATAGAAAGCGAGAAAACGAAAGAGGACACACGGGAAAAAAGAATGGATGACGAATATAGGGAACGCGAACACTAAAGTGCATGCACAGGAAGAAAGGATGGATGATCAATTTAGGGATTTAGAGAGATCATTGGAAAGCGAGCGAAAAAGACAAGGACTTAAAAATGAAATTTCATATTATCGGGATGTTTACTATAATAAACTTAGATCCAGTAATATTGGTAGCGCTAATGGAAATAAATTATAAATATATAAAATATTTAAAAAAATAATATTTGACGAATGCCATCGTAGGGTGCAAGACCAATCAATGAGAAATGTTATGAAGACTTTTCAACACACTTCGAGTGACGAGCAACCTAGGGTTCTAGCTCTCACCACAACCTTACTGAACGGCTATTGTAAGCCCCACGAGGTGCGATCCTTGGTGGAAAGCCTGGAGACAACATATGACAGTAAGGCAATTATAGTTTTACATGTTTTATAACCATGTTGACCACCTATTTTTCTGTTTTTTAGACGTAACTCGTATAACCTAGATTTTAACATGTATGTAATGCTGTACCGATGTATGTCGTCTCGAAGATGTTTTAAGCCATGACTTTTGATACGTTAATCATCAACAATACCTTACAAAGGAACCGATTCGCTTGCCTATGGTCATAACTTCTGTATAGACTGTGAGTAAATCTAAACATCCCGTAAATTATGTTGCTTATACATTATTTCCGTAGTGTTGACCTGAGGATGATGTGTACCACATCGAAATCGATAGTCACACAAATGGTTTCACAATAAAGAAACATACTCCATATTCTTTACGTCTTTTATTCAATATCACAGTAAGGTGGCCACTGTAGAAGAACTGGACCAATTAAAAAATTAGTATTTGACGAATGCCATCGTGGGGTTCCAAGATCAACCAATGAGGACGGTTGTGAAGACTTTTCAACACACTCCGAGTGACGAGCAACCTAGGGTTCTAGGTCTCACCGCAACATTACTGAACGGCAATTGTAAGCCCCACGAGGTGCGATCCTTGGTGGAAGGCCTGGAGACAACACATCACAGTAAGGTGGCCACTTTAGAAGAACTGCACCAATTAAAAAAAATAATATTTGACGAAAGCCATCGTGGGGTGCAAGATCAACCAATGAGGAAGGTTATGAAGACAACACACTCCGAGTGACGAGCAACCTAGGGTTCTAGGTCTCACCGCAACGTTACTAAACGGCAGTTGTAAGCCCCACGAGGTGCGATCCTTGGTGGAAGAGACAGAAGAAGAACTGGACCAAGTTTTAGGGTACTCGACAAACCCGAAGGAGAAACTCGTTTCATATGAACCTTATAAATTGAATGGTGCATGTCTTAATCTATTGATAGTGACGATGGTTTTGATCATGATGATGAGGATGGCTGAGAAGGACAATATCAAGTACACAAAATATGCATCATACGATACGTCCGATATCAATTTTTCTGTTTTTTAGACGTAACTCGTATAACCTAGATTTTAACATGTATGTAATGCTGTACCGATGTATGTCGTCTCGAAGATGTTTTAAGCCATGACTTTTGATACGTTAATCATCAACAATACCTTACAAAGGAACCGATTCGCTTGCCTATGGTCATAACTTCTGTATAGACTGTGAGTAAATCTAAACATCCCGTAAATTATGTTGCTTATACATTATTTCCGTAGTGTTGACCTGAGGATGATGTGTACCACATCGAAATCGATAGTCACACAAATGGTTTCACAATAAAGAAACATACTCCATATTCTTTACGTCTTTTATTCAATATCACAGTAAGGTGGCCACTGTAGAAGAACTGGACCAATTAAAAAATTAGTATTTGACGAATGCCATCGTGGGGTTCCAAGATCAACCAATGAGGACGGTTGTGAAGACTTTTCAACACACTCCGAGTGACGAGCAACCTAGGGTTCTAGGTCTCACCGCAACATTACTGAACGGCAATTGTAAGCCCCACGAGGTGCGATCCTTGGTGGAAGGCCTGGAGACAACATATCACAGTAAGGTGGCCACTGTAGAAGAACTGGACCAATTAAAAAATTAATATTTGAGGAATGCCATCGTGGGGTGCAAGATCAACCAATGAGAAAGGTTATGAAGACTTTTTAACATACTCCGAGTGACGAACAATCTAGGGTTCTAGGTCTCACCGCAATGTTACTGAATGGCAATTGTAAGCCCCACGAGGTGCGATCCTTGGTGGAAGGTCTGGAGACAACATATCACAGTAAGGTAGCCACTGTAGAAGAACTGGACCAATTAAAAAAACAATATTTCAGGAATGCCATCGTGGGATGCAAGATCAACCAATGAGGAAGGTTATGAAGACTTTTCAACACCCTCCGAGTGACGAGCAACCTAAGGTTCTAGGCCTTACTGCAACGTTACTGAACGGTAATTGTAAGCCCCACTAGGTGCGATCCTTGGTGGAAGGCCTGGCGATAACATATCACAGTAAGGTGGCCACTGTAGAAGAACTGGACCAATTAAAAAATTAATATTTGACGAATGCCATCGTGGGTGCAAGATCAACCAACGAGGAAGGTTATGAAGACTTTTCAACACACTCCGAGTGAGGAGCAACCTAGGGTTCTAAGTCTCACTGCAACGTAACTGAACGGCAATTGTAAGCCCCACGAGGTGCGATCCTTGGTGGAAGGCCTGTAGACAACATATCAGAATAAGGTGGCCACTGTAGAAGAACTGGACCAATTAAAAAAATAATATTTGACGAATGCCATCGTGGGATGCAAGATCAACCAATGAGGAAGATTATGAAGGCTTTTCAACACCCTCCGAGTGACGAGCAACCTAAGGTTCTAGGTTTCACTGCAACGTTACTGAACGGCAATCGTAAGCGCCAGGAGGTGCGATCCTTGGTGGAAGGCCTGGAGACAACACATCACAGTAAGGTGGCCACTTTAGAAGAACTGCACCAATTAAAAAAAATAATATTTGACGAAAGCCATCGTGGGGTGCAAGATCAACCAATGAGGAAGGTTATGAAGACAACACACTCCGAGTGACGAGTAACCTAGGGTTCTAGGTCTCACCGCAACGTTACTAAACGGCAGTTGTAAGCCCCACGAGGTGCGATCCTTGGTGGAAGAGACAGAAGAAGAACTGGACCAAGTTTTAGGGTACTCGACAAACCCGAAGGAGAAACTCGTTTCATATGAACCTTATAAATTGAATGGTGCATGTCTTAATCTATTGATAGTGACGATGGTTTTGATCATGATGATGAGGATGGCTGAGAAGGACAATATCAAGTACACAAAATATGCATCATACGATACGTCCGATATCAATTGGTTCAAGATACATGCAAGTCATACAACTATTACAGAGAGCAATTGTTGCTGTTTTTTTCCGTTTAGAAAAGAAGCTGGGCAAATTAAAATTGTCGATACTGATATAAAGCATAAATTAAACGCAATGGTGATTGTAGCGAACCAAGAGAAGTATGTTATAACAACTGATGAGCTCTTACATAAAGCAATTGAAAATGTAATGAAAAATAACGATGAAGAACAATGAGATGATGAAGCAAACGTCAATCAATTACCTACTGAACATCGTCAAGTGGACATTTTAATGCAAGGAGGGATAGAGACGAAGAAGGACTCAACCGTAAACAGGTTTGTGGCAACGCAAAGAATATCTCAGGACAAGTGTTCGAAAAAATTATAAAATTAAATGACGCACAACGCGACTTTATTATTTACGTACTGAACTAAATGAAATCTAACGTTGCAGAAGAGCCCTCCGAGTTTTTTCCAGCGGATAGGCTGGTGTAGGGAAAAGTATGGTCATCGACTGCCTGTATCAGTTTGATAACACACTACTACGATAATCAACCTGGTGCTGATAAGGACAGCATAAGAGTGCTACTATGTGCACCATCAGGTAAGGCGGCATTCACGATTGGAATAGTAACACTGCATACAGCATTTGCTTTACCAGTCTCACAATTTGGAGGATTAATGCCTGAGTTATCGTCTGATGTGGCAAGTACAAATCGATGCAAGCTTCGTAATCTAAAGTTACTAATTATCGATGAAATATCTACGGTTGGTAGTACGTTGTTTAGTCGCGTCGACAAACGCTTACGACAAGTTATGGGTGTTAATAAATATTTTTAAGGAATCGCAGTGATTGTGGTTGGTGACTTAAACCTACTGCCGCCGGTCATGGATACGATCATTTACAAACCTCCAAACTGTAAAGAATTGTCTATTCTCGTGGAAAGCAACAAGTTATGGGATCAGTTTTGCATGTACGAACTGGCTGATATGCGCCAGAAAAAATATTTAAAATTTACTGTAGCATTAAACAATTTGTCGATAGACCAGCTGACGAAAGATGATATTGATTTGATTAGTAGCAGAATTGTCAGAGAAGAGGATATTCCACAAAGTGCACCGCGGATTTATGGAGAAAATGCAAATGTCGATAGCTACAACGAAATGAATCTATGACATGCACCATTCAATTTATAATGTTTAAATGAAACGAGTTTCTTATTTGGGTTTGTCGAGTACCCTAAAACTTGGTCTAGTTCTTGTATAGTAGCCACCTTACTGTGGTGTATTGTCTCCAGGCCTTCCACCAAGGATCGCACCTCGTGGGGCTTACAATTGCCGTTCAGTAACGTTGCGATCAGACCTAGAACCCTAGGTTGTTAGTTACTCGGATTGTGTTGAAAAGTCTTCATAACCTTCCTCATTGGTTGATCTTGCACCCCGCGATGGCATTCGTCAAATATTAATTTTTTAATTGGTCCAGCTCATCTACAGTGGCCACCTTACTGTGATATGTTGTCTCCAGGCCTTCCACCAACTATCGCACCTCGTGGGGCTTACAATTGCCGTTCGGTAACGTTGTGGTGAGACCTAGAACCCAAGGTTGCTCGTTACTCGGAGTGTGTTGAAAAGTCTTCATAACCTTCCGCATTGGTTGATCTTGCACCCCACGATGACATTCGTCAAATATTCTTTTTTTAATTGATCCAGTTCTTCTACAGTGGCCACCTTACTGTGATATGTTGTCCCCAGGCCTTCCACCAAGGATCGCACCTCGTGAGACTAACAATTGCCGTTCAGTAACGTTCCGGTGAGATCTAGAACCGTAGGTTGCTCGTCACTCGGAGGGTGTTGAAAAGTCTTCATAACCTTCTTGATTGGTTGATCTTGCACCCCGCGATGGCATTCATCAAATATTAATTTTTTAATTGGTCCAGCTCTTCTACAGTGGCCACCTTACTGTGATATGTTGTCCCCAAGCCTTCCACCAAGTATCGCACCTCGTGGGGCTTACAATTGCCGTTCGGTAACGTTGCGGTGAGACCTAGAACCCTAGGTTCCTCGTCACTCGGAGTGTGTTGAAAAACCTTCATAACCTTCCTCATTGGTTGACCTTGCACCCCACGATGGCATTCGTCAAATATTATTTTTTTAAATGATCCAGTTCTTCTACAGTAGCCACCTTACTGTGATGTGTTGTCTCCAGGCCTTCAACCAAGGCTCGCTCCTCGTGGGGCTTACAATTGCCGTTCAGTAACGTTGTGGTGAGACCTAGAACCCAAGGTTGCTCGTTACTCGGAGTGTGTTGAAAAGTCTTCATAACCTTCTTCATTGGTTGATCTTGCAACCCACGATGGCAATCGTCAAATATTATTTTTTTAATTGGTCCAGTTCTTCTACAGTGGCTACCTTACTGTGATATGTTGTCTCCAGGCCTTCTACCAAGGATCGCTACTCGTGGGGCTAACAATTGCCGTTCAGTAACGTGGCGGTGAGACCTAGAACCCAAGGTTGCTCCTCACTCGGAGTGTGTTGAAAAGTCTTCATAACCTTCCTCATTAGTTGATCTTGCACCTCACGTTGTCATTCGTCAATTATTAATTTTTTAATATTGAAATTGATGTAGTTTTTTCGACAATATCCAATGCCAATTGTGGAGTTTACGAAACATATTTTTCTGACCATAAGCCGATTTACTGTAGTATGAATACTGATGAAGTTATTGCTAATGAGGCAAACCGCAGCATTATCACAAACGACATCGCTCTAACAGCTGAAAATGGAATAACCAAAATCGAAGATAGAAATACCAATAAATCCATCCTGTGCTCCACTGCCTGTGTTAACTGTTAAAGCAAAAAAAAACAGGAAAATGCAAAAAGAGGTACATTGAAAGATGCTTTATTTTGATAGATCTATCCAGGAGACAAACGATCAAAAGGCACTGCAAATATTAAGAAGGCTATCGACAGTGAAAGAGGATTCCTATCAATTAGATAATTATCGAAATATTTTATTTGAATATAATGAACAAATACATAAATGGATCACTGTCCTATAAAATGCCGAACCACGAGTTTTGTCCTAAACCATGAAGATCGGTGCAGCGAGTAAGATATATAAGCCATTTGATGCGACGTACGCCATTTGTAGATCAAGTGCGGATGGTAATTGTGGATACCATTCGTGTTCAATCACACTGTTTGGTGACGAATCCTAATATTTTTCGTGTATTGTCGATATGGGATATAGCAGCCAATTCTGATTTTTTTTTTGAGCGAGAACAAATGAAGACATTAGATCAGCTATGGAGGCAATTACAAAAAATTGCAATTTCGAATACGAAAGACATCAGGCCGGAGCACTGCATGGATGCTTATAATCATGCGTCCGGAGCAATTACAATTTCAAGACCAATAATTAATCGTCCACACTCAGGAATTCGTGGTTTTAAAGAAAAAGTCGACAATATTTCTGTAGCAGACCTTTCAGCTTATCTAGACCAGCATTTGGGCACATTTTTTCATTCCACTTTAAATGCGGACAATGCCAGAAATGAACCTATTCAGCTATACTTAGCTGACAGTCTTTTTATGCCCATAGTCAGAAGAACGTGCGATGCAAAAGGGTATTCCGGTGTTTTTCAAATTGTTGTTTTTCACAAAGTAGGGATGCTACTGATTGCTACTTTACACATAAAATCTCAAACATTGCTTTAAATTAAGAGAAATCATCATTTGAATTTTGAATTAAAGTTGATCTTCGTGAAGTCACAAAGATCGCTTAAAACGAGCGGCTTGGCAACGTTGTAAGATTTCATATGTTATGTTCACTCACACACCTTTGTTAACAAGTTTTTCAAATGGCCACGACCGGTCAGCTGTTCCCCGGTTGCCAGCGCTACTGGTAATCGGTAATTCTTCGTGAATTCGAATAAAATACACTTTTAATTGCAATTATCTCATAGAAAACCTAAACGAAAAGGCTTACATCTTTACGGTATGACTTCTGATAACTTGTACGGTAGTTTAAACCGAATGCCTGCTCAAATTTTGACATGACCGGAATACCCTATTCCCCTATCTCAAAACAAACTTTTCGGTCGAGTAACAGGATGTACTAACTGTAAGGTATGGTAATATGTATAGTGATTACGAGCAATGGCCAGGTAAGCGCAAGGTGACCTTAATTCAGCATGTTATTTCTAGCTCTATGAATGTGTAGGTTAACAGATTATTTGGCAAAGTTCTGTTATCAATATGAAATAATAGTTTTATTTAAACGTTTTACTTTCAATAGTTCTGTTCCATTGTTCCACTGTTCCAATGTTCTGTTTTAAAGACTGCCATATTCACATTATTTTGTTTGTTGATATTTTAAATCATAATATAGAGATGAACTGGATCCAGGTGTATGTTTAGTGGAGTTTCACTTATACCAAAGTACATGGGCGCCCCCACCTTTGATTTCTCTTATTTGATTTAATTAAATACTTTTATGCACCATGCATGTGTTTTATTTATTAGATAATCTGCTTATTTCATCTAGAATAAATTGCTATCGCATAATTTGTGAAGTACATACTTAAGGTCTTTTAACCGGGGGACGAACTGGAGAATTTTTGGTTACAATCTGACAGCCGGAAGTGGCAGATTTTACAAGCGTCTTCTTAGGGATTTATCAGATTTTGGCCAAACTGATATCAGCTCACTATCCAGTGCCTTTAAATATGTATACCAATTTACAGATCAATGGAATGAACGGCTATAAGCTTTTACATACGCAGTTTGACAGAATCCACAGCCTTCGTCGCCGTGTTGCAAATTGTCAGATTTTGACACGTCAGTGCCACTGACATGACATGACATTAAATGTCAGGATGACAAATGTCATTATGTCATAGAAACTGACGTTAGGGACGGTACAGAATCGTTCTGGCTTCAAAAAATTGAATAAATACAAACGTGTTTAGACAATTCATTGTGCCAATGATATAGTCGGAAAGTTGAGTGAGGATATTTTGAATGAGGAATTCTAACAGTTTCATTAAACTGTCTAACAATTGTGATAAATCAGCAGCATTGGACTCAAAAGCTTTATTTACATTTTGAACATCCACAAAAATTGGCTTTAAAAAACATAAATAAACATAGTTCCTATCATCGTTGTAGATGTCAAAAAGAAGTTATGCTGCAAAACATCTCTCAGTATCTTTTGCTATACGGAAATGTGTTTTCAACTCAAGCCATTGAGCAAATTTATATACAGTTGGCAGCTGCAGATACGGCCAACTGAAGTGAATGGCATACACATCTGCTGAGGATTAAATTTGAAGAAAATTCTTTTAGTTTTATATAAACACCATTATTGATTTCTGTCATTACCGATGCATTGTCCGTGCCAATTCCTTTTAAATTTTGAATTCTTAAATTATGTCTTTTATGATACTTAAAATAGCTGCTACGATGCTATCAGCATTGAGAGCTTCAAGTTCGAATAAATCCAAAAATGAATTCAGCCCAGTGATGACAATTGGAATAATATTTTTTGTTAATTTTATTAATATTATGTTGGTGATTGATTGGCCGGACCGTCAGGTAATAGATCGGTATTATTGGGTGCAGATATAATTTAGAAAAAGGTATGTTGTTGATTTCTTTTGTTTAGCAATAAATAAAATCGTAAAATATGTTATTTTATCAAGAGATTACAACGTTTGTATTTTTTGCTTGAGATTTATTTAGTCAGCAATAAGTATTATTTTATGATTCCATTTGGATTCATTGGGCCCAATTGGGCATTCGAAGCGCTGTCATGTGCATACAAAGTAGCATATAAGTTCTAATACGCATTTAATACGTTACAAAAACACCGCATTTTATAAAGTTAACTAAAATTTGCAAACTACGGGTAAAGTTAACGTTATTGGGTGTAGTGTGTTTTAATTGAAAGTAGGGGTTGTGAAAATGTTAAAACAGGTAGGAAACGTTCGGGAATATTACTGATAGAAAAGTGTGTTGAAAGTTGTCGATTTTTAAGTTATGTTGATTTCATTTGCGTTGGTAGATTTCTCATTATTTCTGGTGGATTTCATGTTTGTACCAACCACACAAACATGAAATCTGTTGTGATTTGTGATGATATATCCGGATCCGGGTCATCTAATTTGCAAAATGGCGGCCAACGAAGAAGTCGTGGAAGCTGTGCCTGTGGTGGTAAATGAGAAGTATGTTTTATCACTAACTGGGTGCCCCAAGGGTTTTGGCAGAGAAACTGGGAGAATGGGGCGTTATTCCCAAGGAGAGGGAGTATATGTGCCCCAAGTGTGGTGGAACGCTTCGATTAGTGGAACACGAGGATCGCACTGTGTCGATTTCTTAAAATAGCCGGAAATTTCGCCTAAAATGAACTTATTAAAATGTGAGTTATTTCTGTGAATTTTATTAGTAAAATGTGTGAAGGGTTCGCAGGTAAAATTGTAAACCCCTCTGACATCCTGCGCGGTATGTACAGGTACTAAAAGTTGAGTCTTATTCGACGCTGTTCAATTGCTGCTTCAACGTCGTAACAAGTGTACGCTTTAATATTTTCTTAAAAGTTTGTTGTGGGTAAAAGTTTTAAAACAATGATGGATATGCACTCTTCTGGTATGTACACATGAAATGTTTTTATATTTGTTTAAATATTAATAATAATGTCTTTATTTGATGTTTGATCGGTATAACATATGAAACAAAAAAAAACTGCATAATAAACAGGGCGAAGTTAGGGAGCATATTGTATATTGTTGATAAATAGATAGCTAAACTGTTATAAATTAAACAAATAATTCTACAGCAAAAATTAACATTTTTAAACTTCGATGGAGTGAAAGTATATGAAATTAACCTTGCTTGAGAATCGGATTTTTTTAAATGTAAGTAATAACTATTTAGCTATTTATCCAAATAGATATGACAAGCATATTCGTGCAGATGCTTATGTAGTATGTTTTTCTAGGTAGCGTCACCGTTACGCGGAGAGTGTTGCTAGGTGTCTGGCGCGCGAAACGAACGCCCCCCCCCCAAAAAAAAAAAACATCGGTAACAGACTTCGTAGCAGATCTTATGAATATCGATCCGAAATCTGATGTAGAAAATGTTGATAATTTAATACAACAAACAAAATTTTACTTCTACTTTTGCCAGTAAAGAGGCAAGAAGTGTACAATAACCTACCACACTTTGAAACGAAATATTCAGAGTAGCTGAACGACAATGAAACTTTCTCTACCAGCAATAGAACAAATGACTCTGAACCTGGATGTTCTACTAGAGGGCCGTATAAAACATTTGCAGAGCTATCTGATCGCTCAAAAACACAAAAAATTAAGCCTTTGCTAGAAAGTTTCCTTTGCCACCCAGGTCAATTTACGTGCATCTGGATTGAGAAATATTGCTCAGGTAGTCCATGAAGTTACCGATTACTCACCAGCAAGGGATTCCAAAGTCAAACAGGCATGGAAATCGCCAATAAAGCAGCCTGTTAAATATACAGCAGAAGCTTTGGCTTTATATATTGACGCCAATTTCACTAAGCATTCATATAAATTGATGCAGTCAGGAGCTAAGGTATGCCATGCAAACATATATTCAAGCTATGACAACATATTAAACGCTACAAATGCATGTTATCCCGAAGAAGAGTTTACGAAATACACCGATACTTCTGCAGAAGAAACGTTACAAGCTTTGGTTGGTCATACAATTAAGAGATTGTTAATTTCTTTGCAAAATTTAAAACAAAATTATAGTGATAACGAATTAGTTGTAACTTATAAATGGGGTTGCGATGGCAGCTCAGGACATTCTTTGTACAAGCAAAAATTTTCTGATGATCTAGGTGAAACCCAAACAGATGAATTTTTATTTGCGGTATGTCTAGTGCCTCTTCAAATAAAATTCTTAAGTAAAGGAGCTCATAACAAACGCAGTAAATAATATACAACAGAAATCAATAAAATTTAGCAACTCAGCTCGACATTAACGGAATAAATTTTATTATAAATCATACATTTAAAATGACTATGATCAACGGGAAAAACATATAGTGTAGAGACTGATTCATCGACTCAAACATCAAACAGCCATATGCGGAGCATCACCCAAAATAATGAATGATATAAATAAAGTAAAGCAGTTACCAAAAACTGAAACTTACTACGATTATGGCATTTCATCCTTCCACGCATGGATTCGTTGTTTGGAATATTTACTCCATATACCGCCGACAAAAAAATAGTAGAAAACACAAAATTGAAAATTCAAAAAGCAATGAAATTAGAACTAGGTCTACTTGTTTTGTTGTACCAAAATTTGTTATCATAA
Source organism: Aphodius granarius (assembly GCA_963971325.1). Lineage (NCBI taxonomy): Eukaryota > Metazoa > Arthropoda > Insecta > Coleoptera > Scarabaeidae > Aphodius > Aphodius granarius. The sequence goes on along the minus strand of OZ020224.1, from coordinate 25,027,316 downwards.
TGATGGAAACACTGCAAGAAGGTTTGTTGATGATTATAAAATTACCTCAAAAATAACAGGTTTGAATGAGAATTTTGTGAAAAGAATTAAAACAATTTTGTAAGTGATATCATGTGGTGAAGCTACCAATATAGATTCGTTTCGTGAATATTTGGATGGAACTGCAAACATGTATGTAAACTTGTACCCTTGGTATTACATGCTGACAAGTTTACAAAATTCTTATTCATGGGACAGATATCATTCAATCGGCATCATTACCGATTGGGATGTTTTCTGAAGAGGCACTAGAAGCTAGGAACAAAGATTTGCGAAAGTACCGTCAATTTAACACACGAAAATTTTACCGACTGGAAACTATGATAGACTTGTTTCACACATTATTGTATTCTTCGGGTCCGCTTATATCGACTATTTCAAAAAAATCTGCTTTAACACGCCCCATGAAGATGAAACCGTTTGATGCGAGACACAATTTATTATCAAAACCAGATGAGATCTATGTGTCTGAGGACTCTGGTTCTGATTAATATAACATAAAACGTTTGCACGATGAACCTGCTACTTTTTTGTAAAAATTTGTACACACTAATTAATATTTGTACTGCTAAAAATATACACTTGTTTTCTTAAATAAAACATATAAAAAGGTTTAAATAATAATTTGGTTGTATTTTTTACATAAAAATTAAAACAATAGGGGTTGCTGAACGAGTGACAAATTATATAAAAGCAAGTGAATAATTTCTATTTTGATATTACAGTATGTATCTTTGATTAGCAACACTTTAAAGAAGTGTTTTGCACTTAATAACTTGCACTGTGGATCGGTACGCTTCATGTACTTATTAATGTATATTTGCTTATTTAATTGTGTGTAATTTTGTTTTTTGAGGTTGAGGTGGTATTGTGGGAGGAATATCCAGAAGGGTCATCAGAAGAAAAGCCGTTGTCTGACTCGTACTAAAACTCGCTTTAAATGTTATCATATATGTAATGTAAACTACTGTGTATATTCTATTTTGTATCGTAGAAATGCACCCGAGATGCGTTGTTTTTTTTTTTCAACCCATAGTCACTCTGGATCCTTTCTAACGTCAGTTTGTATGAGACACTAGGAGTCTTGCTTGCATAGTCGAACGGTAAACACGTATTTTGAGACCTCGCGTATCCGATCGCGTGTTGCCCAATTAATAATTAAATAAAGTACAATAGTGCAGACCGCGAACTAGTTTTATGTGCTGACTATGTAACTGTGACAGTGCTACGAAAGTAGGACACCACAACAATGTCAACACAACAAATAATAATCAAAACGGAAAACGAACATATTCTATATAAAGAATTACAAAGGGAAAAAACCGCAAGGCAACAAATAGAAGATAAATTTAAGAACAATTCAAAGTTCTCCAACAAATATTGCTTGAGCAACCTAGCACTTCGCAACAACATCAACATGACCAAGAGTACTACATAGATGAAGAAGATCTGGCCAAAGAAACGGAATGGATGCTGCCAACGAACAGGAAAAACAAAAAACGTAAAATGCATGACTCACTCGTAGTATCGCCCGAAATCCAGCGTACAGGCGCAAATCAAAATAATGAAAAAAAAAAAAAAGAAAAAGCTCACCTACCCCCACCCGTTATACTAAGCCAGGTAACGAACTACGAGTCAATCAGAAAATCGCTAAGTAACAAAGAATTCAAATATAAAGCGACGTTATTGAATTCTGGCGATATTAAACTCAACGTCGAGAAAGTAGATGAATACAGGAAACTAACGGAGTTCCTAAGTGAAGAGAAAACAAATTGGTAGACATTTGAAAACAAACAAACAAGAGCAATGAAAGTCATGGCTAAACGCCTACATCCGACTTGCAAAAAAGACGATATTGTGAACGATTTAAAAGAAAGTCTTTTCCATAATTGACGCCACCAATATACTGAAACGAAGCGACAAAAAACAATCCACTACCGATGTTTATGCTTACGTTCAGCAACCAGGAAGATATTAAGAAAATCTACAGTATTAAATCAATCCTGGGAATGAAGGTGGAAATAGAGGTCGTAAGAAAGTCTAAACTGATTCCACAATGCAAAAAATGCCAGACGTTCTGCAACAAAGAACCGCGATGTGTCAAATGTGCGGGAAAACAGCTTTCAGTAGAATGCAATAAATCAAAGGATTCACCCTGCAAATGCTATAATTGCGGAAGTGCGCATCCTGCAAACTACAGAAGGTGTCTAGTGGCTAAAGAAATGCAAAAAATCAGGGACAAGAAGGGGCAAACCAACTCAGCAAATAAACCAAAAGTAAATCAACAACAAGATGTAAAAGTAGTATTCCAAATTCAAAACCAAATACATCAAGGTATACAAAACAAAACACAAATGTATCATATGCCCAAGCAACACAAAAAGCGAAAAACGATAAGCAACCAACCACACATGATCCGACAATGGATAAAATAGAAGAAAGGATATCAAAACTCGAATAGTAAACAAAGTCACAAACATAAAAGCTTACGAATCGCAACTTGGAATGCCAACGGTATCCGAAATAGGAAAACAGAAATAGAAACATTTCTCAATACACAGAAAATTGATATATGTCTGGTTTCTGAAACACACTGAACAAATCAGACGTATCTAAAACTAGATGGATATCAGGTGTATGAAACATATCATCCGGACAACCAAGCGAGAGGAGGATGCATGGAAAAAATAGTATCAACCATTATGAGGAATGCCACTACAGCAGCGGAGAAGTGCAACTAGCCGTCGTTGGTATAAAATCCCACAAACATAACTTTAGTCTTGGTGCTATATATTGCCCCCCAAGGTACAATCTCAAAAAAGCAGATTACACTGGATTTTTAGAACATCTTGGTGAACGGTTTATAGTGGGCGGTGATTACAACGCCAAACACGTGGACTGGGGATCAAGACTGACTACGACGAAAGGAAGAGAGCTCAGAAAAGCAATCCAAGAAAGGGGAAAGCAAGCCAATTCCATTCTACAGATAAACCTACATATTGGCCGACTGACCAGAACAAAATCCCAGATCTCCTGGACTTCTTCATTACAAGAAAAATCTCGCCAAACTTCATTGACATTGCAGAAAATTTTGACCTAGACTCTGATCATTCCGCTATAATAATGACTTTAAGCGAAATGATAATTAAAAAGGAATATAATGCTACATTGCCAAACAAAACCACAGACTGGAAAAGATTCAAAATAGAGCTGGAACGCAGCATCCAGCTAAATATCCAGCTTAAAGCTACAGACCAGTTGGACGCAGCAGCCGAGAAATTTGTCAACACCATCCAGAAAGCAGCGTGGGACAACACTAAATAAATCTCCCGTTGAACTATCGGAAATAATTATCCAATGGAGATCAGAGAATTGGTCAAACAAAAGAGACAATCTAGAAGAAGATGGCAGCAATCACGCGACCCAGCTGATAAGAAGATACTTAACAATCAATCCCAACAATTCAAATGCGAAATTCAGAAACTAAAAGAGGCATCATTAAAATCCTACTTGGCTAAACTTACTCCTGATAAAGAAACAGACTACTCGTTGTGGAAAGCAGTAAAAAGTATAAGAGACCAGCCAATCATGTTCCACCTATTAGACAGAAAGATGGCAAATGGGCAAGAGACAATAAGCAAAAAGCTGAAAGATTTGCAGAATATCTAGCTGAAATATTTCAGCCAAACAACATTGATGCAGACATAGTGCCACAAGAAGATGGACCGATAAACCACGAAAAAGAAACCATCCCGCTTGTTACATCAAAGGAAGTTGCAAATGAAATCAAAACAAACTTAAATCAAAACAAGGCACCTGGATACGATCGCATCACAGGTGAAGTCCTTAAACAGTTACCGAGGAAACGTATTGCAACAATGCTTACATACCTAATAAATGCAGCATTCAGATTAAAATATGTCCCCGGTGTTTGGAAAGTTGCGGAAGTGATCATGATACCAAAACCAGGCAAGCCACCGAACGAAGTCACATCTTATCCGCCAATATCACTGCTACCAATCATATTAAAGCTCTTTGAAAAGCTACTTCTAAAAAGAATGAGACCTATAACAGACAGAAGAAAACTGATCCCAAATCACCAGTTTGGTTTTAGACAAAAGCACTCTACGATAGATCAAGTTCATAGAATAACGAATGTGGTGGAAACATCATTAGAAGAAAAACGTGTATGCTCAACAGCCTTCTTGGACGTAACACAAGCTTTTGATAAGGTTTGGCACGAGGGGTTAATCGGGAAATTAAAGCGTATGCTACCTACTGAGTATGTGAGTATATTCAGGGTCAAACAGATGGACGAATACTCGGCCTTAAAGGAAGTAAAAGCAGGAGTGCCCCAGGGCAGCGCCCTGGGACCAATTCTATATTTACTGTATACGAGCGACTTGCCGCCACTAGAGAACGTAACAGTCGCCACATTTGCAGATGACACGGCAATAATGGCGGTGGGATCAACCGTTGTAGAATCAACAAGATGGAAGACCAAACTGAATGAATCAAAATCAGTCCATATCAACTTCACCAACAAAAGGATAGAGGATATACCTCCCATCATAGTAAACAACACCATAGTTCCGTATGCAAATACTGCGAAGTATTTGGGTATGACCCTAGACACAAAACTAAGATGGAAAGAACATGTCAAGAAGAAAAGAGTCGAGCTTGGCCTCAAATATAGAGAACTTTATTGGCTCCTGGGAAGAAATTCTCAGTTGTCAATAAGGAATAAAGTACAAATTTACACACAAATGCTAAAACCTATTTGGCTGTACGGCATCCACCTCTGGGGTTGTGCCAAAAAGACCAATATTCAAGGCATCCAATCTTTCCAAAATAAAGTGCTAAGGAACATTGTTAACGCCCCTTGGTAAATAAGGAACAGGGACCTTCACCGCGAGCTTGGTGTGCCAAACTTCATCGACGAGATAAAAAGATTTGCTGCTAAGCACGAATCTCGCCTACATCATCCCGCCAACGTAGAGGCCTTGCAGCTACTGGACAACCAGAACCTAGTGAGAAGACTAAAAAGAACTAAACCCTTCGAACTAGTGTAGTGTATAAAGCAGAGCACAGTGAGTGTAGTGGCAGTGCCTTAGTTTAGGACAAATAAATTAGTAGGACATCGTTGGATAACCTATTATACTCAAGTAACCTAGTTTTAAGAAGTCAGATCCAAATTGATAGTTAATCTGTTAGATTAGTTTTAATAAATACAGCATTCAGTGCTTATTAACAAAAAAAAGGTTGTATGAGATAATGACATTTGAAATAATAAAAAAAGTTGTTAACGTTGTTGATGACGTTCGCTATGACACGACTGATCATTGACCGCAACATACCAAAGAGATACAAATTATGTATAAGGAGTTATTCCCATTTAAAAAGTTTAAAATATAATGTATAGTTGTGTTTAAACAATAATAGATATTGTTTTTACGATTACCACAATAAACATTAAATAAATTGTTTCTGTGACCTTATTCCCACTGATTCCGATTGGATCAAATGGTCATTTAAAAAAATGTAAAATCAGTATGAAAAATTCAAAATAGTATACAGGGTGACATAGAACAAACTACAATGCATAGCACACCATGCGATAAAGGGCCGACAAATAATAAAAAAAGTTCCTATACACTACTGTCCGGTCGCTTTTTGGTTACAAGTTACAGGCTGTTGAAGTTTTTTTTTGTACATATTAGGTACTTAGTATTGTCTTTAGGCAGTAGAGGTAGCAGGCTTTGATTTTTTGAAACTAAACATATTTTACTGTCAAAGCAAGTCAAGTAGCTTAAGTACTGTTTTAAGTAGCTTTCAAATATGGTTCGCTACACTTTTGTAGAGTACAGGGACATGATTATGTTTACGGTGAAGCTCGATCAAATTGTTCCGAAGCTCAACGTATAATGTTAGAACATTCGTTGATGTGCATAGACGATTGGGAGAAGATGGCTGCTTTAAAAAGCAAAAGTTAATACCGTGGCTACCAGAACTCGTCGTGTACTATTGTAAAAGAAGAAGCTGTATTGCAAATTGTAGAAAATAACCCCAGAATAAACACCAGAAGAATAAGTTCTCAAAGAACAACTTCTTCACCTATTTTATTTCCAAAAAGTACATCACGTACTGGAACAGGATTTTTTACCGCGTGCACAATATTGCGAGTGGTTGCAAAACAAAGGGCAAAATTTTCTGTCATTAATTCTGTTTACCGATGAAGCTGGCTTTAGTCGCGATGGTGTTTTGAACGCACATAATATGCATTATTGGAGCGATGAAAATCCTCATCATACCGTAGTACGGAATCACCAGTATGGGTTTTCAATTAATGTTTGGGTGGGTATAATCTCCAATTACCTAATTGGTCCATTTCGATTGCCCAGACGATTGACAGGCGAACTCAATACTTTTTTGAAAAATGAACACTGTTAGAAGATGTGCCATTGGATATTGTTAGAAGAATGCATGATGGCGCGCCAGCTCACTATGCTCAGATAACCAGGGCATTTTTGCAAAGAAAATTTGGAAATGGATGGATTGGTCGTGGGGGACCTATACCATGGCCAGCTCGTAGTCCAGATCTTAATCCAACTGATTTTTCATTTAGGGGATTTATGAAAAAAGTGCATGTCGTACAAATAAATAGTGAAGAACTATTATGGAACAGAATTATGGAGTCTGCTGATACATTTTGCAATAATCCAGACATATTTCAATGATGCCGTCAATCTTTAACGCGAAGGTTGGAAATCAACATTATTAACATAGAATGTGGGTTGACGCCCCATAGGGGTCGCCGCGCTGGCCCGCCTTTCGGCATTCAGCTTCCACCGGTCTCCCTATCCAGGAAACGTAGTTGCCCCCGAGAGTCCTACACCACGTGAAAGAGGCCATGGCAAGCCATGGGGGCCCTCCTTCCCCTCGGTACTTGTGTTAATCGGACTCATCTGATACCGTTGGACAAGTCGCCGGCGAGGTCGCATCTCTAAGCGCGTTCCTCTACTCTACATCTTTACACTCTGCAGAGCGCCCATTGACCCACAGCACAGGATGCCATGGTATAGGGTAGCTCTGAGTGGTTCTAGGGGTCGCACCGTAGAGTGTGATGCTAACCCACAGCCTAGAATTTCTTAACGTACTCGTGTCGAAAACCTTCCGGAATTCACGTAAACCGTCCGGAACGCTTGCGCGTTTCCGTACCCAGTATTAGAAAGGTTCCCCTTTCAACGGTAGATGGGTTCACCGTCGAGCACGCTTTGGGCGATAACTCTACCACATATCATTGCTGTCGGCGGCATCACATTGCCCACATACGTAGGATAGGGTAGCTCCTGAAGACAGTTTTAGGGGTAAACGTCATGTGGTCTATAGCGTTTACCCGCGCTTTGCCTTAATCCCTGTTCGGATATTAATATCAGATCGTTAAGTACTCATTTTGGCACAACTTCCGAAGGCCACGGTTGATGTGTTACCGCCGAGAATCAGATGCCTGGTATCCCTCCCTCACATCTACTAAAGGCAGTGGTCGCCGTTGACCCGGAAATCCGGTATTGGTTAGACCGAAAGCCAGTTTTTCTGGGTGATCTCGTGAGGTCTGCCAGTCACCCGGAACATTATTAACAGCCGCTAACTTGAAAATGAAAAGAGATCGGACGTTAGTCTATAGAAACTTTTTTTTATTATTATTTTTTGGCGCTCTATCGCGTGGTGCTATGCATTGTAGTTTGTTCTATGTCACTTATAAGTTAATTAATTAAAGTCGTTAATTTTTGAAAACGACTTAAACGACATAATAATCACAAATCGCACGGCTATTACCTGCTTTGTGGATGATACAAATCTACTACAAGCAAACGAGGATTTGGATGGGTTGGTAAGAGATTGTCAGGATCTTTATGATAGAATTGGATTGTGGTTTAATTCAAACAAATTCAAGATAAATGATGACAAGACTAACATACTGATATTCAGAACCAGTAACAGAAAGGTAACAATGACAAACAAAATTTCTGGGAGTCGTTATAGAAGATTCTTTGAAAAGGGATGGTCACCAAGTAAAAAAATCAACAACATTTGCTACGCAATACGAATAACCAATAGCTTTCTCGAACCCGATGCCAAAAAAAATCTAAATTTTGCCAACTTTGAATATCTTGTGACATACGGTATAATTTTTTATGGGCTAGCTCAGGTGCTAGTGCGATATTCACTGTGCAGAACAGAATACTGAGAATAATTTTGGGACTGAAATGCACCGTAAGTTTTAGAGGAAACTTTAGAGAACAGGAGGTATTGACGGAATTTTCATACTGGAGTGTCTGTTGTATATACACAAACATAAACGGTTGTTTGTTCCATTAAACGACAATAACACCTACAGCACAAGAACCTGTGATTATCAATATACGATCCATAGACTGTGTGTTACTGAAAGAAATCCAAACTATATGTGTATAAAGTTTTTAATAATCTTCCTGAAAACATAAAAAGAATAGAGAACTTTAACTCATTTAAAACGAAAGCAAAGGAATTGTTGCAGGACCTAGAACCGTATAGTTTGTGTAATATATTATAGTAAATTTGTTTAGTATAGGCAACAAAGGTTGCAATAAAGGAAAAACTTGTTTTTTGGGTTTATACGTATATTGTACACACATCATGTTTCAGTGGAGAATAAAGAATCATTCAGTTCCGACCTAGCGTTTTATTAGCATGGTATTACAAATTGGCGACGAGGATAATTGGAAATGAGGCAGAAAATAGAAATTTAAGAGAGGCTGCAGAGAAGAAGTGAAAATGAGCAGAAAGGACGAAGAAAAGGCACGAAGGACGCATGGTCGACTTCGAGAGTTCTATCCAAATGTGGACGAATGGGCCATATTCAAAGCGAGGTTGGACAACTACTACACGGCAAACGAAATTGAAGACGAAAAGAAAAAAAAGCTATTTGTCTCAACTTCTGCAGCGAGGAAGCTTACAAGTTAGTATACAATTTGTCGTTTCCAACCAAGCCCGAGGATAAGGAGTATACAGAGCTATCCACAATGATGGATACGCATTTCAAAAGTGCTCAAACAGTATTTCCTAATCGTTTTAAATTTTATACGGCTCGTAAAAGGACGGAAGAAACGGCACGAGAATGGTCGGCTAGATTATGTTCCCTAGCGTCAAAATGAGACTTCAATGACGAGATGGGTACTGTCCTGAGGGATCTTTTCATCATCGGGTACGATGGAGGGCATGTCCAAGATCGTTTGATTGAGGAAAAACCAACGATTACGTTCCAGGAGGCGATCGCGTTGGCGACATCAAAAACGGTGGTTTCGCATGACGCCATCTTGGAGGTGAAAAAAGAGGCCTGCATGCACGTAGGCCATTCCACAACGACGACGCACCGGTCCAAGCTGTGGAAACCGGAAAAGAGGATGCCAACGCCATCCATGCAGCGCAGCGGGAGAGAGATGCAGCAACGGGGGAGAGAAAAAGTACGCAAAAGGTGTTTTGTTTGCGGTAAATCTAATCACATGCTCGATACTTGTAAATTTAGAAATGAACTAAGTATAAATAGAGGTGTAATATTGTGGAATAATAAAATAGTAGTTCCATATAAAATAAGACATAGGTTACTCAATGAACTACACGGTTCCCATATGGGTGCAACAAAAATGAAAGAGTTAGCTCGAAATAATTTTTGGTGGCCTGGAATGAATGGCGAAATTGAAAAGAGAGCGTATAATTGTAAGAACTGCAAACTAGTTAAAGATAATCCCCCAAAGCAACAATTACATTTATGGGAATGGCCAAAAGATCCGTGGTCAAGAATCCACATCGATTATTTTGGACCGATTTATAATAAATATTTTTTGGTGGTAATTGATGCACACTCAAAATGGCTAGAAGTATTTCCTACTTCAAAAACAACTAGTACATTTACAATACAAGCATTAACGAGTTTGATTGCTAGATTTGGTTTGCCTCGAGTTCTTGTTTCCGATAATGGACCACAATTTAAGTCAAGTGAGTTTGAAAATTTTTTGAAGAGTATGGGTATACGTCATATTACTACTGCACCGATTTCACCTGCGTCTAATGGAGCAGCAGAAAATGCAGTTAGAACTGTAAAAAATGCATTCAAGAGAATCCTAACAAAAGAAAGTAAGGCAGATGTGTTCATAGCATTAAGCAAATTTTTATTTGATTATCGTAATACTCCGCATAGTTCGACTAAGCAAAAACCATCATATCTAATGTTTAAGAGAAATATTAATTTCCGTTTTAATTTAATGCACCCGAAAAGGTATTGTCGGAGAAAAAAGGTAATTAACAAAAATGTAGCTAAAAGTCAGAGAAGGCAACTTAGTTATAACGATGGGCGAAGGAGGACTATATTTTATCTGAATCAAATAGTGATAGTAAAAGATTTCATAATACCAAGTAAATGTATGTGGATTAAGGCTAAAATAATTAAGATTTTAGGAAAGTGCGTTTATTTATGTAATGTGCCGGATATTGGTAAAGTGTGGAAACGTCATGCAAATCAGATACAAACATGTCATACCGTAGAAAATACACTAGCACCTTTACCGATTGCCGACACAAACGATGATGTAGTTAAGAGTACGGTTTCTCCAAATAATAAAGATATCAAGAAGGAAAATTATTTAACACTTAGACCAAGGCGAGAAATAAAAGCTTGTTTAAATGTATATAAATGTATTATATATTATATTCATGTGTTTTGCTTTGTATAAAGTTATTAAGGTTTAATTAAGGGGGAAGGTGTAATATATTATAGTAAATTTGTTTAGTATAGGCAACACAAGTTGCAATAAAGGAAAAACTTGTTTTTTGGGTTTATACGTATATTGTATCATGTTTCAGTGGAGAATAAAGAATAATTCAGTTCCGACCTAGCATTTTATTAGCATGGTATTACAGTTTGGATGATTACTTTGGTTAGTGTGTTATTTTGATTAAGGGTTGTGTGTTTCTTATTGTGACGCAATTTTATTTTGATGGGTAGAGTAGTTGGGAACATGTACACATATATGAAATAAATATGATTTTGAATGTGATTCTAAGTGCATTTTAATACTTTTTTAATATTTCAACAACAAAATATGAACGTCACTGTTACAATTCTCACATACAAATAACGTTGGCAACTGATTAAGTTAATGTTCACAGCATGTCTATATCTGAATTTTGTAAGTAATATTTACATTATAAATGGTTGCTTAGTTTACAGTTGACCAGATTTATTACATATTTAGAGAAACCAAAACCCGAAACTCCAGACTTAATACAGCTATGATGTGTATTAACCTCTCCATCGGATGAATGAATTCTAGTTGCTTAAGCAACTAACTTCATCCAACACTGCACAGTTGCACACGTATTCCAAAGGTTTGTCTCTGATCCCTAAGCTCACAACCTACAACAAAAGGAAACCGTGCAACGTAAAATCGAAATATATCATTTCTCATATGAATGTAGCCTGGAAAATTGACGCACAGCCTGATGACGATCGAATGATCGAAACTAGTCGCTAAATAGATTCAAACAAAGCACATCGGTCTTTTATTACTTTTTACCTCCACAACCAGAATTAATATAGCTAGAAAATCGCTTAAATGCTAAAGAAAGTTTAATTTATAAGTTTCACGATTACAGATAGAAATCGAATCGTTGGACGAAAAAACATCTGCGTAAGAGCATGAAAATGAACGGGAAAGCTTCGAAAATTCATTTTATAATACTATCGCCGCAGCAAAACGCATTTTAGCACCAAATTATGATGTCGAGGCTATCTCGGTCAATTCACAAGCTCGTACTAGTAATAATTCATACCACAGCAATAACGTAACCAATCAAATAAAACTTGCTACGTTAAACTTACCAACCTTTGATGGTGCATACACAGAATGGCTCTTTAGAGATACATTAAAATCAATCATTCATACAAACGAAAACATAATATAAATAAAAATTTCATTATCTCCGTCCATCCCTTAAGGGTGACGCAGCTGAGGTTGTCAATTCACTTGAGATTTGTGCAGCTAATTATGATACAGCATGGGAACTGTTGCTCGAACGTTTTGAAAACAAATCATTGTCGATTAATAACCACATAAAAGCAAATTTACATGTAGGTAACACCGGCTTCAAAGGAATCTTACAGCAACCTTCCCATTATATGGGACAACACAATAAAGCACCTGCGCGGTTTAGAAGTGCTAGGTCAACCGGTAAAGCAATGGGATGCACTACTAATAGCTATAATCTGTGAAAAACTTGACTCGACTACGAAACGAGAGTGGGAAGAAAAATATGTTATGTCTTACGATAAGATCCCTCTAAATACCCATCGGAAAGAGTGTTGAGCGAAAAAAACTGCCTTAAAAACAATTTATGATCCAAAAAAAAAATCGATTTTTGTCGACCCGTGTTTTGCTGCTATCACCACAGTAACTTCAAACCAGAAACGCCCCCTGTCGGACATTCGTAACAACAGCAACACGTAGCAGATATGCAGATAACATAAAATGTTGAACCGGAATCTTCAACAGATCGCTCAGAGCTACATATTTACGCTCTCCCGACTAAAAAGAAAACTTTTTGTTGTTTTCTTTTTGTTTGGTTTCTTGTTTTTTTATTTAAAAATGAAAAAGTGTGATGATGTAGCTTCGAGGGAGAAGAATGACACCGACGGTACTGGCTGGGAGGAAAAAACTTGAAAGCAATTAACTACATATACAGTTCAATTACTAATAAACAATTAGAATTTGTTTGTAATGAGGAGTCAGCATAAAATATAATTAAGAAGTTTGATGAGATGTATACGAAGAAATCGACAGCATTACAGATAATTTGTAGAAACAAGTTGGAGAAATTAAAGCTGAAAGACTTCACAGATTTGACAACATTTTTCAGTGAATTCGAAAAATTGGTTAATTCGTTGAGAGCTGCTGGCGCCATTATAACAGAAAGGGAGAAGATGAATTACATGTTGCGTACTTTGCCGGATTCATTAAGCCATATCGGAGATTTGGTGGATGTTTTGAAAGAAGAAGATCAAACAGTGGAATATTTGAAGAATAAAATCAAGATGATAAAATTAAAGGATGAAGAATCTGCAAGTAGTTTGGATCAGAGGTCGAATGTTTTCTTAATGAAGAGACAAGTTTGTTTCAATTGCGGTAGACAAGGGCACTTCAAGAGAGACTGTCGCCAATATGTTGGTACCACAGGTTTTTGGAAGCGGGGTGAAATCCAAATACAACAGTTAAGAAACGCCCAAGAAGTATCCACTTCGCAGCGCGGAAGAGGTTACAGCAGAGGTACACAGCATAGCCGAGCAGATCAACAGTATTTTGGTGGTGAAAGAAGTCGATATCAAGGATGTCATCCAGACCAACAGTATTTTGCTTGTGAAAGAGACGTCGGTATCAAGGACGTCATCAACAGGCCGGAAATATTCGTCAGGGTGATCATGGAGTAAACACTTTTCATGCAGAGGTCCAGAGCATGTTGACATACAAGGATGTAGGGTTATGTTCAGGTGATGAAGTTCAAATTCACTGGTTATTAGATAGTGGATGCACAGATCATGTAGTTAATAATGACCAATATTTCTGTGATAGTGTGTTATTGAAAGATCCTATTAGTGTTAAAATTGGCGATGGGAAATTTTTAAAAGCCACTAAAATTGGGCACGTAATGTGTTATTTTCAAGTTTTCGATAAAAGAGTTCCAGTTAAAATGTCAAATGTTTTCTATGTTAAAGAGATGGACAAAAATTTAATTAGCTACGCAAAAGTTACTGATCAAAATAAAATTGTATCAAAGGGAAATACCTCAAAAATTTATGATAGAAATAATCGTTTGATTGCTATTGCTTGGAAAGAAGATAGGTTATATAGAATGGCCAGTGTGATTGAAAACTTTGAAGCAAATGTTCACATTACAAGTAATAAAAATGAAATGACATTAAAAGAAAAATGGCATCGTATTTTGGGTCACGTAAATTTTTCTCATTTAAATATATTGTGTAAAAATCAATTATTAGATGAAATACCTGAACGTTTAGAATCAGAGTATATGAAATGCAAAACGTGTGTTGAGAATAAAATGCATAATGTACCTTTTGACAACAATCGGCACAAAGCTAAAGAACTGTTGGAAATAGTTCATACTGATTTGAACGGTTGAATAGTTCATACTGATTTGAACTCATGCAACTACTGGCTTTAATGGCGAAAAATATTTTCTTACTTTTATAGACGATTACAGTAAAGTTGTTAAAGTATACACCATTAGATCAAAAGATCAAGTTTATAATTGCTTTGTTGAATATATAAATGAAACTGAAAATTTAACGGGAAAAAGAATAAAGAAACTAAGATGTGATAATGGAAAAGAATATATGAATTCAAATATTTTTAATTTAGTGAGAGAGAAAGGTATTTCTATAAATGTCCACCTTATGTTCATCAATTAAATGGTACTGCAGAAAGATATAATAGGTCAATTATGGACATGTCGAGATGTTTATTTGCAGAAGCTAATGTACCTAGAACGTTTTGGCCAGAGATAGTGTGTGCAGCCGCATATATTAAGAATAGAATTTTGGCAAATATTATTGAAAAGAAAACACCTTATGAAATATTATTTGGAATAAAGCCTAATATTAAACATTTACGTTTATATGGAAGTAGAGTTTTTGTTCCAAGACCAGAACAGTTGAGATGATCTAAATGGCATCGAAAGGCTGATTTGGGAATTTTACTTGGTTATACGGAAGTTGGATATCGAGTTTTATTAAATAATAAAATAGTTATTGCTAGACATGTTGATATTTTAGAAACAAATGTTAAATGCATTGGTTTAGAAGAGAATGAAAATAATCCAGATGATACTTGCTCTAGTGACTGTGAATCACAAAATAATAATGATGAACATACATCAGAAGAAATTTCAAATGAACAAATAGTTCAACAATCTGAATTGCGGAGATCAAATAGACAAAGAAAAATACCTGACAGATACACATATAGTTACGATTATATTAATGCAAATTATTGTGATGTTGTTTGCCCAAATAATTTTGAGGAGGCAATAAACAGTAATGAGTCAGAGCAGTGGAAAAAGGCTATGGATAGAGAAATGGAATGTTTAAAGAAAAATAAAACTTGGAAATTAGTTAAACAACCAGAAAATAAGAAAAGTTTAGATGTTAAGTGGGTGTATACAAAGAAGGCAGGAAATGTTTATAAAGCAAGATTAGTTTTTCGAGGGTTTCAGGGTTTCAACAAAAAGAAATTGTAGAAGATATTTATTCACCTGTTGCTAAAATGCAAACTTTGAAAGTTTTATTATCATATTGTTGTAACAAAGGTTTAATTATTGAGCAAATGGATGTAGAAACAGCATTTTTAAACGGTAAAGTTTTTTCTGAAATTTATGTAAATCAAGCAAAAGGGTACGAAGATGGCACAAACAGAGTATGTAAGCTAGAAAAGGCACTATATGGTTTGAGAGAAAGTCCGCGTGCATGGTATGATTGTTTCGATAAATTCTTGAGGAATTTAAACTTTGAAAAAAAGTAATTATGATTATTGTTTATATGCAAAGAAAGATGGAGATATGATTTATTTAATATTGTTTGTTGATGACTTACTTATATGTTGTAAAGATAAAAGTAAGATCCAGTATATGAAAGGTCTATTATCAAGTAAATTCAAAATGAAAGATTTACACGAAGTAACAACTTATCTGGGAATTAATATAGATTATAATTATGTAAAAAATGTTATGACGCTAAGTCAGGAGAATTACATTGAATCGTTATCGGAAAAATATAAAATATCTAATTCGAAATTATATAATACACCAATGGAAGTAAATTTGAAATTAGAATCTAAACAGGAGGTGTCTGACAATGTACAGATTGTACAATATAGAAATTTAATTGGAGCACTTTTATATATAAGTTCAGCAACAAGACCAGATATATGCTACAGTGTTAATTATTTAAGTAGATTCCAAAACTGTTACAACGAAACTCACTATAAGTACTTGTTAAGAGTATTGAAATATTTATATTTGACAAAGAGCATTAAACTCACTTATCGTAAAAACAATATATGTGAATTTTTTTTTATTTAACAATGCCAAAAGATTTCTCCTTCTTTTGACATAAACATATTAGTCTGGACGCGCTTGGAAATATATCAAAAACCCCTTTTATTTCTGACGAAATGTTAGTTGCTTTAATAATTTAATTGGCACTTTAAAAGAGTTACAATTACATATACAGAAATTGTTGGGTCGTGTTTGTGTGCTTACGCACATTTTTAAAAGAGTGCAGTTTTATAGCATTAAAAATGTGTACCGAAAAGATAATTGCGGAGGTTTTTAAGCGACGTATATTCTGGGACCAGCATGATAAAAGTTACCATAATAGATTTAAACGTAAGAAGCCATGAGACGAAGTTTGTCCATTGCAATATACCTATTGCGGTAGTATTTTGTGGGTTGCCAATTCTAATATTTTGTTAAACGTTTCTATCGACATTCTAAAACAGTGTGTAAACTTTCCAGGATAGCTTCTCAACATTTATATAAACGGCATAATGCGGTGGATTCTAGAAGCATGTGCTGTTATTATCTTCTTATAGTAGGAGAAATGAGCTAGTATCGACGCTATGTTCGAAGCTCTACTATAAGTCATCATAGCTATGTAAATCGCTTCGCTAGTGTCGCAGCTAGTATCGAGGCTAGTATCAAAGCTCCATTATAACCTCTACCTTGTAAATATTCTGCCAAAAAAGGTATCTTCATTTTTGGTAACTATATTTAAGATGCCATGTTTGACTTTTAGAACCAAATCAAATATTGCTGCAGCAATAAAGGCAAGCAACGCCTACAGCAGACCTTTGGATGCAGACGACCTTGCATCAATGCCACCCTCGACAGACGACTACGAGATAACTTCCGCGTCTGAAGTGTCTGACGCCGAGGTTTTGAAGACTCGCCGGCTTTTAGCGGCAACTCTTCCAAAAGTTTGCTATTTATTTCGACCAGCGTCATGTTAAAAGCAAGAAAATTGCTTAAGGAATAATATCCAGGTAGGTATGTTGAATTTAACGTGTGCTGTTCAGGGAATACAAAGAAATGCAGAATTATGCACCATCTTCAAGTCGAGATGTTGAACGATCCTTCTCGAAATGTTTACCATTTCACTATTTTTACACATCAAAGAACACAATTTACTACATTAAAAATTTTGAAAAATACACGGTACTAAATTCTTATCATTGTTCAGTAAGCGAGGATTGTGACGATGATTACAAAACACCAAACTAACCTGGGAGAACCCCTATATTCTGCACTGAACACGAACTAATGCGCACTGATGCTGACGAGCTGCTGTCGCGAAGTAGGTATACTTCGCGTATATACATGCGCACTCCTCATTCGGATTACACTCTCCGCATGATGTACTTTGTACTAAGGCATTTTGTGTTTTTCTGGTCATGATCAGTTGACGGGATGACATTGATTTTTTTGGGACATCTTGTATACTATATGTTAGGGATTCCATTACATCCTCAGCCCCTTATAGACTTCATAACACCTCTGAGAACATCATGTCTCCGGTTCAGTTCGGATTTAATAATAATGACATTTATTTGTCGTTTAATCATTTGTCATATACATTTTTGCTACAACTAATTAAATATTAACTAAATGACACTGAAAATCGCCCGCACTTTTAAGTGAACACTATAATGCATATAAAATGTGAACAAGAAAAAAAAAACCATATATATAATGTACACAATAAAAAAGAACAATCATTGGAGCGCAGAGTATTCTAAAAATTCGTCCACAGAATAAAATGCATTTGTTGTAATGTAAACCTTCAATATGGACTTAAAAGTACTCATAGAAGTTGAAGTCAAAATATGGTTAGGTAGTGCATTCTAGGCCCGCACCATCATGAAATACGGACCTCGCTCGAAAACAGACGAACTGTGGTGGGAAACCGACAGTTTCCAGCCGTTTCGCATACTAACTGTCGTCGGGACCTCTGAGTTGGTCTGGAACTGACTTAAATTCACTCTGCTAAACGATAGGAGGCGATAAACAAATAGACACGGCAAACTCAGTATAATAACATTCCTAAAATAATTCTTGCATGACTGACGGAAGCTCAGACGAAGACTACACCTCAACAATCTATTTTATTGCCTAAATAGGGTAATCATATGAAGCAATGCTCCCTAAAATATAATACCGTAGCTCAACAACGACTGCACACTCACGAAGTAAAATGATCTCACTTAGTATTGATCCAAACCATTCCTTAATTTGAACACATCTTATGTGAGCTTGCCATCCCATTGAGCTTTGGATGCACACTCCCAGGAACGTCACTTACAAGGAGATCAACTTCTTACAAGGATCAACTCCTTACAAAGAGAGACTTCTGAGGTGTTTCCAGCGAAAATCTCATTACCTTTGTTTCGTCCTTATTGAGAATCATTTCATTATCTTATAAGCCTCCGACAATATAGCCAAAAGGCGTGATAGGTCCTTACTGTTTACTATTAATGTAGTATCGTCTGCAAATTGGTAGTGATCCCCGAGACGTAGATAAAACTGTAGGTCGTTCATAAATATCAAAAAGAGCAAAGGACTTAGAATTGACCCCTGAGGCCCACTCCAACTGTTAACGGATGATCATACATCGAGTATTTTCCATGCACGCACATCCTCTGCCGCCTACCCTGGTGATACGACCTCACAAGATCGCGAGCAATACCACGTATCCCGTATGACTGGAGTTTGGTAAGCAATATTGTATGGTTGATGTTATCAAACGCCCTCGAAAGATCGAAAAATATAGCAGCAGCGTGGTAACGATTGTCAATATGTGATAGCACTCCCGACAGAGCTCCAAACAAGGCCTATTCACATGAGAGTCTCGGCAAAAACCCATATTGACTCTTTGAAATAATATGTTTAGATTTGAAAAACTGAAGTAACCTGTTATACAAAACCGGCTCAAACACCTTAGAGAAACAAGACAATAGAGACACACTGGTCTATAATTTCCCACATCAGATTTCATTCCATGTTTATGTACCGGTACAATCGCATTTTTGAGTTTGTCTGGAAAAACTCCCTGCGAGAACATACAATTAATTAAATGCTAATAATTTTTCTTATCTGAATCAACAGCATGTTTAAGGTCTTTATTTCTCATGGAATATTTAGCCCAGGATTTAGAAGGGGCGTCTCAACAACAAGAGACGCTATCTTGACATTAACGGGTAGTCGTGGATGTATTGGGGAGGGGCAGTTATTGTGCATCCCTCCCTTTTCTTCTCTTTCTTAGCAAAGCCTTTGATAGCATATCGCACACATTCTAACTGGCAAAACTTGAAAGGTATCGTATTCGCGGGCTGCCTCATAAGTTGATAACTTCCTGCTTCGAATGAAGATCCAGTATCAAGATGGGGAAAATCAAACATCCTTTCCAGAGGCGCAGCATAGGGAAGTATGTCGTTTTTGTTACGGACCGATTCGTTGTGCTTCTTTCTCTATATTAACGACCTGTCTGCAAATCTGCCTTGCAAATCAAATCGGTTCTCTTCCCAGACGACGTTGTGTTATTCATCTCGGACGTAGCATTAACTAACCTGCGTCTTCAAATGCCCAGTCTTCTAAGCACTGATGAAGAATGGTTTAATGAAAATAGGTTGTTACTAAATACTGCAATTTTTATTATCCAGCAAGTACTGGCAGTGAAGGCTAAAAAAAGAAAGTCCCAGTGCCGTACACCACCAGATGACCAGAGGCCGCATTCGTTGACTGTCTAAATATAAGGATGCCAGAAGAAAATCAATGAATACCAATAATAAAGACATACCACGAATCTATTGATAGGTATATCACAAACTTCTCGCCAAATTTGTAAATTTTATTGTTGGCACGGTTGGCGTTAATCTGCCCTGTTTAGACTACCGCTAAGTATAACATGGCGTTCGATGGTATTATGGATTTGCTACTTTTACGTGAATTAAACAACGCAGAACTACTGTAAGTGGAATTGATAACTATAGATGTCAAAACATTTTATTGTTAATGCTCATTTAGAATTATAAAAATCCTAAAGATTGACCGAGCTATATACACGCCAACTTAAACGGCTTACAAAAAACTTGTGAATAAATAAGTGTAATTTATTTACATACTTTTTAGATATGATATGAAAGTTCAAAGAGGAACCTTAAGAAGTTACGGCATATTTAATTGACGAATTGCGGCTGTTTATTCCTCCATAACAATGGAATGCTGGAATTTTATTGAAAATCTAAGTTCTCAGTAGCCTTTTATTTTTTTTGCTTACGGGTCCCATCAGCTTTCTGTTAGTGACCATTTAAATTTAGGTTTGTCCATAAGCAAAATTATAATAAAATTATATAAAAATAAAAAATTATAATAAAATATACACTTGCATAAAAGCTAACTTGGCACCAACATGGGTTGTTTCCGCAAACGAATGCCTCAAGAAATCCGCTTAAATTAGATTTTATGGATAAATTTCGATTTCCAGGAGTAATAGGCTGCATAGACTGCACTCATTTGGCAATAATTACCCCTCCGACAGAACATCCTGTACATCCAGGTATAGCCTATTACAATCGAAAGGAGTTTTATTATATTAATGTGCATTTGATATGTGATTCTGATCTGAACATATTGAGCTGTAATGCACCGTTTCCTGATTCCTCCCATGATTCAGCTATTTGGAACTTATCAGCAGTAAAAAAATATAGTATATCTTACAGTAACACGTGTGACACGTTTTGGTGAGCTAGTGATTGAAGTGCTGCTTGGACTGTTTTTTTTTTTACGTTTCTGAGGACGTATCTTACATCACCGTACGTACAAAAATTGCTGCATTCATTTAGTGTATTTGTGGGTCTGTTTCGCCTCTGTTATCACAGTAATAATCGCGTTTTGTGTATATATATTGTTGCTATCCTGGATTTTGGTGGGTCCCGTGTAGTCTGAGCTGGTTCTGAACGTTGTCAGACCGGTTCCTGTTCGGACACTTCCCTTTCATTGGAGTTCCTCTTTTTGTTTCCGTTGCCTAGTTCTAGTGTGTTTATTGAAAGTCGCCGTGTCGGGCACCACTGGCGTGAAGGGTGTGTCCTTGTCTCTTCCTTTACTCCTCTAGCACATCTGATTGTTATCCAATTGTCCAGTTGAAAAGTTAATTACCAGTCTCCAGACTGAAATACAGGGTCTGAAGGCCACTACTGCAGTCCAGGGAACTGGACAGTCGTTGGCACCGAATGATTTTGAAAAGGTTGTACAGGAGGTGATGGAACGCGATAAGCGTAAACTAATATTATCATATTCAAGCTATCGGAAACTGGGGGTACAAACAGGGAGGCTCAAACTAAGCTTGATACCGTGGCGGCTGGAAATATTCTGTCGGAGTTGGGTGTGGCTGTTGGCAGTGTGGAACTACGAACACAAAGACTGGGCAAGTTTGACCCAACCAAGAGAAACTCTTGTCGTCCTGTGAAGGTGCTCTTACCAAATGAATCGCTGGTGTCGGCAGTAATACGTAACTCGGCAAAGATTTAAGAGTTTGGTTAACTGGAGGCATATCACTGTATCTCATGATCGAACCCCGAGACAAACCGAACTATATCGCACTGTCAGAGCAGAGTTGGATAGAAGAGTGGCCAGTGGGGAGAATGATTTAAGAATTAAATATTTAGATGGATTTCCCACGATTGTATCTTCCTCATCTTTAAACTAAATTTGCCCAGAGACTCCCCTGTGTGGACTTATAAATTGTATTACCAGAATGTTCGGGGACTATGTTCCAAAACTCATCCATTATATGTTAATACTTGTGATATGTCATATGATATTATTTTTCTAACCGAAACATGGCTCAACGAATCCGTCAGGAGGTCTGAACTTTTTCACGATTCCTATAATGTTGTACGTTCTGACCGAGATTGTTCTGCTGTGGGTCGTAGCAGGGGTGGTGGAGTTTTAATGGCTCTCTCTCATGCGATCAAGTATTCTGTTGTTGATGTGTCCCATCTGTCTACTCTTGTTCCCTTAATTGATATTGTCTTGTGCAAGTGCTATTTTGGCCACAACGTTTTTCTTGTTGGAGTCATATACATGTTTCCGGATCTTAGTGCCAATGAACTTGAGCTTTTTCTCGACTACTTATCTGTGACGCTGATAGGCAGCTGAATTCTTATTTTTGGTGATTTTAATATACCTGATTATGCGTCATCCAGTGATAGTACCAAGGCATTGGTTCTTCGTAATTTTTGTGATATGTTAGGTCTTCAACAGTCTAATAGCATCCTGAATCGCAACGATAGACTGTTGGATTTGATCCTCACTGGTGGCGAACGACAGCTGTCTGTGGAGCGTGATTTGTATCCGTTGACTGATGAGGACTTGCATCATCCCTCAATTTCTGCAACCTTTCGGCCTGGCGTGGATATGCCTGATTCTTGTTTCTCTACAAATCCGAGATGTTCTGGGTACAATTTCAAAAAAGCTAACTTTTACCAGCTATACGCAGACATCGCAGCTATTGACTGGTCATTTCTCGACAACTTCGTGGATGTCAACCTTGCAGTGGAGAGGTTCTATGCTGTATTGTATGAGGCTCTTGATCGCTCGGTGCCCAAATCTCGGGTTACCAAATCCGATTTTCCGTATTGGTTTACGCCTGAGATGATCAGGAATATTAGGTTGAAACAATATTATCGCAGAAAACATCATACCACTGGCAACCCTTATTACCTTCGGGAATTTAAGAGAGTCCGAGCATTGGCGAAGCGGCAATCATCGGTCACATATTACGAGTTTTTGCGAGATATGGAAAACAATATCCAGTCTACACCTGGTAATATATTTGAGTTTGTCAGGCTCAAGAGTGGTGGTACGCGGATTCCGGGGAGTATAAGTGAGGGTGATATCAGCTATGAGGGGCCGCAGGAAATTGTAGATGCCTTTGCTCGCCACTTTTCTGCAGTTTATACTCAGTCATCCGACACATCCTTCCAGTGCAACACGATGAGACCGGCCTTTTCTCAGTTCAGTGTCGGGGCGGAGGAGGTACTGAAGTTCATGGGGACACTTCCCAATAAAAGAACAGCTGGCGTCGAATCTTATTCCATCTTTCTTGGTGCGGGATACTAGAAATGTATTAGCCGGGCCGCTTACCAAACTTATAAATCTGGCGATTTCATCTTCTACATTTCCAAGCATTTGAAAGCGAGCAATAATTGTACCTGTTTTCAAAAAGGGAGATAAGTATCAGTTGAAAAACTACCGCCCAATATCTATCTTGTCAAATTTCTCTAAAATTTTTGAGAAGATACTCTGCAGCACAATAACATCTAATACAAGGTCATTCGTATCCCCTTACCAGCACGGGTTTATTTCCGGTAGATCAACAGTTACCAATTTGGCATCAATAACTCAATATCTGGCCGAGGCTCTCGATGGTGGTGGAAGAGTTGACGTTGCTTATACTGATTTTTCGAAAGCGTTTGATGTAATTGATCTCGGAATACTAATTCGTAAACTACGTGACTTAGGCTTCAGCGACACACTCCTGGCGCTCCTGCTATGCTACCTTTCCGGCAGATCTGGTCATGTTTTCTATAATGGCTTCTCTTCCAAGGAATTTATGGCTACTTCTGTGGTTCCACAAGGCTCCAACCTGGGACCTTTAATGTTTGATCTTTTCCTGGATGATTTGTTGGGAATTTTAACCTGTCCGCGCCTGGCGTATGCTGATGATTTTAAGTTGTATAAGTCTATCAGGAATATCCGGGATATCCAGCTACTCCAGGACAACATCAACATCGTGGAGGGTTGGTGTAGGACCAACAGATTGATATTAAATGTGGAGAAGTGTGTTTGTGTCAGCTACACACGAAGAATTTCCGATGAATTGCCATTCGCGTATTTTCTGTCTGGGGTTCTCCTACCATCGTTCACACTTGTGAGAGATTTGGGTGTGCTGTTTGACTCACGATTGACGTTCGTGCCGCACATCGATGGAGTCTGCGACAGAGCTAACAGGATGCTTGGATTTGTTCTTAGAACTACTAGGGAGTTTCGTGAGATCAACGTAGTCAAATCGTTGTATTTTGCGTTTGTGCTGTCTATTCTGGAGTATGCGTCAGTCGTCTGGTCTCCACGTTATGTTTCGCATTAAATAAAGCTCGAGCGAGTACAGCGTCGATTTTTGAAGTGTCTGTCGTTTCGTGTAGACCAAGTGTATCCGGAACGTGGTTGTGACTACGACTCTTTACTGGTGCGGCATGGTGTTGCGTCTTTGTCAGTGCGGCGCGAAAGGTGCTCTGTTCAGTTCCTGAAGAACTTGATCGAGAACAAAATTGACAGCGCCTATCTTCTCTCGAGGGTGCATTTCTTGGTGCCACGTGCGGGTTCTCGCTCACGTACAATGTTTTATATACCGCATATGCGTACAAATGCCTTGGGTGTAGCACCTATTGTTGCGATGTGCGGCTTAGCGAACAACATGGGGATTCGCATAAGACCGAGACACCCATCGCTGCGCTTACCATGGGTGTGATCACGGTATAACAAATAGACACGACGACGCAATGGTTATATTGCGTATAATACCGACTGCTAATATGTTCGTATCTGAGAATGTTGCTGTTATGCAAAAGTTGCGATTGGTAACTGAAGAACCACAAAAATTGAGGGAGAACAAATTGTAGGTGGTTATAATTCCTAACGGGTGTTGGCGGCCCTGCCTATCGCTCACCGGTTGGAAGTACGTACCTAGTTAACCTAACTTAACCTATACATTTCGATCCTAAATAAAGGTTGTGCGCGACATTCTGTTAAGAAGTGTTATTTTCGTCAAAATATTGTCACTCCTACCTGAATTTTGTCTTCCGTTTTGTCCATTAGTGTACCCAGCCGCTCAGACAAATATTGGACGGGGTAATCCAATTTAAGACTAAACCACGGCGAAAAACGAACTTGGGACAATAGACTAAAAAAGGAAGGATGCTCGACAAATCCACTATAACAAGTTTATTATCCACGAGAGATATATGGATATATGTAGAACAATAACACATATTAGACATACACACATTAACAAGAACAACTTTTAAAACAAAAGATAAAAGAAGGTGCAAAGTTAGGTAGTTGTATCAAGAATTATGATTTGTTGGTGGTTAAGCTTTCGAATGGTTATATGGTCTCATGATCCATGATCGATAACAAATGATGATCGTTCAAACCACTATGTACTGTGATAATACACCAACGGATCCTTCGACTGCGTTCGGTGCGATAGCAACGCTCGCTAACTTAACTCAACATAAAAATTTCCCGCTGAGAAGGTTTGACAACCGTTTGAATGTCAGCGTCTAGTCGGTTCATCGAAACCGTTCAGCGAACTACTACGGTCAACTGTCGCAATGGTTGCGTTCGCTAAATGCAGCAATTTATCTTTTTCTTCTATATAATGACCGACTCTGATGAATGCATAGCAACAACGGTCAAATATCATTTGAGTTTGATAGTTAACTATTGCACGTGTATTGCACCATCGCTATTCTCCGAGAACTTCCATCGCTACACTTACCACCTTGAGTTATCACGGGTTTTGGAGATGTGAATAGCTTCGCTGAGTGTTTGCAATTGCCTTTGCATGCTACACAATTTTCACAATAAACACTTTCAACATGGTTAAGCAGGTTCAGTTATGACACACGAGACCGTGTATGTTTTTTAAGTAATGGAATGTTCCGGTATGATTCTGGCTTTGACGGTGCAGTTAACATCGGTCCGTTTTACTTGGACATATCCTATAGAACGATCCCCATATTCTTGTCTTCCAGATCTAAACAACAAATACATATACACATAGTATTATTATTTATAACATTGAAAAACATCATTACACTAATCAGATCAATTTTTGGTAAGTTTTGCGAATCCGCTTTTGTAAAATCTACAGAACACATAACTGTACTTTTAACACTTATTACTTTAATCTAGAGCTAACTGAGCTAACATAACCGTAATGTCAAACAATGTCAAAGTAAATACTAGCGAAGAAAGCATGCAGCACCATGGGGGCGAACGAGATAAACGAATTCGCTATTCGTTTCGCTATCATAACCAAAAATTTAGTGACTTTTAACTGCCGCTATTTTTCGTTCGTTATCACAACGAACGGGAATGGCAGCCTTGTGTCAGGCGATTTTAACCCATAACGACGTAACTTGATTCTAACCTATACAAATATAAGATTTTAGAAGAATTTGAAACGTCCAACTTCCAACTTTAATAATAGTAAGAAGACGAAGCTGTCATGTTCATGTCGAACGCTTCTACCACAGCAAATTCTTGTATATTCATCTATCATACTCGACATTACTAATTACACCAAAGCTTGCACGAGATATTATTCGGCAATTCTATTTTCCAACTTATGGACATTTAGATATACTTTTTAAACCAACTCAAGATACATACCTCAAACTAGTACAATTCATGAATTGGGTGAGCACGTAAACACCTAAAGTACGACATGTATATCATCACCAAACTGAACTAAATTGAATTCTAGATGAGAGGAACAAAAGGAAATCAAAGGACAGCAAATTTTACAATGTATTTAATTACATAAATAATGTCATTACATAAGGACACATAATCAACTGTACAATTGTAACCTCAAAATCTCTGTTTAAATGTTTTTATAATTTATGCTGCAACAAATCTACCAGTAGTATTTTATGTAAAATGTATTCTAATATAAATAGATGTGGTAGTATTACAACAGTACTAAATATAACCAAGTCGTGGAAATGTGTCGTTCCAGAATCCTTCATGGTATATCTTTGCTGTTGCGTTTACCGTTGGCAATCTGTTGATTGAAGGATTCCAAGTAATTTGCTTTGCCAACCACTCCAACAGGGCTAAATACATCAATATGAAAGAGAGAACCTTGAGTGAAGTTGGAAGATCGTCACAATAATGTTGTGGTTAGCTTTGGATATATGTATATTGTGTTTGTTTCTTAAGCACCGCATAAATTATTACGGTAAGTGTTTGGAAATGATCTTATTGATAAACAATCAATCCTTAGTCAGTGTTGGCTAAGTTGTATTTGAAATTGTATTTGTGTATTTTAGGAAAAAGAGATCGCAAGCCATCAATAATCATCTAAATATTCGCAAGTAGCAAGAATGGGATGTGAAACAGCATATAATATATTTATTTGGAAGAAATGTGCCTTGATACTATTGTGCTGTGGTGCTTCGTAACATGCTATTGGAGGTTATTGACAAACATGTAAAAATGAAGACGTACAATCGTACACAAACCTAATGGAGATAGTCTACTGCAAAGTACTAGTCTTGAACAGGAAGAGACCAAGAGAATTGGAGAGACTATTACTCCATGTTTATGAGAAATGTGAAACAAACAACAATTATGAAGAGATGCAAGAAGTTATTTCGCCAACTGAGATGATCCTTATGAAATCCTATAAAAGGGTAGTTACCAGGGGGAAACGTGGACGAGGGGTGCCAGTACTCTTCAGCACCGACGGTCAGAAATACATTGTATTGCTTCGAAAATTCCGACACACATTCGAATCCAAACCAAACTTATATCTGTTTGGGAATCCAAAAACAAATCGTCTGATTTATGGAGGCAAAGGTTTAAAAAGGCACGCCATTGCTTGTGGCGCAAACAATCCCGACGCAATAACGTCAACGTTCCTCCGCTAGCTAAATGCTTTCTTAGTTTAAGAAAGCATTTAGATAGCGGAGGAAAATCTATTGTTTCGTTAATTTTGTGTACAGTTTTTTTTATTTTTGTTGCATGGTTTTCAAATATATCAAATACATTTTTACATTATTAATGTGCTTTTATTTGAATTTTATGCATAAAAATGTGTTCCCATGTTCAAAGTATGATATAATAGAAACTATGCAGTCACATGAAAGGGGTATGACTTGAATGGCATCACTTCCCGCAGGTTCAATATTTTGCTCCAAGCTCATTCAAGAGTTACTGAAGTGTATAGGCGTCGTTAGCAGTTTCCCCACAAGTTATCACCCGATGTGAAACGGTCTCGCAGAAATGTTCGATAACACTTTTGCGGGGATGTTAACACCAATCATACTGACTGGTCGGAGAAGGTCACTCATGTCACAATTATACGGCACATTTTAGCAAGAAGCTATCCAGAAGTGTCTATTTATGCTGGTCTATGGAGGGGGCCAATGTTACCCATCCATGCAAATCTATCGCAACCGACTATACAAAGTACTGCCAGCGAGAGTAGCCTCTCGTACCTTTGTAGCAGAAAAACAAAAATATCGCAACCACACAGCTACCAAAGAAAGATTAGACCATAAGCATAGATATGTGGAATTCAGACCAGCAGACAAAGGGAAAGTATTCTCACCCCCACCCGGAAGGTAGGAAGCGATACTCAATTTATGTATACTATCGATAGTGAATGTCCAATAAAGAAATCTATAAAGTTTGCTGCTGATAGTGGCACCCTGTTGCAGAGCATCGGAAAGCATGCAACAAGTTTTACAGAACGTAATACGAAAGTGGCACTGATATATCGTGTAAATCCATTGAGGTATATATTATACTGGAGACGGAATTAAGTGGTGGCGGGGGAAGCCAAAAAGTCCGAGAGTCTGGTAGGCTCTTGAAGGTAGCTATTTTAGTGATTTATGCTACTATACACAATCGAAGAACGCATACATCAAAGACGACTACTACTCTAATTTTTCAAATTTCAACTCTTTTACAGGCAGTGTGGTGGAATGCATAGCTGGTTTTGTAGCAAAAAAAAACAATGATTCATGCTTCAAATGACGTAATTAAAGCTTGTAGAGAAAGTAAAAGAAAATACACCACAAAACATTAAAGATATCCACATTCAAAATTGTGAATTTTCAAATATTATTTAATAAAAGAAATTTCTAAATTGTACTTTCTTTGCAGATTTCATCACATGAACCGAAATTACAATATGTATATAAAAAAATTTAACAAACTTATATTGTTCAAGAACTAAAAAATGGTCTAAAAAATGTTTTATTTTCAATAAGAAACCTATCCTTTTGAGTAATAAGAAAAACCTTTCTATATACAAGGTAACGAGGTTTGACGCACAAAAACGGGTTATTAAGATGGGGCCTTCCTTGATATCAAGAGGGTTTTTGATACGGTTTGGCATGTAGGGCTCATCTCATCGTCAAGCTCTATATTCTTTGTATTAACCCGTATCTAATTGAGCTCATTCAAAGTTATCTGACAGACCGAAGTTTTGAAATTTCAGTTGGAGACGCTCTGTCGTTAGCCAGATTAATTAGTGCCGGTGTCCCACAGGGCGCCATAAGCTTTGCCCAAACCCAGAGAAAAGCCAGTCTATAATTTTCTCTGATAGATTTCTCATGAACCGCTCCCGCTTCTATCTCGGAAACAAATCAAACCAATAACACAGGCTCGTACAGTTAAATTTCTTGGCGTCACTCTGGATGAGGAACTGTCTTGGGGTCCTCATCTGGATCAGGAGGCTAAGAAAGGGTCTCAGGCTGTGGGGATGCTCTACCCCATGATACGTCGTGGCAGCAGACTCTCCACAGCAAACAAAGTTCTCATATACAAGCAGATTGTGCGACCGGTCGGTCATGTTCTACGATAGTCTTGTCTGATGAACGGCAGTCAGGTGCCACCTTAACAAGCTACAAATTCAACAAAACAAATATCTCCGTATCGCCATCAACTCGCCCTGGCGCATGAACATAACCGTCGTTCACAATGAAACTGGCATCGAAAGGGTTACCTAATACATTAAAAAGTCCTCAATAAAACGTCTCGCGGTAGCCCAGGTCCATTCAAATCCACTGGTAACTCAATCCCTTGAGTACCAACCGGTGCTCAGGCTACGCAGGAACCGACCGTATTGCCATCAACGCGCCCTGGGGCATAAACATGACCGTTGTCCACAATGAAACTGGCATCGAAAGGGTTTCCGAATGTATTAAAAAGTCCTCAATAAAACGTCTCGAGGTAGCCTAGGTCCAAAGTTCAAATCCACCGGTATCTCAAGCCCTTGAGTAAAAACCGGCGCTGAGGATACGCAGGAACCGACCCATGACGGTTCTTCTGCCTCAACCAGTGCCTTAACACTAACCTAGCATTAACTGTTCTCAAGTCTTGACAACATTGTCATGTCCTAAGTTACTAATAACTTAATTTTAGGGCCCTTTATCTACACTGTTGGTTCTGTTTTTAACGTATTATTTATTTACTCGGCCGACACTGTCCGTAATTTGTATACATTTTTCACTGTTCATTAATTGTAAAAGTTCGTCATTGCATCTAAACTGTTCTGTAGAGGTCGTCGTTCCGTATAATTTCTTGTTCACTGTTCGCTGTCGGTTTGCCAAAATTTCACATATCTTCCAACAACAAATTCCTTTGTGCAGTGGAGTTTTGCACAACCCATTGTTGAGGCGGGGCATAAAGGGTTTAACTCTTGCCTCTTATTTTGTTAATTATCGAGATAGTGTTATTAAGAAGAAAGCTTTAAAATAAAACCTCCTAGTAAATAATGTGGTTTTTTTTTCTTAATTTCCCGCGAGTTATTTGAACTAAAACACTTTTTGTTATATATTATGTTATTATATTGATTGTTGCTTGTGTGTCACCATCTATTGTCCATGTGTATTATTCATAACCGGTTGTATAGTACTGCATAAAAATGTATATATATATGTAGGGATTCGAATAAATGTGATTGAAGAGTACACACGCATTTTATTATACGGTATTGTTACAAATTACAAGTTTAGTAAAATTACATACAAACACAACACTTTTGACCCGTATTCACCGTGGTGGGGACTATATCATTTCGCCTCCCTAATATATACCTCATTGTGTAAATCCCATTCTGTAGGGGGTCAAAATGGCGGGAAACGCGCGACTCCTTAACATGGTAGCATTTGGCCGCGCCGCGGTCTAAGGCATTAATTACTGGTCAAATCTAATTCATCAAATCTCTTCCAAATCTATTTGAAGGTAAAAACTAACTGGGTTCTTTTTCTAGAACCTTGTGGACACATTTTGCGACTCCTTAACATGGTAGCATTTGGCCGCGCCGCGGTCTAAGGCATTAATTACTGGTCAAATCTAATTCATCAAATCTCTTCCAAATATATTTGAAGGTAAAAACTAACTGGGTTCTTTTTCTAGAACCTTGTGGACACATTTTATGACTGTTAACTGACGCTTCTAATTTCCTAACATTTAATCAGGGCTGATAAAGCAAGACTACAAAAAATCAAACAAAACACTTATCAAAACAATAACATCTATTAACAATAATGACCAACAATCCCGTTTGATAGGTTACATAAAAAAATGAATGAAGCTTTGAACATATTGACGTTTAAATGATCTAGGAGTTGATTTAGACAGACACACCTTTTAGCAGAGATGCCAATAAACAATTCTAATTTAAAATTAAATGCGAGACAAGTTGAAAAGACTTACGGATCAATAAACACTACAAGCACAACTTTGTGCTCTCACAAAACATCTAGCCCATGTTGCGTCTGGGATTCAAGTAGGCCTCTGCCTGTAGCGTCTTTTCCGCACCCCGGCTTCAAAAGGCGGAAGTACGCCAAACCAGCCAATAGAAACAACTCTACTTTTGAATTTCAAATACGCGCTACTAGTAAAACGGCTTGGTCAGATTCTCAGAACACCACATGTTCAACTGAACACCAAAATCTTCGAACGTTCTACCCTGTCTATATCTCGACTAATTTAATCACTTATCTTAATAAATAAACAATGGGTTTCCGACCCATTACAATTCTGTAGTCGGTGCAACAGTTTTCTGTCGTCGACTCGTTCAGCAATATCTATTTAATCGTGAAAACGACGTCGTAGTACTGTGTTGATTGGGAAAGATACACCAAAGTTTTTTAGTGCGTTTTGTTAAAATGAGCAGCAAAAGAAAGTGTTCAGTTTATTGGGAATTTTTGAAAAAAAAAAAAAAAAAAAAAAAAACAGGGCCATTTGCGGTTTGTAGACTGCAACAAGGAATATAATATGAGTTGAAATACGTCAAATTTAACGGACCGTCTAGATAGAGTCCACGATCGACAAGGAGCGGAGAGCACGAATCTACACCAAAGGAAACAAAAGAAGCTGACATCATATTACAAAAAGCCGAGTAGTGTATACACCGACGGAAATCCAAGGAAAATGCTTTTAGACAAACTGCTAACTTTTATGATAGCCGATGATTTTCAGCCATTTTCCATCGTTTCAGAGTCAGGTTTTATAAAGTTTTTGACGCACTAGACGCCTGTTACAAAATCCCATCTAAAACAGTAAGGGAAAATTATTACCTGATATATTTGATGATATGCATGACCAACTGCAAACCATAATAAATGATCTAAATCATGTTTCATTTACTACGAATTTTGTGAACCTCCTGTGCTGGAAAAGGATTTATCACTGTAACTTGCCACTTCATAATGGGTCATGAATTAAAGTCTGCCGTACTGGAAAGTATAGAACTTGAAGGGCAGCACACTGCAGAAAACATTAAAGAATGTTTGCAGGTAAAAGTATAAGTTGCCTTGAAATATGTAATTTTTCATTTAACGTAAACAGTTGTATGTACCATAGCTTTATTAACTATTCTTAAAAAAAAAAAAAAAACAGTGTATCTACTGAGTATGGAACGTATTAAAAAAATATTAAGATACAATAGATTTAATATTGTATATGCAAATAAAGTAATGGATGTTACCTGTGCACTTATAATTTTAATCAAATTTGAACCAATTGTTTTATAAAACAATTTTTTTTCGTTTATTGTTACAGAATATTATAGACCAATGGCAGTTACAAGATAAAGTACAATGCATTGTTACTGAAAATGCAAAAGATATGATTAATACTTGTACTCTTCTTCGTATAACTCAATTACCATGGTTTGCACACACTCGTAACAGTTACGGACGGAATTAATGTGAAAGACGAAGTTGTAGAGCATTTATCAAAGTGTAAAAGTATAGTGAGTTATTAAAAAAAAAACGTGTATTAGCGACGGGTAAATTAATGGAAGAGCAACGGAAGAAAAATAAAAACCGCTCCAGGACGTCGTAACTCGTTGGAACAGTGTTCTTGCCGGTTGAACATAGCGACGCCGACGTGCGGATCTGTTTACCGTGAGGGAGAAAAGAACGGCTATACGGCTTCTATTAGTCAACAGAGGACAGATTGGGGGCGGGCCGATTGTACCTCCTTATCTAATGCATTAATCTTATGCCTTGTCTAGCTTTTCCTAACACATTGGAAATCCCTATCCACACGTCGCTGGCGTTCACACATATACAGTGTCGGCCAGTTCCAGACGCCGTATACCCCATAAGAGAGAGCAAGAAAGCAATATAAAGGCGGTCACTGCATGCCCCCACCAAGCGACATGAACCAACCACGAGGCCGTGCTAGCGCGGTGCCTGAATTGGTGGGGATGTGTTTCAAACGTTCTCTCTCGCACTCGCACAAAACTTATGCGGCGGCTGGAACTGGCCGACACTGTATAAGAAAGACTGCTTACTCTCATTGAAGAAGATTGTCTTTCTATTACTTTTACAAAATTGCCAAACTCACCTGATATTTTATTATTTGACGACATAGCTGCCATCAAAGAACTGGTAAAAGTGCTTAAGCCATTTGAAGATGCCACTAATCAAGTTTCGGGAGGAAGTTACGTAATAACATCTTTAATTGTACCAGTAGTTGTTGGTATACATAAAAGTTTGCGAAAGAAAACATCTACACTAGAAAGTAACATCGCAATTTATCTAAACTCCGCACTATTAAATTCTGTTAAATGACTTTTCTGTTCGGACAAAGGACTGGTCCGAGAACAGCAACATTGCTGGATCCGATAGGTTCATTAAAATATCGGTTCAAGTCTTCTCGTATTTGTTTTACGTCATTTGCATTATAGTTAAATCCTCTGCCAATCCTTCTGGCGTTATTGACGATATTATTTTGATCTTGATTTCTGTAAATTTCAAGCGCTTGTCTCTCTACTGCAATATTAGGAGAGCCATAAACCATAACCACATTGTGCAATAAGCAAGTTGTTTTAACAATTTTAATAGCCTTTTCTACATCCGTTTCAATGGCCTTATTTAACAAAGGCCACTTAGCAGATAAAAAACCAAAAGTGCATTCGATACATCGCCTTGCACGGGACAGCCTGTAGTTAGATATTCGTTCCTGATTTGTAAGTTGCCTTTATGAATAAGGTTTCATTAAGTATGTTTTTAGTTGGTAGGCATCGTTACCCAATAAAACAAATGGAATATCATCGGGTATCCCAAAAAATCGTACAAGTTAGAAATGAAGTCTTCGCAACTAAGTCATGACCAGAAGCAGATGACGAATATATTGAGGTTGATTGTAAATGAACATATTTGAAAACAAATGTTGTTAAAGATTTTTTCTTACCCAGAAAAACTGCAACAAATTTTCTGCCTTTTATTCACATGATTTGCCAGACGCATCATCGCCAAATAGCGAAGTTGCAGCACTAAATGCGGAAAATCTTTCCACACAGGAGTGGAAAAAGGTGTTGAAATAACAGAGACAATACCTAAATCTAAACGAAAACGAAACAGTTTTCAATATGATCTAATCAACATTGAAAAAGAAAAAGATTAAATTATTTGAGCAAAAATCTCGAGCACGAGCTTGTCCAGAAAACAATGATTACGACATTTTTTCAATTTTTTCCATACTGTGCTAACCGGTAAATTCTTTTGCCGGTTTACCGTTGGTACATTAAACTGATTGGGCTGCAAAAGGTTACACAGCGTAGAAGTACTAAATGTACCTCACTCTGTCTCTCTGACCCCCTCTCCTCCAACTTCGATTACAATAAATTTGCATCTGCAACTGCCTGTAAGACGACCGAGAAATAACTTTTATAATTAAAATAAGTGGAACCCGAATTTGTGGGATATTTTATTTTATAACGCTTCCCAATCTATGGCTCCAAAACAATTAGGAAAATTCCAATAGGTATAAAACTGATTTATGACGTTTTTTATTTGTTCCTTTGTTGGAACAGGCATATAGTCTGGGTGTAATTCTTCCAAACCTATTGTGCACGTTTCTTCTACAATCTAAGTTATCGCAGACTTTCCCATTCTAAATGTAAATAAATGCAAATGAACGTAAGGATGTACCGTTTGCAAGATATATGTGAAAAGAACAAAACAGAAACTAAATGTTTTCAATTCTAACATACGGTAAACTTGTAGTAAGTAGTAGTATTAGTAATTATTTTCATTTCAGTGAAAGATATCAGACAACAATGAAAATATTTAGGAACGACCTGAAAAAAAAAATGCCAAAAGTTCGTTTGGGAGATGAAGGTGGCCCATCAACGTGGCCTTACCTCCATTTATTAGAACTTCTAAAAGACCAAATGACGCGACATGAAATGTGGCAATATATCGGGTTCCTCAGTACCTTCTTGATCACAAGAAGTAACCTCACCGCGTAATATGGATTGTGAAAGCAGTGGGGATGATGAGGAGGAAAGTCAAGCGCTCGAGGATAATCACAGTCAGACAGTTCCCAAAGTTAAAGCGTAAATCATCTACCATTAGCACAAATGCTATGAATGGAAAACTTTAAAAACTAGAGGAGAAGAAACTGGAACTTATAAATAAACAAACATCAACCCAACATCATCTACGGCTGAGCAAAAATGGGACGATTACCATTTCATTATGAGTCTCAGTCCTCTCATTCTCAAAATTCTACGCCACTGTCTCACGACAGCTCAGTGTTGACAGAAGAGCTTTCTAGCTGATCGACGTTCTGTTGCATGACTGCTGTCAATCAATGTTTTCCTACCTATAGTCCACAAAATGCTTCGGAAACCGGTACATGTGTGGCCACTACCAGATTTACGCGACTCTTTACTCGCCGTTGCCCGTACATTGTGTGCCGATAGCGTTAGCCGAAACAAGACTTGATCCCCATTTTCAACGGCGGGCGGTGAGATGATCTTGAAGAGCTACATAAATGCCTGTAAATTTTTTATTGAAAACTGTCACATTATGCTGTGCATTCACAGTACATTTGTTTGTGCATTCACAGTATATTTGGTTGTGCCTTCACGTTATTTTGTAACGCAAAAATATTTTTTTTTTGTGTGCTTCAATTAAGTTAAAGGTGCTTCTAATACGTTTCTGCGGTTATTCATTTATTTCTGTGAAAATGTCTGGCACAAGAATCCCGATTAACAATTTTACTATAATTAATGTGTGCAAATGGCTAGAAAATATTTATGACAATCTGAATGTGTTTAGGAAAATTCCACCAGCACCACAAAGCTGTCCGACGAGCAAAGAACTCATTTGCTGAAATACATGGAGGACCACCCGCGATTTGCTCGCGAACAGTTTTTGGTGCTTCGACCAAGCAAACCATGTGGGAGCAACTTGCCGATGAGCTGAACACAATTCAGGAAGGCGGCAAAAAAGCAGTGCTATAATGGCAAAAGGTATTACCTAGTATTATGTTCGGTTGCAATGTAATGTAATGATGTTAGTGCTGGAATGACTGGCGAAGCCGGACACGGAAGAAGGTCAGTGTACTGGAATGGCAACGGACTCATACCGGTACAGCTGGACCTGCTTTTGTGGGACATCCAGTGGTGCCGCTGACCAACGCGGAAGAGCGACTGCTGACGCTGCTGTCCGATTATTCCTTCAAAGCAAGAAACATCGTGGAGCATCGGAGGTATTTATATATAGAAATTGTAGATATCTTGTAATTATTAAAATCTTAATCTATCTCAATTAGCAACATGTTGAGACCTCCACCCAGGCGACTGAATAGGTACAGTATAATGTAAGGAGGCCATTGCCCTCCCCATCATATGCAACACGTAACATGTTATACAAATTACCCTATAGGTATGTTTTGTTACTTTCATACACTGTAGTAATGGCTTCCATTGTGGTTGCTTTATTTCATATTGTATGAATATATGTTTTTATGATGAACCTACTTATTTGACATTCTAGCGAGAGACAACAACTCCACCGCCCACTACCCAACTACTTCTCCATGCACGGAGGAAGCTACATCACAAATAATCTATATATAATATTTTACATAAATGTATGCTTAACATTTTAGTTAGAGCCACCTCATGGCTCGGATACTTCCGTGGATGTCAACAAGACCCGAGTTTGGCTTAAACAAAACTTCCGCGCTAAAAGTGCCATCGGACTGGTCAACAAAATGCTTTGCCATTCCTCTTCCCTGACTATCGGCGACGAGTAATACGCGGGGTTTACGGGCACGCTGCCTTCTCAACACTGACCCAAGCCAGGGTGGCCGATGGACGGCGCGACCACAGAACCGCACAGTTCCGTGCAGCTTTCGGTTTGACCACACCCACCACCCGCACACCCCATTACCTCAGTCTGAGTTTCCATGTCACGTGTGGTCTTGACCGTCCGTCGCCTCAGTCTGAGTTTCAATTTCTTGCAACGGTTTTACTGTAGACATGCCATTCATAATAGATCTTAAATGACCAATAACTTCCTCCTTGGTTTCAATGTTAGCCGCCGTACCCTGTCTTCTTCTGTAACAACTGGATTTGTAACTCCAGAGTCTCTATGTGTTCCTGGGCTAGCCGTCGCCAACAATATTATGTTAACTTGTTTCTCAGTTCCGCGGCTATCTGAGTTGCTTCACACGTATTGTCTAAGAAACCTGAACTGCGTAACTGACAAAGAGAACATTCAAGAAGCCATAGAACAAGGAGCTCAAAGAAAACTCGAACCGGAAGAGATTAACTCATCACTATTCACGGACAAATTTAATGCAAATAAGATCACCGCAATAATCAAACTATCCCCAGACGTGGCGGACAAAATAACGACAGAAGAAAAGAACCTCCAAATTGGTCTAATAGAAAGGAAGGCACAAAAAATGATAAACCCACCGAGGTGTTTCAGCTGCCAGAGGATCGGACATCAAGCATCCGAATGCCCTGAAAAGCAAAACAAACCGATAGAAAATAAGAAAAACACCGCTTTCTGCCGAAAATGCGTTGCATGCGGATACAAGCCCAGCGAGTGCTCAAACGAGAAAAAATGCCTCGATTGCAGCGAAAGCGGGCACTCAATGGACATAATGGCTTGCACCAGATACAGGGAAGCAGTAAATAAAATAAAAAAACGAACGAAAAAAGAATAACGATGCTGAAACTTGAAATAAACAAAGACCCGGAAAAACAAAGAAACGATAGAAACACAGTTCCCTAACGCCCCCAAAGTCAAATGGCACTATCCCAGACCCCACGAGGATACACAATATGAGCAAATAACAACATAAGAGATACTAGAAGTAATAAAAAATCTCAGTAACAAGGCTTCCGGACCAGATGGTGTACCGTTAGAGGTGGTGAAAAATAATGGTGGCGACAAAACCGGAGATTTCAGAACCTTCTTTGGTGGCATGTAAAAGAGGCTACTTCCCCCATCAATGGAACACAGCAAGATTAGTACTCATAGAAAAACCTAAGAAAAATAACGACGACGGAATTGATTGTAAAGCCCATGCCTGTTACAAAAATTTCGACGGACCCTCAACTGGTCTGTATAATCGTCGAAGGTTTTAAATGTAGTTTGGAAATGCACGGACTGAAATATAATAAATTAATAGGAGACGGTGACATTAGAATGTGGGTTGACGCCCCATAGGGATCGCCGCGCTGGCCCGCTTTTCGGCATTCAGCTTCCACCGGTCTCCCTATCCAGGAAACGTAGCTGCCCCCGAGAGTCCTACACCAGGTGAAAGAGGCCATGGCAAGCCATGGGGGCTCTCCTGGCAAGCCATGGGGGCTCTCCTGGCAAGCCATGGGGGCCCTCCTCCTTCCCCTCGGTACTTGTGTTAATCGGATTCCTCCGATACCGTTGGACAAGTCGCCGGCGAGGTCGCATCTCTAAGCGCGTGGAAGCTTTGGAAGCTGAATGCCGAAATGGAAGCTGAATGCCGAAAGGCGGGCCAGCGTGGCGACCCCTATGGGGCGTCAACCCACATTCTAAAAAGGAGACGGTGACAGTAGTGTTTACAAAAGGCTAATGGAATCGCGACCTTATGACCATGTCCTCCTGACAAAGGTGGAATGCTGCAATTATCTACTGCGGAATTATTACGTGCGACTGAAGGAAACGTCTATGAAAAGATTCAGCTTCGAAGGAAAGCACGTTCCGGTAGAAATACGGAAACATCTGGAAAACAATATCAGACGGTTGCGTACAGCCGCTCAGTATGCTGCTAAGTACAGGCAACAAGGCAATA
The DNA here is from genome assembly GCA_963971325.1 of Aphodius granarius. NCBI lineage: Eukaryota > Metazoa > Arthropoda > Insecta > Coleoptera > Scarabaeidae > Aphodius > Aphodius granarius. The sequence continues at coordinate 24,987,725 of OZ020224.1, read as the reverse complement.
ACTCCATACATCTCCAGGAAAACCTCAGAAATGGCCCTTTTCGTGTATTTGGAGATCACGAAAGGTGTTGTGAATACTTCTGCAAGGATCGGGAAAACAGTACCTCTAAAGACTGGGTACCTGAAATGCAACGGTGCGGAATATTTAGCGATGTGTTTTCCTGTACAAACCGCTTGGTTTATCACGCCGAGAGACTTCTGCTAAATATGACAAATAATATGGCCAAAACTTATAATTCTGTCGTTGCAAAATTTATTGGAGGAAACAGGCTGAACTTCTCCAGACGATTCAGTTATGAAATGAGGTGTCATGCTGCTGCAATTTCGTTCAATACGAAGGGTGGAGTATTGCAGACAGTTCAATAAAAAATGGGCGAAGTTGGTCAACACACCGAGAAATTTTTGCATGTCAGTAGTAGACGGAAGGTTTATGAGAAGACAACAGCGTCATATAGAAAACGACCAGCACTCTCTGGACCCGACGAAGATTATAGGAAGATTTCATCAGAACCAGACATCACGGAGGAGGAATATGAACGAAGAAGGACTGATATTCTGCAAAGTTTGCATAAAACGGAAGAAGAAATTGCCGAAATTGAAATAAGAACTGCCGGACAAGCCAATAATAATCTTTGGTTTACGGAACGTTCTAAACGGATTACCGCTTCAAATTTCGGCAAAATTTGTAAAATGCGAAAAACTACAAGCTGTCATGTGACCGTAAAAAACCTTTTATATGGATCATTTACCAGTAGCCCAGCTACGCGTTATGGGATGGAAAAAGAGCCATTGGCAAAGATAGACGTTCAAAATTATGGATTTTTTATCGTTCCAGAAGAACACTATCTTGGAGCAACTCCGGATGGTCTAGTTGGCGAGGATTCTATAATCGAAATTAAATGTCTCTACAACGCTTCACAATCCACACCTGAAGAAGCAATCTTGCAAAAGTAAATTAAGTTTGTAGAGAAGGTACTTTATGATAAACTGAATTTATTATTTAATTTCTTATTGTATGTTTATTTCTTTTTAGATTTTTCGTGACGAACAGTTTTGGAAGACGAAAATGCAACCATACTTGAAAACTTTTTTCTTTGATTGTGTGTTGTCGGAATTGCTTGATCCACGCCATCCACGCAATTTACCCATAAGAGTTCCTCCTTATCGAAACATAAATAAAAGAAGATGGGTTTTATTTACTTAGTAATCGATATATATATATATATATATATATATATATATATATATATATATATATATATATATATATATATATATATATATATATATATATATATATATATTATATATTATATATTAGCTCAATACGTAGCTCAATAGGACTCGGATCCAGATCGGAGTGGAGATGATTAAACCCGGCGCCTCCACCATGTCTCGTGCGAGGTGGAGAAGTGCTAACTTTACACCAAATCTTTGTATTAGAAAGGGGAATTTCTTTTTGAGCTAATGAAAATTTGGCAGTACGTGTTGATTGTTGAGTTAAAAGAAAAGTTAATTGTGAATCATTATCTTGAGCTGATTTTAAATCTTTGATATTTGGAAAGGAGTGATTAATGGAATCGATATCTAATCTAGAGAGAGCGTCCGCGACAATATTAGAATTACCTTTTATATATTTAATATCGGAAGAAAACTGTGCAATAAAATTTAAATAACGAGACTGTCGCGGAGATTTCTCTGTTTTAGAAGAAAGAGTATTAATTAAAGGTTTGTGGTCAGTGAAAATAGTAAATTGATTGCCTTCTAAGAAATTGCGAAAATATTTAATGGCTTCATAAATAGCCAATAATTCTCGATCAAAAGTTGAGTATCTAGATTGAGCGGGTGATAGTTTTCTCGAAAAATACGCAATTGGTTGAGGTTTGTCGTTAAGAATTTGTTCTAAAACTGCACCAATAGAAGAGCTTGAAGCGTCGGTAGTCAAAACTAATTGAGCATTTCTACGAGGATGGGCTAGAAAAGTCGCATTAATAAGTGCGCGTTTAGAATTTGAGAAGCTGTTTTCGCAATCTGTAGACCATAACATTAAATCTTTTTGCTTAGAGAGACGAGTAGCATTTGCTAAAGAATGTAATGGTTGAAGTAGTGAGAAAGATTGGGAATAAATCTGGCAATCAATTTACTATTTTCACTGACCACAAACCTACGAGGATGGGCTAGAAAAGTCGCATTAATAAGTGCGCGTTTAGAATTTGAGAAGCTGTTTTCGCAATCTGTAGACCATAACATTAAATCTTTTTGCTTAGAGAGACGAGTAGACATTTGCTAAAAAATGTAATGGTTGAAGTAGTGAAGAAAGATTGGGAATAAATCTGTTGTAAAAATTGATCATACCCAAAAAGCGTTCTAATTGTTTAATTGTCTTCGGAGTTGGGAAACTGTCAATGATCTCACAACGTTCTTTGCTAGGAAGGATACCTTCTTGACAAACAGTATGACCTAGAAAGTCAAGAGAAGTAACACCAAAAACAAATTTTGATGGTTTGATAGAAATGCCAAAGTTATCAAGTCTCTCGCAAAGTTGGGTTAAATGTGAAATATGATCATTTTCTGTCTAACTTGCTATAAGAATGTCATCTAAATAGACGAAAAGAAAATCTAAGCCAGCAGTAACTTCGTTTATAAAGCGCTGAAAAGTCTGCGCAGCATTGCGTAAACCAAACGGCATTCGAGTCAATTCAAAAAGACCGAAAGGAGTAGTTATGGCGGTTTTAAAAATGTTTTCTTCAGCAACAGGAATTTGGTGATAAGCGCGTACCAGATCAATTTTTGAGAAAATAGTACAATTGTGAATATGAAGATTAAAGTCTTGAATGTGTGGCAAAGGACAGCGGTCTGGAATAGTGCACAAATTAAGAAGACGATAGTCACCGCAAGGTCTCCAGTCCGTTGAGTCTTGAGGGAACCATGTGTAAAGGAGAGGCAACTGAAGAAGAGGATGGTCTACAAATACCAATGGAGACCATTTGCTCAAATTCAGTTTTTGCTAATTTAATTTAATCGAATCTAAGCGTCGAGGACGCGAAAATGGTAGATGATTAGATGTGAAAATGTGATGAACAATTTAATGTTTTACAGGTTGAAAGAAATCAGGAGATGAAAATAAATTTGGAATTTTTTTCAGAAGATTAGTATATTTCGTTTCAACAGAAAACAATTTAGGCGAAGGCGTATGTGAATGACTCAAAATACCGGGAGAAGATAAATTGGTTTCAGAATCAATTAGCCTACGATTTTTAAGATCAACAACAATTCCATATTTATGTAGAAAATCGGCACCAATAATAGGACGGGAAACATTTGCAATGGTAAAAACAAAAGGAAAATAATTTAATTGATTGATCAAAAATGAAAAGACGTACGCTTTTAGGTTGATAATATGCACGATTTTCAGAAAGAGTGGAATTGTAGAATATTCTAGAATGATTTACTGTTGAAACCTTTGATCGTTTTTTGGAAAAGATAGTTGATTTTGTTGTTTGTTAACACTGTTAGTGAAAGAATTATAAGACAAACACCAAGAACCTTGGCATTTCCGTGCTTTATCCCCAAAGTTACTGTGGTAAAAGCAAAGTGTAGAAGAAGTTTGTCTAGAAGATGAGCATTGACGTGAAGGAGTAGAATTCTGCGAAAAAATACGAGTTCGTCGACAATTTTGACAGCAATTACATTGAGAAGAAACATTTTTGTTGGTTAAGTAATTCTGAATTGAACTTACTTGGTTCTCAAGTGAAGATTGTTTCAAAGAAAAATCTTGAAAAATTGTTTGACAGGAAGAATTGAAATCAGTGAATGCGTTTAAAAGATCAATTTGATTGTTTACTGAAATAGAAGAAGAAGTTGAAGTAGTAGGTTGAGATAAAGTCGAATGAGAAACTTCATAAACTTTTTGAGAAGTTGAAGAAGTTACATTTATTGATTCCCAAATATTGTCTGCAATAAAAAGATCAGTGACAATTTCCTTTCCAGAAGCAGCCAAAGCGATAGAAATTGTTTTAGGTAATCTGCGCTTCCACAATTTGATCAACAAATTTTGACTCACCATCTGAGTCCCTCCGACAGTAGCCAACATACCACGATAAAAATCAGAGGGTTTTTGATTACCCATCTCCACCCCAGAGAGTAACTCATCTAGGCGCTTGTCTTGACTTAAAGATAGTCGCGAAATGAGTGAAGTTTTTAAGGAGTCATACATGTTAATTTGTGGGGGATTAATTAGAATGTCATAAATGGAAGAGATAATCTCTAATGGGAGATTGGCAATTACAAGATTGAATTTAGTTTTGTCAGAAGTTATACGGGATAATGAAAATTGGGCTTCAGTTTGAATAAACCAATCCTCCGGCTTTGAAATCCAAAAAGGAGGTAGTTTAAGAGAAGAAATGTTTTCAATAACCTGATCACCAATGTCATTATTGGGTTCTGTCCATAGATTAAATATATATATATATATACTAATATAGATGGCGTATTCGCCGCATTTATCGTTGACAGTTGTTTTAATTTGCCCTCTGGGCACGGAGCACGGAGTGGCGCTGCCGGCAACAACCCGCCAATTTCAAAATCTTTAAAATATGATTTTGCTTCTCAAAAATTTTGTAAGTTGAAATTTGAACAGAATCGATTTCGCCAAATGCGAAAACTGTTTCTGTTAAATGTCAACCTACACGATTTTTTATGTACATTTACTAGCATAATTTTAAATAAAACAGAATTTTATAGAAGGAACCATATATTAGAAGAAGCAGGAAATATAAATCATCTTCACCTTCATCATCTTAATTTTATCAGGTATGACATGTGCATCGGTCAACGGATTTAGTAGCCTAGTATCGAAATCCCCAACATCAAGTTGATACAATGCAACGATGTCCTTCCATGATGCAGTTGCACCAGTTTCAGATCTCCATTTAAAGGAAACATCATGATTCAGTAGATTGTTTCGCAAACCCTTGAGAAGGTGGGGAGGGTCATAAAGTGGTATTATTTCATTGTCGTTAATAGTAAACCCAACACCCTCTGTACACTCTGCCTTTTCGGAGATATTCTGCTTGTGTGTCGCTGCGCAAGTTGTTGATGGCTTTGACATTTGTGCTCATTTGATCGCACACAGTAGCTACAATATTGAGGCCTATTTTTTCACATGCTCTTATAATTTCCTTTATTATACGCATTATATCAGCAGCTGACATACCATGCTCGGTGAAATAATTGGCAATGGGCTGTTTCCATTTTGTGTGTATACCTCTTAACATAAAGACCATTGCGTGGTCTGCAAAATTTAAAGATCGTCTTTCTCCACAATCTTTAAAACCTTCAATGATATCTGTTTTCGCGTTGTATGCTAAGCCAGGTTCAATAGACATTTCGTCAAAGAGTAGAATGCAATACTTATCAAATTTTTTCATACTAGGTAATAGTTGCTCCAAAGTTTTCATGACCGCCACATTTATCCCAGTATTAAATGGTACTTATTTAATAGAGTCATTAAAGTTTTCCGACTAGGCAACGCAAACACCTTTCTCAGTAGGCGATATACCTTTGGACTCTGTTTAGCCAAAGTCAAAGCAAAAATTTTATCACTTTGGGAAAATCGACGGCCAGTTTTCCTTCTCCTCTGATTTGACAATTGACCCATTAAAAATTTATAAGTGATGTCATTCACATTTTCCTTAATAAACTGCTCTGCAATTGCAAATTTTAACGCCTTCGTAACGCTGAATTAACACAGCGTGGTTCTGTCATACTGATTATATTTAATGTTTCGTTTATTATTTAAAACTTCTCTAGAAAAGAGAGTACCTGGCAGTGTATCTGAAGGGCCTTATATGACGACGGTCTCAAGTCTGCTCTCGGGGTTGCTGGTTTGCGATGATTCGAGATAAATCTGGGACTAGGTGAAACTTGTTCTTACTCTCGGGGTTGCTGGTTTGCGATGATTCGAGATAAATCTGGGACTAGGTGAAACTTACTCTTGCGAGAGTTATCTTGGTAGGGATTTCTAATCGTTCTTATTTCGGGGTCACCAATTTATAGTATGTTATAAATATAAAAATATTATAACATCTATTATTTTATTTAAAAATACAATTTTAAATATCAATTAGGACAGAGTATAAAATATCTTGACAATTCAATATCTTTTTATTCAATAATCATTCCGTTTCTAGGTTGCCAGCTCAGCAACTAGATCCTTGTTCTAGCAGGTGACGCGATCCAGTACACTTGGCCGTACGCCACAATGCTCTTCTTCTTTGCCATGGGATCGTTTGGCGCCTCCACCATGTCACGTATGCTCTTCTTCCTGATCAGGTTACGAAGCAAGCAGAAGTCGACGAACCTAGCCGAAAATCGAGGGCACCAGACTGCTGCGTCTACTGTATGCTGAGTCGAGACATTCCAGTTGGTACACCTACAATACCACCTATGTACAGGAACGGTACCGCTGTACCCGTATGCTGAGTTGGGACAATCCAACCAGTACATCTACAGTACTACCTATGTTATGTACACATCGCCCAGACGCTGACTCGACGCCTGCTTACTAGGATGCCGACATAAGTCTCTGTGCAACGACTCGTGGTGACAACAGCGAAAACCTGACCCAAAATCTAAACATAAAAAGCCACAGTCGGGAGTAGTAAGGAATCATTCGACATCAGTCAGTATTCATGAGTAAAAACGGATCCATATTAACAAAATACTTCTAGGTTAACAATGCCGCTATTTCACTATTACCCAAATACTCTACTGTATGAAACCCTACTACCAGATGACTTGAGCAATGAAGAAGAAGCAGAAATGGGATACAAAAAGACTTTTAGCAGGCAATACACAATACAATTGTCAATGGTTAGCTCATACTACTTGTATACAGGAACTCCACTACATGGATATGGAACGCAAGCACCTAAAGTAGCAGAGACCGTATCTAGAGCTTACTCAATTAATTTAAAAACTAAGAACAAGGAGATAGAAATAATCGGCAATAAGATACAACGCGTGCACTGGGAACGACAAGATGGGAAATTTCCTTTTAATGAAATTCATGGAAACTTTATTGTATCAGAGCAAAAGATCATGATTGAAGAATTCCTGAAGAAATACCACCCTATAATAGACAACACTGTTGACATAGTAATGCAGAAGATTATGCAATCCAATTCCGACATTCTTACAAAGGGGAAACAAACATTTTGTCCTTTCACCAACCAAAGTGTGACAGCTTCAGTAGCCTATAAAAGGATGTATGATTTCCTAAAACAAAACACTGGTGAGGTAGGAATGGGATGTCTAGATTGGTTAAGTGCCTCAATGAAATGTTTTGAAACAGCTAAGCTTGAGTCCATTGCAATAATAGAAAAATTACGTGAAGAAACTGTTTTCGATAAGGCTACCTCTCAACACTCTTCAGTGGCAAAAGTACATAAAAAGATGGTGACTAAAAAATATGACAACATTGAAGAGAGTAGGAAAAGAATGCTTGAATTGACCACTAGATTTGCATCTTACATAAAACACAAGGAAAGAGGCAAGAAAGATAGAAGAGCAATAGCTTCAGCAGGAATGATATTAAGAATGTTCTTGCACATAATAGAAGAATTTCATCTTGAACTTTCAAAAGAATTGCCTGGTTCAACAATATCAATAGGTGGGGAGGAGAAGAAAACTAAGATCTTGAGCAACCTTAGCAATACTACTTTAGATACCCAACCAGCAATATGCGTAACACAAGGGACAGAAGATGCTACCAAATGGAATGAATGCTTGTCTCCTGCCTCCTTTGCTCTGCTACACAGGATGCTGTTTTGTGAGATGACGAGAGTTAAACTGGGATTACCAAAACCTTCAGAATATGCAAAACTTTTCTCTAGAATTGCTGTCACAGGAAACTTTTTCATGGCTATTAAAGAAATACAACTGGAGATGGGCATAATCGCTAGCAGTAAGAGCCAGTACAAAAGAATATCATGGGTAGATGAGGAAGGTAATGTGAATGCCATGAACGAAAGAACTAAAGATTGGTACATGAAGGTCAAATATCTTGTCACGTAGCTCAATAGGGCTCGGATGCAGATCGGGGTGGAGATGATTAAACCCGGCGCCTCCACCATGTCACGTAGCTCAATAGGACTCGGATCCAGATCGGGGTGGAGAAGAATAAAATGCACACTGGTATTGGAGATGTGGTATATTTTCATGTTGGACACGGGAAGCCAAGGCCTCCCGAATGTCACACAACAATACAACTGGCTATTCTATAGTAACCGTTAACTGACTCAATTACCGAATTATGTCGAATGATTCCTTACTACTCCCGCCCGTGGCTTTTTATGTTTAGATTTTGGGTCAGGTTTTCGCTGTTGTCACCACGAGTCATTGCACCGAGATTTATGTCGGCATCCTAGTAAGCAGGCGTCGAGTCAGCGTCCGGGCGATTTGTACATAACATAGGTAGTACTGTAGATGTACTGGTTGGAATGTCCCAACTCAGCATACAGTATACGCAGCAGTCTGGTGCCCTCGATTTTCGGCTAGGTTCGTCGACTTCTGCTTGCTTCGTAACAATATTATATATTATATATTATATATTATATATTATATATTATATATTATATATTATATATTATATATTATATATTATATATTATATATTATATATTATATATTATATATTATATATTATATATTATATATTATATATTATATAATAATACAGTTGTTAGTTCTTTTCGACTTCCTCAAGGATTCTACAAAAACTTTAGGTTAGGATATAACACATGAACAATTGGCGAAATATGGGACTAATAAAAAAGGTCATTTAGACAAGGCATTTTTACTTCATTAGTAAAAAAACGAGCTAAGTCTCCTGTTAAAGTGGATGAAATAATGTATAAAATCACATAAACGTTATTGAATACAATCATAAATACATTTTTCATTCCATCAATCTTAACGTTGTACTTTGTATAAATAAAGAAATAAGTGAATGAATGACTAAATAAATAAATGAAATATACGAATACATCAAAAACCCAGTAACTATATTGAAAAATGCTTATTTCATTAATTTCATGAAATAATGTATAAGTATAAAATAAAAATATTAGTATAAAATATTAGTTTTCTTCTTGGATTAATTTATTCCACTGGCATGGTATGGCTCCAGCTGGTGTCATAAAATAATCGCATAGTTTTTGTCTAATATTTTCAGCTTCTGAGCGATAATTTCTTTGTGGTGGAGGTACACTATGAATGAAAAGAATGTCCCTACAGCGTGTTTACGGCGCATCCATGCGTAGGTCGTAGCTTCATCGTCCGTCGCCTACATAGAATGCCAATAGTGTTCCCCTCATTTACCCTCATTTGTGTCCTCTCTACCTGTTTGGGTTAATTTTAGATTTGCCCGTTTTATTGCTGTGGCCATTGCGATATATTGGAGGTGTGAGTTGAAGATTTGTTTTTACCAACCGCTATATATTATAAATATGAAATACACTTTACAAATAGCAGCTATTTTTATTAGCGTAACAAAATCGAATGCACAAGACATTTTAGGAAGAATGGTAAAATGCTACAAATAATAGTTTGAGTGATATTGACAGATATTGACAGAATCCACAGCCTTCATCGTTGTGTTCTGAATTGTCAGATTTTGACAAACGTCAGTGCCACTGACATGACATGACATTAAATATAGACTTCATTGTGACCACGATGTAGTCGGAAAGTTGGGTGAGGGCCACCCCAGATATTTATACAAAACTTTCTCCTACTAAAGTCCTCGTTGCTCATTTGGACAGTCCTACAGAACCACATAAAGTGTAACTATTGGAAACTGTGTAAAATATCGGCGTTGAATCAGGTAAAACTAGGGTATATCGTAAATCATCCGTTCGTCTAAGAAATACGTCCCATATGCGCAAATACTCAAAGCAGATACATACATAACAACGCAAGTGTACATCAATTGCGTCTGGTACTGCAGCCTGATCGTGCAAGAATTCTGTTGGTGTAGTATATACTCCTTGTTTAATTTTTATGAAGTTGTGTAAAACACAAGCTGCCTTAATTATTCCATTTATTGTAATTTCCTTGCAGCAAATTGGCCCTTCAAAAACTCGGACCTTTGATACCAACATACCAAACGCAGATTCCACACTTTTTCTTCCCCTTGAGAGTCTATAATTAATTAAATTGCCTACGTCAATCGTTGTAAATAAACCATCTGCATTTGAACACGCCATAAGCACAATGGAGAAATAATCCCTTGTAATTAAAAAACGTGGAGCCCGTTTTTGGAGGATATTTTATTCGGAAATGTTTACCGTCTAATGCTCCTAAACAATTTGGCAAATTCCACAGGCTATAATAACGATTGGCTATTGATATCCATTTGTCCTCTGTTGGTTTACTCATATAATAAGGTTGTAATGCTGTCCAAATCACTTCGGTGGTGGTAGCAATGATATTACTTACTGTAGTAAGGCCACGCATAAAATATGTTAACGCTCTATAGCTGCAGCCTGTGGATAAATATCTGAAAAAAGTAGTAGAAAATTAGTTAAATAGATGTTTACATTAATATTTTGATTTCAGTGCAAACTTGTAAAGAACGCTGGAAAAACAAAACAACGCTCAAAAAGAATATTATTTAGAAGATGCACTCCAATTTCTAATACCCTTTGTTAAGAGCAATAAGCTAAAGGTGGAAATCTAGCAATTCCAGGAGAATTAGACCAGAGCATCGCGGATAGTGAAGAAGATCTTGGACATGCAGAAAACAAAGAAAATGAGATAGAAACAACAGAAAGTAATTCAAAATCTGAATTAGATGATGCTGGTTTATCTATGCAGACTCCAATAAGGCATTCTCCACCTCCCCCAAAAAGAAAGCTCAAAATGGATGACTCAGATGCTGAAACATCGTTAGCAGAGTATTTTAAGGCAAAAAAGGTAATCTCAATACAAGAGAAAGGGAGAGTGCAGATCAAAAATTTCAAAAATAGACATTTTTAATCTGATTGGAAATATATTAGATACGCCCAATGCCTGATATATTATCCAATAGAAAAAAATCAAGGGTTTTACATATTTATCATAGAAATCTGTCTGATTTGTGTTGTGGTCGAAGACGTGCTTGCAACTGAATGCTTTGTCGGAGTTTTTTATCAGGATTTTCTCAATGCTACCTGCATAGAAGTGAATCAGGAAATAATAAATTTTTGAAATTTGATATTGGTACAGCAGAGACCAGAAATTTTGCAAGCTGTGTGTGTCACTATAAAAGCTGCCTAAGGGCCGCACACCGAAGAAACATGCAGCTAACGCGCAGCATACAGGCAACAATTGCATTCCGCCTAACAGAAAAACAAAATGTGTCTTAATCTAATTGATCATTTCGGTCCTAAAGGTCTTTGCTGACTATACCGCTGCATACTAGGACCGTGCCAGGCATGGAAGAAATCGTGTCGAACACTAGTCTGTCTACTGCAACGGATCTATCGCGTTCTATTCCCGTATGAAACGCGTATCATGCCCGTATGCAACGCGTATGATGCCCGTGGAAAGTTTAAATGCCGCACCGGCTCGAATCCCTTTCAGTGCAGCACGGGATCAGTTAGTTGTACGTATTTGCTGTTGTGCGGATATGCAGTCAGTTTCATAAAAAAGGGATATGGCTATTAGAAACTTATCTATTAGAAAATTGGCAATGATTGCCATTATTTTGGGCGAGGAAGAAGAAGAAACCCAAACGAAGAGACGACGCTACTGGATTCACGCTGCTCTAAAAGAATGAAATCCGAGGAAGAATACTGGACATTATTTAGACACTTACTTGACGATGAAGAAAATTGTTTTCAGTACTTTCGTATGTCATCATTCCAATTTAATCAATTAGTGAATAAAATAGAAAATAATATAACCAGAAGAAATACCAACTTTAGAGAAAGTATCTCAACTAAAGAAAAGCTTGCTGTGTGCTTACGGTAAGTGAAACAACTTTTTATACTAAATATTTTTTAATCAAACATATATGCAAATATAATATACTGAGAAATATTTGTTACAATTGTTGAAGTTCGTTTGGTAACTGATCATTCCAATTGCTATTTGTCGTATTCCAATTCTGAGGGGATGTGGGTATAGGTGTAGCACTTGGTGGAATATGCGATGCTGTCGACTGCATATTGAAGTGAATGGGTGGGTGTTAGCTGTTGTAATTCCATTACATATCTAACACTAAACAAAATATTTTGTTTTTGCCAGTGCTTGCTGGTAAGGCGAAAATGTTTTCACTGCGTCTGCTATGTTTAAACAAATCGATCTACCCTGTCATGTTCACGTTGTGGAGGGTAGTTTTGTTCCTTCAATAATTTTTCCATCAACATAGCAGATGCTGAATCGCTGAACTTTAGGCTTCCTTCTTACCATTTTCGTTTGACTATGTCTTAATTTAGAACCTGAGTACGTTCTTCATCATCGCTAGTCAGCAGGTCGACGGACTCGTAAAGTTTTTCTATCTACGAATAAAAAAAAATGAAGCAACAAACGACATCTCCTCTTCATATTTCCATTCTTTTTGCCTCGAAAACTCGTATTAACGAGTTGCATTTTATATAACTTCATAAGACGCGGAGAAACTGTAACTTTTACGGAAGTAAATAGTAGTAAATAGAAGTAAACTGTACAGTTTAAGAACCTAAGACATCAAGGAGGCAATGCAGTTTATACAGCTTTTGAAATACGCGACGTATTTGCGAATATCTTCCAAACAGTTCAAGGCCAAATAGTCTGGATACCTACGTAATTAAAAATAAGCAATAATTTATAAACATACCTGGTTGTTTTTGTTCCTCCGAAATTTCTTTCCAGGCTCTGTCTTTCTTCTGATTATCCATATATTTTGGATGTTGTACAAAAATTCGTACTTATGAACACATTCTATAAGTTTTTCGTCCTCCATTTTATGAAACACTGGCACAGAAGCAACTACACGGTCTTATTTAGAAACACTTAAAAAATGTAACCAAAATTTTAGTAGTAGTAGTGGATATATGATCGTTTATCATTACTTGCCGAAGAAGAAATGAAATCTCATAGCGTTAAACATCTTCATAAATCTTGAACAGCCCCTCTTCGAAGCATGTGCAGTCAATTTTTTTCATATTACTTACGCGGTTGTCAAACGAGGTTGAACCGCCTATGCACCTCGGTTTAGCAACGGCGCGTGCCATGCACAGAGCGTTTCGGTACCTGCAAAATATTCCTGTCAGGGAATTGCTGCCTGGTCTGGCATGGCACGGTACGGTGTTGATTGGAGCCTGTGACACTCAGTTTTGATTTTTGCAATCGTTAGCATGGTTTTACGTATTGGGCCATTTCAGTTTCGTTAGGGGTTTGAATTTTAGTACCATCTTGGATGAGGGGCGCCATCTCTGATTGTTGATAGCAAACACTGATGTTTTCCACTCTGTTTTCTGAGGTTATTTTAATTAATTTATTTGTTCTACCGCTACCTGAGACCTGCTTTCAGCCCCAGCGTGCTATTGAACAACTTTTTGTACGTTAAATCACTCTACCAACTTCCTTGCGTTTTAGGCGAACCGCGTGGCAGCCTTTACGTTGCAAATTGCGCGGTTTTACGTAACTTTGAGGCAAATAATTTGCTCAGTGGTTGTGTGGGCCTGCGGACTCTCTTCTCCAGCAGTTTGAGCTCCTTCCTTGTTAATTTTGTACCGGAGTAGCTAATTTTTTGTGAGGGATTAGGTTACGATGAGTCCGCGAGATGGCGGCGTCACAAATTTGTTATCGTTCCGCCTTAATTCCCGCTTTGTTTTATTTTGAATTCATCCAGCAACTGGTCGGCAATGATGGTTGGGTCATCGCGGTGATTTTCATGCCTTTAGTCCTATTTTTCCGACCTTCTTTCCACTTCTATTTTTTTGCTCAGAATCCAGTGCATAAATAGAGGCGCTCTGCCATTTTGCCCGCATTTTTCGATGTTGCCGAGTTGTAAACAAGGTGTTAGTTGGTCATAATCGAAGTTCTAGAAAAAATCGCTCTTGATTTGTGCGTGGTGTTGTGCTTCTCCTACTGGGACATATTCTGCGTACACGGTTGAATTGGACGCCGGCAGATATTGCTCCCTTTCGCATTGCGGATCTGGAAGCCTCATCCTTTTGGAAGCCACCCCTGTGAACGGTGGACTTCTTTCACTTTTGTGGATTTGATACAAGTCAACGAGGAGATCTAATTAACCCACCCAACACCTTTGGTATGTAATGACACTCACTTTCTTACGGCTCGGTTGTGATTTAGTGGACGTTGTAGGGTTCCTTTTCTTTGGCTGGAAAGTTCTGTTGGTTGAGACAATCATTTACCAGTCGTTTGTTTGGGCGGACCTTCTGCGGATCTATTGGCAGGGCAAACCTTTGTTGGTCGACACAGGCTCGAATAACCAGCTGCTGGAGTTTGACGAATTGGTTGAGGTTCGAAGACTCGGAGATCGTACATCTTCCATCTTCCATCGTCCGAGGACAGGACCCGACCTCAGACCAGCATTAAGCTACCGACAAGGTCAGATTGTTCCCATTTACACGTTTACCGTCGCCCTCAGCGTTTAACTGTTCTTGTTTTATATTTTGCGAGAATTTTGGTTAGTGTTTACCGGTATTACTTCTGAATCCACCTTCAGTGGTTCATTAGTGTGTTTGTATATTAATCAACGACGTATTTTGTTCTTCCTTTCGCAGGAAAGGACGCCTTCAGCGTTTAGCTCTCTTTGGTTTCGGTTACATAATTAATTCAGCCTTCAGCATTTACTTGTTTGTTTATCTACTGTATTTAAGCTTTCTTTTGTTAATCAACAACTTCAATGCGGTTTTAATTTTTCCTAATTTAATTATCTTTCTTGGAATTGACCAAGATTGCGACTTACACGGTTGTCTGGCCAGATAATATTGGGGGTGCGCATTTGTTTGTTTATCTCTATATATTTTGTGTTTTATTTGCATTGAACGTTGATCTTGTTGATCACTTGCATATATTACTTGTGTACCTGGTTTGTTTTGGATAGGCTGAAACCCTATGAAGCAATACAACGTATATTTACATTTAGTTCATTGCATACCATTTATTTAATTGTGTGTATCCACGGAACTTTTGACTTACGTCTACTACGAACAATAAAGCGGATGTTGTCCTTATTTTACCTCTTTTATTTGGGGAATACAACTTCATCTTATCCTGTGTCGTATTGTGGCTGATTTCGATCTACCTTGCCACCGGGTTTACGTCCATATCGAGTATAAGGTGGCTGGCGCCCTTAAACCCCTGTTACACTTTGGATTAGGAGTTGGAGTGAGACCCACGCCATCCCCTGAGCTAAGTCGGAGCACTCGAGGACCTCAGAATTGCACAAGCGCACAGGTAGGAGCGAATTCGGAAGATTTTGGACATAGCCGTCAGTTTGTTTTCTTTACTCTCTCTCTTTGGTTGATTTGGAAAATCAAAGTGTAACAAGCCGGAACGGTCTAGTGGGGATTGCCTCATAGCATTTCATACAAAGAATATATTTTTGCATGTGCCGGTACGGTTACGGTCATGGTATGCTACGATCTAGTGGGTAAAGACCTTAATTGTACATTTACGGAAAATCGTATCGGGTTTTGGGAGCTGGGATGTAATAAAACAATTTTTTTTTGCTAACATTTTAGTCTTAATCACAGCTACAAATACAATAACTAATTCTGATAAATTCTTCTAGGGTACTAGTCGGAAAGTAAAAAGACAACATCAAGTGCCAATTTAGTGAAGCAAATTTTATACACTAGTGAAGTAGCAAGTGGATGTAAGGCTGTGGAGCATGGAAAAATGAAAGAACTTGCTATACGTCAGTCAAGAAAATATAAAAGTAGAAAAATGTGGATTATACATAGACGCTGATACAGCTTCCTAGGAACAAGCCCAGATGGTTTAGTGCGAGAAGAAGTTATTGTAGAAGTAAAGTACCCATTCTTCGCTTATCATATTCATCTAGAGGATGCCATAAAACAAAAAAAAACCTGTTTAGTGGAAGTGGAACCAAGAAAGAGAATATTTTGAAATAAATAAACGATATAAATAGTATTCTCAAGTGCAAAGGCAGTTACAAATTACGAACCGAAAAGGGTAATTTACTTATATAAGACGTGACAGGAAATTTTGGAAGGACAATATGGAAGCAAAATTGCTAGAGTTTTATAGAGTATATGCTTCCCGAATTGATACATCCTCGGCACACACCTCATTTGCCGATACGTGGGCAAATCAAACGTGGGCAAAAAAAGCGAAAGTGATAATAGCAAAACTATTTTGTACAAGGACAATGAATTTTAGAACATGTGTACTCGAAGACAAACTTGGAGTTTTTCGAAGAATGGCGTAAACATGCCAAAGACGATCGAAATGCGATAAATAGGTTCGATGTTACGGATATAACAACCGAATCATTGAATGACATTAAGCTGAACATTTCAAGTGTTTCATAAAAATTTGCTGAAAGATGGACGGAATTCAATACGAAAATGGACCGACTTCTAAATAAAAACAAAAGTTGGTTGGAAGCAGCAGATATAAAATTATCGATGTATTTGAATCGGCCTTGCGCTTCCTTGTCATCAGCAGACAATAAGCTGAAAACGGCAACGATAACGGAATACGGAAACGGTGTAACAGAAAATTGGAATTTGGTGTCCACTGAGAAGTTCAAAACGGAACACTGCCGGATGTAAGCGAAAATTCTGAACTATGCGATAGGGTAAAATTTAAGTTCAATTATTTCCAAGGTAAGGAAAAATTGTCAGAACTTTTAGAAAATCTCCCACGAAAAACGACTCCAAAAAAATGTGAAGGGGGAGCACGGTAATGAAATTAAATTACAGTTAGACTGTAAGACAAGGTCGTTTCTAATGCTTCCGAGATTTTGCATCTTAATAGTTTTTAAACGAAAATGAATTTGACATAATTAAGAACTTAGTGAAGTTCTGGAGCCCATAAAAATTACTGTTGAAGCTTTATGTCGCCAAGATATGACCCTCCATAAAGCAGATATGGCTTTAAAGTTTTTAGTTAATGAACTTGCTAAAACACCGTCTTCTTTCAGAATTGATCTCAAAAACTCAATTGAAAAGCAACTGAAACAAACTTTTTATTTCAAACTTTGACTATTGGTTTATTAAAGTAAAAACGTGTTACATCATTGACGCGTGTAGTAAACCTGTAGATCAGACATTATGTGATGATGGTACTAATGATGAACATGATGATATTGAAATTGCTGCTGATCAAGAACGAACTGCCGATCCAAATGAAAATCGTAATGAGCCTTTCAGAAAAGTTAAATCAAGCATTGAGTAAAAAATGTTCCTTGACGCCAAGATCATACAATAAGAGCAAAGAAGAACACATTTCACATGAAATGGAATTATTTCATAATGGTGGTCTACGTGTTGATTACCACCTACAAGTGTAGAAGCGGAAAGATGTTTTCTTTGTATTATAATTAATCGGCAATATTATAAGTTTGTGTTGTTTTCTTAAAAATTAGTCAATAATTTGTTTTTGATATTTATAGAGTTTATATATTATAAAATAATAAATCTTGTAACCCGCTTCAAAAGCTTCCAAATGTAACACCAAAAGCAGTAATATATTGTGCATTATTCTACAAAAACGTTGCTCCCGAAATTCCGGAATCATTATTCTTGACAGGATTGGAAGCCCTAACGTGTACTCATTCCCTCTTCCAGGACAAGTATACTATTAGCTTCTAAATGCACTTGGGATATTAGTAAACGCATAAGTGTCCGGGAGAAAAGAGTGCATATAATATGCGGAATTATTGGTCAAGAATATGTAGGTTTTTTTGATCCAAAAGCAATCTTAAGGACATTCAATAATGTATCGGTGAAATTTTACAACACAGGGGGAAACCATGGTGTTGTCGGAGCGGAATTTAAAAATGAAACGGTACAGTACAACAAATATTAAAGTCGCATAGAATGACCCCGCACTTCATCACACCGAAGAATCCCCTATCCAACGGCATGATAGAAAGATTACGCTAGTAACTCTGACGCTATCTAAAGATTTATGCAGAACATATACCAAAATATAAATGAGGGCCGATTAGTAGCAACAGTTTTCTGTGTCTTAGCCTAGGGTTTTGATTGTGTCTCTCACGTCATACTACTTGATAAATTAGAGAGATATGGTTTTCGGGGCTGGAGTGGTGACTGGATGCGGTCATGTGCGGTCGTGTCCTTGCGTGAGGGTGACCTCGTGGTTAAGTCTGACATAGGCGAGGTTCAATGTAGTGTACCACACGGATCTGTCCTGGGTCCGCTTTTGTTTTTGCTGTATATAAGTGACCTGCCCCAAATAAACATAAGTGCCTCCGTTACGCTATTTTCAGACGATACAACATTTACGTAGAGCGGGACTGGAGCAAAAAGGCTGGAGACACAGATACATGCGGATCTAGCGACTATAAGAGCATGGTTTGATGCAAACAATTTAATCCTAAACCTACCAAAGACCAAATATATGTTTTTCCGTAACAACAATTTAGCGCTTAGTGTAGAGAATGAATACTTGGACGGGGTCAGCGTTGCAAGCTTTCTTGGAATTACTCTGAATTCTGATCTGGGCTGGAGAGACCATATCTTGGGGCTATCGTCGAGGTTGGCGTCCACGTGTTTTGCTCTAGGAGTAGGTAGTTAGGGGGGAAGCAGACTTTGAGGCGGGGAAAGTGTTGTATCAGTCACTGTTTGTTTGAGCCGCGACTGCGGTATTACACCGAAATTTAGGGTTTCACAACTCTAAACTTAATGGAAGACTTATTCAAGATACAAAAGCGCGCGATCAGTTTGTCGTGTAAGAAGTCGCGGAGATGTATCATTGTCGCGAGCTTTTCAGGAACACTTGGATCTTGACTGTTGTCTGTCTGTTTTTTGTTAGAAGCTGACTGACGTCCATAGGGGTCGGAGAGGCAGGAACTCACTGTTCTACATGGCCAAATATTACTACAACATTCTCCCGGCGGGGATCGTGATACAGAATCAATTCTTTTATCTCGAACACTAAAAACTAAACTAAAAACGGTGTTCAGAGCTGAGGTATTTTACTCTGTGGATGAGTTCCTAGGGTATGAGTGGGGACCCTCTTAAATGTGTAATATCTCTTTTCCTCAAGTAATAATGGTCCCATTAATGTGTAATTTTAATATGTAATTTTGATATGTAGTTTTAATATATAGTTTTAATATGTAGTTTTAATATGTAATGCGTATATCCCAACGAAGAACATCTAAATTTGCAGTGCATTTTTTGTGTATTGTTGATGTACTGTCTTTAAGGATGGGCTAACAAAGATATTCTGTTCTATTCACTTAACGATAATCGAAGCTATCATATACTAAAACAAAAATACAAGGAACCAATACTGTAAAGTAGGATCATTTGTGCTTGGTGCGCTGTGTTAAATGTAAAGGTTGCTATACCTGCATATGCGCATTGAATGAGATGATATTGTAAATATGTGAACATCATTATGTATTTGACTGCGAACTAGTAAAGTTTTATGTTATATACAGTGGTGATTCATTTTCCTAAAAATATAACCTAATATTGGGTACAGGTTATATTTTTAGGAAAATGAATCCTAATATTGGGTACAGGTTATATTTTTAACACAACACACCAAGCACAAATGTTCCTACTTTACATCCCCTTTCCCAAGTTATAACTGGATACAATTTTAATTAAACACTTACACACTACAATTAATACAATAATAAAACTTAGTATCTATCAGGTTTTCTCAGCGTGTCCCTGTCTCTCAAGTTGTAGTTTACAATTATGTTTATGTTTTATGTTTACAGTTATTACTTGATCTATCTTGATACAGACTATCACGAATATTAAACTTATCTTGTGGTATAATTTTGTCATTTTTGTTATAAATCAGAGGTTGCCTTGTTCTTCTGTATAATTTGTTATTATTATCCATAACAATATATGACCTCGGTTCATCACAAACTTCTTTAATTTTACCCCTTTTTCACTGATCTTTATACTTAAACAGCACATTGTCATTCACACTCCTTCCTGACATGTTTTTTGTATGTTTATTGTAATAAAAGGCTTGCTTATCTTGCCTTTTCTTAAGAATTCTGTTTAGTTGTATTTTATTAATTACATTTGGTTCATATAAGGTCTCAACAGATGGTAACCCATCTTTAAGTCTTCTGTCATAAATTATCTGGGCTGAAGATAAACCTATGTCAGGGATTGGAGTATTTCTATACTTTAGTAGATATAAGTAAATATTACCATTTTCTAACTCACATTTCTTTAACATATTTTTTGTAATATTTACGGCCTTGTCCGCCATACCATTACTGCGCGGATAATTTGGAGTAGACAAAGTCAATTTCACGACCAGTTAAATAATTCCTAAACTGATAAGACCCAAAGTGATTGTTATCAGCTACTATACAATCAGGAATTCCTAAACTTGAAAATATTTTATCCAACTTGTTCATCACTTCCTGGCTTGTTTTATATTTAATTTTTTTTTTCAATTCAATCCATTTTGAGTAATAATCAATTATTACCAAATATGTTTTACCATGGTATTCCATAATATCCATTGCAATTTTGCTCCAGGGCCTTTTTGGCAATTCATGATCCATAATTGGTAGTCTAACATTATTGTTAGAAAATGTGCTACAGACTGAGCACTTTAATATTAAATTGTTTATATCTTTTGACATTGATGGCCAATAGAGACATTCATTCGCCCTCGCTTTACATTTATTGATTCCTAAATGTCCTTCGTGTATCTTTTTTTAGAATTTCTTCCCTTTTTTGAGCAGGAATAAAATCAATCTATCTCCGTAAAATAGTAAACCTTCACTTTCAGTTAAATAGTTTCTAATGTGATAATATTTTCTTAATTTATTTGTAAGATTTTTAGTTTTAACATTCCAGTTATCTTTAATATATTTTCTAACCAATACTAGTGTACTGTCTTTTTGTGTATCACACATCAACTCTTTAATTTTAGTTTCAGAGATTGGAAGATTTTTACTTACTGAATGCACAATTATTTGTTCAGGATCTTTATAACTACGATCTGGTAAAAAAGCTCTAGATAATGTATCGGCGATATACATCTCTTTGCCCGGAATATAAGATAATTTAACGTCATATTTTAATATTCTATATAACAATCTTTGCAGCCTACTTGGCACTTTATTAATGTCCTCTTTGATAATATTTATTAGTGGCTTGTGATCAGTATTTATTTCAACCGGTCTACCATAAACATGGTAGTTAAATTTCTCAAGAGCATAAACAATAGCGTTCAGTTCTCTTTCTATTGGTGCCCATCGCTTTTCACTATCAGACAATGTTCTTGAAGCAAATGAAACGGGTTTTCCATCTTGTAACAAACATCCTTAGATGCGTCACACTGAATTTTTATTGTTTTTTTCGGGTTAAAATGTGAAAGTACTGGTGCCGACACAAGTATATTTTTTAACTTCATAACATCACTACTGTGGTTTTGATCACAGACCCATGGGACATTTTTATTTGTTAGTTCTCTTAATCCAGCAGTTAATTTTGACAAATTTGGAATAAACTTTTCTAAATATTTAACCAGTCCTAAAAATCTTAATAAATCGATATTGTTTTTCGGATCAGGCATTTTTAGAATCGAATCAATTCTTTCCGGGTCTATTTTAATAACATCCTTAACAATAAAACCTAATAGCTTAACTTCCACTTGTTTATACTGAAATTTATTTTTATTAAAAGTGATGCCATTTGTTTGGGCTGTTTCTAGCACTTCTGTTAATGCCCTATCATGTTCAGCTTCTGTAGCCCAGATATTATTAAATCATCTATGTCAATTTTATTGCCCATAATGCCTCCAAATATTTCGGTATTTTTTCTTTGAAACATTTCTGCAGCTGTATTAATTCCAAAAGGCAATCTCAGAAACCTGTATCGACCAAATGGGGTTGCGAATGTGAAAAACTTGGATGACGGCTCGTCTAATGGTATTTGGTAAAAACTATCTTTCAAATCTAGTATAGAGAAAAATTGTTTACTTTCTAAGTCACTTAAAATTTCATCAGGTGCCAGTATTTGGTAATGCTCCCTTTTGTGCTACATTTTTCGTGTTTTCATTCGTTCGTGCTCTATTGACTATAAAACAACTGTGTACGTATTTTGTGGCATAATTAGTGTGTATTCATCTGGTAAGTTGTAAGAAATGGCAAAATTTATTTAAACCTAACCTAAAATACTTTTCACTAGAGAAATGCCAGGACGCCGCTGTGCAGTATTCGGCTGCAATAATAGTCGTGCTTCGACAAAAGTGACTAATCCCGAGATTGCATATCATAACTTTTCTAAAAGGAATGATTTTGCTAGTAATACTATACGAAAAGATTGGATAAGACGCTGCAAGCGGTCGGATAAGAT
The DNA here is from genome assembly GCA_963971325.1 of Aphodius granarius. Taxonomy (NCBI): domain Eukaryota; kingdom Metazoa; phylum Arthropoda; class Insecta; order Coleoptera; family Scarabaeidae; genus Aphodius; species Aphodius granarius. Next base: position 24,965,167 of record OZ020224.1, on the reverse strand, counting down.
ATTTTAAAAAGAGTAAAGTAGAAGAGGAATTAGAAATGAAGCAAGAAATAAACAGATTGTGTGCTAAGGTTACCGGGCCAAGTACTTTAGTTTTGTCATCCAGTATAGATTTTTGTTCTGACAGAGTTGCAGAAAGTTCTTTGGATTTGTCATCTGCTGTTGATAGTTCATTTGCTGATAAGAGTCGCAGACAAAAGAGAACAACGTGAAGACGCCATACAAGTAAAATATGATAAGTTGTTCAAGTTACACTGTAAACAGCAAGAAGATATAAAAACTCTGAAGCAAAAACTAGCCCTACAACGAAAGCAATTAAGATACTATAAAATGAAGATTAAATCAACAAAAGCTCCACCGAAGGTACAGGGAATAAATATATTAAAAGATATTTTAACGGAAAACCAAATTGCTATCCTGTTAAACAGAAAAAAAAAACGGGTAAATTGGACTACGGAAGAGATTTCAATCGCATTTACCGTTCGATACCTCAGTAAGAAATGTTACACGTATGTCAGAAGTAAACTGAATTTGACCGCTACCAGCTTTGTCTACTTTGAGAGCATGGGCCTCAAAAATCAGTATAAAGCAGGGTGTTTTGAAAGATGTGCTCACTTTTCTTAAGGTAGCAGGGGGAAACATGACTGCAAAGGAAAAAACGGTGGTGCTTATGTTTGATGAGGTCAAGGTTAGATCCATCATGGAATATGATGTGGCCGAAGACCAGGTTATAGGTTTCCATAATCTGATGCAAGTATGTATGGTCAGAAGTCTTTTTTCAACTTGGAAGCAGCCTATTTACATCGGGTTTGATCAAAAAATGACCAAAGATATCCTCATGAATATCATAAGCAAATTACATGAGGTTCGCCACAATTGTGTGGCAATCGTCAGTGATTGTGGGGGCAGCAACGTTAGTCTATGGCGAGATTTATCTGTTAACATAAATAGGACCTACTTCAATCATCCGCAGACCCAAAAAAGAATTTTTGTCTTTGCTGATGCACCCCATTTGCTAAAACTTCTCCGTAACTGGCTTTTGGATAAGGGTTTTTTCCTGGGAGAGATAAAAATAAGTAAAAAGCTCCTACAAGACATAATTGAAATGACGGATAAAGAAGTAAATTCGTGCTACAAAATTTCAGAAAAACATATTGCTGTTGAAAAATGTCAAAGGCAAAATGTAAGACTCGCTGCTGAGTTGTTGTCACGCAATACATCGGAGGCCTTATTACGATACAAACCGGGCCCTGATAAAAAACTTGCAGAAGACCTTGGAGTATTTATTTCTAATGTCAACTCTTGGTTTGACATTTTCAATAGTTATGTAAAGGAATCGCCGGATGCTAACCCCATGAAAGCACCTTTCGGAGTTCATCTAGAGCTCCAAGAGGAACATTTCGAAAAAACTAAAAATTTAATCCTTTGCATGAAAGCAGAAGGAAAAAGTTTCCTGCAAATATTTCAAAAAGGGATAATAATCTCCATAGAATCGTTAAAATTACTTCTCCTCGATATGAAATCTGAATTTGAAGATGTTCATTATTTGTGTACTCTAGCTTGTCAGGATTGCCTCGAGAATATTTCTTTTTTTAAACCCGATGTAGAGGGCCCAATGAACACCCGTCACCACTTGAGGCTATGAAAAGAATCAGAATGATTATACTTGGAAAGAATCCTGGTATTTTAGAGGCACAGGTATTTTCTATTATAATTTTAAGTATATAACTTTACCGACTTATTCTTTTTTTAAGGTGAACACAGAAGAACAAGTTGTTGAAGAGTATATAGTGGCTCAAGTTCTTGAAAAAAGTAACATTTTAGTGGAAGTAGAGAAAGAGCCTTCAATTACCGCAACTCAACAGAGCAGTAGTAGAAGTTCATTTTCATTATCTTCAGAAGATTTAGATAGTTCTGGCACAAATTCACCGGAAACTACAGATGATGCTATCGAGTACATTGCTGGCTTTATTGCGAAGAAATTTAAACACATTAATCCTCAACTAGGCGACTACACATATAAAATGAATCGGATCATTCGTATAATATACCGTCTTGGGTACAGCAATTATCGTTCGGGGGTCTAATAAAACCATCATCTGGGTTTTTAAAAACTGTTAGAACATGGAATAAGTTTTTTGAAAGTTATCATAGTGATGGCAAGCTACGAAAAGAACCTTTTATTGTCAAAAAATTAGCTGTAAAAATTAAAAAACATGAGGCTTTGCCGATTGATATTATTAAATCATTTTGTAAACTAAGGACAGTCATTCGGCTTAATCACCTTAATACAAAAAATAGTATACAACAATTAAAGGGCAAACACAAGTTTACTACAACACCAAATTCAGACGATAAGCGGAAACGTGCTAAAAAGATGAGTAAAATAGTTGTGTAAATTAAAATAATTAGTGAACATGTACTGTGTTTTGGTCTTTATAAAATAAAGTAAATATTAAAGGTTTATTGTATTTTATTGTTTCATTGATAGTTTCCTATTAAGAAGGAAAAAAGCAATTTTCCTCGATGTAGGTTTTTACATGTGCATCTTTTTTTTTTATTTAATTAGTTGTGCTTATTTCTGTACATACACACCGCATTCAATCTTTAAGATGAAATAGGTTTAAGTTTTAATTAAACATTGTTTCGCCAACATTTATACATTCAATAAAAACAACAAAACATACATCGCAACAATGCTCCATTACTCAACGTATTCCAATCTGGTCCGCGATGACGTCGCAGTCCCCTCTACCGACGGCGAAAATATTCGCCTATCTAGCAATCCTGTTATATTAGAGTATTCTTGGGTTCAACCTGCTTTTGAACCATACCTGCTAACTCCAACTCGTGTAATGATTTTTTAAATTCTGAAAGTAATTTACCTGGTATACTTCTTGCACAATGAATGACTGGTTCACAATTATCTACTAATTTTAACTTACATGGTTTACCAGGCAATCTCCCTAACTTAGCATCAAATACTTGCTTATATTTTCTAATTATATCATCTCTTGAGCCCAAATTTGTATTCTTACATTCATTTTTACTCACGAATTTATCTCCACTAATTGAGTTAACGTGTTTAATTAAATTTAACTTTATACTTGTTTCCAATCCCAAAATAGGTACATCTGCCGCCTTAACTATATAAAATTTAATTATCTGTGACTTATTTCTTACAATACAGTTGACATCTATCGAGCCCTTAACTTCAATCCTAGTTCCTCCGAACCCAATCAGCTTGATCTTTGTTTCCTTTAGTTGGTATGTTCTCGCGATTTTTTCAAATAACTTTTCCGTCACGCTTCACGTTTATTAATTATTAGTAATGTTAAATTCAAACTTGCCGCCCGCTTAGGTTAGGTAGTTATTTGTTCCGCCGCTATTACAATGGAAGCAGCACCGCCGCTAGGCAGCGCCATCGAGTTAACTGTGTACTAGTAATCTGGAGGTCGCATGCTACAGGAGTGGGGGCGGCCGAAATTTCTAGTAATTTTCAAGTAACTAACTGTAGTTGTTAATGTCAGTTGTATTTGTATTGCACCCGGTTCGTGTTTATCGCCATCGGCTTTAAGTTGATAGGTTTTCAACACTCCCCCGCAGTGCTTCGGCAGACACGTTAAGCCGGGGGTCCCGTAGCCAGCTGGTTTCGTTAACTTGTATTAAGGGTGTATTGGATGGTGACACGTGACAGCGTGCGCCACAATAGGGATGGACGGCTGCAGGGACGGCTAACCCTGAGGCTGGTCGGCCTTTGTAGGCTTGACTGTCTCTGGATGCCGGCGTGCGAGGCGAGATAGATATGTCCTATCCGCCCTGGACCATGCAGCGCACTCGTTGGTCCATCCAATACAATACCCGAGGGGTTTGTACAAGGGGTCTATTGAGGCCTAAGTGCAGAGCTACTATAATCGCCACCCTCGTCGACAACAGAAAAAAAAACGCTTCATTCAGTTATTCTTCAGTTACGGAGCTTGATTTGGATGAGTCTTCTTTACTCACAAACTTCTTATATTGCATTAAATTACACGACTACTCCAGGTCCATAGCTCCGCTACTGATTTTTTCAAAAGCTCAACATTCCAGATGTGCCAGAAAAATAGGAGGACAAGTATTGTATATAATTTATCTGCATGGTGTGATGGTACTGATTGAGTGTAGTTTTGTGGTACAATATCGTTCGGAATTCAAGATGATTGGCTCGTTTATCTGCTTCATAAATATGTACACTGTGGTAGATTGCTGTGCAAGTCGCAGTCAATCAACACATATTTTATCAGATTTACTTTACATGATACTTGGATAAGTAATGCTTTAATGCATGGCAATGTTTTGCTTACGAATAGTTTTTAGATATGCATATCAACTCTGTATTTCTTTTATACTAGCAATTTAAGGTTTTTTAAAATTATAATTAGGGTGACTATTATACATCAGCAAAGACTTCAAGATTAAGAAGACAACTTATCAGACGAAAATTAATTTTCCAGGATTATGACGATGATGATGTACGTAACAACAAGCCTTTTAGATACACCTTTATGTTAACAAATTAAGTATAGCAGTATCTTATTGTAGCTAGCAAAAAAAAAATCGTAAAGCAATAAGCCATGACCATCCATACTACAGTTCAAAAGAAAACTCAAAGAAGAAAATTCTATGCTAAGAAAACAGGTTGCCTTCAAAAAGAAAATTATTGCATCAAGAAAAAAGTAAATACAGAGAATAAGAAAGTTAGTAATATTAACAACTTGGTGGAGCATTTGCAAGCAAAAGCATTGGTGTCGGATAACTTTGCAGCTATTCATATATTTTTATTTTTCATATATTTGAGAGACGTGAGCCGATGGAAATATTGCTTGTTTTCTGCTACATTCTGTGAGCGTAGTGAATTTAAGTGTTTTAGGTTTTAAATTTTAGGAACCTTGGGGCAGTTACTGACACGATATGAACCAAATAAATCTTGAAAAACGCGCAAATTTGCATTAACCCTTAATTTTCTTCCACCAAAGGGATACAAATAAGTAAGAAGTATATTTAATTACGCTCTTCTACATAAAGCCACAATTTTGAAATGGTACCGTCATATCAATGGGAAACCAGGAATTAGCATCGAGTCCCTGAAAGCTCTTCAACAACAAAGAACACAAGGAAATGTATTGTTCCTTTGACAAATAATGGGATGGCTAATCAGTTTGGCTTAAATTTAACCCCACAAAGTTTAAACTCAACTTTAACTATAGATGCCCAGGAAATACCTTTTATTTTAGACGCCTGCCATATGCTTAAGTTGATGAGAAATGCATTATTCCAACACAAAATATTTTATGATCCAGATGGACGAGTAATACAATTTTATTGTACATTTTTATATATATTTCACAATGCAATTTTAGGAAATTAAATGTTAAATATATAATAGCACTACATGATTTGCAAGAATCAGAGGGGACTTCATGTGGTCAATAAGTTTAGACTACCGCACATATGCTGGCAAAAGCAGCCAATGCAGGTAAAAATGGCTGCACAAACATTGTCGGCTACTGCGGATGTGATTCTTTTCTGCAGGGATACTTTGGAACTACAGCAATTTAAAAATTCAGAAGGAACGGTACAGTTTATTAGATATTGTGATAGGTACAGTTATTAAAATTAAAAATCTTATATAATGTAGATTTTCAGACTGATCGATTTACTAAATTCAAGAAATCCACTCTCGCGGAATTTTAAAGCACCAATGAGGACATCAAACGAAAGATATTGGAGATATTTTTTAAAGACTGAAAATGGAACACTTTCAACTTATTCTGGACGAAAAACACCATTTATTATATTGTTGATTAACATCAAGAGTGTGCAACGGATTTTTGACACGTACATCAAATCAGAATAACTAAAGTGAGTTTTACACTGATTAACATCTTCCTACTATATTTATATTTGCATTGTAGATACCTTCTTACATACAAATTATCACAAGACCATCTGGAGGTATTTTTTCAAGTGTTAGAAGTAAAGGAGGAAACAACAACAATCCAAGTGCTTTACAGTTTATGGTCACTTACAAACGTCTGCTTATCCATCACAAATTAAAACATGACGGAAGTAATTCTTTATCCCCACAAGATAATACTGATTTCCTTTAAAAGTCACGGAAAACTAATATATCCTTCAAAGGATGTGTTATTATTAATATGTCAAGAGAGTGAGCGAATTTGTCGAAGAATGTTATTTATTACTAATAATGCTCCGCCAAATTTTAAACATATTCTTCAAAATTTAACTAATTCTTTTTTTTGTGCTGTTTTAAATTTTGAGATTGGTAACAACCATATCATTTTATTAACAAAATAAGTGGTAAAAATTTATTTAGTATGCAGATTACAATATATTTGTAGAATGACTAACATTCACACACAAAAAACAAACATACGACAAAAGTTGAACAAATTAGTGCTTTTTAGTAATCAATAAAAATGTTTATTTTTTATGATGTTTTTTTTAATAAATAATCTTCATTTATCTGTAAATATCCTGCAATATTATACAATGAATTTAAGTCACTGTTGTTAAAAGTAACTTCAGCTCGATCGGAGCTCTTTTTTATTAACTTCAGCAAGCACATAAAGCAAACAAAGCAAATAAAGTAACAAATTAAATCCTTGACAACTAGTAATCCTAACCACAGTCCCAAACATTACACAATCCCAAAAATTCAAACATAAGCAAATGTATTTTATTTAAATAAGTATATAATATGCATTACATAAAAAAATCAAAACAGACACAGATCCAAATCATAACAAGCTGCAAATAGATAAACATTCATAAAATATGTAATGTTTTAAATGGCTACCTATAACTACAAAATTATGCAGGTGAGTACATTTGTAAATGAATGAGATAAGACGTTTTAAGGATAAAGGTAAGTATGTATATCTTTTTTGTTTTACAAAGTCTAATGGATTATGTTATAGGTACCGGCAGCAAACACAGTTTTGTGACCGCTCGTTTAAATTCACCATATGGAGTCTTCACCGTCACCACCCGCACAACACCATCTTTTCCAGGGTGCACTTGTAACACACGACCAGTGTGCCATTTACAGGGGGGTAAGTTGTCTTCGTTTATTAGGACTAAAGAGCCCACGTCCAATTGATTTTTCTCCGTCGTCCATTTGTTGCGACGTTATAATGATGTGAAATATTCACGGAACCATATTTTCCAAAATCCCTGCTGCATATCTTGCAATAATTGCAATCTCGACAACTTGTTCATTTTTACTTCAGTCACATCTGGATCCGGGACAGCAACAATGGGTTTACCAATCAAGAAGTGCGCCGGTGTGAGAGGAAGGAAATCATTTGGGTCGGAGGAGAGGGAATACATAGGTCTCGAGTTGAGTATAGCCTCAATCTGCACCAATACTGTCTGAAATTCGTGATACAATAAATGATTACCACCAATGACTCTTCTTAAATGATATTTAAATGATTTTACTGCTGATTCCCATAGTCCTCCAAAATGAGGTGCCCGAGGTGGAATAAATTTCCATTCTATGTGATCATTAGCACATATTTCATCAATTATACCAGAATTGTTTTTTAAGAAATTGTACGATGCATTTAACTCATTTTGTGCACCACTAAAGGTTGTTGCATTATCAGAATGAATATACTTAGGTTTATCACGTCTAGATGAAAATCGTCTCAGACAAGCAATGAATGACTCAGTTGACAGGTCGGTAATTAATTCAAGGTCGTAAAACATATGAAAATGCATACATATGCCTTAAACAATTTACTTCCCCGTCCTGGCCTGTCTTTTATTAAGAATGGACCAGCATAATCGATTCCCGTGTGACTGAATGGACCGCTAATTTTGACCGTATCTGCAGGTAAGTTTGCCACGAGATGGCTCATTGGTACAGATTTCTGCTTAAAACAAATTATACAATTGCGCGTCACTCTTTCTACGGCATTCATGCCAGCCGTAGGCCAATATCTCAAACGTATTGAAGAAAGCAATAACTGAGGACCTGCATGCATCAACCGTTTATGCTCATCCTGAATGATCCACCTTGTTAGTGGATGATATCCACTTAAAATTATTGGATGCTTAGCATCAAAATTCAAATCTGAATACCTTAATCTTCCACCCACTCTCATAATCTCATTCTCGTCTAAAAAACGATTCAAGTTAATTAATTTATCACTTTTTTCTAGCTTATTATTTTTTAATTTATTAATTTCACACTGAAAAGTTTCTTCTTGTGCTACATTTATTAATTTCAGCAAACTACTATTCAATTCATTTACTGTCAAATGTCCCATTATTTTTTTAACATTATTTCTTTTTGTATTATATATCGCAACACATATGCAAATACTCTTGTTAATTTGATCAAACTTGAATATTTTTTAAATAAATCAAAATTATTTGGTGATTTAAGAGTTAATGAAAAACAATTAATGTATATATTTTCACATTGCAATAAAAAACCTGGACCCTGTCACCACAAAACATTATTAATTATTTCACTAGGTCTTAAACCTCTAGAAGCCATATCAGCAGGTTTATCCTTCGTCCTGATGTAAGCCCTTGAACAATTCTGTCAATTTTTTTATTTGAATTACTCTGTTTGCCTCAACACGAGGTAGTTTTTCAACTTTTCCCCTTAACCAAGCTAGTACTATTTGAGAATCTGAATACAAAAAACATCTTAAATCTATATTCGTCATAGCATTAGTTACCTTATTTTTTAAATTAGCTAGTAATAATGCCCCTTGCAATTCTAATTTTGGTATTGTCAATTTTTGGTGCAATGGTGCCATCTTAGTTTTTGAAGCAATTAAATGAACACTTGCCCTAATATATTTGTGATTTTTGCTTTTCAAATATATAACTGCGCCATACGCATTTTGACTTGCATCACTAAACCCATGAAGTTCCATTAATGCTGCATTATCACAGATTATTCTTCGCGAAATCTTCACTTTTGATAAAATATCCAACTCTAGTTTGAATTTCTTCCATTCTTTTGCTAACAATAGAGGTAATTCGTTATCCCATTCTAATTGTGAAGCCCACATTTTTTGGATTAAAAGTTTAACAGATACAATGCATGGACTAACGAGTCCTAGGGGATCATATAATTTTGAAATGTCTGATAAAACTGCTCTTTTGGTCATCTTATCACCAAAACTAACTGTGGAGAATGAAAGTGAATCTTCAATTCTACACCAATAAATTTTAGTTCTGTATTACTGTCAATATCCAAAGTATCACTCAAAATTTGCCCATTATTTGTTGACCATTTTCTTAGCTGAAATCCATAATTTCTTAAAATTTTCTCAATTTGAGCACATGTATTTTTGGCTTCTACAATATCATCAAACCCAGTAATCAGATCATCTACATAGAAATCTCTATGGATAATCTCGCTACACATCGGAAACTCATTTCGACATTCTTCAGCTACTTGTTTAATGCACTTGATAGCCAGATAAGGAGCGGATGCGGTACCGTATGTAATTGTTTTCAGTGTGAAAAACTGAAGATCATTTGAAGGATGATCGCGCCAAACAATTTGTGGAAGTGATTGATCAGATTCATGCACCCAAACTTGCCGATACATTTTCTCTATATCAGCACATACTATATATTGGTGTTGTCTAAATCTACGTAAAATATCCACAATGTCATTTGGTATTATTGAGCCCTTATACTGAATATCGTTTAAAGACAACCCTGTTGTTGTCTTAGCTGACCCATCAAAAACAACTCGCAGTCTTGTGGTAGCACTGTCAGGCTTGAGAATACCATGATGTGGAAAATAATAACATTTGTCACTATATGTAAATCTTGACCGTTCCACATGACCTAACTTTAAATATTCGTGAATGAATTGGGTATAAATCCGTTTGAACTCCAAATCTCTAGAAAATCGCATTTCCAATTTTAGAAACCTTTTTATGGCAATTTCTTTTGCTTCACCCAACACATCCCTCGACAATTTTAAAGGTATTTTCACAATAAATCTTTCCGCCTTATCTTTGGTCGTAGTATGTTTAAAATAATTGTTACAAATTTTCCCATCCGATAGAGTGCCTTCAATTTCTTCAAGTTCCCAAAATCTATCTAAATCATCCGATTTATGGTAATTTAATTGGACACAGTTGGTATAAGATTTTATAGATTTCTGATAAACTCCACCTGATACCACCCATCCAAATACGGTAGTCTGTAAAATTGGCAACCCTCTACCTAATTTTATTTGTTCTTTTTTCAATAAACTCCAAAATAATTCTGATCCAATTAGCATATCTATTTCTGATGACACATTAAAATTTGGATCAGCCAAAGGTAAGTCACTGGGCAATTCCCACGATGAAATCGAAATATTTTCCATTGGCAACCTATCGGTGATTTTATTATTTACCACCAAGCAAGACATTGTTTTTTGAAAATGGTTGACATTTGATCTTACTGAGATAAAGCATTTATGTTTAACGATGGACTCGGCACTGCTTACTCCTACGAGACTAATTATGAACAGGCGTCCCTTTAAGTTTTAATCTGTCCATACGATTGCTATTTATTAAGTTTGACATAGGGCCATTGTCCAAAATGGCTCTACAGCGTTGCCAAACATTACTTCCATCCTTGACTAAAATGACTATTGTCGACAATAAAGTCGTTGAAATTGTATTACGGCTCATTAATGAAACATTACCTTCTTGTGATCTCTCATGATCGTGTACCTAGTAAAATGTGATAATATTTCTTACATATGCGACACGGTTTAGATTTGCATTTAGAATGTCCATAACACAAATAATTAATACACAATCTTAATTCCTTACATTTATTGTAGCGTTCCTTGACATTTACTTTTAAAATATCCTTACAATCGCTTATCAAATGATTATCTTTACAAAAATTGCAAACTCTTCTTTTTTCTTGTCCCAGCAATGTTGTTTTGCGTGCTTCATTATTCTTATTTGGCATATGATTTAATTCGAATGCTTCTAGAAAGTCAGCTCGGTCTGTAAGAAATTTTTTCAACCCCTTGAATGTCGGCAATTCATTGTCCTTTATTCCAATTTTCCAATCTTTAATTAACTTTTTATCAAGTTTGGAAGTGATAATATAAATAAGAATAGAATCCCAATTGTCGGTAGGCTCCTTTAGAGCTTGTAAAGCTCGGATATTTTTTGAAATGTTATCTACTAAATTTCTGATTGAACGTGCAGATTCCCTTTGTACGTAATTACTCTCAAAAATTGCCTTAATGTGGTTCTGAATGAGTAATCTTGTGTTTGAGTACTTTTTTATCAATAAATCCCACGCAATTGTATAATTTGAAGCTGCAAAATCCAAAGACTGAATTATTCTAAACGCATCGCCCTTTAATGAAGCCTTCAAATAATGAAACTTCTGTATGTCACTAATCGATGCAGTGTTATTAATTAACGAGTCGAATGTATCTCGGAATTCCAACCAAGTGCTGTACCCTCCATCAAATTTTGGTAAAACAATTACGGGTAATCTAAATGAACTAGAACAATTGTCTAAACTGACCTTTTTTACCCTACCAAATGAGCCATTCATCGCTGTACTTTTTTTATATTCATCGTCCAGCTTATCTTCCCGAACCAAACATTCATTCTCATTTTGAATGCCCTCATATTCAGCCCAAATTGCCCTAAAGTCGTTGACTCTGACCTTAATCCTATCTAACGTCTCGAAATTGAGTCAATAACTGTGGCATAATCAGTGAGTTTATGATCACAGTTTATGCCTTGCGTCTTCTATTTAATTTACCCAAATCCATTTGGAATAGTTGTGATAGCTAATTACATTAATTAATGTATAAATAGTGATACAAATTGAAGCTACACACAACCGAACAGGAAAGAGTAATACAGGTTAAAATGGATGATAGGAGACCGGCGTACCATTAAATTGTGCTGGACATCTGGCCATATGGTGAACTGCGACTGAAACTGCTTGTCCCTTTTTTCAGCTGGAATTTTCCTCAAAACTTCTTTGGCGTTGATTGACTTTTCGAATAATTTTCGACGGACCATGTTAAAAATCGACATAATAGACTGTATAATTGGATGTAACTGGTTTATTCTCATTTGTTCACAATGTATAGAAGTACAATTTATATCTTATGTAGGTACGTGTAAGCGGTTTACCAGTGTACACCAGACTGGTTTCCAAAAGCCATGTGGTCTGTGGTAGGTCGGAATTTTGTCTTTTGTTTTGAGATTGCATAGACAGGCAGAACAAACGGTTGCAACAGATGTAAGAATACCAAAGAGATGTTTGGTTAGGAAATAGTTTGGGTCCTTTGGACCGGATGTCATAAATACAGATTTTTGCTAGAAGTTTGTGGAACAGTCCGTGTGGTCTGAGGGTTTTCATTATTGAGGGTTTTTGCTAAAATAACGAACTTTGGTTCTGTGTGTGGAGGGGAAACAGCTTTCCTGGTTTTGTAGTATATTTTAGAATATCAGTCGAGGTCGTGGTTTAGAAGTCGAAAGATGTAGTCGTTACGCGTTTTAGGGCAATAGACCCTTATCTTGTGTTTTGTTTCTGTGTGTGTGCCCGTGATGCCATCTCTGCTGATGTAAATTTGCCAATAACAATTTAGGTAATTTTTATAGAATAATTATGTCTCTGTCATCCGTTTTCTCTCCAACTATTATCGTTGTGTCAAGAGTTTCAATGATTATTGTACACTCGATCTGAATTTTAATCTTTTTGTTCATTTTGTAAATATATTTGTTTTGGTTAGAATTTGACTTTTAATCACCCTAAGGTTATACTTGACATTCATTTACGATTATTTTTGGCTTCTAAAAATCTAGCGATACCAAACCCTCAAGGTTTGAAAGAAAGTTCTCGCGTCCTCCGTGTGAATTTGATATAAAGTAAATTACATTTTGACCGCTCTGTTTCCATGCTACCAATAAAAACAGACCCAGGTTGAAACCTATTACAGGTCTGCTTCGAGATGTATAACCCCGGAACTGACAAGTCAACATAAAATCTTTACAAGTAATGGTAAAATATGTTCAGAAGATAAACGAGAAAAACATGGAAATCAACCTAAGTCCCAGGAAATGACAAACTCCTAATAAAAGAACACATAAACCAGTTTCCGGCTTATCAAAGTCACTATTCACGTTCCTACACTGAGAAAAAGTACTTGTCAGCCGATCTATCGATTGCCCAAATGTACAGGTTGTATGTGGATTATTTTAAAGAAAGAAACATTTAACCGCAAAATGCCTCCCTGTACAGAAACATTTTTGTTGAGGAATTCAACTTATCTTTTCATAAGTCAAAATATCTGGGGTGGCCCTCACCTAACTTTCCGACTATATCGTTGGCACAATGAAGTGTCTGAACACTTGTGTGAAGTCAGAGCCACTCTAGACCCTACCACGACCCTACCTAACATAATGATATTTCTCATGTCATGTCAGTGGCACTGATGTTTGTCAAAATCTGACAATTTGCAACACAGCGACGAAGGCTGTGGATTCTGTCAAACTGTTTCTATAAACTTTTATAGCACCTAAACCATTCATCCCACTGATCAGTAATTTGGTAAACATTTTTAACATCATTGGAGGATGAACAGGTATCAGTTTGGTCAAAATCGGATGAATCTCTCAGAAGACGCATTTAACGTTTGCAACTTCCAGTTGTCAGAGTGTCACCAAAAACAATCAGTTCGTCCCCCAGTAATTCTAAATATGTACACCATATTTCATCCTGATCCGTTGTTCCGTTTGGGCGCAGTCGTGTTCACAGACATACACACATACCCATATACATGTTCCAAAAATTATTGCAATCGATTCAGGGGATCCCAAAACGCATATTTCCGCTAAAATCTTGATTTTTTTCCTTCTACACAAAACACTGATGGAGGAAATACTACACAACATTAGTAGTAGGCGCGGGCGATAATAATAATACTCTGGCCTGCCGATGCCCCCTGTAATTGGCGAAAGCTGTTGGGGGATGTTAAGGCCTGGATTATCATTATTATATTATTATTATAATTACTCTAGTAATGACTTCTATATTCCGAAGTAAGCAAATATAAAGCAAAGTATGGCGTAATTGCTCCTAGTACTTACACTACTTACTTTCCTCTTACTTCAAGACTAATGTAGAGTAAATGCTGTAACTTTTAGTATTTACTTCAAGTAAAAGCTACAACATGAAGCTTTTACTTGAAGTAAAAGTAATTTTTTTTATCATACCGCTCTTTATATGCATCGTAAAAGTAACACCTTAAATGACCCCAATTAAGTGACTACATATCAAGTGGATGCAGTATTCAACAAATTCTCTGAACATTTTGTGTAAACATTCGCTTGAAGGCGAGTTTAAAACTTTCAATATATCCAGAAATCAGAAGAACACACGACAGAGTGGTCTTCCCAAGCTTCAACTACTTTACAATAAACACTTCCATTAAGTGCAGAAAAGTAAACGACGTAAAGGCACTTTTGCCGTATATCAGTAAAACTAACCCAGTGTACTACAATCACTTTATTGGCCACGTATCACCCAATGATAACAACGTGGATTCCTTGTGGGTTAAAGAACCTGAAGAGGAAATGGATTTACAATAAAAAAAGCTTTCTTTTTAATAAACTTTGTAAAACCATATCAAAGTGCTTACAAAATAATAATAGCTTTGTTCGAGCAGCAGTTCAAAAAGTAATGTATTCTACTGCGCATGCGCAGTATAAAACTGGCGTTCGAGCAAAAATAAGTTACGGATTGTACAGTCAGTCGGCTGTTCGAGCAGTCTTTAGACTGCTTAGTTTTTAGGTTAGGCACAAATACCGGACATTTTGCAGTTACCTCGTTATTAATAACTTACTGCTGCTCGAACAAACCTAATATTGTGTTGTTTATAGTTGTTATAACGGCCAATGTCGCATACTAAATATTTTTTAAAAACCGGAATGTATGCAACAACGGCCAGAGTCATTTTTTTCCCAAAATATTATTTTCGTTTTGAAACGTGAAATACATAATTAGATTCCATGAAAATATGTGTATGTTTGATCCAAAGTTGAAACATACAACTTCGACTTTACGTCAGTTGTAATTAAAATAATTTTTGATTCAAAATTTAAATGCGATTTTCTCAAATGCGGAATTTTGGACATTGGCCTTTTAAACTCCAAGGCACATATATAATGCATGGGAACTTTTCCAGATCAGCTAAAAGTGGCAAAGGTACACCCCATTTTCAAAAAGGGTCAAAAAGGAATGTATGAAAATTACGGATCAATCTCTGTGTCACCTGCTATATCCAAGATCCTGGAAACAATTATCCACAGAAGGCTGAATAACTACGTTACAACCAATGGCTATTACAGCAACAGTCAATTCGGATTTATAAGTGGGAAAAACACAACAAAAGCTCTGGACTCACTGCACACACGCATTTGTTCTGAAATTAACGATAAGAAAAAAACTATGTCTTACATGTGTGAACTGAGTAAGGTTTATGATTTCATGTCTTACGATATTCTTCTTGAAAAGCTTAGACGCTACGGAATTACGGGCAAGGTTTATTATATGATACTGAGCTATTTACAGAATCGACAACAATATACATGGTCAAAGAGTAGAATACGCATGGTCTCAAGAGGTGTTCCGCCGGTGTCCATACTATGGCCCTAACTAGTTACTTTTTGTAACATACATCAAGTTTCTAACCGTAATAGAGGCTGATAAAGCACGATTACTAAATCAAACAGAACAATTCTCAAAATAATAAAAATATATTGAAAAAAATTCATAAAACAATTACCGGTTGGTGAGTTACAAGAAAATGATGAAACTTTGTACAAAACTGACCAATAATATGGTTTGGAGGTGATTGGACAGTTGACCTTTAAGCAGAGATAGCAAAACAATTGACATTATAATGAAATGTGAGACAAATTGAAATGGACTACTCACCAGGATAACCCACTTTTTAAAGTACCTGGTGCACTATACAAAAATGACGTGTTGACTACATGACGGTCGCGAACGAACAGAGGCCGAGGTTCCAAAACTAACTCCGCGCACATTTTAGGACTCTAAATATTGTAAAAACCTTACCAGATTACTTAATCACCTATTCCTGTTAATAAAGAACGGGTTGCCGACCAGTTACACGAGAGAAGATCGCGCATAATGTATTTTTTTCTAACTAATGTTTTTGTTAATGTATTTATTTTTTATATTTGTTGAGTATTTTTAAGTTTTATTATATGTAGCACGCATAAAATTAGACTACACCTACAAAAAGATAAAGATGGGATAACTGGCACAACATCGTAGGGATAAAGACGAAGTACTCGATATGTTTTATATGCAGAAGGAACATCCTGAGTATATACAATTCGTTGGTCAATCTCTACATACTGGCATTATAAGCAAAGGCAGGTTAATTTTATAAATCAAATGTCAAGACTTGACAATTTTATTACTTTATCTATACCGTGATGCGACTGAGTCGGCTATCTATGTATGCAGTCAGAGAAGATGAGAAACGAGAGTTGTACTATGTTGGAGTTGTGTCTCTACCCAACAAACGTGTAGTGCCAGTAATGTAATTGATTTCCACAAGACAAAATCAAAGCTGTATTTCGTCGCGGTTATTAAATACCCAATAATGTTTTAAATGTAACTATAAGTGGCCCATATTCACTGAAGTAGTGGTTGATTTTAGTTTTGCGTTAATAAATTCGGTTTTATTAACCTTCAATAGCTTACCCTTTGAGCAATACATAGAAAACGATTATAACAACAATACACAATTAAATAAATGTACAAAATTGCGAAGTTGTCATGCACACTTAATAAAAAATATGTGCAGAGACATAAATACCTTGTAGAATAATAAAAAACACAAATACCTTAAAAAATTACTCATTGCTTTATTTGGCTGCCTTGACATAACCACAATTGAAATAATCATACAAAAGTTGTCTATATTAAAGTTGTTTCGAGCAAGAAGTGGAAGAGTAAAGTAAAACGAGGAGATTTCTTCTGTAGATCTGGATTACGTCCGTTTCAAGTAAATGATTAATAAATCCACACCTACGTGCACCGATGGCAGCACTAAGAATGAATATTTTTCAAATACATTTATGACAGTCCTTCTTAAGGTACGATTCATAGAAAGTACGCGGCGCACAACTTAACGTCAGTTGAACGCATTGGATGGCAGAGTCGATATGGTTTGTTAGAACTTAATGTTTTGTCAGTGCATATCAAGAAATCAGTGAGAAAGTATTTAGCTATGGATAAAAATCTTTTGTTGATATCGTTATTAGACGAAATCGACGACGAAGATGCTTTGTTGCAGTTGATCAAGCAATGAAAGTACAATCTTGTCAAGACGTACAGGAGCATATCAAGTCCTGCTAGACCAAAGACTATTTGGTAATGAGAGCAAATTTCGAGAATATTTCCGAATTTCGTGAGAAATGTTTGATATCTTTCTGTCATACATCAGAGATGATATTGTTAAAAATCCGTACAATTGATATAACCATCCAATTTCACGAGAAGAGACGAGACAGCAGAACTCTGAACGAGGCCAGAAGCGTAAAATTAAATTATAAAAACTTATTGCTGACAAGAATGAAGAAAAAGAAATAAGAAAAAGAAAGACACACTAATCTCACCAACATAGTGTTTGATGAGAAAGAACAGATAATCATAAATAATCACAAAATGATACCTCCAAAATCTCTAAAACTATAAACTTTCTATTGGAACACGACGCAGTAACACACGGGCAATTATTTACTACTCTAAATTTTAATTACAAAAAAAAATCCATTTTTGTAAAAATTTACAAATTGACCTTCCAACCAGGTGAACACCTTCTGTGTTATAATAATAATAATAACGTCTTAAAACTCATTCCAAATTATGACGGTAAACCTGAGACTCTCCATAACGTCATTGATTCAGTTTGACCCCGCCGATCAATTTCAGTTTTCAATTCGAGTTATTAATTCGGAGTTACACCACCTTGAAATTACAAAAAAAAAAAAAAACGTTTTTTTTGTTTCTTAGCAAGATTTCGTATACATGCTTTTAGGAATATTTTAATAGTTAAATCATATCGTTAGTCCAATTTTATCGGAGTTACAGCATTTTGAAGTGAGCGCGTCCAGGTGTACAGTCAGTAAACGCTATTGAGTATAGATTGCTCTATCTTCAATCAAGTCTAATAAGGTCCAAAAAGTAACCCTTGATAAAAAAGGCGGCAGAGAAGCATCTGGACGCCCTTGCCGAAACATGAAGAAATGGCATCGCCCGTTGAATCGCTATGAAATCGGAGATGAAAAATCTAGCAGCAGTGCATCGACAAAGAAAATAAAGGGTGGCAAAAGCTTTGATCTTGATGTTGATGCGTCGTTTGGTTACTATTAATTTTACTATTAATTTTATAACCGTTTTTTTCTGCCATCAGCGAACATTGTTGGTAATCACCGCGACCCATGGAAAATACACCATCGTCTCCCTAAACAACCAGTCGGGCTTCACTTCAAGCCCTATTCAAATCTAAAGGTTTCCAATTCGTATTGTAATATTATTGTAGTTAGAAATATATCCTTATTAAGAGAAGCTTTAGTCAAAGCTTTAGTTAAACAGTAGTCAGTACTGCTGAAGCTGTTTCAAAAACATTAAAAATGGAACGCAAGCATATGCCATGATTTAACTAACTCGCCCCTCACTTTCAGCTCAACTATCGATCCGACAATGAGCGAATAACCGACACGTTAGAGGTTAAAAAGTAGCGTCATCTCAGTCAGCATGTACTTTATGCCATAAACCTATCTCTGTCTTTTTAACTTTTCTATGTTATATTTTATGTGGTAAGTGCATAGATTATTAAACAAACTTCTCATACAACCTCCGCAAAATATTCGTAATAAACAAGAATCAATTGATGGGCTAGGTTCTATAATTAAAAGCATAAGTGGAAACCTAAATGCTAACGATGCATTTTTGACTTTCTAAACAATCAATTACAAACTGACAATTCTATTCTCAAAGATGTATTGTCCACCCAAAATCTAATTATTACAAAAGCTGATCAAAAATTCAACGACAGTATCACCAAGCTCAATATCAACGAACAAGAACTGGCTATAAGTATAAATGAATATATGGAGTACAATACTGAAATTCAAAAACAACCATCATATTTGCAAATTCAAATAACGCTAGAAAAAATTTTTGAGGCCTACACTATCATAAAAGCAGAAACAGTTTTATGCCTCATTAATTGATTCAAAAATTTTGTTGGAGGAAAAATTAAAAATTTCCCACAACCTTCAAAGACCGTTTGTTCGTTGATAGAACTATGTTCACTTCTAACCGAAACTTTTATCTGTCCGAGCCCCATTGCCATATTGAGACCATTTGAAGTCCAAATTCTCGGCCAAAAGGAACAGCCGGAATGCAACCCGCTAGAGATTCATTTTCTAGATTTAGTTATCCACCAACTGCAAGTCAACAAGAGGATCTTAAGTACACCAAAGCGAACTATCATCAGTTTCTGTTGTGAAGAGACATGCTTTCCTGAAAATGTGAATTCGCGTGTACTGCAGTCTACATGATGTAGAGACATCCACACTTCCGTTGGATCTTCCTACGCAAACATTCAGAAGGACCCAGGATTTGGTACGAAAACATATGGACCCTGTACACTTCGTCAAAACAGACATGCATGAATTGGACGACTTACAGAAGTTACTAGAGGAACAACTCGCCAAAATCAGCAAAATACGATCCTCTAATGATCACCAACAACAATCGTATATTTAAATCGCTCCAGGGGTAATTGTAGCAGTTCTACTTTTAGGATGTTTCATTAAGAAGATAAGTTCCTGCATTCAACAGGCTAATGTTCCAGAACCTCATCAACATACACTTATACCCACTGAACCAGAAGAGCGACCCAACCGTCCAATAAACACGAAGGACACTTTTCGAACCGTAAGTTACATCTTGGTGGGGATGCGTTACGGGCCTGCTTGGAGTCCGGCCCTGGTGCGCTAATGGGCTATTGTGCTGACAACGCTGACACTCTTCGACAATATTCTACACACTGTTAAATTAATTGATTGATTAATTAGATTCGTGTACATACACGTTTAAATAAAACACTTCGGTAAAACCACCCATCTTTTACTTTTAGCAATTTAGTATTTTTACTATTAAATTGAAGAAAACTTCCAAAGAAGATTTCAAAAGTTGTATTATATTTATCAGTAAACAGATGTTATAAAGAGATAATACATTTAAACCACAATACACATTGGAGTGTTGTGTATTGTGGTGTAAATTCTAGTGGAATATCGTGCGAAAGCACGGTGGAAGAGCACGATTGTGCCTCCCTTGGTGTTGGTGTTTGAACTTGGCCAAGACATTCAATTTCCATTTGCAAAATGACGTTCATTACTTCACATTTTGCCTGCACTTGTAAATGAGGTGGAAACTTTTCAACTGTCTTGGCAGTGCTTCTGAAAAAAAAAATGTTTCGTCTTCTTTAGCACAAATCCTTGATAAAAATATTTTGTTCAAAACGGTTTTTCTTTATTTCGTCTAGTGCGGACCCGCGCCCCGAGCGGAAGCGTGGTCTTTTATGAAGTGTTGGGATAGATAAATCCAATTGTTGGTATTATTCCTTGGAATTCTTTAATTCCTCATTTGTAGACACCTCGTCACGTTCTCTGCTCATTTCAACTTCATTGTTCTCTTCCATGGTGTTACTGTTGTTATCTTCTGCAATTCTCTCTACTACCCAAGGATCATTTAAAAACATTAAGTTTTTAATTTTTTTTTATCGGTTCCTGTTGGAGAACCGGACCCCGTTATGGATTGCTTCTTCTTGCGTTGGAAGTAGGCACGGATGCTTTTCCACCTTGCTTGGCACTCGCTCTCTAATAGAATACTTAATAATTTACTTTTCAGTGAGTTTTAAATAAAATTGTTAACAAAGCTATGATTATGTTTTAGGTATATGGCTACAGGGGTGGCTTTCAGATCACTTGCATTTCAATACCGCATACATTACAACTGGATCAGTACATGGAGTTCTACAAAGTATTAAAAATAATATGAAGGATATATACATGTCACAGCCAACTGTAGGACAGATGAGAGCAAATGCTAAAGACTTTCTTGATTTATTTGATCCAGTTGTAATGTATGCGGTATTGAAATGCAAGTGATCTGAAAGCCACCCCTGTAGCCATATACCTAAAACATAATCATAGCTTTGTTAACAATTTTATTTAAAACTCACTGAAAAGTAAATTATTAAGTATTTTATTAGATTTATAGAATTAACCAAATTGTTGCGGTGCCATTGACGGAAACCATATACGGATCCGTTGCACTGATCACGCCGGCTCACAGTTTTTTAATTATAAACAATTTCATTCCATTATATTGTTGTCCATAGTTGATGCAGAATTCATCAGACATGTGCTTTCGATTAATGTGTTGCTCATTATGGTCAGTTAAGTCATAGCCGAGATATGATGCCGAAAACTTTACCAAATTGTCGAAAACCCAAAGTGAACTTTTACTCTTATTTTTAGGGCACTAATTATGATTTGACCGACCGGGCAAAACTCATGGAGAGTCAGGATGCTATAAGCTTTAAAATGATGTATCAGTTATTAAAATCGGTTGAAAAACAAACTTATTGCTCACTTTTCGCGGGTTGAGCATAGTTCTGTGCAAGGATAGATTAGAACGAATGTGTGCGACGTTCAGCGCTTTGAGTTGTGCGCGGCGTATTACTCTAGGAAACCATACCTTAAATCGTTAAAATATAAATAACGCTTGGATAATTGATGTACTTTTGCTCCCAGTTGCACAGAGGGTGCTGATCGTGGTACATATATTCTTTAGAAACTGATTTTATTATATTTTCTGTGCAACAGATGGCGGCATGAGATATTTACTAGCAACTATTGTGCGTTCAAAGAACGAAGTATGGAAAGTATATGATAACCATAAAGGCCAAGGGGTATAAGTGACATTTTTGAAATATTAGAGTGATTTACTCTAGTGAATTCTTTGAATAGCTATTTGTTAAGTGGGAAGGAGTTATTGATCGTTCACATGACTACTTACTAAATCTATATAACTGCTTGGTGCCTGTTTACCACCATGTATTCGAATGTATACCTACATATCGCGGTGAAGTACGCACTGATTTTGACGCAGTTCTTACGCATGTTATACCGTTTTCTATTGGGACTCTGCACCAGTGTAGCGCAGTCTCGTGTAATTTTGTGACGAATGCGGGCAACAGAGGGCATTTCCAATAGAACACGCAAGCAAGAAGGCACATGTGTTTACTGCGCTGTCTGTAACATAACCTAACTTGCACAGGGGGGTAGACAGAAAATAATATTTAAAATCAACGGCTGTGAATTTGAATTAGAATTTCCTACGTCGGAATCACAACGGAATCTGTATCCGTGTATTTGTGGACCACGTCCTCAATGAAATTGATGATTTTTTTTTGTTCCACCCTTCTTTTTAAATTTCATAATATTTCCTCTTCCTCATAGTCACTGGAAGATGACGACCACAACTCAATTACTGTATATTTCATAAAATGGCAAATTTAAAAAATTCTATTCAAAACTATTTCCAATCAAGCAAAAAACAAAAATTAAATACGCAAAATACAGAAACTCAATTGAACAACTGCAATTTGTACCCCCAATATACCACATTTTTTACCAAAATATTGCTCATGACAATCAAACTCAGAGACATCCGCCAAGAAATGAAGCTATGGACGAAGAAGATGAATGAAGAAAGTATCTGCTCTACTGACGAAGATTAAACATGTTGACTATTTATACTATAATTTGTGAAAACTAAAACTACTTTCTATAAAATTTCATTTATTAAATTATTATAGAATATTCGGCAGTGTGATGGCTAAGAATCGTCCTTTCTAAGGAACCATAGATATGAAAGGAACAATTACAACCTGCATTACCATTGTTTTCCCGTACGCTTACGCCTCTTCTCAATGGCAAATTTAAAAAATTCTATTCAAAACTATTTCCAATCAAGCAAAAACCAAAAATTAAATACGCAAAATACAGAAACTCAATTGAACAACTGCAATTTGTACCCCCAATATACCACATTTTTTACCAAAATATTGCTCATGACAATCAAACTCAGAGACATCCGCCAAGAAATGAAGCTATGGACGAAGAAGATGAATGAAGAAAGTATCTGCTCTACTGACGAAGATTAAACATGTTGACTATTTATACTATAATTTGTGAAAACTAAAACTACTTTCTATAAAATTTCATTTATTAAATTATTATAGAATATTCGGCAGTGTGATGGCTAAGAATCGTCCTTTCTAAGGAACCATAGATATGAAAGGAACAATTACAACCTGCATTACCATTGTTTTCCCGTACGCTTACGCCTCTTCTCACTATATACGTTCACATTTAAGTAATTTTTAATTATAATAATATTAATAAAACTATAATGTCACTTTTGTTCCTTCCGATGGCCCTGAAGAAGCATTAATAATAATAATAATAATCCAAGCCTTAACATCCCCCAACAGCTTTCACCAATTACAGGGGGCATCGGCAGGCCAGAGTATTATTATCGCCTGCGCCTGTGGAACGGCTTAAGATGTTTGGCTCCCAGCATTCGCCAAGGAGTGAGGAAAACCACAGAAAACCTCGCCCTGGAAGCAGGTCCCCGGGCTCGAACCGGAGACCCCCTGAGTGCAACGCCAACGTCTTACCACTAGGCCATTAGGCCACTAAATACAATGCTAAATGGCCACTAGGCCATTAAATACAATGCTAAACAATTTCCATTGTTTGCTGGATTTCCTAAGAAAAAGTTTATTTACTTATCGTTACCAACGGTCTTTGCCGTTGGTCCTTGCCGTGTAGGAAATGTCATTTATGAAAGTTGACCTTCCAAAGGTCATATTGCGCCTATAGTTGACAGAATAGTTGCTTTATCCACAGCTGCACCATCAAAGAAGGAAAGGACAGACTGTCAATTTGGATGGTTAGGCACTTGTCACCGCCTAAGCTTTACTGACATTGGATATTACTCCTATATAAAACTGGCTTAAATTGTCATGCCCACCACTTCGCTCTAAACGCGAATGCACTATAGATCGTGTTGGGTTGTGTCGGGTTGGGTTGTATTTGCCATACTCGAGATACAATGCTATAAATACCATACTGAGTTATCGGTCTGGCTTAAAGGTGTCAAACATTCCCAAAATTATAATAACTATACAATTCTAATTGATTATTACGCCATTTTGTATTAATTTTGTTTTGTGACATATTACTTTTGACGATACGTTAGTTATTAAGGTAGTATAACATTTAGTGGCAGAAAAGGGAGATATCGCCAAGGAACTTTTCCCGGTCATTTCATGGTCAAATGAGACCGAGGAGGAGAACGCGGAACCCTTCACCGTCGAAGAAATAAAACAGGCAGCCGGCAAAATAAAAAGCGGCAAGGCTCTTGGTCCCGACGGAATCCGCCGGAGGCGGTCAAGACTATGGTGACGCATGCAGGAGAATACGTCACCGATGTCATGAACAGTATTCTGGTGGAAGGAATATACCCTGACGAGTGGAAGACAGGGAAGCTGGTACTGCTGACAAAGGGAAATACCACACCAACCAAGTATAGACCCATATGACTCCTTGACAGTGCCGGAAAACTCCTGCAACAGTTACTGGTGGACAGACTGAAGCGCGAGCTGGAGAGAAAAGCTCCACTTGCCGAAAATCAGTTCGCCTTCAAAGAAGGGCGTTTAACAGTGGACGTAGTAAAGGTCGTCACAGAAGCTGCAAAAAATGCAAACCAGGGAATGCAGCGCAACAAGCGCTACTGCATGCTGGTCACATTAGATGTCAAAAACGCATTTAAAACCGTGGGAAAAGCTTCTAGACGAGCTAAAAATAAGGAAAATTAGCCCGTACCTCGTAAGACTACTTCAGAGTTACCTGAAAAATGTTGCTCACCGGAAAAGATGGGTCAACGGGCAGTTCTCGGACTGACATTGTGAAGCCTCCTCTACGATGGGGTGCTGCGACTCAAGACCCTGGGTGTCAAGAAGGTGGCGTACGCCGATGCCCTGGGGTTGATTATCATCGGCAAGACGTGTGCCGAGGTTCAAGACCGAGCCAATACGGCGATCGCTCGCATCATAGAATGGATTAAAGAGCACCACCTCCAACTAGCCGCCGAAAAAAACAGAAGCGGTGTGATGCTTACCGGAAGACGAACGTAACAACCGGTAGTGCTCACGGTGGCCGGTGTGCTGATTGACCCTTCCCCAGCTAACGCAGACGCTCACTGGACATGGCTGCTTCGGGTCCTATCTTCACAAGTACAAGAGGAGGGAAAGAGTGCGCATACTGTGGACGGTTATATACACCAGCACATACCCTCTTCGAATGCAATAGATGGGAGGAACTGCGCAGGGCGTGTCCGTACAGAAAAAACTGACGGAAGGAAGGATGGAAACGACTTCAGGAATTCCGAAGCCAGGGAGGGAACGCTGGAATACCGTAGTCTCAGAAGAAGGTAAGGAGCGATATGTCTCCCAGCATAGTGGACGTGAGTGTCGGGAAGGTCCCAATGGTGACGCAAGTGCGCGTGTACAAGTGCGGTGCCGCCGAAGCGCTTCGTGATGTGGTGTGTGCGTCTGGTGCGCACACAGGCACAGGGCACGCATAGAGCCACAGATGCCTTGGAGGAAGAAACGACTTCAAACCCTAGTGTCATGGACAGGTGCAAGCTGGATGTATGCGGAGTGTTTATTTTTTGTTTTGTTTTTGTTTCTAAGGTGCATGTTTGCTAAGTAAGGACATGGCTGGTAATTTAGTAGGTAGTATATAAGATTTGGTATAAGTAGCAGTAAGGTAATTGTATATTTGATTTTGTATGTTTGTCGCCCACAAGTAATTAAGTTACTAAGTAATTTAGTTGAATTTAGATTGGAGACTTCCGCGGTCTCCCGGAAATGTAGAACTTAGTAATTTAGTTGAATTTATGTTAGTACTTGATTTATGAAGACTTGATTTCTACATTTTATTACCGAGACGAAGACAGTATTACAATCTGGTTAGACAACTGCTCGTCACAAAATAAAAATTGGTCCCTCTTCCCTTTTTTTATATATATTGTGAATAGTTCTGAAGTAAATTTAAAAAACCTAGTAATAAAATATTTCGAACCGGGACACATCTTCATGTCGGCAGATTTTTTCCACCACCAAGTGGAAATGTCATTAAAAAAAAAAAACAGGCAAAGTTTTTGATTTCAATGACTTCATAGCTTGTGTTCAAAAATCTAATTCCGGGATAGTTAACGTGATCCCAATGTCCTTTGAAAATTTTGACCGTTGGAAAAACTGCACCTCAAAATATAAAATTCAAAAGACAACTCCAAGACCGTACTTACATGATATGGTTCAAGTTTCTGCTTGCAGAGGCGAACGTATTTTAAAGTACAAAACTAAATTCGCGGAAAATTATACAGCACTGAATTTTTTAACTGCAAATCATTTTAAAACTGGGATACAAAAGCCACAGGGTATTAACAGTAATCGGGGCGTAACTCTTGAACGAAAGCAAAATCTGTTACTAAAGCTAAAGCCAGAAGCAAAACAGAATTAATTTCTGGGAAGATTTGCCAGTTTCTACAGGTGGCCATGTAGATGAAGATATTTGATTGTTTTTTTTTTATTAAATTAAGAAGTATCGCACTTTCGTTTATATGTAATATTATATTATTTCATATGTTTGAATATAAATAAATAAAGGTATTAAATACATTAAAATAAGCTCTAAGGTTAATAATCCTATCTGACAATAAACCGCAAAACTTGTTTTATTTTTCAACTTTACTTAGTTAAAACGTCCTATCTATCAAATGTCATGTTTTCTTAGCAAACTCAAATTTTAAACATATTGCCCGAAATTTGTATTATTGTCAATAATAGGTTACCAAAATTTTATTTTTATGGCTTTAAAAATGTAGATGGCATAATGCAAAACACAAAACTCAAATTATCTCAAAAACACTATTTTGCAGATAGGACCTTTTATCTAAACAGGGCAGTACATTTCTGTATTTCTATCAATAGAGTTCAATAACATCAGTCATTTAAATTACGTGTCCACTAAAACTAATACATTTCGTTATGTACCATGATTGAATATAATTTACTATTGTCCAAATTCTCGGTCGACATTGACGCAAGCCGTACTATTGAGAGAACTGCATACTATATGTAAAGATATGAATATTATGAAATTAGTATTTATTAGAAGTGAAAATAATATAAACAATATAGAGAAAATAATTAAAGCAATAAAGCATAACTCCAATTGGACCGGTCCCCGAACAGTAATAATAGAAGGAGTTAAAACAATCAGAGATATGGATACTAGTAAAGTAATTTTAAATGATTTTCATTTACCACCTACAAGCGGACACGCAGGCATAACAAGAATAACCAACATCAAAAAAATCAACATTAAAAACTATTTTTGGCCAGTTATCGCAAAGGATGTTACCCAATTTATTAAAAAGTATGACAGTTGTCGAAGACAAAAACATAGCAGGAGAGTTAAGGAACCAATGATAATTACATCTAAAGCAAATGAATTTTTTCGTTCGAAAAAATATATTTAGACATTGGAGGACCAATACGTAGAGACATACGTGACTATAACTATATCTTAAAACGTCAATGCGAACAAACAAAATTTGTCGAGGTCTATCCTCTAAAGTCTAAAGATCCAGTTACTGTTGCTAGATCATTTGTTAAAAATTTATACTTAGATGAAATTCCAAAGGAAATAGCTACTTACCGCGGATCTGAATTTATGTGGAGAACTATGACCGAGACTGGTAAACTGTTGGTAAACTGTACGGCATATCACCACGAAAGCAAAGAACTCAAACAAGAAATCAATCTGACACCGGGAGTTTATGGCTACAATATTGGTGCTTTTCTTATAATACTACTGTTCACTCAGAAACAAAATATACACCATTTGAACTAGTATTTGGGAAAATATGTAATATTAAAAATAATATTGATAATAATGTAGATCCATTATATAATTTCGACAATTATTCAGAAGAATTAAGATATAGATTACAGTTAGCACATAAGGACATTAGAAATAATTTAGTTAATAGTAAAGTAAAAAGGAAGGATGTTTATGATAAGAAAATAAATCCAGTGAAATATAAAAAGGACGATTTAGTGTTAGTGAAAAACGAAACAGGTGATAAACTTAGTTCAATTTATACTGTCTATACTGCTATCGAAGACATTCCACCTAATGTCAAATTAGACCTAAACGGAACAATAAAGACTGTTCATAAAATTAAAAACAGAACAAAACCTTATTACAATTAGGATATAATGTTATACTGTAGTAGAATTAAGTTGAGAATTATGAAAAAAAAAAGACAAAAAAGAAAAACGGGAAAGGTCTATTGGTGCAGTAAAAGGGTGCAATATAGTTAGAGTAGGATAGAGCATAGTTTAGCGTAGTAAGCATTATGTATAGGTATAAGGAGTGACTATTGTATGTAAAATAATTGCTGATACGTCGACGTCCGAATAAACATGTATGGTCCTGTGCCTTTAACTTGAATATCCGAAGATCATCCCGTACCGAAGGACAATACAAATATATGACGTAGTGATAAAGTGGAGAAGACATCGCACGGAATATCACAGAACATATGGCGTACGGTCTGATTGTTTGGGGTCATGCTTCTTCGGCATCTTGCGTTGCAGAGGAGGGCGGTGAGAGTTATTGGGGGCTTGAGTTTTCGGGACGACTGCAATCCAACTTTTATTCGTCTCGGGATCATGACCTGCCTGTCTCTCTATATCTTTCATTGCGTGCTGCATGCAAAACGTAAACAACTAATTATAGTGCAAATGGTACGCACGAATACTCCACCAGAAATCGTGAAGACCTAAGTGTGCTATTCAATCGCGTTAGTAGAACTAGGTCTGGGCTTCGTTACTACTCCTCGAAATTTTTCAACAAATTGCCTGGTCACATACGAGATCTACCGGAAAAGCAATTTAAAACTGTGATAAAGAAATTATTAAATGCTATTACTCACTAAATGAATATCTCGGCGATACCATACCAAGTATTTAATACGTGAAACTGTAAATTTATTGTAATTGTAATTTATGTTTGATCCGTATTATTTTTTGCCCTGTATTTCTGCTTATGTTGAATTACTTTACGATATATGTACAAAATGACCCGTGTAAGCTGTGAAGGCTCTTGACACCAATAAATTATTATTATTATTATTAAAGCGACGGGCAATGCGACGCGATCAAATCAACACTTATATCGTAGCAACAGTACAACCACGACAGTTCACGCGACAAACGTGCGACGGCCGTGGCAACAAGAGTAGCAACGTGCTCGTTTGACTAAACAATTATGTACGTGAACGCCCAATACTTTGGGATAAACGTAACAATAAATACCACAATCGAGTTCTAACGCACCGTGAGTGGATGGCCTTAGCAGACATCATGAAGGAAACTGGTAAATCTTTTTCTAATTTTTATATTTTAGAAAATTATAATTATGTACACACTTACAAAAGTATACAATTATTGTTTTATAGGGTGCGTTTTAAAGAAAAGCTTAAATTATTCCGTAATTTCTACAGCTCTTCCTTAAGGGGAGGTTCCCTTAATTTTCATCCTTATGTTGTCGAGAATACATGGTAGAAAGGATATTTCGATATGTGAAATAGTTCTCGAGATGTACGGGGTCGGGCGGAACAGTCCGTCGGCGCTCCGAATGGTCCGAACTAGCGCTCGACACGGCTAATAGGGGAGACTTTTTTTCTATACCTGATGGGTTGAGTATACGGTAGATAGCGTGTTTAGGGTCGTCTGGACGAATTTATACACATTGTAAATTCGTTGGTCTTGAAACAACGTTCTCTCAGTCGTGCGACGATCGTGTGAATGGTAACGTGCCGTAAAAGTGCCAAACACATTCATTGTGGTGTACAAACAATACAAATAGCAGCATATATAGCTGCTTCAATGAAGGCTATTCATATATTTTGAGTACTATGAATATGCTAGGAATCGTCATTGGTAACAGCAGAATCTTCGCCGAGAACGTTGACAAAAAGCGCATCACCGCAGGGGAGAAAGAATTGTGGAATTCGCAAAACAAGCCAAGATTTAAAAAATGAACATGAAAATCCAAAAAACACACTCTTCGAAGAAGAAGAAGGGACCCTATATGGTGCCGGAATAGCTGATAAGTTGTCAGAAACTAACGTTGAATACGGTTTTTTTTAGGTTAAACTTTAAGCGCGTTTTTCTTGAAACAACATTTTTCGACGAGCGGTACGCTCTGGAGCTTCGAGGAATGCACCGATTTCAAAGTTTTACCTCTCAAGTTAAAGCTAATTTAATTTAGGGGGCCCTAACGAAGGTTTTTTTTTTTTTTTTTTTTTTTTTTTTTTTTTTTTTTTTTTTCGAAAAACATATCGTATATATGTTTTTCTTTTAACGTTTAAAGTTTCTTTATACGTTAAAAAGAAAACATGAAAAAATGAGTTTATTTTTTGTGATTATTTAAAAATCGGAAAACAAATTTTGTCTATTTTAGGGTGTACAAGGTAGCGCGCACATCAGTTCGCGCCGGGGGCGGCTTTGTTGGCGGAGAGCTGAAGCCGCCATTTTGAATTATTTTTTGTTTGTTAATATTCAGGATAATACTTCTTTTGTATACAAATAAAACCCACAAAAACATTTTCCCTAAATAATTTATTTTGTATAAAAAAAAAATCCTGAAATTGAGGCATTATTGGGGTCTTTGAACAGGAACTTTCCCTTAAGTGGCATTATTTCTTATTTCAACATTCTTCATGTGGTGCTTGGTTTGCAGGATTTTGGGAGGTTTCGCTGGGTTCCAAATCTCTTAGAATATTGTGAAGTATTGTTATTGCTTTTACTATGAGCATTGCGTTTTCTACATTAGTTTCAATACATTTATCTAATATTCTAAATTTTCCGGAAATCATTCCAAAAGAACATTCCACTACCATTCTTGCTCGGCTTAATCTATAATTGTACACATCTTTATCACCTCCTTTCGTAGTACTTCTTCACGGCAATGGCCGCATTATATAATTTTTTAGTGGAAATGCTTCGTCTCCCAATAATACAAAAGATGGTTTTATATTAGAATTTGGCAGACATTTTGGTGTGGGTAGTTTTGTTCTTCCCGACTCAATAGATTGAATGAATGGACATTGATCAAATACAAATGCGTAATTTTCTTTGCCATAGGAGCCAACGTTTGCCATAGTAAATTTATAATTAGCATCAGTCACTGCTAGTAGTCCTATCGAAAAGAAACCTTTGTAATTATAATACATTGAACCAGAATTTCTTGCTTTTTTTTTATCCGAATGTGCTTCCCGTCAACGCATCCAATACAATTTGGAAATTGCCATCTTTGCAAAAAATCGTTAGCATTATTTCGAAAATCTTCAACTGTTGGTTCAGGCATATGTTTATGCTGTAATGCATTCCAAATAGCTGTACAACTTAGATATAACTACGATATAGTATAAAGCTGATCTTGAAATTCTAAAAGTAAACGCGAGTTGTCTCAATTGAATTCCGGTAGTTAAGTACCTGAAAATTAAAAAAAGGAAACAACTATTTAATTAATAAGTAACTACTGCTTATGTTGCAGTGGACTCTATAAAAAACAAATGGAAGAATCTCAGGGACACATACAGAAAAGAAATTAAAAAAAATTCGAAGCCAACGTCTGGAAGCAGTGGTGATACTATAAGAAGGTGGCTATACTATAAGGGATCCTGACCATATTTTGAAATCATGGATTTCCTGCGAGTTGTTATGAATCCTCGCAGAACGAATTCCAATATTGCTAGTAATAAACTGATCGGAGATAATACTGAAGACAATGAAAATAGCTGAGAGAATACATCCCAAACCAGATTTTCAACTCCAATTTTTTCATTTACTTCGGAAGAACCAACACCCGCTTACGAAAACATAAGTAACTCCACAAAGAAACCCCAGAAACGTCTAGGGACTTCTCAAAATTATGAACATTCAAAAACTCCTAAATTAGATGTATTTCAACAAGAATTTTTGGAATTAGAAAGTAAGAAAATAAATTTGGTTTTGAAAAATAATGATGGTGACGATGAAGACATTCACTGGTTTAAGTCCCTACTTCCATATTTAAAAAAGTTGCCAAAGAAACTACAATTTCGGTCGCAAATCCAACAAATGCTTTTCTTCACGTTAAAAAAATTACAACCAGAAGCAAGGCAACAGCCTTCATCTGCGTCTGTTTCAACAGCACCAGAACCACAATAACTTTAGTGCCATTCCAACAAGAATGGAAATTCCCTTTAATTTCCAAACTTCTTTGATATTACCATGACTGTATTGTACTACATACTAGAATAAATACTTGATGATGAGTTTTCTTACCTTACTATAACTAATAACCTTTCTTCAATTGAGATATACCATTGAAAATTTGTGTCTACTAATCTAAATAATGGTTTAATATTTTCTAATAAGTACTGAAATGTAGACGGAAGCATTCTCGTATACTGTCTAAAGAGAGCAGGCTGACCTCGTAGCTGTCCAAAAAGACAGTGAAATTCTCCCTTGAGGTGCCTTTCCAAATATGTAGATGATAGTTGAAGGTTTATTTCCTTTTTCTTGAAAAAGCAAAAACTTGAGATTCGAATTTTCCATTATTAACAACTTGCTTGATTTCGACATTGTTTACGGTTGATAACCACGGTTATACAGACGTCACGTCGCATCTCGCTGAAATGTCAGATCGCTTTACGCAGTCGCACTACTTGTCGCTCATCGCCATCACGCCACCGGTCGCTTTTAATTTCGCTCACGTTTACACGTCCTTAGGCGGCTTTCACACTGGAGTCGCATGCTACTTGCGACTTGCTACCTGGAAGCAAGGATTTATGTTACGGAAATGGTGCAGCGATGAACCAGAACTAAATCGCTGACTACCGCAAGACTTGATAGACGAAACAGCCTTAGAATTCGATAAAGATGGCATGCAGAAATTTCTGCGAGTTTACATAGTATTGCATTTCGGTTCAAGGTAGACATCAACTTCACAAAGGAAATAACCAAGGGCACATCTTTTCTGAAGTGGCCAAGCTGTTTGGATCGCTAGGGTGGCTAGCACCGGTTGTAATAACAGCAAAACTACTGATACAAGAATTGTTCTTGCAAGATCTAAAGTGGGACCAGCCAGTTCAATACAGCGTACAGAACATGGTGATACATTTTCAGACTAAATTGAAGACTGTAGAAGACGTAACAGTTCCAAATACCGATGGATAAACATCGATCCAGACGCAAAATTACCCTTCCATGTTTGCGACGCAACGGAAAAGGCCTATCGAGCCGCGTTCTATATCGTGAGCACGGATGAAGACTATGTATGTAGGGTTGAGAGGCTCTATGCCAGGCATAGGCGGCGCTTAGGCCCCAGTGGGCCCTTTGTGCCAGCCTCCATCATGCCCACCCGGTATTATATACCCGTAACGAGCAGCCAACTTATGGATGTAGCCAAGGTTAGCTTACTCGACAGGGGAGCATTGCGTATTGTGTCCATAGATGGCCAGGGATCATCAAATGCACTTACCCTCTGGTCTTCTAGGGCGGGACAATCACATAAAATGTGCCTTACCGTTTCTTCTTCTTGCTTACACGCTCGACAGAAGAAAGTGTCGCTGAGCTGCATATTATACATATGCTTTCTGGTACCACAGTGTCCCGTGAGTAGGCCGGTGATAAGACGCAGCTTACTTCTGGGGAGCTCGTGTAATTTCTTCGCCATCCCATGATGAAGACTATCCAAGGTACAATCCAAGGTAGTACCAGCAAGAGCAAGAACCACATTCCCTAGGCTAGAATTGTGTGCAGCAGTATTGTTAGCAAAACTGATAGCACCATTATCCAAAACTCTGAAAATATTCCAACATATGTAAGCGTGGACCGACTCTATAACGCTGGCTTGGATAAAAGGTGGTATGACCAAATGGAAAACGTTTGTTGTCAATCGAGTAGCAGAATTTTGCACCCACATTAACAACGACTGCTGACATTACGTCAATACCAATGAAAATTCCACCCTCTTGATCTCCAGAGGAATTGATCCAGAAGATAGAGGAACAGAATTAGGATTCTGTATTTCAGGACAGTGATTGTTGCAAACCATGTTCTCGAATACGTAAGTACCAAAGCAAGCTGGAATATAGATAGAAGACATGAAACAGCAGGTATTTGTCACTTGCTGTTGTGTCCCTTGTTGAAGCGATGGAAACAGGCACAATGTAGCGAGAAAAGGTTGCGTAAAAAAAACCAGTCTGGGTAAATAGTAGGTTTTAAAAAATGTAAGACATTATTTTCCAACAACCGCCTCCCATCTTCAGCAACAGGAGTTAACCCAGGGCTACCTTTTCCGAGTCATGCAAAAAGATGAATTTGAAGTATATACAATCTTTAGTTCAATCAACGCCTGTAGAGCAATTATCATTGGCGACCCAAACAGCTTATCGGTCCAAAGGAAAAAGGAGTGTAGCCCAAATGAAATAACTAGTCCCCGCTCAATAAAGCGTTTAAAGCAGGCTGGTAAACCTGCTGAAAATACGAAGATAAGGTCTTATAGTCCTGATAAAGCTTTGGCCTTTATAGTAGCACTGCAACTTACAAAGGACCAATACACAAAGCTACAAAAGGGGGCGATTGAAAAGGACTCTAACCTGTATCTACCATATTATGTTCTCATGAAAGAAACGGTATGCTGTTGTCCAGAAAAAAACTACAGTAACTGTCACCGAATCAATGGCAGAAGTAGATCACACAGTAACCCGATTGATTACATTACGATTACAACAACGTACAAAAAGACGAACTTACCCAAACTTTGAATTAATCAGCGAATAAGTAGGAGCTCAATATGTTGTACAAATGGAGGACGGATGGTAGTTCTGGCCATTCTCTTCATAAGCATGCCTTTTCTGAACCAGACCTTACAGACTCCGATATTTTACTTCTCTGGTACCACTACAGTTGAATTATGAAGACGCATCTACCAAACATCGAACAATCTGTGGCAACATCCGCAAACATCCTCTGCCCGATTTTGTAGACCTACCCGCTACCAGTTTGTTAAAGAAACGACCGAAAAATTAAAAGAAGAATTTGGACATATAGAAAACCAGATTGCCAAAACATATCCTTCTCATCATTAGACAATATAGAAATTTCTGTAATCATACCTTTTTCAAAACTGTGGTCGATGGAAAAGTATGTTGCTTATTGACGAGTACATCATCTCAAGTCTGTTACCTATGTGGTGCTTTTCCCAAACAAATGAACCACATTGAAGACATGGTAAAGCGTACATGTGAAAAGTCAGCTATTAACTTAGGTTTATCGACACTGCACGCACATAGACGATTTTTTGAATTCCTGATACATATCTCATACAAGCTGGAAATTCTAAAATGGTAAGTAAGTTCCTAAAGATACCTGTAACGACCGCAAACTGAGTATTGTTGACAGATTTTGATCAGAAAAGGTTTGCTTGTGGATGTGGTGAACAAGAAAAAGGGAGGATCAATAATGGAAATACTGCTAGTCGTTTCTTTAATAATACAGGCCGACAAAATTTGACGAAAGTCTACCCCAGTGGTTCTTAACCGGCAGTGGCGGCTCGTGTATAAGCACTGTGGAACTGCAGCACCCCCGTGCCTCTACTTCCAACTTCCACTTCATATTATCAATCACATTAAATATAATGAGTCCCTTTTTCTTTAATTCTGTCTTTATACTTGTACAATTTAAAAATCATTAAGCTTTAATATCAGTAACCCCCAGTTTATGAAAAAGATGCAAAGATGTTTGTACGGAATTGTGAGCGAGCACAGTTCCAGCGGCGAGGTATTTAACTGTTTTGCGCATGCGCACTTGGAAGCTATTGGCTCGGCTGCGAGGGACAGAAAGCACTGCTGTTCCTATGCATCCTTAAAAAACACGTTATACAGTGGGCGGTGTAAAAAGCCTCCCAGTAAATAGAAATAAGATTGTGATTGAGAAATTAACAATTAACTTCTTTTTAATGTTACTTTAATAAACGATAATAATTATTTTCTATTTATTATTTGGATTTTATTTTTAAATGAAAACGCTGTAAAGTGTTGGGGAGCGAAGAAATTAACACCAAGAGTAAGTTTAGTATCCGGTTTATTGGTTCCCTTTCTGTTAAGCCGTGTTTTCCTAGGAGCAGGTTAGCGCCTAGCGCAACACGCCGACCGTATTGGCGATATGACGGCGTGTTGCGCTAAGCGCTAACCTGCTCCTAGGAAAACACGGCTTTACAGCTTCGTCTTAATGGTTACAATGTTTAACTCTAACTATTTTCTAATGTATGAAACCGACCCTTAGTCGCCTTATCCATCGAAAATGGCATGATTGCATTTGACCAATGAAATGAATTAATTGATTGGCGTGATTGTCACATCCAATAAAAAATCAATAATATGTATTTGTTGGATGGCGTGATTGTCACATCCAATAAAAAATCAATAATATGTATTTGTTGGATGGCGTGATTGTCACATCCAATAAAAATCAATAAAATGTGGGGCAACTGAGAATCAGCGTTCTTGCGAATGCACGAGGTTTACGTAATGTCATCGATGCACTTTTGTACCGGTCATTTACCTATACCTATAAACTAGATCTACCAAAGGGAGTAAAGGTGACTTTACTACACCTCCCCCATTAATTGTGAAAATTGTACCGAGGATTGGTGGAATTTTCGACCCTTTCCGAAAGCTCTACATCCGAATTGGCAGCTTGGGCTTCGTCTTTCGGACGATCAATTTCTTCTGATTTTTTAACAAAGGTTTTGAAAATCATACATATTTTTGGATAAAATAGCAATATTAAAATTATAATGAAAAACATGAAAGCTAATCCGTAGGAAATGTAATGATGAGTTTGCGACCTTGCTGTCATGTTTTCAAGAGCCTTCAAAACTTCAATGCGTTTTCTCAAGTTATTAATTTCGTTATAGTTATTTGAAACGACGAGTGGTGAAGAAATTGTGGGGATCTTAGATGTGTCTGTTAAATCAATAGATTCATCAAATTTAGGGGTTTCAGGATTCATTTAGGGCATATATTCAACAGATACTTTGCTCTTGTAAAAATTACTTGTAGTTAGTGATATAGATGTTGTATATGCTTGGCAAGTTGGTTTTAAGTTTAAAATTCCAGTTCCATTTAAAGTGACGGTGGATTCAAATTTATCATTTTTACATTTCAAATATAAATTGTCTGGGGATGGTGCTGCAAACATGAATGCAAATATGAAATGTATTTGGTTCAGCAATTTGTATAAAAATAGATTTTTCGCTTTTAAAGATCCTCCTTTCGCAAGTACTAAGGTGAGTATGACTTACTGTTAAATAGTTGACTTCACAGTCATTGCTGAAATGTGAACGATATATTGGTTTTAATTGTTCGCATATGAAGAACTTGTTTATATCTATGCATTGTGACAGCTCGGTCGTAGTGAGATAGAAATGATACTGATTTACTTTATCAATTACTACATACTTACTTTGGGGTACATTTATTATAGAAAAGGTTATATTTGATAATTTTATCGGGACGCTTGTAATTTGCAAAACCTCGTACATACGTGCTTCGATTAAAGGTAAACATATTACGAAACTTAATTTGTTGTTGGTGAAACCTTAGCAGTGTTGTAAATCGATTCAACATTTTCAAGTTTCATTGGCAGCGGAAAATATACATCTTGCAATTGTTTTTGCTGCGCTAACAATTCATTTACAATGCGCCCTGGATTCAAAATCAAAGGATGTAACATACCCTTTTCGGCTAAAATTATTATATCTAAAAGATTATTTTGCGCAACGGAAAATGAACTTAATAAAATACTTAAATCTATTACAATATTATCTATATGGGCTGATAGTTCTTGTTTAACATTATTAGTTAGCGATCCCTTAACATAGCCATTAAATAGAGTGGAGATTCTATTTACTCTATCTTTTAAACGCTTATAGTACAAGTGGCTACTTTTTGTTGAATTTATTAGGTGGACAGTACTCTCGAGTATGGAAGTTTGCTCGCGGACTAGTGTTAATAAATGACTTTGATTTTCCTTTAATTTCTCTATCTGATCGTTGTAGTATAGAGCATCACTTTCGTCCAATGTTCCGAATAATGTTTTTGAAACTGATCCTACAACGTTTAAAAGACCACGTTTCTTTCGAATGTCTACACCTAGCAATTGTCGAACTACCTCATTTTGGTTCACAATGTACAATGTGTTGAATGTACGAAAGAACACTGACTACTCGAAATGTTCCGGGATTTCAATGCTATACAACGTGATTCAACGCGTTCATAGTAAGAGTGAATCGTATTGAGTTCAGACTGGTAGTTTTCTAAATCTAAGTAAGTAATAACTTTCCAAAAATCTTTATATAATTTTATGTTACCAAGCTTTTCGTAATACAGTCCGGTTATTGCATCTAAATTTAGAATTGAGTACCCCTGCTCAGCGGGTTTAGCTCCGGAGAAGTAGTGGATCATAATGAGGGCGAACAGTAATGGAACCATTTTCTGAAATTAAATAATGAACCTACTATTACTTATTACTATTTGCTATTGCTGCTATTGCTATTAATTGCGTATTTCTAAGTTCTAACCCTAATTAGCCTGTAATTTCTTAAGTCTATTCTTATGGACTTTAACTAGTTTCCTTTTTATTCTTATAGTGCAATTTTGAGGACTATCAACTGAGACTACTACATAGGGACCTTCGTAAATGGGTGTTAGTTTCTTGGTTTTTCCAATTGCATTAGATTCGTTTTTCAAAAGTACCGTATCGCCAACTTGTAATTCCAGGTCTTTAGTGTTTTTGTCAAATCTGTCTTTGGCAGTCTCTTTATTTCGTATAACAGTGTCTCGTGCAATTTTATGGGAGTGCTGGAGTCGAGATTTTAGTTCGTTATGGTAGTCATCAAAATTATAAATTGTCTCTGGATCCTTCTGTATTGTTGTTGGTAGGGTTGCTTTTCGTCCGTATAATAGTTCAAATGGAGTAAAGTTTGTTGAGGTATGCGGAGTGGTATTGTATGTAAAGGTGGCAAAGGGCATGAAGTCATCCCATGAAATGAAATTGTTCTAAAATTTTGTTTATTTCCTGGGGGGTTAAACTCTGAAAGTTTTCAATATGATGGATATAAACCTTAATTTTACTTTTGTGGTATATGTACCTCAACATAGTCCTTACAGCGTGGATTTTGAGATGCTGTTCTTTCAAAATAGAGCTAGGGATTACTATGGAATCAATTGAATTTTCTGAGCAATAAGTTCGTAGTCGCTCTAACGAGGTAAAGATAGATAAATATTTATTCTCTCTAGATTCGTCTTGGTCTAAAGGCAAATGGATTATGGTTTTGTCATCATCTGCTGTGACAAGTATTGACTCATTTAATTGGACATTTTCGTTTGATTTCGTTTCAGAGCTGTGTTCGACAATGAAATTTAGAATATTGTTACAGGTCGGTTTGTCACCAGTGTCAATTATGTCATCGTTGACGAATACTTTAGTTTCGATCTCATTTAGATAAGTTTCATATTTATTAGCAAACGAGTTTTAGCCGGTATCGTACAAGGCGAGAAGAAGGGTTTGAAACAGAAAATAAGTACACGAGGGGTCGGTGTTCGGTAAGAATTTTAAATTTTCGAACATATAAATAGGGGCGGAAGTGCTGGATGGCCCACACGATCCCTAAAACCTCCCTCTCTATGGTGGAGTAGTTTCTCTCTGTCTTGTTTAGGGTGCGGCTGGCATAAGCTATAGGCAGATCACTTCCGACTTCGCTTTGTGATAGCATCGCGCCTAAAGCATCTTGACTAGCATCAGTGGTAAGGAGAAATTCTTCTGAGAAATTTGGAAATTGAAGAAGGGGTGGACTCACTAACGTCTGTTTAAGGGTTTCAAAGGATGTTTACAATGGATATTAAAATCTAATTTGGCATCTTTCTTTAATAAATCTGTAAAAGGTTTTGCTATTTCAGAAAATCTGGATATAAATCGGCGGTAGTAAGAAGCGAAGTCAAGAAATGATTTGAGCTGTTTTTGGTTGCGTGGATAGGGAAATTCTTGAACCGCACTAGTCTTTTTGGGATCGGGTTGAATACCCTTTTCTGGGATTATGTGCCCTAAATAGCAGATTTCTTTTCGAAGGAAATTACATTTGCTCGGCTGGAGTTTCAAATTGTGTTCTCGCAGTCTGAAAAATTCATCTTTCAGCTTAGAATTGTGGTCAGCTAGTGTCGATCCATACACGACTATGTCGTCCAAGTACACAAAGCATTTCAGACCCTGTATTCCCATTAACACGTTATTCTAAAGGCGTTGAAAAGTCGCGGGCGAGCCTTTCAACTCCATAGGTAATCGTATATACTGAAAGTGTTCTCCAGCGAAGGAGAAAGCTGTACACGGTTTGCTGCGGTGGTCAAGAGGGATTTGGTGAAACTCGGACGCGAGGTCAACAACAGAGAAATATTTCGCCCTGCCCAACTGGTCTAATATCTCGGTAATATTAGGCAGTGGGTAAGCATCGGAATCCGTGGTGTCGTTCAGTTTTCGAAAATCTACAAAATCTACGGATCTGGTTTCTTAGGGACAATTAATATAGGAGAGTTATACGGGGATCTACTCGGTTCGATAACGCCATCATTCAGCATCTTATCAATTTGCTCTTTAATTTCAGTTTTTTTTTTGACTCGGCATTCCCAATGAAGTAGAGGATGAATTTTTGGAACTGCGAAATGACTCCTCAGCGCGTGATGTATTTCAAGAAAAAACGTTAACTCAATTTGGTGCGCCATTCGTCATTCCTATCCTAGCCTATTTGCATGATTTCTCTTCAAATATTAGTTCCATTCGCATCAACTTACCTCTGCGAAAGTGGATTTTCCGCTCTTCTACAAATCAAGACTAAAGCAAGGAATAAACTGGATGTTGAAAATGATCTAAGATTGGCTTTGGCTAAAACTCAACTAAGAATTGAAACACTTGTTAAGAAGATCCAAGCTCAATCATCCCATTAATCACACAATATATTATTAATACTTGTCGTACATGCATTATATATTATATAATATCATAATAAAATATATTTTGTCAAACCCTTTATTTTTGGTTTTACTGATGAAATATAGGGGGAATATAGGGGGGGTCACGAACATTTGTAAAAAATCTAAAATGGGTCGCGATTAAGGAAAGGTTGGGAACCACTGCAGTAGACAGTAGTAGCGCATTATATCTCCGGCTTGGCAGTGTTTTTTTGTGGTTCTTTTGCAAAGATTTACGGTTTTATTTGTGTTATTGTGATTTTTAGACTTAAAAGGAGTTAGTGTTGGTAGTGCATAGAAGGTAAAAAAGCCTACAGTACTTTATTTAAATTCTACTCAATGTTATTCTTTCAGAAGAATTAAAATCCAGGTTCAATCTGTGCGATATTTGGTTGCAACAACACGTCTTCAACAAAAGGTGCAGATCCAAAGATCATTTTCCATTGTAAAGTATCGGAAACAGTAAGTAAGGAATGGATATATAGATGCAAACAACAAGATAAATTACCCCCGATACAAGTAGAATTTGCTCTATTCATTTTACAGAGGACGATTATGAACGAGACCTCAAAAATGAATTACTAGATAATAAATTAAAATACACCATATAATATGCCGAACACCTGTCACATTTAAACCTCTATAGAGTCTATAGTACGTAACTCTTTCAACATTTATTTGTTTTGCTTCAAATGGTTGGTGTTTTTAAAGACTTTTTTTTATTCGAGGCACAAATGCGCAAATACAAATCAGCACATCAGAGGTAAGGTGTGTTAAGTCCATAAAAATTGGGAAAATGGGAAAATGGCCCTTATTTTCAATTGTAGGATCTTCAGGGAAGATAAGTGCCGTCTTCCTGTGCAATTTTTATGGACTTACCTCGGATGTGCTGAAATACACTTATTAAATATGACGGTATTCACGTATTGTGAATGTACAGGATGTGCCCAGTTGCATGCAGTAGCATAAGCGCTTAGCTTTGTGGCAATGCGGAAGAAGAGATTCCTGCATCTCCAGCAAATTTGTCAGAAAAACAACCCAGTTTGATTGATGAAGACCAACACAACAGATTACTGGAAAAGCATAATGATTTAATCTCAGAATATTGCGAAATGAAAGAAACCTTTAAAAAGAAAATTAAAAGTCTCAACGATCAACTGAGATATTATAAAACAAGAACGTATAGAAGCACAAAATCAGAAAAATCTGAACAATATTTTATGTGCTTGAAAAAATTGCTCACAGACAATCAAATTGCTTTGTTGCACACAATTGCAAATCGCACAAAAAGAAAAGAGTTAACTGGACCCGCGATGAGATAGCTGTTGTGTTCACGATCAGATATTATAGCAGAAGGCCTACCTTTACATGATAAATAAACTTAATTATCCCTTACCTTCGTTGTCATCTTTAAAGAAGTGGGCATCCGGAATTGATATGCGGCAAGGAATTTTGAAAGACATATTGTTGATGCTTAGTCTTGCTGGAGGGACATTTTCAGAATTTGAAAAAACTGTTGTTCTTCAATTTGATGGAAGAGTACGCGTGGTGACGTCACAGCGACAGCGCGCCGAGCAGACAAAAATGCTCGATCTGGCCATCCTCTTTAGTCTACAGTCCTTGGGTGAAACATAGCTTTTTCGTTTGAATTTCACACTTACGTCACGTCATGCTCAAGGAAAACGAGTTTAAGAATTTTGTCCAGCCGTGGCTATGATAGATATCTTTCTATTTCGTCATATTTAGAGCAATTTAAAATATCATGGGAGTTACGTGTAGGAATCTGTACAGACGGTGCCTCATCCATGGTAGGCTCATTTAAAGAATTTGTGACCCCCGCCCCGCCAAGAAAAAGTCTAATATTATATCTACACATTTTTTTTGCATAGAGAATATCTTGTGTCCAAAACATTATTACCAGTATTAAAACATGTACTAGACAAAGTTATAAATATGGTAAACTACATGAAATCTGCTGTTGTGTGCTGAGATGAGGTGGTTATCCAGAGGAAAAGTGCAATGCCGATTCTCGGAACTTAAGAATGAATTGCTGACGTTTTTCCAAAAGCAAGGTATGGATAATTTTGTACAATGCCTTCAAAATGATATTTGGTGTGCTAAAAAGGCATATTTAGCAGATATTTTTGATTACTGGAGTAGCGTTAATGTCATCATTCAAAGAAAAAAGAAAAAAAATTTAACATTAACTAACAAATTGATATCATTTCGGAAAAATGTAACTTTTTGCAAAACTCGTGAGTAGATATGATAGCGCGATACTGGACCTTTACTGACGTCATTGACCCATTTTGTCATTGGCCCTATCACATGATTTAGACGTGTGTGTGTCTACTTATATTGCTCCTTTGCTGTATTTTTACTTAAGGTGGGGTTCAAATTGATCGCAAGTGGACTAAAAAGTAGTCGACAATATTCCTAAGCGTGCTTACACACGTACCGACATTTTGTCGGTACGTTTAAACGTAAGATACCTAGAAGGTAGCTTTTATACTATCTTCAAAAAATCACGCGACCACGATGAAAAATTTGCAATTATTTTCGAATGAGTACGCATACATTTGATTTTGGCTTCATCTTCGACTAAGGTCTTTTGTGACTTTAGATCTTGCAAAATTTCCTTGTCGATTGCGTCTTGTTTCCGTGTCTTCTTTCTTGAAGTATTAGTTGTTTCTTCCAATGTTTCACCTTCTTCTTCCTGTACATTCTGTGGTTTCAGGTTTGTAGAATGCGCCTTTGATATTCTGGCTAATAAATGGAGAATTTTGCACAGAGCGCTAAATGTGGCAAAAAAATGTCTAGAGACATAGTCAAAGCAACGGTTTACATAATTTGGTCCGGGTTAAAGATGGATACAGATCAGAAGATAACCTATTCATAAATCAACAACTAGACTCTCTGAATAGGGTTGCAGTTAACCGACCAACAAGAACAGTGAATGAATTAAGAGACCGTTTTTCAGATTATTTTGTAATAAAGTCGTGAGGGAGAGTTGGCCTGGCAAATAATAAAATATGAGTTTTGTAATATTAATATCTAAATATGTTTTTCTATTTTTACTTTCTGACTAGTACTCTAGAAGGAAAGTATTCTAATCGACAGAAAAAAAAATTTGATTGCAATGATTTCTGGAAAATGTATACAGGGTGTCTCACGGAACAGGTCCATTAGAAATTTCTGACGTTTCACTTATTCGATATTCTTTAAATTTGGTAATAGTATTATATTCCATCTGAACTTTCAATCTAAAATACTTTCAGTTCCACTGCCACTTCCGGTCACCGGAAGTCGACATCAACTTTGTTATTTTAAATGGAATACTATATTTTTTATGTCAAATTTGAATTCTGCGTATCAAAATGCATTGATTTTTATCAGGATTCCATATACCTAAATGTCACCGTTTTTTAGTTATTTTAATTTTTCTATAATTTTCATTATTTTCGGGGTGAAGGTTATTGTTG
This sequence comes from Aphodius granarius, assembly GCA_963971325.1. Lineage (NCBI taxonomy): Eukaryota > Metazoa > Arthropoda > Insecta > Coleoptera > Scarabaeidae > Aphodius > Aphodius granarius. The sequence continues at coordinate 24,920,270 of OZ020224.1, read as the reverse complement.
AATATCTCGGTTAATATTAAAGCTACCACTTTCATATTTGGTAGGGAGGCACTCTAAGGGTGTACCATTAGAAAGATATCTATTTTTACGTTATGTCGTGTACAGGGTGTTCAGAATGTAAAAATCCATTTCAACATTTTAAAATGTCAAAAACTCATTTTTTTCAAATGGAACACCCTGCATATGAACACACCATTAGAAAGAGAATTGTTTTGTCTATCAATCGATATTAAGGTTCCCTATACTTATCCTCTGTAGTTCTTGAGATATTACTATCTTTGCAAAAATGCATTCACAGCTGTTGATTATTTTATCAGGTAGAATAATATTTTGGGTATTATTATTACATATTTATAAATTTGTCAAGGCTTAAGCAGGAGAAAAAGTATTTTCTATGGCGTAAAGTACGTGTTTAGGTAAATAAGTGTATTTTTACTTTTACGTGATTAAAATACAACTATTCATTTTATTCTGAAATTCTAAGCTGTGAAATACATTTTGACATTTATCTGTTTATTGGCTTATTGTCGTTTGCTGATAACGCAACCGCTTCTTTTGCTAAAATCTTAACATCGTGAAAATGAATAACGGCGGAGATTACTCCAATAGTGAGAGTAATGTCTGCATAACTTAATTTAATAAAATAACACCAAAAAAACTTGTTGAATTAACGGTCTTCAGCGTGAAAAAGTGCTAAGAGCTATGACAATCGAAGTTGAAGAAAGAATACTTAAGTGTTTAGAATAGCATGGGGGACACATAGAACATTTGTAACATAACAAACAGTATTATAACTATTGATTGAAATTAATCTTCCTTTTATTTCATCGCGTCACACCTTTCATCTACTTTTCGAAATAGCGCCTTCTTGATGGCGGTACCCCTAGATTTCTCTCATTAGATGTATGTCATGTGGTTTCCACAATTTGTGTTTCAATTTCTGTTTCATTTCAATAAATGATAATAATGGATTACAAGTTTCAGATGCCAACGTCAGATAAATTTTAATAGATTTCAGAAAAAGTTTGTCATATCTCAAGAACTACAGAAGATAAGTATAGGGAACCTTAATACCGATTGATAGACAAAACAATTCTCTTTCTAATGGTGTGTTCATATACAGGGTGTTCCATTTAAAAAAAAAATGAGTTTTTGATATTTCAAAATGTCGAAATGGATTTTTACATTCTGAACATCCTGTACACGATATAACGTAAAAATAGACACCTTTGTAATGGTACACCCTTACAGTGCCTCCTTACCAAATACGAAAGTGGTAGCTTTAATATTAACCGAGATATTCAACAATAACCCTCACCCCAAAAATAACAAAAATTATAGAAAAATGAAAATAACTAAAAAACGGTGACATTTAGGTATAGGGAACCCTGATAAAAATCAATGCATTTTGATACGCAGAATTCAAATTTGATATAAAAAATATAGTATTCCATTTAAAATAACAAAGTTGATGTCAACTTCCGGTGACCGGAAGTGTCAGTGGAACTGAAAGTATTTTAGATTGAAAGTTCAGATGGAATATAATACCATTACCAAATTTAAAGGATATCGAATAAGTGAAACGTCAGAAACTTCTAATGAACCAGTTCCGTGAGACACCCTGTATATGTATCTGTGTATGTATGTATGTATGTATGTATGTATGTATGTCTGTGAACACGATAGCGCCCAAGCGGAACAACGGATCGGGCTGAAATTTTGCATACTTGTTTAGAATTCCCGGAGGACGAACTGGATTGTTTTGGCCACAATATGACAACCGGAAGTGGCAAATGTTACATGTGTCTTCTTCGGGATTTATCCGATTTTGGCCAAACGAATATCAGCTCATCCTCCAGTGATTTTAAATAAGTATACTAATTTACAGATCAATAGGGTGAACGGTTTAGGCGCTATTAGCTTTTATAAAAGCGGCTTGATAGAATCCAACGCCTTTGGTGCTGTGTTGCAAATTGTCAAATTTTGACAAACGTCAGTGCCACTGACATGACATTAAATGTCTGTGTGACAAATGTTATTAATTATGTCAGACAGACTGACGTTAGGTAGGTATGGTACAGAGTGGTATAGTAGGAAAGTTAGGTGAGGGCCACCCCAAATATTAATATTAATTATTTGCAACATTCTATATAAGTTGTAATATTAAAAGAATGATTTGTTGTCTGTAATTAAGTTTGTAATATCGATTTGATATCAATGGTGGAGAACCGAATAGCCGGAGACCAAAAGAAAATCTTGCATGACAATTTTAAATTTGAGTAATTAACATTAAAAATGGTTATATTGTCGAAAAATGTGGTTTGGAAATATTGCATATCGTTTTATTTATCAATTGCCCTCAGTCAATTCTTTTTAGAATTGAGAATTCTGTTTTCATTGCTACAGGGTGAAATTTGATATGTGATATGTTAGTTTCAGTTAATGTGAATTCTGCTTTTATTTGTGTGGAATTAATTTTCGATAATATAAAATTATATTGCAAAAACGTTGCATCGTACTCTGAAGAGTATGTGCCAGAAAAAAAGCTACTGCAATTCTCTACAAGATGGTTCTGTGAAGAGATGCAAATTCTCGCCATTAACTATTAGCGAAATTAGTTTAAATTTCTTATTTACAGTTTTTACATTTTTAAATTATCTGGTTGATCTGATTGATTCTTTGGCCGGCCCCCTAAATTTGGCCGCCCGGGCCCGTGTTCATAGCATACACCAACACAGTGAGGCGGCGCGGCAACACAGTGTGCGTTTACCTAACATACAACTTCTATAACCAAGCAAAACAAAAACCGTACTGAGGCGACCAGCATCCGATTTATCGAGTTCAACCCCGGCTGCATAAGGTGTCGGCCGACAGTGTCGGTGACTGCGGCGACATGTTTATCGGGTCGGCGCAAGTGTGTAAGGGCGTTTGCACACTGACCGACCCCGACATCGACACGACATCAACACATCACCGATACCGGCACGATATTGGTGGAATACTTGCACATTACCAACGACACGGCACATGTAGTTATCGTGTGGGGTTCAAAGGAACATCATGGCGAGAATTAACAAATTGTATTTGCTTTATTTATTATATTTAAGGCGCAAGAAACGAAATATGCAAAGAAAGTTCTGAATTAGACATACCAGAAGCAAGACCTTTAACACTAGAAATGGGTCTAAAGGTTCCATATGTGTTTGTTGCCGATAATGCATTTCCAATGAATGAGCACATTCTCAAATCATAATTTGAGTATCAAACAACGTGTATTTAACTGCATAGAGCGCGAAGGTATGTGGAGTGCGCATTCGGAATTTTAAGCAACAAATGGAGAATATTTCGCAGAGCAATTAATGTTTCAAAACCTTTTACAAAAAATATTATAAAAGCTTGCATCGTATTGCATAACATAATACGAAAAAGAGATGGATTTCACACGGATGACTTGATTATTTCTTCTGGTTCCAAATTACAAAACCTATCACATGTTAAAACTCAATCAACTAATAAAACTGGGCAGGGTGTACGCTCATGTTTTGCGAATTATTTTGTTAGTAAAGATGGACAATTACCCTGGCAGTTATCTAAAATTTGAGTTCTGTTCAATAAAATAATATTAATAGTACTTACCTATCTTCTTCTTTTCCGCTTGTGACAGTTGCTCATAACCATCCTCTAAAAATATGAATATTTCTTGCCAACTTTTATCCCGAAGAATTTTGTTTTTATGATTTTCATTAGTTTTATCCCAAAGGCAGGGTTTAGATTCCACAAGTTCAATTAATGTAACACCGTCATATTTGTAACTGGACATCTTTATTTACAATTAAATTAAAGTTCACACCACTCACCACTAACAAACAAAACAGCACTACGTACAAAAATCAAAAAATAATGAACAGTCGTCAACGACATCAGTGGAGTGCTTGCTGCCCTCCGACATGTCGTCACCGGCAACGACACGACAGCGACATGTCGGCGAGTGTGAAAGAATTCTTATTATTTATATGAGATTATGCGTCCGCCGACATCGTTGTCGTTATCGCGTTGGTGTCGTGTCGGCCAATGTGAAAACGGCCTAACACCCTATTTAATTATATACAAATCGACACCGATTTTGTCGGTACGTGTGTAAGCGCACTAATAATCCGTCCGTAGACTGAGGAGAACTAAGTAGGGTATTTTTTTTTATTATTAGGAATGCTTCAAATATATGCATAAAGGCTATCTTGAATGCAAATATCTTAATATTCAGTTGTAACAGATGATTAAAATACGACAATTTCAATGATTTTTACCAGCTAATTACGTCGCTATTCTTGCGAATGAAGACAAGATGGTTGTCTTATGCAATACATCGAGACGCACTGATTCAATTCCGATTTAATGTTCGATTGAAAAGGGCCTAGAAGTTGAGATTTCAAGGAAAATAAAAACGCTTGTTTTTGGGCTGCCACCTGCTGAACTGTACGAGTAAACACGTTGATTAGTTCAGCTATTCTCCGTTCCTTGCCAGAGCGTTGCATCGGTTATGTTGGGTTAAGATATTTGAGTATTTACAAATAACGTAACATACAATTTGATGATCATAAAGCCTCAGTTTAATTGTATAGGAAGTTGCAAGAGAACGCAGTGTGCAATATAACCTAGATACTTTTATTGAGTTGTGTATGAAGAAAGAAATTGCATGAAAAGTACAAGCGGTTCTCCCAATCCCCAACGGATAAAATAAAATGGTTAGTGGAAAGACAGCAGAAAAGATGGATCAGAGATGTTCCGAACTGATTACCTAGAGAATATACAAGAAGTAACGGAAGAGAGATGATGAGATGGGAATGCGAAGAATAACGAGACAACAGATAAGACATGTGATTTGGGTTCAGCTAGGAGAGACCTATGTCTCTTATATCCTTTTATCTGATATGAAGAATTATTTACTTTACATTAATAGTATGTTAAGTTATGCATTAACAGAAAATGATAATTAAAACACTTTTTCTGTGTCAATACTTTTACTCGAAACCTTTATTGCTCGGAAAGATTTACGATGGTAGAGTATCAATATGTTAAGTATATATCCTACAATTCATGTAGCATCATTTTATTAATATTATCAATTTTTTGAAATTCAAAGATTTTCTGTGAGGCTGCTGTCTTTATGTGAACGAGGCTTTAGTGATAGAAAAATGTAAAAATTTTATTCCATTTATCAATACATTAAAAATCATAAGCTGCAGCATAATATTCACGCAAATCATGTTAAAAAATCTGACAGCAACCTATGATGTATTCCAGGCATCTACATATTAGCTCATAGAGTTTATATTGCAACCACAGATACATTCGACAGAAAGGAAAGAATTGGTAAACAATGATAGGCACGATTGTATTTACAATACTTTTATTGAGAGAGATGATAGATTATACAGTTCCTGAAATTGTTTATCATCTGTACGTCAGTGATAAATAGCTGTCGGATTGAAAAATATTTTATCCTGCATTGTCCAACAGTAAACTGGCCAATACAACCAGTCGGTATCATTCGTCACGTTTTTGTCGCTGACAACATCGCTTGATGCAACTGGACGATTGCTACACGAGATGTCAGTGCAGTTTTGGTCGTCTTCTCGATCATCTCGTCACTGGGTTCCTAAACTGAAATTATTGATTGTATAATGTACTTTGCTTTCACTTAAAAACTATTGTAGTGATGTGTCTTATCTACAAAACTACAATGATTAGGTATGTGTCTTATCTACAAAAGTACAATGATTAGGTACATTTTTCCATGTATAGGTCTATATAGGTCCTATATATAATAATTCTAATTGTAAGACTAATTCTAAGTTCTTTACCTATTTGTTTTTTTTTTTTTTTTCGATACAATGCTTTTTCTTTTTCCTCTATTATTACAAAACATATTAATTGGTTCTTTGCATTTTTTAATGATATGAATATTTTCCCTATCAATTCTGTTAAAATACAGACATTATAAAATTTAAATAATTCATAGACGACACAGCTTACAATCAATTAAAATCTCTACATGACGAGAGATTCCAATTTTGACTTAATTTCATATGGTTACCATATATATTGCATGGCTAAATGTTTTGATATTGAAGTATCCTTTATAAAAAAGTATTATGATTACCTGTTATATATAATAAGTCTGATTCTACAACAAACTTTCTTCACCCGATTTGCATGTTCTTCTCTTATTATGTCTCTATTATGGTTTTTCAATTTTGGTCAGCTTCCGATCAATTTAAAATCTCGTCAGTATGGACAGAATAAACGACTAACATTTTCATTTTCTCTTAATTTTTTGGTCTAATTTCATATGGTTACCACATATATTGGCTCAATGTTTTAATAATACATTAGTTCTCAATTATGCTTTCAGGTCTCGTAGGGTCAACACATGTAGTTGAAGTAAAATGTTTGTATAGTGTACATAAATCCGGGAAAACTTTAGAAGAGGCTGCTAGATCCGACACTTCACTATGCCTGGAATTAAATATCTGGGGTGGCCCTCACCCAACTTTCCGACTACAATGTTGACATTTAAACGTATGTCCGTAAGATAATAATACTACTATTAGATCATAACACAAGGCACCTTTCGATACAAATAACCATAATATTATACTGTCACGTATCTGTATTTTTCTGCGAGATGTTTATTTATTCTTCGATCGCGAGCCGAAAACATGTGGCTGCATAAATGCTGACACATACAGTGAGCCATCCATGAGCCCTTCATCACGACACAAACCGAAGGCGCCCGATAGGTATAAACTCTTATAGTGCCTACACCGCTCATCCCATTGATCTGTAAATTTGTATACATATTTAATGTCACTGCAGAATGAGGTGGTGTCAGTTTGGTCCAAATCGGATGAATCACTAAGAAAATGTATTTGACAACTGCCACTTCCGGTTGTCAGATTGTCACCAAAAACAATCCAGTTTGTCCCCTGGTGATTCTAAATATGTATGCCAAATTTCAGCTCGAACCGTTGTTCCGTTTGGGCGCTATCGTGTTCACGGACATACGTACACACATACACACATACACACATACACACATACACACATACACACATACACACATACACACATACACACGTACACACATACATTTTCCAGAAATCATTGCAATCGGTTCAGGGGACCCCAAAACACGTATTTCCGCTAAAATCTCAAATTTTTTTTTTCCGTCGATTACAATACTTTCCTTCTAGGAGTCGGAAAGTAAAAAGAGGTATTGATACCTGTAATTTCTGTAGAAGTCGTTCGCATTCTGCTTTCATTTCTACAGGTTCTAACTCGGCTTCCTCTGCTTTGGGACCATATTCAATATTTGCCATAGATCCATAATCTCCTCGTTTCTTCCGTAAGGTGGCTTCTTCCGGAAATAATCTCCTGTTCACCTTCATGCGCTCAGCACTGTTCATTTGCTTGTCCATATATCTTTGAAAATGCTTGCCAGGACTCTCCTCAAATAAAGTTTTCCAAGGTGTTCGCTGCCATGCTGCACCTTGATTGTATCTTAATCCAGAGAGTGTGGCCCTTCTCTGAAATGAACCTCGCTGAATTAGGTTCAATCGTTTGCCACTATTAAACCTAGCCACAATTTGCATGAAGACCTCGGCTCCGTTGTTAGTCTCATTGTCTATCAAACGACTGCTCTTTCGTAACAGTGTGTCCAATGCACCTGGAATAAAATAATTACAACAGATATCATATTGTTTTTGAGTTATTTTTTATAACTTAGAAGCATGCATAAGGCATTTCACCCTCGATATGACTAAACATCGCTGTAGCTTTCAGCTGCGGTATTTTGCTGTGAGCCGTTTCTCCAACTGAATTGCAGTAGTATTCCTTGCAGCTTGTGTGATCCTCATAGATATGATAAACAACATTTTTCTTCTTCACACAAGCTGTTCAAGTCCGCAGTAGTTGAATTTTCATAAATTGTTTTTTGTAACAATTTTTCAAATAATTTAATTTTGTTTGTTGTTAAGAATTTCCTTCCATTTATGTCTACTGTTGTGTCGTTTTTCAGTTTATACAGTGCTTTTGTTATGTTCTTCACCATATGGTTTTTACATTCAATTTTTTGGATACTGCGACCATATGGTACCCTCTCCTTCAAACTTGCGTATGTACTGGCATCTCCATCAGCAATAAATTTTAAAAACCGAATCCCATGCATGTTTTTGCTACTTCTAAATCCTTCCACCATAATATCAGCCTCCATCCCTGGCGATGATCCCGTCCAATTTTTGAAGCAATTGTGCTCTCTAGTCTCCACACCAGTGTTAGTAGCACGGGCATAGATGCAGCAAAATTTGTTCCGTACCCCAACAAATAATACCTTTCCTGTCTCTTTTCCTATGATGACTCCCTACAATATAGAGTTGTAAATATGTCTACTATGATAGAAACAAATAAAGTTACTCAATTAAAAAATCTATACATACCACTCCACTTGCTGCATTATATGAGTGACCATAGCTTCTTTTACTCCACCCACCATCAAGGTATACTGTAGTCCATGGAATCCCTTCATTATCTATCTGCCCCTGCTCGATTGCAATTTGCCGCTCTTCTATGCCAGCCACTATGGTTTCTTCTGTTAGTGCTTTATCCCATAACTCGCCAAGACAATTTTCAATATTTGAAAATAAATGGTGCGGAAATGGAGGGATGTTCAGCACAGACAGAAATTCTAATAAGTGTCCATAAGTTGAACCGGTGGCAAGTGTTCCCCAAACAGCACCAGTATTTATTTTTGATGGTTTTCTGGTTGGATTTTCTGTTGTGTACTTGTACTGTTTATCACAAGTGTTACATGCCAATGTAATTGTAGAAACCAGACCAGTACCTCGGTTTTCCTCCCTTACCGGTAGCAACGTGCCTTGTGTACAAATTCTACTATGGATCTTTTGGGCCGGTAGCGCCCAACTCAGCACATCCACTATTCGATGCCCCTCGATTACATTGGGAAGTTTTTCTCTTTCCACATGTAGTTCATGTTCCATAATGCTAAATAACAAATAGAAACATAGAACATAGTTCAATAATGAATTACTGCTTTATCGAGGAATCTTACCTATCATATTCTAGTTGCCCTATAAATCCATATTCCATGTCACTTGATTCACCATGTGAAATGGGTGCTTTTGAAGTTGTTTCCATGCTGGGATGTAAAACTTCTTCAGTTGTAATAGTGGCAGAACTTGCAGGTGTAGTGGTTGGAGCCATCAAACTTGAATGATCACTATGCTCTGCTCTCCGTTTTTTAGAATATGTTCTTTGAGGTTTAAGAATCTGAAGATCATCTGAAGAAGTATCACTAATAGGCTGTAAAACATCTTCAATTGGAACCGGGGCAGAACTTGTAGCAATAATCAGTGTTTCATCATTACTGATTTCTTCAACATCCATGGCCATTGAATTTCTTTCAAACAGCCTTGCCTTTGCATGCCTTGCTCGAAGTGCTTGAGAACGCCGGGAACGCTTCCTAGCCTTACTAAGGGGTGGTCTGTTATACGTACATTTGTTAGAATCCATTCCTTTTCCACTAAGATCTACTATCTATAACTTAAAAGTAGCACACTATTAGGTTTATGATTTATATATTATATATATATATATATATATATATATATATATATATATATATATATATATATATATATATATTTGGACAAAATTACATGATCGATATCAATTTGTTTTTAAAAACGGCACATCTGACATAATATGTTATATGTATATTACTAAATTACAGTAGGGTGTAATACGTACCTTATTATATTCTATATGAAACCACACACTATCAAGTCAATAAAATAACCTAAACTAAACTAAACTAACTATGATGTCCAACACTGTCAATCAAGAAAACACTATAAACTATCGAGTCCATAAAATAAGCGAACTAAAAACAAAATGATGTGCAACACTGTCAATTAACAAAACCACAGCAGATACTACTCGCAAACACTTGCTAAACGTACGGCTGGAGAATACAGAATAATCCAACAGATTGCATAAACACTTTTTGCGATGAAAATAGGTATTCGAGACGAATTACCCCTCCCACTTCGGGTGTCTACGTTGAGTCCGTATTGCAATGGAGTTGACAAATTGAACTGCACAAATTGAAATTCTAATATATGTATTTGTTTTTGATTTATAGGATATTAGACTATTGTAGTACCTGATGACAATTTCTTTATATTGTAGAACTTTTTAAAAATTATAATATGTTATTTTCGCAGTTCTTCACACAACTTTTTACTTTCCGACTCCTAGAAGGAAAGTATTGTAATCGACGGAAAAAAAAATTTGAGATTTTAGCGGAAATACGCGTTTTGGGGTCCCCTGAATCCATTGCAATGATTTCTGGAAAATGTATGTGTGTATGTGTGTATGTGTGTATGTGTGTACGTATGTCCGTGAACACGATAGCGCCCAAATGGAACAACGGATCGGGCTGAAATTTGGCATACGTATTTAGAATTACCGGGGGACGAACTGGATTGTTTTTGGTGACAATATGACAACCGGAAGTGGCAGTTGTCAAATACGTTTTCTTAGGTATTCATCCGATTTTGACCAAACTGACACCATCTCATCTTGCAGTGAGATTAAATATGTATACAAATTTACAGATCAATGGGATGAGCGGTTTAGGCACTATAAGAGTTTATACCTATCGGGCGCCTTCGGTTTGTGTCGTAATGAAGGGCTCATGGATGGCTCACTGTATGTGTCAGCATTTATGCAGCCACATGTTTTCGGCTCGCGATCGAAGAATAAATAAACATCTCGCAGAAAAATACAGATACGTGACAGTATAATATTATGGTTATTTGTATCGAAAGGTGCCTTGTGTTATGATCTAATAGTAGTATTATTATCTGACGGACATTCGTTTAAATGTCAACATTGTAGTCGGAATGTTGGGTGAGGGCCACCCCAGATATTTATGTAAATCGTCACATGAAATACTTTAGGTGCACTCTTCCATAAATTTAGTTTATTTCATAGTTGCCATGATTTCACTAGCCAAAATATAAAAGTTGTGTATAAGAAAAAACGGAGTTTGTTTGACAGAAACACATTTACTTTAATGATTGTATTTTAATTTACTGACAAAACTTTCCCCAGAAATTTTTGTTGTTAAACATATTACTGTTAACTGTTATTTCTTTTGTCAATAAACGGCTTATAGATGAATTTTAATTTAATTATAAATATTATAATTTAATATAAATTTTGTATAAAGTTTGTGTAAGACGTTTGGAAATAAGACACGTATACATCGAACTAATTATGTATAATGAAGTTATCGGAGACAAAATACAACGACGATGTAATCTGTATGAACGTCTATATATTAATGTGTCCTAAATAAGGCCTTGGGTCACAAGTAAGCCTGCAGTGGCCACTTGAAGAAACGGCCCCAACGTAAACATAGACGTGGTGTTGCCAGAGAATGCCATGGAACCGCCCGTCTGTCTGTGATATCGTACATTCGGCCATCCTGAAAATATAGGGCTGTCCTCAGTCCTTCGAACGTCCCTATAACAATAAAAACAATTAAGGATTTTGTCATACCTTGACCCCATCGGGTCTTAAGTCACCGTCGTGATTTCGTATGGTTCCGTCGAACAAGCGATCCCGTCGGATCATAATCACCGTTGTGATTTCGTTGAATCAATGATTATGTTGAATCAATGATTCCGTCACATATAATCACCGTCGTGATTTCGTATGGTTCCGTCTAACCAGCGATCCCGTCGGATCTTAATCACCGTTGTGATTTCGTTGAATCATTGATTACGTTGAATCAATGATTCCGTCAACATATAATCACCGTCGTGATTTCGTATGGTTCCGTCGAACAAGCGATCCCGTTGGATCATAATCTGCGTTCGTAATTAGTAAATGTGAAGTTTCGTCCTCCTAAAACAAACAAAGCAAATTGTTGGGTTATATCTTACCGTTGTTTTTCGTATGGTTCCGTCGAACCTGCAATCCCGTCGGATCATAATCACCGTTGTGATTTCGTTGAATCAATGATTACGTTGAATCAATGATTCCGTTAAAATATAATCACCGTCGTGATTTCGTATGGTTCCGTCGAACAAGCGATCCCGTTGGATCATAATCTGCGTTCGTAATTAGTAAATGTGAAGTTTCGTCCTCCTAAAACAAACAAAGCAAATTGTTGGGTTATACCTTACCGTTGTTTTTCGTATGGTTCTGTCGAACCTGCAATCCCGTCGGATCATAATCACCGTTGTGATTTCGTTGAATCAATGATTACGTTGAATCAATGATTCCGTTAAAATATAATCACCGTCGTGATTTCGTATGGTTCCGTTGAACCTGCGATCCCGTCGGATCATAATCACCGTTGTGATTTCGTTGAATCAATGATTACGTTGAATCAATGATTCCGTTAAAATATAGTCACCGTCGTGACTTCGTAAGGTTCCGTCGAACCAGCGATCCCGTTGGATCATAATCACCGTTGTGATTTCGTTGAATCAATGATTACGTTGAATCAATGATTCCGTTAAAATGTAGTCACCGTCGTGACTTCGTAAGGTTCCGTCGAACCAGCGATCCCGTCGGATCGTAATCACCGTTGTGATTTCGTTGAATGAATGATTACTTTGAATCATTGATTCCGTTAAAATATAATCACCGTTGTGATTTCGTATGGTTCCGTCGAACCAGCGACCCCGTTGGATCATAATTTTGTCTGTAATTAGCAAATATGAAATTTCGTTCTCCTAAAACAAACAAAACAAATTGTTGAATTATACATCACCGTTGTGATTGCGTATGGCTCCGTCGAACCAGCGATTCCGATGGATCGTAATCACCGGTGTGATTTCGTTGAATCAACGATTCCGTCAATACTCGTATATAATCACCGTCGTGATTTCGTATGATTCCGTCGAACCAGTGATCCTGTTGAATCATAATTTGCATTTGTTGTAATTAGCGAATACAAAGATTTTGTGCTCCTAAAACAAACAAAACAAATTGATGGATGATAAATCACCGTTGTGATTTCGTATGGTTCCGTCGAACCAGCGATCCCGTTGGATCATAATTTGCATCAGTAATTAGCAAATATAAGGTTTCATGTTCCTAAAACAAACAAAACAAATTATTTTATTATAAACCACCGTCGTGATTTCATATGGTTCCGTCGAACCAGCGATCCTGTTGGATCATAACTTGCATCCGTAATTAGCAACTATAAAGTTTCATGTTCCAGTAATCCGTTAGATGTTAATAGATGACGTGCATCTATGATACATTTCGTGTTCCTAAAACAATCGAAACCAAAGGTTCTGCCAAACCTCGATCCCGTTGAATCATAATCAGGGTTGTGATTTCTTATGGTTCCGTTGAACCAGTAATCCCGTTTTTGCGTACGTGATTAGCAAATATAACGTTGTGTGTTCCTGGAACAAACAAAACAAAATCTGCCAAACCCTGATCGCACCGGATCATAATCGCCCTTTTGATTTCTTATGGTTCCGTCGAACCAGTAATCCCGTTGGATGATGATTTGCGGCCGTAGTTCGCAAATACCTATAACGTTTTGTGTTCCTGAAACAAACAAAACAAAAGGTTCTACTAAACCTCGATCCCGTTAGACCATAATCAGGGTTGTGATTTCTTGTGGTTCCGTTGAACCAGTAAACCCCGTTTTTGCGTACGTGATTAGCAAATATAACGTTTTGTGTTCCTGGAACAAACGAAACAAAACAAAATCTGCCAAACCCTGATCGCATCGGATCATAATCGCCGTTTTGATTTCTTATGGTTCCGTCGAACCAGTAATCCCGTTGGATGATGATTTGCGGCCGTAGTTCGCAAATACCTATAACGTTTTGTGTTCCTGAAACAAACAAAACAAAAGGTTCTACTAAACCTCGATCCCGTTAGACCATAATCAGGATTGCGATTTCTTGTGGTTCCGTTGAACCAGTAATTCCGTTGGGTGATGATTTGCGTATGTGATTAGCAAATATAACGTTTTGTGTTCCTGGAACAAACAAAACAAAACAAAATCTGCCAAATCCTGATCCCGTTGGATCATACATCACCGTTGTGATTGTAAATACACATAGTGCCTCTACATTGACTCTTTCTATAAGCATTACATGTTATTTAATTCTTAACTTATCATATGTACCTTAGAATGATCGGCTTGAGTACTAATAGCTTTGTTCGAGCAAGTAACACAAATGATCTTTCATTATTATTTATAATGCAGTTGCCATTGAAACATATGTGGCTTATTCTGTTTTAACTCTGTTTTAACAATTTCAAACTATTCTATTTTTTTTACTACTCGAACATACCTATTATTGCTTTTAATCTTACTTAGTCGAAAAGGCACAATACTTGGGTATGCATTGTTATATTATGGTCTTTTCTACGTTTTTAACATTGAATCGTTACTTTATATCATCGTATCGTAAGGTTCCGTTGAACCAGTGACCCCTTGGATCTTACCGTAACCTACCATCGCCATTTTGCCTCTATATCCTGGATATCCATGGCCTTATGCGAACAGTAGCCATTGCTGTCGTTAATTACCTGGACCCCTTTCGTAGATCTTTTATTTCGTATCGGTCTTTATCGGCTCGCACCACCTTGTATGGACCTTGAGCATTGTTTTACATACCTCTTCCATACACCTGGCGCTTTTCCGGCAGTCATTGTTGCCAATGCGGTAACTACATATCGTGTTACCATAGCGTTCACACTGACCGTTTGCCCGTGATGTATCAACAGTGTTGATAACATGTTTTATTCTGTACGTTTTGCCAAATATCTTAAAGGTATTTGACGTAACCATAGCTCATCGATCACTTATTACTCTTGACCGGAAATAAGTGAAGAATACCTTCATCACTTTCACCACGTACCTTGTCTTAAAGTCCCGCACTGCTTCAATTATCGTAAATTTTGTGAATCCCTCCACTACAAATTGCTTTCTGGCGGTTGTTTACTTGTAACATGGACAATTCAAGCACGCCGCAATGTATTCTTTTTTTTCACAAATTTAGACCTATCTACTAACCAATAATATCACGGATACGTTTGAATGACTTCGCCGTTCTTAAATACTCCGCGGCAAAATGACACAATAGACATATTTGCATTCCAGTAACTTCAGATATGACCCAAGCTTTCATCGTCAAATCGTTTCGACATTTCCATTCTTCAACTGATATGTATCGAAGTACTGCATTGTTGCAAAATTATGGACACCTTTAGTTAAAATATTTCTTATTAGACTGACTTATTCGCCCTGTAACTGGGCACCAGTTGTCCAGTCCACTTGCGTGAGATCTACTTGGATAATATCCAATACTTCGATAATATCCACGGGACTGCGGCTAAGTGCATCCACGTGCTTAAAAAAACGTAAAACGTAAAACTTTGTACTATTGACTTGTACCCCATTCACATGGAACGTCCTTGCTTGTCAGTCTCGTTGACTGACGGTTCAACTTCGAGGGCGTATGCAGGCATAAATCTTCTGAAATATCCCGAGAGTCCCAGAAATTGTCGCATTTGTTTAATTTTATTGGGTGGTGACATGTCGAGTACCGGCTCAACCTTTCACACTATTGATACTTATTTCCCTTCCTAGGTATTCTATCTATGTTTCAAAGAAAGAACACGTAGGCAACTTTAATGTTTGTTTATGCTGTCGTAATTTATCCAGCACTAACTTCAGTCTTTCAATCCCTTCGTCTATAGTTCGAGAGTGAGGATATTATTATTTCGTCTAAGTATGGGAATGCAATCGTATATTTATCTGAGCCTAGAACTACATTGATTAGCCATTGAAATGCAGCTGTTGCATTTCTTAAGCCAAACGGCGGCGGCGTCCCGAGCCACTTGAAATGGCCATCTGGGGTAACAAAAGCGGTTTTAGCAATTGGGTGTCCGTCGTACCCTTGATAGTAAGAGATACCGTGTTCTTTTTGTTTAGAACGTGCATAGAGGTCAATATGCAATCCGCATAGGACTCTAAAACGCATTTACATATCGTTATACAATTATCGTCCACATCCCGGAAAATAGTCTCTCTACCGGTGGTTATATCAACTTTGTTAACCACGGACGATTATTGTTGCACTATCGCGAAATTCCGACAACTGCTTAATTATGACCCGATCACGTTCTTTGACCAACATCACATGTTCTTGGTCCAGGTAATCGCGCCCAACAGTCATATCATGAGTAATATTCTCTAGTTCGACAATAACAGCTAAAACTCGCGCACTTACGTTCATATTTTTTTAGCTTTTAGCTCGCTGCTGACAGCAGTCGCATTTACGGTAATCGCACCAGCAAAACCGCGAAGCTCGAATTGTTTGTCATTGTTTGTATCTAAACACAACGTATCAACTAAAGTTCTGTTTGTTAGTGTCTTAGAACTTCCCGTATCAACAACACGTTATTGCCGTTAGCAAATACATGTTTGAATCGTCACTAACCTGTGGATTTGCCCTTAGGAGACACTCGTGTTCTCAATGTCCAAGTTTCCAGCATCTGGTGCACTTGGTTCGGCTTTTCCTGCAATTCTTAGCTAGATGACCTCTTACACAAAATTTATAACACGCACTAGGGTCTTTAATCGCATGTGAAAACACTCTACTGCACTGGTGGATCTTGGAGTTTTTCGCAATCTCTTTCTTGCGGGATTTCTTCCTGCTTACCCCATCGAGTTCACTACAGCGAAAAATTTGTTTGGACCAAAGTAACGAGCCGAATGCAGGGTTTGCTCGATGCTTAGCTTCTTTATTCTCATTGTGACTGCATCAACAACTTCGTTTTGTGACACAATAGTCGCGTATTTCTGGACGTCGGCTTCCGAATGCAAAAGTTTGGTGGAACTGTGAGGTTAGTTTTTCTTTCACTTGATCCCAGCTGTAACCATTCTGAGATATTCGTCAAACTGCCATACTCTTGCATGATCTTTCAGGTCTTTTCAGATCGACCGAATCATGGTATCGTCGTCCCAGTTATATCGATGGGCCAACCTATTGATGTGGTCTACCAATTCTTCAACTACCGCATCATCGTGCGATGGATTAAAGTGAGGAATATCGAACTACTCACTACCGGGATTCGCAACAACACGTGTGGTTGCGGAATCAGCCCTGTCGTTTTTTTCCATTCTTCGTATAGACTCTTTACGGTTTCCTTCAAATTTACCGTAGAAGAGTCGCTGCTGCTGTCGTTGTCCGACGAGCTGCTGGTATCGTAATGACGTCTCTTGGACGATGGCGACGCTTCTTTATTCGCGCGGCCCATCGTAACAGTGTTTTTTTTTTTTTGTCAGGCACTTCACACAAAGCGAAACGGCACGTGAATTTTATAATTAGGAAAATTATAAAACTATCCCACTTCTGAATTTGTAAGACGTTTGGAAATAAGACACGTATACATCGAACTAATTATGTATAATGAAGTTATCGGAGACAAAATACAACGACGATGTAATCTGTATGAACGTCTATATATTAATGTGTCCTAAATAAGGCCTTGGGTCACAAGTAAGCCTGCAGTGGCCACTTGAAGAAACGGCCCCAACGTAAACATAGACGTGGTGTTGCCAGAGAATGCCATGGAACCGCCCGTCTGTCTGTGATATCGTACATTTGTATATTTAATATACGTAAATTATGGTTTTTGAATACATTGTATTTTTCCCGAACGGTATTTTGTAAGAAATCTTCAATTCTGCATTTGTAATACCAAATTGTGTCAATTGGAATGTAAAAACATTTTATTGCCTTACCTGGCGAGACCCAGCAGGCGAAAAAAACGCGCCTCAAAGCTAATGTGAGCTAATGCACGGGTCACGTGCACACTCCGCGTGAAACCGTCAGCTTCGCCCAAATATTATATCAAAGGTGCATTTAACCGCCCTCTAGGAACAAGATTCCGAAGGATCTGTATATTTGGTTGCATATTATGTATATTCTCTATTTTGGCTTTCAACTCCCATCTTAACTCCCACTCCTATTTGATTTACACCAGGCAAGCCTGAATGTGGCGTGATCTAGAGATATCACGTCAGCAAAGGAACAATATAAGTAGACACACACCCGTCTAAATCACGTGATAGGGCTAATGACAAAATGGGTCAATGACGTCAGTAAAGGTCAGATGATGCAATATGTGAAATTACGTCAGCAATACGATAACACAGGCCAAAGGTCAACCTACACACTGATAACGGACTTAATTTTTGATCAATTTTATGGTTGAGTATCCCGCTATAATACTCTCGAATTTTAGAAAAAAGGACACTAGATATGTTTCCTTCGTTAAATGATAAGACTGCTCACAAAATATTTTTTGCTATAACAGAACATTTAACATTATTGGTAGAAAAGATTGATTGTTACTTTTCTTCAATAAATATGGAGAATTTTGACTGGATACGAAATCCATTTGCCACGATTGATACATACGTGGATATATCGAGTTGTTAATTTTCGTAACAAAAAGAAGAAGAATTGATTACCTTGTCAACGGATCGTACTCTAAAAATAAAATTCTCAGAAATAACTTTGGAAGAATTTTGGATTTGTCCCAGATGAATACCCAGCTATCCCCATAAGGGCACTGAAAATCTTACTGCAGTTTTCAACTTCATATTTGTGCGAGCTCGGTTTCTCGACATTAACCAATATAAAAACTAAGACGCGCAAGACTTACCAATTTGGATAAACAGTTGAGGGTACCTATATCAAATATTATACCTAATAGCTGAAATCTGCAAAAGCCGACAAGCTCAGGTATCAGATTAAATGATGTTTGTCTTAAAATAAATTCATTTAATAATTTCATTTTAATTACTATTTCGTTTATTTTGTTATAAAAGTTGTCTGTATGTATAGTTTTCGACTTTTTCGTTTTGGTGCTCCGTGAGTTTTTCTTATTATCAAAAGTGCTCCCTGACTTCAAAAAGATTAAGAATCATTGGTCTAGACCTTGAGACCACAGTATACTTTTCCAAAGGTTTTTGGTGCATTAAATCCAAATACGACCTCAGAATTGCTCCATAACATCAGGTTTTCGAGGTATCCTAACATAAAAGTGCAAAACACAGTTTTTCAATATATCCGAAATTATAATAACATGACAAAATAACAAAACTTCATGCGGCATCTGAAAGTACCTAACTTTCTCTAAGTGGGATGATAAAATCATAAAAAAAACAAGTTATTATTGAACCAACCATTTGGCGTGAGCCCAAGGATCATGATACAGATTGTTACTTTTGCTTATGTAATACAAAAGGTTTTAATAAGAAGAACAATATCTATCTTAGTTACCCTATCGTACAAAGTGTAACACCAGCCAAATATGAAACACATAAAGTTGCTCAATCTACTATATCCGAATCAATGGATTCTGATGAAGTTGATGAAGCCAAAAGTTTACAGTCTCAAGATACGTCTAGTGACGAAGGTCCTATATTTTTGTATGAAGATGAATTAGACGATTTTATTCGCGATCTCAATCTTCCAAACGATAAGGCAGAACTTTGCGCTTTAAGGCTTAAAGAGAGGAAAAACTTTTCAAGTGCAAATAGTCTATTGTATTTAAATATATACGCTGCAGTTTCGGTAGGTCATTAAACTATACTGAAAGATCGTATGACTGTTTCAAATTCCTTTCAAATCTTCTAGTAGGCTTACGATCAGGAAACACTAAAAATCCTTGCTTCATTTGCCTTTGGGATAGTCGAATCTTACTACCACCACTCCATATTAAGCAAAGATTAATGACGCAATTTGTCAAAGCCTGAGACAGAGAAAGACCGTGTTTCAAGTATATTTAATCTAAATTTCTTGTTGGGCCCGATATAAGAAAGCTGCTGAAAAGGATGCTTGGTTGAGTTTTAAAGATGGTTTTTGTTTCAAATTTTAAAGGTATTGTGTCAAACATTTTGGACAATTTTAAGTGGTTAGGTTGTTTAATGAGTATGAAATTGCATTTCGACTTCTCACATTTGGATTATTTCCCGAAAAATGTTGGAGCATACAGTAAAGAGATGGGCGAACGTTTTCATCAAGACTTTAAAGAAAAAGGGCGACATCACCAATGTAGATGGAGTGTAAGAATGATGGACTATTGCTGGGCTTTGAAAAGGGAAAATATCTCTACATGTCATAAACGTAAGTCACTCCAACGTTCATTTGAATTAAAGCGATCACGGTTTCATAAAAAGGTAATGTAATTTTATTCCAATTCTTCTATAAAGGAAAAAACTACAGAAAAAAATTATAAGAAAAAAAAAATAAAAACAAATTAAAAAAAGTATAAAAAGATTAAAAAAAAAAAAAAAAAACTAAAAAAAACAAGAAAATAAAAAAATGGAGTCAATACCGCCACGCCCTCGTTTCGTGACTCTGGGTTAGACTGAGAGGGTAGTATGGAATTCCCACGTGCCATATTGGATCCGCCATTAAAAAAATCACAAGGACAAACCTTATTTCGATGAATTTAAGCAGACTGTAAATGAAGGAACTCAAAAAAACTAGTGTTGGGAATAATCGAAATACAATAATCGAATTAATCGATTATTGAAATATTTCGAGATAATCGATTATGTATATTAGTACTACTAATTTCGTTAGTACTACTAATTTTGTTAGTACTACTAAGTTCGTTGGTACTACTAATTTCGTTAGTACTACTAATTTCGTCAGTACTACTAATTTCGTCAGTACTACTAATTTCATTAGTACTACTAATATTGTTACTATGGTTTGTCCCACGATTGGCGACAATTACTGATCGATTTCAGCTGTTATTTGAAGTAGCTGTATTTCTTGGGACTGTGCTTCTGGTGTATTTTGCCTTGATGGTCCAGGTTGTGTCTCACATTTGACGTGGTACTTCCATCGACCCAACCATCTACATGTTATGATTTGTCGTCCTTATTTGTTATGCTCATAAATTGCACAGGATGAAATCTTTTTAAATGTTTTTTTACGCAATTGGCACGTCACTGTTTTCGAGTCCGCGCTTTTTTTAATTAACTCCCACACAACTGACTGACGGGCATTCGGTCTTCTTAGCATCTTGCTGTCGATGTACAATTCGTCGAATGCCGAACTAAATTACTAAAACTGATTCAAAATCCGATCGAACATATTCCCAATAAAGTCATCCAAATTTAAAAGTTCCGATCGCACTCTGTAGCTATTCGCAAGAACTTGACAAAAACATTTTACCGGCACCCTTTAATAAACAAACGAAAACGCCAATGTCGGAAATTTCTTTGAACCTTTGTCGGCGTTCGGTGCTAGTGCCACAGTTTGGCCTCGTAGCACGTGTAGTATATTGCAAGTTTGCCGCAAAAATAAATTAGTACTAAATTAGTACTACTAATTTTAACCACCAAATTAGTACTGCTAATTTTAACTACTGATATAATCGATTTTTAATATATCTCGATTAACAATAATAGATTATTAATATATCTCGATTATGCCCATCACTAGTTTGAAGTGAATAGCGGCGTTCAGATCATGAGCCCACCATGAGCGACTCGCGACCCATTCATACTGACGCTCTGCTCGCGTTCGGTCAAGGCAGAAACACGCTCGCAGTCAAAGGCTGGATTGCTCGCGGTCAAGTTCTTGCCTGTGAGCGCGACGTGCTCGCGAGTGTGAATACTCGTATTCACTTTAAGGCTCCCGTATCAAGGTCAAACGTTATGTGTTTACCCCATGGTTTACCCAAAGCTTCGCAGAACCGAAGTCACTAGAAGTAGATGGCGCTACTAATACTGAATCTTGTATTATTTTCATTTACGTTGAACATGCCGCGATAGGCCCTACCACAGTATTCATACAAAACAATGCGTTCGCCGCGCGAAGCCGTCTTGAAATTCTGTTTCTCTCTTACATGCACAAACCGATAACGACGTTAGTCTGAGCCTATGGTCTGAGCGCTCTCTATCCCCATAACCTCTAGGAACGATAGATAGGTCAAGAAAAACAAAACGTGCTGCATCGTAAATCGTAATGCGTGGCCAGCATTGCCAGAAAGCAATAACCAATAACAGTAATGGCAAAGGTTGGAAAATCATCTGTTGAGAAAATAAATAATAAACGATTGTTTCAGAAACCAACAAGTTTAGATTCTCCAATTCTACTAATGATGTCCTTTTTTCGGAACAAAATAAAATAGGCAATACATACTGAATTTTGTTGATAGATTACGTATGTTACAACAGAAAATGTCTTGTTTTAGTAGTATATTACCTTTAAACTGCAAGTAGGTACTCATAGATAGTCATATTATAACCTTTTTGTGCAAATCATAATTTTGTCTACAATAATATTAAAAGTAATCGTTTCTGTACAATTTAACAGCTGTTTAGCATTAAAAGTGTCGTAAGTTTGATGTTTATATACTCATGTTAGTTTTATTTGATTTACAGCAAAGTACTTATTTGATTGCTTTTGTAGAAAAAATATTGTATGATACTCATGCAAAAGGTAATTTTATTTTGTTCAAGGAATTGCTATGCTTGTGGCTCTAATATAATACAATTTATAAATAAAAAAAAATAAATGCTGCTTATGCAAATAGGCATCACTCTTTTCGGACTAACATACATAGCTATTTTTTTATGACATTTGACAGCAACTCATTTTACTGAAGTCAATTTACTGCTATAATTTTTACATAAGACAAGGTTTCATATTTCTGAAATTCATTGTAAACAAATAAACTTTGACATATGTAGGTAACTGTGTATTAGTGTATTATTTCCAATAAAGTGAATAAAAACGATAGAATTACTGTGATCCAATGAACTTTTCTAACAAAAAGAAGAATTTATCAAGGCCAAGCTGATTTTGAAGTTTTAATAAAAGAAGAATGATTTGATCCATTGCAGTTATGATAAAAAAGGATACCGGTACGTCCGGTAAACATAACTGTAGTACCTAACCTAAAACCAAATTATTCTGCAACTAGTACATAAGTTTGAATAAATAAAGAAAGATTGCATTCATAGGAATGAAAATAAAAGCCACCGATATTATATGAATATCCATAAATGTAATAATACGTTTAAATAATCTTTGTAGATTTGTTTATCGAAATGCAGCGCCATCTAGCAAATGACATCGGAACTAAGCAACTACCCATTGTGTAGCCAACCACGCAAAACTCCCCCACAACGTAATTCTAGTTGCGTTTACGCCGCAATACACCGTGCAGTTATTATTAACATTTAATGTACTTTTGTGATACAAAACAATACACAAAACACATAGGCATGTTATATCATAAAGCTTTTCAATATCTGTAGTTTAAATTTCTTTTACATTAAAATTTGCGTAAATAAATTGCATTAAAATAAAAAATCTTTATGATAGAACATGCGTACGGACCTATTCTAAGAAATAGTTCACTTAGTTTTCCAATCTGAGCCATATTAACGGAGTGGTGTATTTGCGCGTTTTGGGGGTAGGAGACGGGCCCTTAATGGTATAATTTTTTGCTTGAAGGTGACTGTACCTTGACTGTGGCGTGATCGTACCTATAGTGTGTACCATGTTCTGGTAATTACACTGCACTGTGTTTATTGGTAACACTGTTCCAGGATAACTGTGGTGATTTATAACTCCTGATGTTTCAGTACGGTATAAAAAAGATTATCAGAATTAATAAGCACAGTGGTAATTATCAAAAAGTGATCTTACAACTTCTTATATTGCAAGTAAAAGAACAAATAAAGTCAATCAGGCCGTCTGCAAGCGGCCATGTATCATCTACGATAATTAACATATCAAAATGAATCAAGATAATACTATTTAATTTTATTTTGAAATCTACAAATTAACATAGAACATTCGGTATTAACCATTACTCTTTTATAAGACTCACCGTTCATGATTGTGTTCCGAAGAAAAACAATCTTTCCGTAGTCAGGATCACATCTTTTACTCACGGTCACTTTTAGATTCGCGACATACCGAATACTATAACCGTGTCTCTTAATCTTCTCTTGGTTAGAGACATGCAACCGCAACAACTCAAAAATACACATTTCCACCGCCCAAAAAAGTCAAAACAAACAAAAAACGCACAACAGCTCTTCAGGAGTCACTGAAACATCGTTTCGCCACCTCTTCACAACTAATGCGATCAATGTCTTCTATCAAAATGAAATGAAACGCTGAAAATCGCAAATGGTCATGCAAGACACGGTTCAAAGTATTTTTTTTTTCGTTCTACACGGAGAGAAATTATTAGTTGGTATCACCCTTGCAAGGGTCGCAGCTACGAAACAGAATAGTAGAAAATGAACGGACGATCCTGACAGTAGGATTTACTATACGCGTGTTTAGTCGCGCTTATACGGCATAGTCGAAGTTACCACGCTCGCGGTCGGACGCACGGTTCTTGTTTAGTAGGATATACCAATCGAAACGTATCTTTAACTGCACAGGTAGTGGCATGCACTATTATTGTTTACTATGTTGTACTAAATAGGTAACCCGTTTGGTAGAAGCTACTAGAGAGATATCGTAAATAATAATTTTGTGTATGGTATTTGTTAACTTACGGTGTAGTGTTCATTACAAAAAAAACAATTTATTATTATGTACATATTATTTATTACATTACAAAATAAAATACAAATACATCCTTTTTTTTAATTTAACATAATATATTATATATACCTAAATATTAACCGATTACTGAAAAAAATATCTGGGGTGGCCCTCACCCAACTTTCCGACTACAATGTTGACATTTAAACGAATGTCCGTAAGATAATAATACTACTATTAGATCATAACACAAGGCACCTTTCGATACAAATAACCATAATATTATACTGCCACGTATCTGTATTTTTCTGCGAGATGTTTATTTATTCTTCGATCGCGAGCCGAAAACATGTGGCTGCATAAATGCTGACACATACAGTGAGCCATCCGTGAGCCCTTCATTACGACACAAACCGAAGGCGCCCGATAGGTATAAACTCTTATAGTGCCTAAACCGCTCATCCCATTGATCTGTAAATTTGTA
This sequence comes from Aphodius granarius, assembly GCA_963971325.1. Classification (NCBI taxonomy): domain Eukaryota; kingdom Metazoa; phylum Arthropoda; class Insecta; order Coleoptera; family Scarabaeidae; genus Aphodius; species Aphodius granarius. Next base: position 24,895,112 of record OZ020224.1, on the reverse strand, counting down.
TACATATTTAATGTCACTGCAGGATGAGATGGTGTCAGTTTGGTCAAAATCGGATGAATACCTAAGAAAACGTATTTGACAACTGCCAGTTCCGGTTGTCAGATTGTCACCAAAAACAATCCAGTTCGTCCCCCGGTAATTCTAAATATGTATGCCAAATTTCAGCCCGATCCGTTGTTCCGGTTGGGCGCTATCGTGTTCACGGACATACGTACACCGTACACACATACACACATACACACACACACACATACACACATACATTTTCCAGAAATCATTGCAATGGATTCAGGGGACCCCAAAACGCGTATTTTCGCTAAAATCTCAAATTTTTTTTTTCCGTCGATTACGATACTTTCCTTCTAGGAGTCGGAAAGTAAAAATGCCCCATTAGTTACACAGACACACAGTCTGAATGAATATAGCATGTCTCATAGAACGTCTCGTCCGTCTGACAAACAATGATGAATATCTAGGTAAGGATATATCAAATTCTCAGCCAAACAATATTTGTTTTTATTAGAACTGATCACTTCGTATGCATGCAATCCTTCATTGAAACATTGTACTTCCATCTGTTCGCAAACAAAAAGCACACATTGCTCTTCATTGGCAAAAATATTCAATATTTTACCAAATTCTAGGAAGCCATCAGGGATTACAGCAATAACTACAACTGAGCCAACTTTAGATTTAATGCTATTTATGTTAACCCACGGAACATCAATGCAAGGCCCTACAAAATTTTGAGGAATAGGATCTTGAAATGCAATTAACTGAGAACTAACGGCACACACTCCAAGCTGTCACCATCTCCCAACTCAAATTTAGCAGATAATCCAAGCTTGCCAAGAAGACGATGGCACAATCTAACTGCTCTTTGACGGCAATAGCGTGACAAGGATTTTTCCTTGATGTTATTGATGTTGTAATGGCTTTTAACTCTCGATGTTTAGATTCAAATCGCAAGAGACTAAGGTGAGACAAAGGACCAGACATTTTCATAATAAGTGAATAATGTTTCATATTATGAAACTTTGGTTTTAATTTATCATTGAATAATTTGAGATACAAATTATGGTGTTGATTTACAAGTGAATCAAATGTGTCAATTAATTCCATTCTCAAAGATTTTGCAAAACAAATATCCATGGTTTGCCTCAATACAGAGAACAGTTGGCATACTTCATTTTTCATATTAATGCCGCCTTCAACTAAATCTTCGACAAGCATTGGAAATATTAAAATAAATGTATGCATTTCACTTGCAGACATACGCAATTTTTTCTTATTTATTTCATCATATCTCAGAAGGGGTGGCCTGTTACTGAAACCATTCTTTTCATAATGAAATGATTTCAGTTTTTCATTCAATCCATCGAGACTCAAAGTTTTATTGACACAAATGAGATCATGGAGAATATGTTGCATGTCATACTTACAGACTCCTTCAAGCAGGTCATGGGCTATATCTACAAAAAAAAATTGTACTACATGCAAATAGTCAACACAGTTCCAGATTGAATTCTCTTTCATACCAGTTTGTTTTTGTTGTTGGAAACCGTCTAGTTCATACTGATGAGGTTCTCAGTAGATCATTTCGAAGAGGAGTGTTCTGTTGAGTTTCGAGCTTTGGCATTTTGCAAAATCTACAATAAATGGTTGCATTGGGACCCTCCATAAAAAAACGATATATCTTTCATTCTTGCTCTCTGTTCGTTCTGAAGGAGTTGCTAGTTGCTAGAAGTTATTAATGGACAGTATCAGTCGTCTATTAGTGCTGCTCGTCACTGATTATTACGATTATTATAAACTGGAGCGTCAAGATAAGAAAGTAAAACCGGAGCGTGCACTATTTGCGGTCTCTTAGCCGCTGCAAGGCGAAATTGCGGATATTAAACGTATTAGGCGTAATTATTTAACAATTGCTGGCGTTTTATTAGCATTAGTTTTGCCCCATTAGGTGTTTAAGAGAGATTGGATATGATCTAGATTGTATATGATCTGTAACTTAAACGATGTGTGTTTATGAAGCATATATTATTAAATGTACATTGAACATTCTTATTGAGAGCTCGAAAAAATAAAAAGCCCGCATGCGAAATAACTCTGTCTTAGCTTGAGGGTTTGAATATAATAAGAGGCAAGGGCAGGGCCCTTTTTGCCTCGCCTTAATGTTTGAAATGCGCTATAGTGGCCGCGCAGTGATGGATTGATTTCAGAATAAACAATTTTTCTATTTCAGAAAAAGTAATTAAAATCGGTGACAAATTAAAGGCCATAAACAGGATAAACAAAACTAAACTGCGAAATAACTACAGGTAGACACAAAAGGATCCTTGGTTACATTAGCTAGAAAATACCCGTTATGTAATTTATAATGTCGGTGTCGGCCTGGGGATGCTCAGCACATGCACATAAAATCCTACTACTACAGAAAAAAGCGATCCGTGCCATCGCTGGAGTGGGACAGACATCATGCAGACCCCTATTCAAAGAGTATGGCATACTGACCGTTCCCGCCACATTTATTCTGCAACAGGTGTTAATCGCAGAGAAAACATTTAAGGAAAAATCGCCAACCCCTTACAACATCAGACGACCGGAAGTTGCCGAAGTCCCTTTTCGACGGTTGAAAACTACTGAAGCCTCCTCAATAAGGTTTCGCCTCTACAACGCACTGTCACAAGAGCTCAGAAGAAATACAACCATCACGCTAAAGGCACATCTGAAAATACTTCTCCTCCAGATGGTCCCATACGGCCTCGAAGAGTTCTTCCTCTTAATAAAATAATTAATAATATTTCCATCTGTTCACTATATTTTTGACTATCACTGTAATTACCTTGAGTGTGAATAAATATTCTTATATTCTTATATTCTTAATGGGTTGCTATGGTCCTTTGATTCCGTTATCGAACCTTTTCCGTTATAATGTTTATTGTATTGGACACTTGGCTTTTTCTGAAACGATTTGTAGCGATTTGTAGTACCTACCTACAATTATGAATGTAGGTACAGTATACATCATTTGTTAGTCATTATTATCTTAGAATCTTAAGGCTCCCGTATCAAGGTCAAACGTTATGTGTTTACCCAAAGCTTCGCAGAACCGAAGTCACTAGAAATAGATGGCGCTACTAATACTGAATCTTGTATTATTTTCATTTACGTTGAAAATGCCACGATACGGCTCCACCACAGTATTCGTATCTACATAACAGTGCGGTTCGCGCATTATGTTTCTCTCTTACATGCATAGACCGATAACGACGTTAGTCTGAGCGCTCTCCATGCCCAAATATACGAACGAGAAGTCAAGGACGAATTGCATCGTGATGCGTGATTCGTTGCGTAGTAGTGTTCGGTTTGTTATTGTGCTTAGCGGTGTTGATTGTGCGAAGTTTCTGTGCTTTTCGAAAGATTTTCTGTGCATTATTTTGTGGTGAACGTTGTCAACGTTGTTCTGCTGTAGACTACTTAGCCGCAGTATTGTTATTTTGCGCTTGGACTATTTATTTAGCCAGTGTTAGTGTTAGTTTTGTGTTGGGCTACTAAGTTAGCCACATTTATTTTAGTGTTAGTTTTCTGTTGGACTACTCGGTTAGCCACAGTTATTTTAGTGTTAGTGTTAATTTTATGTTGGACTACTCAGTTAGCCACAGTTATTTTTGTGTTAGTTTTCTGTTGGACTACTGGGTTAGCCACAGTTATTTTAGTGTTAGTGTTAATTTTCTGTTGGACTACTCAGTTAGCCACAGTTATTTTTGTGTTAGTATCCTGTTGGACTACACAGGTAGCCACAGTTTTATATTACTTTCCTGGGTTGGACTACTCAGTGTTGGACCGTAGTCGTATACTTCAAATAATGGGTCGTAATTCCCATACACGAAGTTATTGCAGAAAGAAAGGAAAAAATGCGAAAAGTTCTGCAGCAATTCTAAGATGGGCTAAACGTAGAGAAGTTTTACGGTACATTTTAGTATGAAGTATAAATGAATAAACTAGAAATTTACTTTATTACTGTTATAGTGCTGTAGATGGTGAGCCTTGCGCTTCCATCGTCACACACCAGTTACCGGAGTGTATAACTGGCTTAGATTATCCAGATGTGCCGGACCCCGCTGCAGTAACACAGGATAATGACAGTACTGAAAATGCATGGGGAATGGACAAGGATGTGGAAAGGTGTGCTTTTCTTTTTAATTATTAATTATAAATTATTATCATTTTTAATTAAATTTTAATTGTTTTAGTGTTGAGAATCATCAGCTGGAATATGAAGTGGCAGCTGATGAGACTGGTCGTGTTCTGTATGGAAACAGAATTGTAGACATCCACCACATACTAAAGTGGGCGCTTCCACTCCAGCATGAGCACTCTAAAGTTTGCACCGCTGGCAGAATAGCACCTGTAGCGGAGAAGATGCTTGGTTTTGAGAGCACAATAACTTTACAATGCACCGCATGTCACGCTAACTTTCATGGCAATACACAACCACAGAAAGCAAAATTCTTAGTGAATACTGCCTTTGTGTGGGGCACTATTATGAGCGGTAGTACTTATGAACAAAGTGCTCACTTACTGGCAACATTTGATCTGCCGGTAATAAATAAAAAAACCTTTTACAATGTTCAGGAAAAACTTGCACAGCATTGGGAAGCAGATGCTTGGCGTTCCATGACTGCTGCTGGCGCTGAAGAAAACAGATTGGCTGTGCTAGAAAAGCAAATCGATGAGACCGGCAAGGCATGGACGAGCGTATATGTTGACGGAGGATGGAGTAAGCGGTCCTACGGTCATTCATACAACGCGGCTTCAGGCACAGTACGTCTCAATTTTTTTTTTTTTACAGTCAACTTTGGTTATAACGCCCCCGGTTATAATGAACCAGTTTTCAAGTCCCGTTTTTTTTTTACCGTAATTTCTCGTTTTTTGCTTATAACGAACTTCGGTTACAACGAACGAATTGTGCTGGTCCCTTCAAGTTTGATATAACCGAAGTTGACTGTATTTTGTTTCTATTTTCAGGCTGTCATAATTGGAACAAAAACTCGCAAGGTATTGTTTGCTGGTGTGCGAAACAAATATTGTAGCATATGTGCAAAGGCACATAATAAAAATTGTGATCCGTCCAAGCACATATGTTACGAGAACTGGAGTGGATCGTCATCAGCAATGGAAGCTGACATCATTGTTGATGGTTTTAATAACAGTGTGGCTATGCACAACATGAAATATTTATCTTTTGTTGGTGATGGCGACTCAAGTGTCCATAGTAAAATTTTGAGTAGTGTCCATTACGGCACCGACATACAAAAAGTTGAGTGCATTAACCACTTGGTGAAAAATGTTGGCAAAGGACTTTACAAAATAAAGAAGGACACTAGTGTTGACGTCGAAGGGAGAAAACTGTTGACAGGCACTTCCATAAAGAAGATTCAAAATTGCATACTGAGATGCGTTGATAGTAGCAATGGTGACATGGAAGCACTGAAGACAGCAATAGCGAATGTCCCATCCCATGTATTTGGTGATCACCAACATTGCCATCAAGGTATATGCAATGTTGTAGGAGATACAGCAACAAGCAAAATGGCAACAGTTCGGAAAACAGGACTTGTCTACCATATTAATAATGGTGATATACATATAAGTGTATGTACACCTGCTTTGTTATAAAAACCAATTATTTTAGGTTGCTTAGATAATTTAATAAAAAAGCTCACAAAATTAAACAAAAAGCTACAAACAATGCGGCAGAAACATTTATGTCAATTTTGTGCAAGATGAACTGCGGAAAAAGATTAAATCTAACAAATAGAGGATCTTTTCAGATGAGAGTATTTTTAACCTGCTTAAAATACAATGAAGGTGTGGTATCGTTTTAATTCTTTAAAAAAAAAAGTAATTGTACAATGGTATTAAATATTTTATTGCTTTTGTTATAGGTCTTGACTGGCAAGCTCTTAGTTGGCAGAAGTATACAGATGAAACCATTGGAAAATATTTTAAAAAACACATTGACCTAAAGAGAGCAGAAAGAGCTCGTAACCCTCCTGAGCCCCGGAGTAAAATAAACAAAAGGTCGACAGCCAGGGACAAGGACTATGGAGTTCATGCAACTCAACCTCCACTTGAGGGACAAGCATTATTGTCTGAGTGTCAACGAATATTGGCCTCCTTGCAGGTTATATTTTATTGTAGGGCATGCACACATCAACAAATAATGAAGAAGACATTTTCAGTTTTTAGTAATTATGTGTACAAAATGGTAAGAATGTATATTTTATTTATGTGGTAACCATCGGTAAGAGGTGATACCATTATGTACTATAAAGTGTTATTTATTGTATTATTTGCATGAAAAGGTAGTAAGGTATAATTAGTTATAGTTTCTTGCATGATACAGATTATTTATAGATATGATATTTTCCACGTCTGAGGCCTATATGCTGCCATGCTAACCTGAAAGGTGCTATCTGCCAAGTAAAACCGATCGGCAGATAGGACCTTTCAGCGTAGCACGGCAGTATATTGCTTACGTCATGTGGTAAGTCATCAAAAAATTTCAAAATTGTCAAATATGAACTATTCGAAGTACAGAAAGTAACAATCAACTATGACATAAGCACTGAAGTAATGTCATTCTGACATGCGTTGTCTCCATGCTGTCACATAGTTGCTTGGATATACACAATAAATTTGACAGTCCCTTACTGCATGACGTCATATGCCCAGAATAGAAGGAAAATTTTGTCATACCTTCCATACATCATTATAGCATGAATTTCTTGAAATGCTTTTTGCAGCATGTAGGCAGCATGAGTGCATGTAACTGTTTGCAATGCTTTTCAGCGTTTGGAATGGAGAAGTTAGTATCTCAGACTGGTGTCATTCTGAGTATTCATGCTTTTGTAGTGTAACAGAGCCTGTGGTTTGAACTAATATGGATTATATTAAATATTACATTTAGGTAACAAAAGATGAGCAGAGTTATTATGAAAGGGCAAGTGCTGGACAATATAACAGCAACATTTACATCAAATTAAAGGAAAAAATACTGACAGCGTCCAATTTTGGTAAAGGGGTTAAACGAAGACCTACAACATCACCAGAAAACTTAATTAAATCACTGCTCTCTAAAAGGAGTTTTTCAACCCCAGCAATAACTTACGGAAAAAAAATGAAAGTGTAGCAAGGCAGTATTTTGAACAGTTATATGGGGTTACTGTACGAGATGCTGGGCTTTTCATTGATGTTACATATGGCTTTTTGGGCGCTTCGCCAGATGGTAAAGTAATATCTGTGCATATCACTACTACAATACATCAACTTACAGGACTTATTGGAGAAACCGCATTGGTGGAAATCAAATGTTTACATTCGCTGCATAAAAAAAATGTATCAATAACAGAAGCCTTACAAACACAAGAGAACATTTGTTTGGAGATGTTAGAAGGGCAAGTAAAATTAAAACAAAACCATAATTACTACTATCTGGTAAGAGATCTATACGGCTTAGTAGCCGTGGTAGTATTAATCACAATAATTCACTGTTGTTGCCAGAATTGTCAGTAATATTTTTTGCAGATTCAGGGACAGCTAAACATCTGCAACAAAGAACTATGCTATTTTGTTGTTTACATAAATGACAAGCAGCCTTTGTATGTGGAGGAAATTCATAGAGATAAACATTTCTGGCAAAACAAAATGTTGCCAAAACTAAGTGCTTTTTATAAAGAGTTTTTATTGAAAGCTATTGCCCAACAGTGATGGTATGTACAGGTTGAATACAGGTTAAATGTTAAGAAATAATTTACGGTTGTTTCAGGAACCAACAATTTTGGATTCTCCGTTCTATCCTTTTATTTCAGAACAAAATCAAGTTACCAATTCAGACCGATTTTTCTTGACGATTATGGATGACGCATGCATGTTAGAACCGAAACTGTGTAGTTTTACTAGTATATTACCTTTTAACTATAAAGGTCTTTGCCCATATGTATGTATGGATTTGCTCATATGCTTGTATGAATTTCATACAAAGAATATATTTTTGCATGTGCCGGTACGGTTACGGTCATGGTATGCTACGGTCTAGTGGGCAAAGACCTTAAGTAGTAATATTTACTCATTGACAGTCATATTTACAACTATGAATCAATATTTTATTTATGAAATGAATTATTAACGAATGTTATTATGAATCATGTAAAAATTATCCATTATGTGCAATTTGACAGCAATTTAGCATTAAAAGTATTATTAGTGTGATGCTTATATACTCTTCTGAGTTATTTCAAGTATTTCATTGTGTTTGTAAAAAAATCTCTGTGTGGGCACAAACTCTTTTGCACAAAATAATCTGTCTAATATCATGAAATTTATAAATAGCAGATATTTGTCAGCGAATCTATATTCGGAATTTTGGACTAATATAAAATTGCTACTTTTTTATGATATTTGAAAGCCACTCATTTTACAGGGGTCAATTTACTGCTATACATTTTGTAACATTTTCCAACTAGCCAAGTTAGAGACATTTACATATTTGTTAAATTCATTACTTTTAAAAAATAAACTTTGATATATATATATATATATATATATATATATATATATATATATATATATATATATATATATATATATATATATATATATATATATATATATATATATATATATATATATATATATATATATATATATATATATATATATATATATATATATATATATATATATATATATATATATATATATATATATATATATATATATATATATATATATATATATATATATATATATATATATATATATATATATATATATATATATATATATATATATATATATATATATATATATATATATATATAATTGTGTATTACTGTATTATATCCAATAACGTGAATAAAAACGATAGAATTACTGCAAATCCACTGCACCTTTGTAACAAAAGAAGTATTTATCAAGGCCAAGCCTGAGAAGTATATAAGATTTTGATTTTTATAAAGGAAGAATGAAACAATGTTCCCGTCATTGCCTTATAAAACTGGGTATTTTCTTTAACCAAAAAAAAAAAAAAATAAACCATTGCAGTTCTGATCTATCACAAAAGTACGGTACCAGTACGGTTTTTTCAGGCGTGAGAAAAAACGTCTGTAGGTAGTAACGACCTAATATACACATTATTTTGTATCTAATTTTACAGCAGTTTTTATTAACGAAAGACTGCATTCATGCGAATGAACATAAAAAGCAACGGTTTTATACATATACCCAAAAATACGATGATCAGTTTAAATATTCAGTTTATTTCTTTATCGGCAGCGCCATCTAACAAATGACATTGGAACTACGCAGCTTTCAATCGTGTGGCCAACTCGGCAAAATTCCCCCACATCTTAATTCTAGTTGCGTTTACAGCTCAATACACCGTGCAGTTATTATCAACATTTAATTAACTTTTATGATACAAATCAATACACAAGACACATAGGCATGTTTTATCATAAAGCTTTTCAATATTTATAGTTTAAATTTCTTTTACATTAAAATTTGCGTAAATAAATTGCATTAAAATAAAAAATCTTTATGATAGAACATGCGTAAGGACCTATTCTAAGAAATAGTTCTTTTAGTTTTCCAATCTGAGGCATATTAACGGAGTGGTGTACTTGCGCGTTTTGGGGGTAGGAGACGGGGCCCTTAACTAACATTGTCGTCGTCCTTTTATTATGTGTCCTATAATATTGTTACCTAAAGATGGTTTATTATAATATATAACTCTCTCTCTAAATCCCTGTATATGTTTCTGGTTTGTCTGCAAATATTTGACAGAATTGAAAGGAAAACTATTGTTCAAAAATTATCTTGTTGCCATTGATTTTTATACGTACATATTGTGTAATTTGTTAGTTAAAGCTCGATACTTTTATGTTTTTTCAGTATAGCGATATGTATTCAATTCTATATCTTTTACAAATGAAAAATACTTCCAGCCAGTCCAGACTGTCCAAAATATTACAAATCAACAAGTTTTTTGTGTTACTTTATCAAGTTAAGTTATGCAGACATTCTATGCATTAAAATATGGAAAGTGATCAAAGAAGATGTTGTAAAAATTTACGAAATAAGGTTTGTGACATGTGCGGTTGTTATGTAATGACACGTCTGAAAAAAAAATACGGACAGGTAAAATCAGCTTACTGCTGCTATTTTGCATTTAGAATTGGCGATCAGGAAAATCTAGACTAGATGATTGCTATTTTTGCACGATAAGCGTCTCCAGATATTCAAAGAAGGATAAGCATAAAATAAAATATCCAAATTTGCCATCAGCATCGCGACCTGTCCCATGGAGAGAATCATTCTCTCCGTAGTGCGCCATCCACTTCATCATCATCGATTTTTGACACAGAAGAAATTTCGCCTATTTGAAGAAACTTACCTGATTTGACAGAGTGTCTGAAATCCCTCTGTCAAATCAGGCAAGTCGCGAAGATTCACCATTTGAAGTTTTAGCAACACTTCACTTTATAAACCAGTGCGAACTGAATGATTTGGTTAAATACAGGTTTATCAAAAGAAAAAGTCGAGTAATTGGGTTCTAGGTTACAGGAATGGAATCTTGTCGCACGAGGTGTGACAGTGTCTTCATTTACAAAGCGTAACGAGCCTTTTAAAGCATATTTTAAAATGGAAGGATCTTTACGTGTATGTCACGATGTTGAGGGTCTTATGAATGAGTTTGATATTCCCCACGATCCTTCTGAATGGTGGCTTTTTATCGATTCATCAAAATACAAAGCTAGAAAGCAGTACTTTAACATATTCTTTAAATTTATATAATTTGTTAACTTTTAAAGTATCGCATCATCGAGATCTACTTTTTTGGTGATGAGGACACACCTCCATAACCAGTGGTTCAAAAATTCGATATATGTTTTGTTAAATTTCTCTAATTAGGATATTCAAAATTCGTCTTTGCATAACATAATCGATAACTCAAAGATTCGCCCATTGGTCATAACGGATGTTCAAGACTATCTTCTAATTGGATACCATGTCCATTGACCAATACCAGGCCAAGACCAGGTAGGTCCAACCAATGGGAGTCCCTTTGACCATAAACAATAACCCCCAAGTCCCATATAAACCCCATGCCTGCTCAAGACCCTTCATAACGATCACGACTATGCAGTCATTAACCGTCCATTGCCACGTGGACCAGTCTGCCCTGAAATTTCACAGAGGTATAAAAAATCCTCAACAATCGCCGAAGGATCTTTTGGGTAAGACATTTCTGCATTTGTGGATCTCCTATCTTCAAAATTTGGTGAATAAACTATATACTAACTATCTTTCATTGTTTCAGGGAGGTGTTCAAAGCATGGGACACAAAATCACGCGAGATAATCGCTTTGAAGCGCCTGAAAACTGATACACCGATAGACGAGGGCATTCCCGTACAGGCCAAACGGGAGATTGAAGTTCTGCAAGAGGTCGACCACGAAAATTTCATAAACATTGTCGAAATCTGTCTGCTACCAAGCCCCGTAGGGAAGCTCGAGTACTCGAGCGCTGGAGTACTGCCCTTATGACCTATCGAAATTGATCTACAACAACGACATCAACTTGAAGACGTCCCATATCAGGGAGATCATGGTGCAGGTGTTTGGCGGGTTGCGGTACCTGCATGATGTAAAGAACATCATGCACCGCGATTTGAAACCCTCCAACATCTTATTAGATAGAGAAGGTAATTTGATTGCCGATTTTGGAATGTCCAGAATCATGGAGAAAAATAACCAGAATACCATGTAAGTCTTAAATACTTTGATAAGTTTTTTTGGACATTTGACCTAACCCTACTTTTCTAATTCTAGGAACACGAGCAGGGTGTGCACGCTCTGGTTCTGAGACCCTGAATTGCTTCTGGGCTCGGACAACTATGGTGCAGAAGTTTAATTCTGGTCGACAGGCATAATCATGGCGTATCTTTTCGCTAGAGACCCCGTCCTCGAAAGTGACACAGAACAGGGGATGATGACGTACATCTTCAAACTCTTCGGATCCACAACACCGGAAGCGTAGCCGGGTGTTGTGGATCTACCGTTATACAACATTATAACACTGCCTCAAGGTGAAGAGAGAAAGCTAAGTCGACTTCTTAGTGGGTTTCTTTGGATGTATAGCAAATATTCGTTTGCTCTTGCTGTTATAGGTCGATGAAATACTGGGTGTTGCTGTAGAAAAGGAATCAGCGATGGAAGTGATCAACAATTTGTTGGTTTTGGACCCCAAGAAACGGTTATCTGCCGCGGAAGCTTTGATGTCAAATTTTATTTTGGAATCTCCTACTAAAGGAGCATTAAAAGCGTTGTTGGTAAAGAGTGGAAAAATAAATCCAAACTGTCCAAAGAAGAGGGCATGGGACGCTGAGGAACAACCCGAACATTCTAGGCAAAAACACAAGAAAACTAAGCCTTGTTAGTCGTTTTGAGCAAAATGCCAAATATTGCCTTTTGCTCAAAACAACCAACTTAACTTGGTGCTTCTTTTCGGTTTACATAAAGCGTAAATGTGATGATTTTTCTAATGTGATTTATTTTCAACTTTTATATATAACATTTGTATAAGCTATTGTATATAATTTTTGGCACTCCCTAAATAAATGATTTTTAGTATATTTTCTTCGTTTAATTTCTATTGCTGCACATTTGCGGAAAAGTTACAGATACAAAACTTTTTTTTTTTCAAAATAACCGTTATTTAAACAGTTATTTATGTTACCTACAAGGTAAATTTGTCCCAAATAATTAAAAATGCGATAAGAATATAATGACAATACCTGTGTGTTTTGTTTTCATATTTATAGTATCTAGTTTCTTTTATAATAAGATATTTAAAAGTATGTTATGAAATACCTACCTAACCGTTACTTTTTGCAATGCCTGTACGGATTAGCTTATACTCTAAGTTTGGGAGCCTAATGAAAAAAAGTTTAAACTAATTCTGAAAAATCCGGAATTGCCCTCACCTAACTTTCCGACTAAATAATTGATACAAGTGTCTAAATACTTTTGCTATTAACTAAAAGATATGTATTTTATGGTGGTGACCAATAATGACTACGTTAACTTTTACTGAAAAATACCAGTTATAGAAGATACATACTTTTGACATAAACAATTAGTTGTTTGTTTAACTTCTCTATCTTGTTTTATTTAAACTTTCTGAAACAATTTTAGATAGCAGTCCTATTTTTTGCCAAATGAATGTTTTTTTACTTACCGACTAGTATCCTACAAGGAAAGTATTGTAATGGACGAAAAAAAATCGAAGTTTCAGCGGAAATACGCGTTTTGGGGTCCACTGAATCGATTGCAAGCAAAGATTTGTGGAAAATGTATGTGAGTATGTATGTACCGGGTGGCCGACTAAGAATGGACGCCGGCCATAACTCGGTAACCGTTAGTCATATAACTTGGAGAAAAAAATATTGTCCGGTATATCGGCCAAGGGAAACCGCGGGAAATTATTTTCAAGTTTGTAGGATGGCCTCTAGGGGGCGCAACTGGACTGGTAAATCAAAAAAGGGCCTATTCTCCAAAAATATAAATGTAATGATATACTATAAGTATTACCATTGTAAAAAGTAGAAAATTTGTGACTTTTTTTGTTAAAAGTATTTTGCTCTATCTCATAAAATATAGTGGTGGGGAAACGTCAAACATGTTTTCATTTAAATGGCAATAACTCCGGTATGAGTCAACAGAATTGAACGAACTAGATCTCGTTTGAAAGAGCGTTTACTACCTAATAATGTGCTGCATAAAAATTATCCGAATAGATTTCGCCGTTATCGCTAGAGGGCGCTGTGTATCATTGCAACAGTTATTACGGATTTTCATGAAAATTTCATATGGTAGGCTATGTCTCTTTTTACATTGTTAAATAGAAGACAAAATGCCCTAAAATTCTGTGCAAACCTCAACTTTCTATCTTTTTTCTAACCGGAGATATCATTAAAACAAATATTAGGTGGCTGGGTTATGCAACGGCTCCGCAATTTGCGGGGGATACTCTACCTATATGTATAGTTATTGGCTTCAAAGGCATTACTTAAATGAAAAATGGTAGTTCCAATATATTGATAAAAACCTCAGTTTTCCTTAACACTGAGAATTTATTATTTATTTAATAAAAAAGTAGTAGGCTGTGAAAACAAAAGTGGAAGCAATACGTCAAAGAATTTAAACAAATATCACTTAATTGCTACTTTCGTTCGCGATTCATTGTTGTTCGTGTTGCGTTAATTTTATTTTTCCCAAAATGCTGTATACCAACGAAGAATTATTCGACATGGTTGGTGTTTATTTCGAATCTATGAGAAATGCTACAATTGCTGCCCAGGTTTATGCGCAGCAATACCCTGAGAGACGTCAACCAACTGGAAAAGTTTATCCTCGAGTCATCAATCGTTTGCGGACATCTGGCAACGTTCATCTTCCTGTATACCACAGACAACGCAGAGGACGCACGGAACAGAACGTCATTAATGTGCTAGCTTACGGTCTCAAGCTTGGCAACTGAAATAGTTTGCATAGTGTTCGTTATTCTTTCGATCATGTCTTGCCGTGTAGTAGGTTTGGTGGCATAAACCAACTCTTTTACTCGACCCCATAAAAAAATGCAAATTGTCAGATTTTGACAAACGACAATGCCACTGTCATAGAAACTGACCTTATGTAGCGTCCAGAGATGGCTCTGGTTTTACTAAATTGAATAATTGCAAAAAACACTTCATTGTGCCAACGATGTAGTTGGAAAGTTGAGTGAGGACCACCTCAGATATTTTTACACATATTTCAACTATTTCAATTATTATTACTGTAAATTTACGGATAGGTAAGTTCCAGGTAAAACTATTATAGTAAAACACAATACACATTGTTAATCATTGTTTACATATATATTGATATCTGTTTCTCTGGCCCATTAACACAGGGACACACACGAACGTTCCCCGTATTACTTCATTTGTATCCTTTGCTGACCATTAAGTAAATCTGTCACAGATTAACTTCATAACGCGATTAGCAGATAATGGAAATTAATACATACCATGACCAAATTTTCTACTTAAAAGTATAGTATGAAATAATCGGCTAACTGTTACAAGATTACTTTACAATAAGGATACAGCACTAAAGAAAATAAATTCAAACAAATGTTAACCATACTGCTTTTATAATACATTTTTCTGAGTATACGGAATTCTCGCACAATTAATAACAATGCATGACAAATCTTTAAGCCAGTTTTGTTTGGTCCTTTGTATTGATTTGTTTCCATATTGTTACCTGTCGTATACGATGGTATTTAAAAGAATATTATCAAATACTTACTTAACTGTTACTTTTTAACATAATAGGTATACGGCTAGTTTACAATGTGAATTTGTGTGGGTTAAATGAAGAGAAAGTTTAAACTAAATTTAAACAGACTGCAATATTAACACAAAGACGTTTTGTAAGAACCTGGTTTTGATATTTCTGTATTAATTTTTACCCACCTAATGCATTACCAGCGAAAGAAAGGAGTATTGTAATGACTATAAATTTTACTCCCAATTATTTTCGACAAAAATACACGTTTTGGGGGTTCAGAATCTAAAATCTAAATATCTGGGGTGGCCCTCATCCAACTTTTCGACTATATCTTTTGCACAATGAAGTGTATAAACACAATTATTCAATTTTGTGAAGCCATAGCAACTGAATGACCACTTAATGACATTTGTCGTAATGTCATGTCAGTGGCACTGACGTTTGTCAGACAGTTTGCAACACAGCGACGAAGGTTGTGGATTCTCTCAAATTGCTTTTGTAAACGATTATAGCTCCTAAATCCCAGCGGTCTACAAATTTATATACATATTTAGGGCCACTGGAGGGAGAACTGGTATCAATTTAGTTTTGTTAGGATAAATCCCTAACAAAATGTACATATGTAACATTTGCCACTTCCGATTGTTAGATTGTCCCCAAAAACAATGTAGTTCGTCCCCCGGTAATTCTAAATATGTATAGCAAATTTCAACCCGACCCGTTGTTCCGTTTGGGCGCTATCGTGTTCACGGCCATACACACATACATACATTTTCCACAAATCAGTGCAATCGATTCAGGAGACTCCAATTTCCGTCGATTACAATACTTTCCTTCTAGGTTACTAGTCGGAAAGTAAAAAAAATATGTCGGTCTAAGAGTGTGTGTGTTTCTCACAATTTTAAATTTTGCCCGCTCCAATGCGTTACCAGTTGTCTAGATTTAAAAGATGGCATTGTAATAACCTTCGCGAAAATTCTTTAGTTCAAGTCGCTGTATGTATGAATGTAGTGTCGGCCATGTGCTGTTTGATTTGTAAAAATTTTATTCGTTTGACTGTGTGTTAGGACCATATTTAGGTAAGTACAAGTTTGTTTAATTTGTGGTTCTTCTGTTTCCATCTTACTAAATACTTTTAGTTTCGTGAAGAATCCACAAAAGGTGTCGAAATATACAAGAACAAATAATTTGGTGTGCCCACATTAGAGAAACTAATGTGGGCACACCAAATTCTTCTTCGCACAAATTTGTGCTTAGTTTAAACATTCTCCCATTGGTCATAACTCATAACGGTTTATCAAGATCATCTTCCCATTGGACAAGATGCCTATTGACCAATACCAATTCCATACCTGCCCAATTCGACCAATAGCAACCACCCTACCCCTAAACAATAACCAAAGGCCCGATATAAAAGACCATGCCCTGTTCCTTATTAGCAAGGAACAACAGCGAAACGATTCAACAACTCCAGTCAAGATGGTTTTCCAATATGATCACGTCTACATTTCTGTCCAAAGAAGCGAAAAAGCGACAACACCAACCTCTGCAGAAGTCTCGTCAAGATACGTCGTCAATTTCCTGGAGGTCTGCCTTCTGCCAAGTTCCATAGGGCAACTAGGGCATTACATAGCCCTGGAATACTGCCCTTTGGACTTGTTCACCGTCATGTACAGCAACACAATAACGCTAGATGTTAACCACATTAAGGACATAATGCAGCAGGTCTCCGGTGGATTGAAGTATCTTCGCGAGGTCAAAGGGATAATGCACCGAGATCTGAAACCAGAAAACATCTTAATCAATAGAGAGGGCACTATTAAGATAACTGATTTTGGGTTAGAAAAATCTAGAAAAATAATCGTAACATTCTTATTACAGGTACACCTGGCAAGATTTGTACTTGTATGGTTTTGGGCTCCAGAATTGCTCCTTGGATCACATAATTTCGGCGCTGAAGTAGATATGTGGTATGGCGGAGTAATGATGGCGTATTTGTTCGTTGGAGATCCGATCTTGGAGAGCGATACGGAGCAAGGCATGCTGACGTCGCTCTGTAAACTTCTTGGATCGATTACACCGGAAGTTTGGCCTGGTGTCGTCGATCTACCGCTTAATGATATCGTAACACTTCCTCAAGACGAAGTGAGAAAGGTAAGAGAACTCTTCAGAGGTATTGTTTAGGTGTATACTAAATATTTGTTTGTTATTATTATTATAGGTTGATGAGGCTCTTGCAATGATTGCAGTAGAGGAACTATCGGCGTTGAAGCTTATAAACAACTTGCTCGTATTGGATTCAAGGATGCCATTCTCGGCCACCGAAGCCTTGGTGTCACATTTTATTCTCGATGCTCCGAAAGGAGAATTCAGGGCTTCACTGATGCACAATGGAAAAATTAATCCAAATCCATCCAAAAAGCGGTTGAGGGGGTTCGAAGAACAACTAGATTGCGAGGGAAACCGCAAGAAAAACAAGTTAGGTTAGTCGTTTTGAGCAAAACGCGGCAAACGTTTTGCTCAAAATTACCAACTTAACTTGGGTTTCTTTCGGGGTTGTTATGAAATTAAGTTAGTTTATAGTTATAGTTTATCGGTTAATTTTGCTTGCACGGCATTCGCGCCAGTTCTGTAGAGAACAAGCGGCACGATGAGAAGCCATCGAGAAGTGTCAGCGAGCGGCTGCATATTATAAGTTTATCGAGCACTGTACTAGTTGTAACACCAAGTTTTCTTCGTATTAAACCACCAAAAAATACAGTCCACAAGTTTTATTTACAAACCAAAAACATGGTCCTTCGATCCGCATGAGGAATTCAACTGAAAAACGAAGAATAAAGTGACGCAATCAGTAGTACATGAAGTACAGCGCCGGCCATAGCGATAGGCCAATCCAGACAAAGACGGAAGGGCGACGCAGCGACCGAGCGGAGGTATATAAAGTGGCGTCCGGTAAACATAAAAACGGTGAGCTATCCATTATATTATCTTAATTCCCGGGTCACAATTTGCGGAGTTTGTTTCTTATTGTTTATGCGCGGTTATATTGATAAAGTGAGCTTTG
This sequence comes from Aphodius granarius, assembly GCA_963971325.1. Taxonomy (NCBI): domain Eukaryota; kingdom Metazoa; phylum Arthropoda; class Insecta; order Coleoptera; family Scarabaeidae; genus Aphodius; species Aphodius granarius. The sequence goes on along the minus strand of OZ020224.1, from coordinate 24,876,641 downwards.
TTGATTTACACACCGTCTTGAGAGACCGGAATTATGGGGGACGATAATGAACAAGTGTTGACGCGAAAGCGAAACACAATAGATAGAAAACTTGCCAATTTTTCTAATTACTTGAAGGAATTTAAGAGTAACGAAACGCCTTCAGAAAACGACATTGAAGAACTAAGAGTACGTTTCAATAAGATTGAGTTGTTGGAGTCGGACTTTGATATAATTCAAACGCAGGTAGAGGTAATAACCGAAAATATTGATGATGAATCGAATGTAAGGGAAGCATTCGAAAAGGAATTTTATAAAGCTGTTAGTAGCGCGCGGTGTTTAATAAAACATAATACGAAACAAACCGTGGACATTAGCTTGAGCTCAGGCGACGCTTCAATGCAAATAACACCTGTTAAATTGCCTATAATTAAATTGCCTACTTTTAAAGGAGATGTTGATCAGTGGATAGAATACAAAGAAATATTTGAATCATTGATAAATGAAAATGCAGGCATAACGGAAATTCAAAAATTTCATTATTTAAGAGCATCGCTAGAGGGCGCGGCAGCACAAGTAATAAGATCGATTGAATTTTCGGCAGACCACTACAAAAGCGCGTGGGATTTATTGTGTAAAAGATATGACAATAAAAATTTGTTAATATACAATCATTTGGATTCATTATTTAATTTGGAAAGGATGACAAAGGGGTCATCAATAAAATTAAGACAGCTAATAGATGTTGTAGGAAAACATATGCGAGCACTGGAAATTTTGGGTCAAAAAACCGAAAATTGGGATATCTTAATAAACCATTTAATTGCAAAAACGTTGGATGATATAACCATGACAAAGTGGGAGGAATATAAGACATCTCAGGATGAAATAACTTTAGAAATAATGTATGATTTCTTGAGACAACGAGCTGATCTATTAGAGAAAATAGAAACAAACAAACAGGAAAGTAAGAAAGAAAAAACAAATCAGAATAATACGAAATTTAGGTCGTTAGCAGCTACAGAGACAAAAGAAAGTGTCAAAACACAGTGTATGTTTTGTGAAGGTGAGCATAAAAATCATGAATGTAGTGCATTTAAAACTGCAGCATTAGGGAAACGGGTTGAATGGTGCAATAAACTACGTTTATGTCGAAATTGTTTAAGATCAGGTCACATGGCAAGACAATGTCGATTATATGGTACATGCAAATTATGTAAAGAAAAGCACCACACACTTCTACACTATAATAAAGAACAAAACGAGCAAGATACAGTGTCATGTAGCGCAACAAGTGTCAAATCGCAAACAACTTTGCTATCAACCGTTCTAGTAAATCTTAAAGATCGAGTAGGAAACATGCATAAGGTTAGGGCATTATTAGATCCAGGATCGCAATCGTGTTTCATAACAAGTGATTTATGCAATAAATTAAAGTTAGAGAGGGCTCATATTAACTTTGCTGTAGCGGGTCTAGGTAGCAAAATAAGCCAAATAAAATACAAATGTAATGTAGAGATTTATTCTCGAATAAATAATACTTTATTTATATCGGCATGCTTGATAATTCCAAAAATTGTTGGATACTTACCCACATGTAAGATAAATGTAGAAGAGCTCAACATTCCAAAGGACGTATGCTTGGCCGATCCCACATTTGGCACTCCAGCCCAAATAGATCTTTTGATTGGAGCCGACGTATTTTGGCAAATAATGGATGTAGGGAGAAGAGAGCTTGGTAAGAATAAACCAATCCTTCAAGAAACCAAATTAGGCTGGATTGTGGCAGGATCATATAGTGTACAGAACAAACAACAAAGGGTCGTGTGCAGTGTCGCACATGACATGCATAAAATCGACATACAACAGCAGTTACAAAGATTTTTCGAATTGGAAGAAGTTTCAGTAAAGGGTCCATGGTCTAAAGAAGAAATTGAATGTGAAGAATATTTTAGAGAAACGACGAAACGTATAGAGAATGGAAGATTTGAGGTGTCCATTCCTCTAAAGGGCAGTCCAGATAAATTAGGGGAATCGTTTGAACAAGCAAAAACAAGATTTTATTCGCTGGAAAGAAAATTGGATAAGGATGCAATTCTTAAGAAAAGGTATACTGAATTCTTGAAAGAATATGAAGAGATGAATCATATGAGGAAAATAGATAAGGAAGCGGAAAATGAAGGAGAAGAGAGAAAATCATACTACTTACCTCACCATGGAGTTGTTCGCGAAGAAAGCTCTACTACTAAACTCCGAGTAGTGTTCGATGCGTCTGCACGCACTACAAGTGGTTTATCATTTAATGACCTACAGAAGGTAGGCCCAACTATACAAGACGATTTGGTATCCATACTATTGAGATTTCGACAACACAGCATTGTATTGAGCGCAGACATTGAGAAAATGTACCGCCAAGTTAAAATAACAAATGAGCAAAGATCTTTGCACAGGATCGTGTGGCGTGAAAGTGCATGCGACAATTTGAGCGTGTATGAGTTAAATACGGTGACTTATGGGACAGCGTCCGCGCCTTTTCTCGCAATAAGGTGTCTTCAGGAATTGGCGAACGAATGTCAGAAGGACTTACCTTGTATTTCACAGATCATACGCCACGACTTTTACGTAGACGACTTATTAACAGGGTGTGACGATATTTGCGAAGCCCAGAGGATATGCACTCAAGTTTCTGCTATTTTGAAGAGCGCTGGATTTGTTTTACGCAAATGGTGTTCAAATAGCGTAGAAGCACTCGATGCAGTCGATACACGAAATGCAGCATCCATAACATTAGACTTTGGCGATAATCGCAATACAGTGGGAACACTCGGATTGATTTGGAATAGCACAGAGGATATCCTAACATTTGCAATAGATATCACGCACGTAATGATGGGAATTGTGACGAAGCGAGTAATGTTGTCGTGCATAGCCAAAATATTTGACCCACTTGGTTTGGTAAGCCCATGTGTCATTATTGCTAAAGTAATGCTTCAAGAATTATGGAAGGAAAAACTAGACTGGGATGAGCCAGTGTCAATGCCTCTACAGAATAGATGGATAAAACTCATGCGAGAGTTACATAAGCTGAATGATATAAAAATTGAGAGACAAGTTATGTGCCGAAAACCGAAATATGTCGAAATACACCTGTTCTCGGATGCTTCAGAGATTGCTTACGGCGCCTGTGCATACATTAGGTCAATTGATTCAGACGGAACATTTACATGTAGACTTCTATGTGCCAAGTCAAAAGTCGCTCCTCTGAAACCAACAACGATTCCGAGATTAGAACTATGCGCAGCCCTTATTTCTGCCAGGATGGCTGAAAAACTGATGGAATCTCTGCGCATAGAACCGAAGCGTTGTATATTCTGGACAGATTCTCAAGTGGTTTTAGGTTGGATAAAAACCTCGACACATCTTTTGAAACCATTTGTCCGAAACAGAGTGGCAGAAATACAGGACAGCACTGATATTGCTTCTTGGTTTTACGTACATACTGATGAAAACCCCGCCGATGTGGTATCTAGAGGCATGAGCCCATCGACGCTACGGTATTACCAACTTTGGTGGTTTGGGCCGCATTGGTTGGCGCAAGAAAGGGAATTCTGGCCTAAACAAATGACGGCAACTCCAGATCTACCGGAGGTAAAAACATCGTTGGTGATTGCCGACGATGAAGCTTTAGATTTCCCGTTCGAGAGATTTTCCAATTGGAACCGAGCACAGCGGTGTTGTGCTTATATATTACGATTCATAAAAAATTGTCGAGTTGCTAAAGACGAAAGATTGAAAGGAGAGCTTACTACACATGAAATTGACAGGTCTTCAACCGTGTTATGTAGGATTGCTCAAAATAATGAGTTTTCTCGCGAAATTAAAAATTTAAAGCAAGGCCGATCTTTGCATTGTAAAAGCAGATTGTTGTGTTTGAATCCGTTCATAGATAATAAAGGTCTGATACGTGTAGGTGGACGTCTGCAGAATTCTGAATTTCCGTACGACAAAAAACATCCGGTGTTGTTGCCTGCCAAGCACGTAGTTACTAAGCTAATATTTGAGTCAATCCACAGAAATTTACTTCATGCTGGGGCCCAACAAGTGTTATACCAGGTGCGTGAAAAATTCTGGCCTCTTTCTGGTGGGAGAATGGCAAAATTGGTGGTACGGGAATGTGTAAGGTGTTTTAGATTTAAAGCTCAAACCATTCAACCTATAATGGGTAATTTACCAGCAGCCAGAATGGCGTCAGGATTTCCATTCCAAGTAACAGGGTTAGATTATGCAGGTCCTTTTCTAATTCGCGATCGAAAGGGAAGGGGGTGTAAATTAAATAAGGGATATGTTTGCCTATTTGTATGTTTTGCAACAAAATGCCTGCATTTGGAGTTGGTCAGCGATCTAACAACACAAACTTTTTTATTAGCGTTAAAGCGATTTATTGCGCGCCGGGGAAAACCATTGCATATCTACTCAGATAACGGTACGAATTTTGTAGGTGCCAATAGAGAGTTAGAAAAATTGGCACAGTTTATTGATCAGAATAGTGTCACGATTAATGAATTTGTAACTGGTCAAGGGATTCAGTGGCATTTTGCACCACCTTATGCACCTAATTTTGGAGGTATTTGGGAGGCGGGTGTTAAATCAACAAAGCATCATATGAAACGAGTCATGGGTAATGCGCATTTAACTTTTGAGGAATTTGCAACGGTACTCTCGCAAATTGAGGCTATCCTCAACTCACGGCCACTTTGTCCACTATCTTCAGACCCTTCAGATCCTCTCCCACTAACCCCAGCTCATTTTCTTATCGGACGCCCACTAAGTTCAACACCAGAACCGGATCTCCAGGTGGTTCCTGAAAACAGACTTACCAACTACCAGAACCTGGAACGATTGCGCCAGCACTTCTGGACCAGATGGCGTAAGGACTTCATCAGTGAACTTCAACAACGCACCAAGTGGAAGACAACGAAATCCAGCTTAGTGAAAGGTGCGCTTGTGTTGTTAAAGGACGACAATGTGCCGCCTATGGAGTGGTCCTTGGGACGAGTGTTAGAAATTAAGCCAGGAAAAGACTCTATAGCTCGTGTAGCTTCAATAAAGACTTTCAAAGGAGTAGTTACTAGAGCCGTATCAAAAATATGTCCGTTGCCTATAGAAAATGCTACTTTTGGCTGTTAAAGATCTAATGTTCTTTAAGGGCGGGGGCATGTTATGAAATTAAGTTAGTTTATAGTTATAGTTTATCGGTTAATTTTGCTTGCACGGCATTCGCGCCAGTTCTGTAGAGAACAAGCGGCACGATGAGAAGCCATCGAGAAGTGTCAGCGAGCGGCTGCATATTATAAGTTTATCGAGCACTGTACTAGTTGTAACACCAAGTTTTCTTCGTATTAAACCACCAAAAAATACAGTCCACAAGTTTTATTTACAAACCAAAAACAGGGTTTTCTCAAAAATGACTAGTCAGTGATAAGATTTTGATTGATAGGATTTTGACGTGATATTCTCGATAATATGTTGATGATATATGTATATTTTTTGTATAGGTACGCCAAATAAATTGAGTTTTACTATATTTACTTCTTTTATTTCTATTCTTGCAAACTTAACAAATAAATTCCAGGTAAAATGTTTTAATAACACATAATTCCCATCCTTAAGCATTGTTTAGGTACGTATTTTAGAAACAACCGTTAATATTTTATCGGATTTACCCAGGTACCAATCAAACCTATCCGACATTAGTTTATTTCTATTCATTTGTCTCCACATGTTGTGTCGACAGGTAAATTGTCGAGGGTCATATAAGGACGTAATGACAATACATACCAAAGCAAAACCTTAAGTCATGTTTCTTTGGTCATTTGTACCGTTTGTTTCCATAGTAACGGTTTTCCTACAAAATACCATATTATGACCAATTGTGTATCAAAGTTACTAACGTTATCACGTCCTCGAATAGTAACCTAACCTCAACGTCCAAACGTCACCAAACGCTAAAGTTTAAGCCGTTTACCAAGCCGGACGACGTTCACCGAACCTGTGGCCGTTAAGTCTCAGCGGTACGCAACGTCAGCACGTGTGCGTCAAGATATAAAAGTGATCACTCCGTCAAAAAGGTTAGACGGAGTATCAAATGCCCCCTTTACAGCTTGCCGAGGCTTGGCAAACGTCAACAAACACAAGCGAATGAACGGGGTATTTGGCTTGGCTTGCGTGAGCTTTGGTGAGCTTGTCGCCAATCCGGGCTGGTCCGTTTTTGAACACAGATCAAAAGAAGCTTGCGGCAAGCGCTTACGACGTATTTACACGTTGGCGTGTTTAGTGTCGCTCACGAGCTGGCGCCGAACGGTTGTTGCTACGCTGCTCTGTATGCCACCACGTGCTGACTATGTTCAGTTGGTCAAGGGACGAAGTCTATCTAGAGGCATATCAAAGTGAATCGTGCATATGGAATCCTAAGGACGTAAACCACAACGATAAAAAGAAAGTGGCAGACGCTTGGTCTTTATTCTTTGCCATAATAATGAGTTGTTCAAAACACCACGGTCACTAATTTTACGTTGACTTCCTATATCTGCAAATGTAAATATATACTGGCTATCCACTAATGCGAACAGAATAATGGTAAACGTTTTCTTGTAATTAAAATATTCAGTTTCACTATGAGCCGGGCTTCGTGCGTGCCGTCTAGTGAACCCAAGCAATGTGGAAACTTGGAGGCACCGAAGGTCGCCTATTATAAAATATATGAGAAAAGCGGTTTGTATACAAATTGAAGCTGGTCATTAAGCAAATTATATTGAAGGGTCTGATCATGTTTATAGATCTCGTATTGTTCTAAAAGGTCTATTCGGGTTGTTTACGAATATTTGTTTGTGTTTATGAATATTTGAAGTGTGTTGTGTTCTCTTAGACGCCTCTCCATCCTTCTACCCGTGTGTCCGACATATGCAGCACTGCAACCAGAATAGCACCATGAATATACATCACTCTTATGCAGATAAGGGATATGACTTTGAAGTTGTTCAGAAAAATGTTATTATATTATATTATAGTTTTTTAAAACTTTGGTAAAATTGTGATTGTTTAGGGTATTATTGAAAGGTCTATAAATAATAATAATAATATTTATTGAGTGCTAAATATACAGATGTATTTACACGAGTCAGGAGAAAGGAAAACTAGAATACAAGCATAAAGAGATCACACGTACATATCAAGGTTACAATTCAAAAAGTCATCGATAGAGAAAGGAGCTTCTGTAACAAGAATATTTTCCACAGTTATCTTAAATTTTATACGAGGGTAGTTTCGAATAGCTTCCGGTAAGTGATTATAAAATTTAATGCCGTAATAATTGACACCGTTACAGGTTTTGTTCAGCCTACTAAAAGGTTGATAGACATTTATGTTTTGACGCGTCTCGTGAAAATGGAGAGTATTGATGTTGTTGTAGCGATCCAAGTTTGACTTGATGTAGGACAAGCAATTTAAAATGTATATACTGGGAAAGGTGAGTATGTCCAACTCTTTAAAGAGCGGTTTTGAATCATCCCTGTAACGTCCACCACACATAACACGCACGATCCTCCGCTGTAAACCGAAAATTCTCCCTGACGATGGCGAGTGTCCCCACACCAGAACACCATAAGACATCACAGATTCGAAGAGACCATGATACGCGTTTACTAATACCTCGCGAGACACGGCTGATACCAAGCCGCAAAAAAGGAAAATTAATGATGTCAGCCTTTTTGCAGTCGTAAATATCATCCTCTGAGTCTTTTGCGGATTTAACGAGAGCTTGTTGGCGTTGAACCATTGTTGAAGTTTTTGTTCAATTTGCGATGCCTCCCGCAGGACCGAGTCTAGGGTATCACCGGAATTTATTGATGTGGTATCGTCCACGAACAAAATCACCTCCCCCTCCTTGAGATATTTCCCGATATCATTAATAAAAATAAGGAAAAAGATAGGCCCCAATACCGATCCCTGAAAAACCCTGATCTGATAAGACGAAGAAGAAATGCGGACTGCCGCTTGCAAATTTCTACAAGTTGGTATCTATCGATAAAATACGACGTTAGTAAAGTTAAAGTAGGTTGGCTAAAATTGTATTGGCTAAAATTGTTTTTTTATTAACAGATCATGAGGGACACAGTCGAATGCTTTTGCTAGATCGAAGAGCAGAGTGCTCGTGTACAGACCGTCGTCAATCGCTTTGTTTATTTTGTCCATTAATTTTATCAGAGCAGAGGTAGTTGATTTCCCAACTCTGAAACCAAGATGATTTTCGTAGAAAAGATCATGTTCATTAAAATATTATTCTATTTGATTCTTGATGGCAATTTCAAATAGTTTCCTAAAGACTGTGATGATAGAGATAGGTCCGTAATTCGACATATCTGCCATATCACCTTTTTTAAAGATTGGAATAACGCGTGACACCTTAAGAGCCCTAGGAAAGATCAAGTTTCTCAAAGCACTATTCAACAAGTTAGTCACGGGGATGATTAAAATATATTTTACGCACTTGATCATGGTGTTTGTTAAGCCATAATAATCTGAGGTTGTGTTGTTTTTTAATCCGTTAAGAATGGTTCTCATTTCAATATTTTCCTATATGAGAAGGGTTCAAAGTTGGCTGGTAAATTTGGCATAATTTCGATTGGGTCTATGTTTGCTGAGTCATCCAAACTGTGCATTATATTCTGTGCGATCTCAGAAAAGTAATTGTTAAAATCATCTGGTGATAGATGATTGGGGATACTTTGCCCTTTTTTACTACCTTTGTTTAAGATTCTCCACATAGATTTGCTTTTATTTTCTTGGGAATTGATAAAATGATCGTTTCTCTTTTGCATGACGTAATCTCTATTTTATAAGTACATTTTAGATTTTTTCCATAGTTGTTTAAGTTTAGTGCGCTTACACACGTACCGACAAAATCGGTGTCATCGCTGACACCGATGCCGAGTTGTATATAATTAAATACACCTTATGCAGACGGAGTTGAACTCGATAAATCGGATGCTAGTTGCCTCAGTAGTCAGTACGGTTTTTGTTTTGCTTGGTTATAGAAGTTGTATGTTAGGTAAACGCACACTTTGTTACCGCGCCGCCCCACTGTGTGCGATGAACACGGGCGCGGGCGGCCAAATTTAGGGGGCCGGCCAAAGAATCAATCAGATCAACCAGAAAATTTAAAAATGTAAAAAATGTAATAAGAAATTTAAACTAATTTCGATAATAGTTAATGGCATACTCTTCAGAGTATGATGCAACGTTTTTGCAATATAATTTTATATTATCGAAAATTAATTCCACACAAATAAAAGCAGAATTCACATTAATTAAAACTAACATATCACATATCAAATTTCACCCTTTAGCAAGGAAAACAGAAATCTCAATTCTAAAAAGAATTGACTGAGGGCAATTGATTAATAAAACAATATGCAATATTTCCAAACCACATTTTTCGACAATATAACCATTTTTAATGTTAATTACTAAAATATAAAATTGTCATGCAAGATTTTCTTTTGGTCTCCGGCTATTCGGTTCTCCAGCATTGATATCAAATCGATCAATTTGCAACACAGCGACGACGGCTGTGGATTCTGCCAAGCCGCTGCTATAAAAGCTAATAGCGCCGAAACCGTTCATCCCATTGATCTGTAAATTATTTCTACTTATTTAAAATCACTGGAGGATGAGCTGATATTAGTTTGGCCAAAATCGGATAAATTCCGAAGAAGACGCATGTAATATTTGCCACTTCCGCTTGTCATATTGTGGCCAAAAACAATCCAGAATTCTAAACAAGTATGCAAAATTTCAGCCCGATCCGTTGTTCCGCATGGGCACTATCGTGTTGACAGACATATATACATACACGCACAATCGATTCAGGGGACACCAAAACGCGTATTTCCACTGAAATCCCAATTTTTTTTCCGTCGATTAGAATACTTTCCTTCTAGGGTAATAGTCAAAAAGTAAAAATAGAAAAACATATTTAGATATTAATATTACAAAACTCATATTTTATTCATTTGCCAGGCCAACTCTCCCTCACGACTTTACAAATTACAAAATAATCTGAAAAACGGTTTCTTAATTCATTCACTGTTCTTGTTGGTCGATTAACTGCAACCCTATTCAGAGAGTCTAGATCAGTGTTTCCCAACGTGGGGCGTACGCCCCACTGGGGGGCAATATGATTGTTGAGGGGGGCAATTGGAATATAGAAAAATTTTGAAAAAAAACCCTACCTTAAAGTCTCTTTGTACCGTTCATACTGCAACCGTTAATCATACCCTTGAGGCTAATTATTAAATATCCCTACACAATTCTAAATCTGAAAAAAAAAAAAAACACACAATAGGGAAAAATTTAATTAAGCCATCAATATTTGTAAAAACGTTTTTAGAAAAATATGTCAAAGATGTGATAGCTATGCCACTTAAGATACATTGTTGAGGAACATTTTGTTGAAGGTATGTTATTCTGTAAATTAGAAAGCATCACAACCTCCGGAGATATTCTTCATAAGCAAAAAAATTACTTCAATGTCTTTAATATTCCAATACAGAACATAACATCCTGTACTGCAGACTGTGCTCCTAACATGATGTACAAGAAAAGCGGCTGTTTAAAGATAAGAATCCAGAAATGCTTCTTGTGCATTGTCTAATATAGCTCCATAGGGAAAACTTGGTAACCAAAAATGTTTGTCCAGTTCTCAATGAAGATTAAATTCGGTTATAAAATATGTCAATTTTATCAAAGCTAATGCCGAATGTGACATTTCGAGTTAATTTGTGAAGTACAAAATAATTCATACTTTTTATAACTAAATTTAATACTTCATTGAACAAATATTTTTGGCTACCAAGTTTTCCCTGTGGATTACACAATGCACAAGAAGCATTTCTGGATTTTCATCTTTAAACAGCCACTTTTCTTGCCCATCATGTTAGGAGCACGATTGGCAGCACAAGATGTTATGTTCTGAATTGGAATAGTATCGACATAATTAATAACATAGTTTTTTTAGCTTAGAAAAAATATCTCTGGAGGTCGTGGTACTTTCTTATGATTTGCAGAATAACATTTCCTCAAAAAAATGTTCCTTATTAATGTACCTTACATAAGTTATCAACAAGGCCTCAGTGCCTCTCACTCTTGCTCATTTTAACCATTCTTTTTCTGACACTGTTGTTACTAAGGGACACAGCTATCACATCTTTGTCATCTTTTTCTAAAACCGTTTTTACAAATGTTGATATTGACAGTTTAATTAAATGTTCCCCTATTTTGTGCTTTTTCCAGATTTAGCAATGAGCACGAATATTTCATAATTAGATTCAAGGGTACGATTATCACAAATGAATATCACAAATCAAATGTTTAACTTTGTGTTGTTATAATAAAATATGGCAGATTTGTGTTGTATTAGTTTTTAAGTGAATGTTTATTTCTATTTTGTTATAATAGAATATGTAGCAAATTTTGTTTCTGCTAAAATGCTTAGTATTATTTCAATAATCAAATAAATTATTGTTTTATGTTATTATTTTTATACCCCCAATGGCGCAAGTTTTTCATTACGTCACAGAGAGGAAATTAGTCAAAGTTTGTTGGGCAGAATGTGTACCAATGACGAAATGAGAAACGTACACCGTTCCGAGTAAGGTTTATTTCCAACTCTGTTATAGGTATAAAAAAAGACAATATGAAGTGGGGCATGAGATTTTTAGACCAGCTTCGGTGGGGCATAGCTCAAAAAAGGTTGGGAAACACTGGTCTAGATGTTGATTGATGAATAGGTTATCTTCTGCTATCTGTATCCATCTTTAACCCGGACCAAATTATGTAAAACTACCGGTGGTTTGATGATGTCTTTAGATATTTTTTTGACACATATAGCGCTCTGTGCAAAATTCTCCATTTATTAGCCAGAATATCAAAGGTGCATTCTACAAATCTGAAACCACAGAATGTACAGGAAGAATAAGGTGAAGCATTGGAAGAAACAACTAATACTTCAAGAAAGAAGAAACGGAAACAAGACGCAATCGTCAAGGAAATTTTGCGAGAACTAAAGTCACAAAAGATCATAATCGAAGATGAAGCCTTTTTCGTATCTATTCTACCATCTGGGGAAGAATAAATAGATTTCAGGCTTTGTGTTACAACTTATTAAAACTACAAATGCGACCCGTAAACAACAACCACCTCTTAATACCTGCACTGAACAACAAAATGAGCATAATCAACAACAATCATGTAACCCGTACAGTCCCTACACTGATCCACAAACGCGTTACTTATATGAATCTATAGATTACAAATAAAGTTGTATATATTATATGTACCTTATTGCGGGTCTTGTCGTTTAATGCAATTTTGTATACGGTCTACCAGAAAATCAAATGTATGCATACTCATTTGAAAATAATTGAAAAATTATTCATCGTGATTGCGTGATTTTTTGATGATAGTGCAAAAACTACCTTCTAGGTATCTTACGTTTAAAATTGGGTGTACCCAGTACCGTATTTGTTGCCCTCGTCATTGGTATTCCTCCTTAAATATAAAAGGTCAAGGAGGTAGCGTTTATTTCGCGCTAACTAAATATTCGCCGACACCAACAATATCGGCACGTGTGAAAGACAAGCAAAAAATGACAAAATCGGTATCGGCACCGACACCAACAGAATAGTGTAAGTGCGCTTACACACGTACCGACAAAATCGGTGTCGTCGCCGACACCGATGCCGAGTTGTGTATAATTAAATAGGGTGTTACACACGTGCGCCGACCCGATAAACATATCGCTGTAGTCACCGACATTGTCGTCCGACACTTTATGCAGACGGTGTTGAACTCGATAAATCGGATGCCGGTCGCCTCAGTACGGTTTTTGTTTTGCTTGGTTATAGAAGGTGTAGGTAAACACAGACCTGCGCCGCCCCACTGTGTTGGTGTGTGCGATGAACACGGGCGCGGGCGGCCAAATTTAGGGGGCGGCCCAAGAATCAATCAGATCAACTAGATAATTTAAAAATGTAAATAATGTAATAAGAAATTTAAATTAACTAATTTCGATAATAGTTAATGGCGAGAATTTGCCTCTCTTCACAGAACCATCTTCTAGAGAATTGCAGTAGTTTTTCCTGGAACATACTCTTCAGAGTATGATACAACGTTTTTGCAATATAATTTTATATTATCGAAAATCACGTTAAGAGTCACTAGAGAGTGAACTGAAGAAAGCGCATGTAACATCTGCCACTTCCGGCTATCAGATTGCCACCAAAAACACTCCTGTTCTTCTCCCGGTAATTCTAAATAGGTACACTAAATTTCAGACCGATCCGTTGTACCGTTTGACACACACACACAGACACACATACAGTCGGAAAGTAAATAGGTATGTATGCTATGATGCCAAACAAACGAATGACAAATAAAACGATAGTTACTTATCCGCGAATGCGACATCGGTACAAGGATTTTTATCTCCACATTTTCGCCTTTTGTTTGGTGTTTTTATGGTATATAGAGTGCACAGTATGTACAGTATCCAGAGAAAGACATTATTATTAGGGCATTGCAATGGATTTAGGGGGTCCCAAAACAGGTTATTTTGCTGAAATTTTTCGTTAATACCTTGAAATCTCTAGGGTACTATTCGGAAGTAAAAATTACCATCCAATTTTTATACATATGTATCTTTACCTCAGTGTATTAGTCACACATGTGCAGCTTATTATACGCATGTTAAGTGACTGGCTTGAGGTTGCTTAGTAACGTCAACAACTCGACTCGTTGTTCGGCGCCATCTTGGCTCGTTGTCCACATGCAGTGAGCGGGCGATATTTGCGTGGTCTTCATCAATTTTCAAAAGACAAATTCCACCACTTAAAACGCGTTAAAAATGAGCAGATTTTCCTACGATTTATTATCCTTAATAGAATTGGTCGAGGATAGACCATGCTTATGGGACAAGACAGTAGATATTTTTAAAGATAGGACCGAAAAATTAAAAGCTTGGAGAGAAATTTACATCAGCTTAGAAGAGAATTTTGAAGAAAAGGAGAGAAAAGAACAAAAAGAGATTGGTAAGTAGGTATTTTATTCTTTATACACTTCTTTAATGTTATATAGAATGTTACAAATAATTCATATTATAATAGAAAAACATATTTAAATATTTATACTACAAAACTCATATTTTATTCCTTTGCCAGGCCAACTCTCCCTCACGACTTACAAAATAATCTGCAAAACGGTCTCTTAATTCATTTACTGTTCTTGTTGGTCGGTTAACTGCAACCCTATTCAGAGAGTCTAGATGTTGATTTATAAATAGGTTGTCTTCTGGTCTGTATCCATCTTTAACCCGGACCAAATTGTGTAAAACTACCGTAGCTTTGACGATGTCTTTAGACATTTTTTTTTGACACATTTAGCGCTCTGTGCAATATTCTCCATTTATTAGCCAGAATACCAAAGGCGCATTCTACAAATCTTCGTGCCCGAGATAAGCGATAATTAAATATTCTCTTCTTCTCGCTAAGATTGCTACCTGGAAATTTATTGACACGAATGTGTTTTCCATCTACGGCTCCTATGCAGTTCGGAAAATTTGCATATTTTTTTGAAACCGATTGCTATTTCTTTCCAATAATCTTCAGTTGGTGGGGGAAGAAATTCTTCTTTCAGTGTGTCCCATAGTGCCCTACACACCACGTGTACAATGTGTGCTATAGTACTTATTCCAAGTCTGTAGCTGTAGTGTAAATCCGTAAAAGATGCACCAGTCGCAAGGTACCTGAAATTTCACACATAGCGTTAGTTTACAATACAGGTATAATATGTAACAGTCATTAATTGTAGCTATAAGTTTCTTTCCGATTTTTTTAGGTATTCTTTATTATTATTTCTTTACCGAATTACTTGCTGAAACATAACCTTCCTCAACTTTTCTAGGTGATCTCATTACTGCTAAATAGCAGAACGTGAGAGATGCATTTGTTAGGTCACTGAAAAAAAAAAGCGATCAAGCAAAGTACAGAAAGTACATATACCACGACAACTTGCAATTTTTTATGAAAATTGTGGAAAAGGATGACATCGAGTCGAATCTTCCTGTACATTCACCACAGAATATACAGGAAGAAGAAGGTGAAACATATGAAGAAACAACCAATACCAATACCAATACTAATACCAATATAAGAAAGAAGACACGAAAACAAGATGCAATAGACAAGGAAATTTTACAAGAACTAAAGTCACAAAAAAACATAGACGAAGATGAAGCCTTTTTCATATCAATTCTGCCATCCGTAAGAAAAATGTCCGAGGAAGAGAAATTAGATTTCAGGGTTAATGTGTTAAACCTTATTAAAACGACTAATGCGACCCGTATGCATCCTCTTAACACCTGCACTGAAAACCAATCATCTAACCCGTACAGTCCATATACTCATCAACAAATACATTATATGAATCTATTATAGTACTTGTTATACATAGTATTAAATATACGTTTATTTCATGTGTTGTATTATTTTTAATTTCAGTAAAAATATAAGGAATGATTTACGTACCTAAATGTACATTATACGTACCTTATTGTTACTGCCAACATCTCTTTTGGTGGTACGCTGGCTCTCATTACGGTGTCCTGTCGTTTAATGCAATGTTGTATACGGGCCACCAGAAAATCAAATGTATGCGTACTCATTCGAAAATAATTGAAAAATTTTTCATCGTGATCGCGTAATTTTTCGAAGATAGTATAAAAGCTACCTTCTAGGTATCTTACACTTAGAATTGGGTGTACCCAGTACCGTCTTTGTTGCCCACGTCTTCGGTATTTCCTCCTTAAATATAAAAGGCCAAGGAGGTAGCGTTTATTTCGCGCTAACTAAATATTCGCCGACACCAACAATATCGGCACGTGTGAAAGACAAGCAAAAACGACAAAATCGGTATCGGCACCGACACCGACAAAATGTCGGTACGTGTGTAAGCACGCTAATAGTGTAAGCACGCTTAGTCTCGGGTATTTCTTGTTCAGAGTGTTGCAGAAGGTAACATTTTCTCTTAAGTCCCTCAGGTAGGACTTAAACCACGATTTATTGTTTTTTGGCTTTGTAATGGAATAATTTATAGTTTATATCAATGTACAATAGAATATAGTATATGTATGTATGAGCTGAGTCAGGACTATAGGAATGTCGTAAGTACTTACTCAGGGAATGAATAGGTGAACGATCTAGATATAGGTAATTGCAATTGGTAGTATTAGTTAAGTAGTCAACCGACAACCATGTAAGGATAGAACAATAAAAGTATCAAAAGGCTCAACATCGTTTAAGTGCCAACCCTTCCAAGTACGAAGTATATTACATGGCGATCCTGCCAGCCGAAATCTTGTGACATCTAGAAAGAGTAGCAACTATGGGGAATTACGGAAGTAAGAAGGAAGAAGAAATTATAATTGCCCAAGCCGGAAATAGCGGAGGTGCAACATCTAACAATGGCTTTTCGGGAATCTCATTCAGTCTGTTAGAAATGGGAGGTGTCCTGTTTGTTATCATGTGCTCTACACTGATTGTGTATCTTGTATGGCGTCGCTGTAACAAGAAGATGGACAGAAAAATTGCGCGAGAGATCCAGAGGAGCCGGGAGCTGATCTCCCTACGTACCAGAGAATCCAGAGACAAATAGTGTGAGTACGCAAATAGTGCGCGAATGACCGAGCTTCTAGCGTTTGATTTAGTTTTAGATAAAATCAAAAAATTTAGAGTTAATATTAGTAAAGACAATCAGCAACGTAGAGAAAATGTAGGTATTATAAATCAACAATTAGAAAAATTAGAGGAAATAAAATTAGAATTAGATGATTAATAGTACGTGCCAACACAAAATTGTTAGGTGAAGAGAAGGATGTCAGAGAGCAAGCTAAAGCGCATGTTAGAATTATTCAACAGTATATTGAGGAGTCAAATGACATTTTAAAGAGTAGATTAGGAGAGTTAGGAAATAGTGATAAGGATACAAATATATCGAAAATAGAAGTAAACATGTCTGAAAAGTTTTGTTTAAAAACTGCGGGAAGTCTATTACCCGTAATGGACGGTAATGAAGATACAACTAAAAAGCTATTAGATTCAATTAATTTTTATGCGTCAATGTTAAAAGATGATGATAAAGTTACATTAATTTCATATGTTTTGAAAACCAGATTGTCAGAAAATGCGAAAGTCCGATTAAATAAAAGGTATGATACGGTTGATAGTCTTGTTAAGGATATTAGAACTAACTTTGTGTCAACTAAATCCGCAACTACCCTTGCCAGTCAATTGCATCAAGCGAGACAAAATAACAAATCAATTGATGAGTTTGGTCGCGAGATAGAGCAATTGCTCAGCGAATTAACTCTTGCACAAGCGGGAGATGACGAGAATTTGTTAGTAGCATTGGGTAAGGTAAACGAGAGTATTGCTATCAATTCATTCTGTAATGGAGTCCGAAATCATGATCTAAGGACAATATTGAAAGCTAGACACTGCAACACCTTAAAAGAAACGATTACAGTTGCTTTAGACGAGGAAAAGAACAAGCCACATAGCTCTAATGTATTTTTCATGCATAAAAACAACTATCAATATTCTTCTCGTAATGGTTTCAACAATAGCAGACAGTTTAATTCAAAGCAGAGTTATCGAGGTAACAGCAAAAATGCATTTCGAAATAACTATCAAACACAACAAAATTACGCAAATGGAAATAGATCAGTAAATAATTATTTGCCACCTCATCGCGGGTTTAACAGAGGTCGAGGCGCGAACCGTGGACGTACGCGAGCTACGTTTGCAAATCGCGGTCGTCGTATTCCGCAAATAAATGCTGTGTCCGCAGAAACATCCGACAATACACATTCCGAAGATACGTTTTTTCGTGAATAAAAGTGTAGAATGCGTGTTTTCAACTAGTTCATTAAACTATGTTAGGGTACGTCACGGGCGTGAGGAATTATTATTTTTACTGGACACGGGAGCTTCTATTAGTATATTTTTTGCAAATAAATTAAGGAACGATGAAGTAATTGATACGAATAGCAAAGTAAAAGTAAATGGAATTTCAGGTTCAACAACTACCACAGGCTCTATTAATTTGTTTTTACAATTTGGGAATGAAATGATTAATCATAAATTTTTTGTTTTGAATGAGTCTTACGGTAACATAAGTGGTATTATTGGAGCTGATTTCATTCTTAAATACAGAGCACAACTTGACTTTGAAAAATTTTTGTTTTCTTTTTGGTATAATTCTTCACAGATTTTTATAAACATAGAATCTGATTACAACGAGTACACTAGCATTCCACCGCGATGTGAAGTTGTTAAGTATTTTTCAACAGATGAATTGGAAGATTGTGTTGTTACGCCAGTAGAAATCGCAGAAGGTGTATTTACAGCAGGTATCATAGCTAGACCAAATTTACATAGAATCCCAGTTCGTATTCTTAATACAAATGACCGAGAGGTACGAATTAGAAATTTTCGACCAAAAATTTGTAAGTTGAAAGAATTTGAAGTATACAACTTTGAAAATTCTAATATTACATTAGATCGGGTTAATAAATTGATAGATTTGGTTAACGTAAAACATTTAAATAAGGAAGAAAAAACAGCTGTACATAAAATATGTGCGAAATACGCTGACACATTTATTTTAGAGGGTGATAAGCTGACAGTAACAAATATTGTTAAGGAAAATATTCGTTTAAAAAAAGACTCGCATCCGGTATATGTAAAGCCATTTAGACTACCACAAGCTCAGCAAATTGAAATTGATTCTCAAATTAATAAAATGCTTAATGACGGTATAATTGAAGAAACAAGATCAAATTGGTCGTCCCCTTTACTAATTGTTCCAAAGAAAAGTGAATTAGGTAACAATAAATGGAGAGTAGTAATTGACTATAGACAACTAAACAAAAATGTAGAAGACGATCGATTTCCCTTGCCCAATATTAATGAAATCTTAGATTCGCTATCAGGGGCGGTTTATTTTTCTCATTTAGACCTCTCGCAAGGATATTTTCAAGTAGAATTGGAAGAGAACAGTAGGAAATATACAGCATTTACTACAAGAAAAGGACAATTTCAAATGACCAGGTTACCGATGGGACTAAAAACCAGTCCTAGTACATTTTCAAGAGTTATGACTATAGCAATGTCAGGGTTAAATTACGATGCATGTTTTGTATATTTGGATGACTTAATTGTATTTGGAAATAGTTTACAACAGCATAATCAAAATTTAATTAAAGTATTAAACAGACTTCGAAAAGTAAATTTAAAATTAAACCCCTCAAAATGTCAATTTCTTAAAAAAGAGATCTTATATTTGGGTCATGTAATCTCAGCAGAAGGTATATCACCAGATCCAAGCAAAATTAGTGCTGTTCTAAATTATCCTGTTCCAAAAAATTCCGATGAATGTAAACGATTTGTTGCTTTTGCAAATTACTACAGAAAATTTATTCCAAAGTTCGCACAAATCGCAAATCCATTAAATAGATTAAGTAGAAAAGCAGTAGAGTTTGAATGGGATGAGACTTGTCAAAAATCCTTTGAAACTTTAAAAAATTGTTTAATTAACCCACCAGTTTTGCAATATCCTGATTTTTCACATGAAAATGAATTTATTTTGACAACAGATGCATCTGGATACGCAATAGGCGCGGTATTATCGAATTCTGATAATAAACCAATTGCATATGCTAGCAGAACATTGAATAAAGCAGAGATAAATTATCCAACAATACAGAAGGAAATGTTAGCAATATGTTGGAGTATAAGCCACTACAGACCGTATTTATATGGACGAAAATTTCGAATTTTTAGTGACCACCGACCATTGATTTATCTTTTTGGGATGAAAGATCCATCGTCACGATTGACTAAATTTAGATTGATGTTGGAAGAGTTTGACTTTTCTATACATTACATTAAAGGGAAAGAGAATACAACAGCAGATGCACTATCAAGAATAATAATTGACTCAGATGATTTAAAGAAAATGTCAGATAACATCAACGTAAATATTGTAACAAGATCAAAGCAACATTATAATGAAAATAACGAAACTGAAAACGGTTTAAGTCAAGTTAACAATGAGTGGACAGGCCATCCAGGACTTGTTGAATTGCTAAAGCCACCAGAAAACTCAGTTGAATTGAGACACATGTCAAAAAGAGTAACAAAAGGTTCGGGTAGTGAACAAGTAATAAAGTTGGGAAATGTTTTATACGATAAAATATTAAAGGTAATTTATATTAATCTAAGTATTCGATCAGCACCAGCCCTAGACGCGGAGTTGAGAAACTTAGATAGAATTTGTAGAGAAAATATAATTGCGCAATTATTTATAGTAAAAAATCCGGAAAATTACCAATTGATAACCCGACTGACAAAGCAAATCGAAATGATCAGAAAATTAAAAATGAAAATATGTATAATAAACAAAGCCAATCGAATCGATTGTAAACAGACTCGACAATTGATTCTCAATGATTTCCATATCCTTCCGACGGGAGGACATGCAGGTATCAACAGGATGTACGCAAATATTAAACGTTACTATTTCTGGGAAAAAATTAAAGAAGACATTACTAAATTTGTTCAAAAATGTGATGACTGCCAAAGGTACAAACATTCGAGAGCTCACACTGAGCCTTTGACAGTTACCACTACAGCCTCATCAGCGTTTGAAAAGGTATTCTTGGACCTTGTTGGACCTTTGACACAAGATCAGGAAGATAATCGGTATATTCTAACAATTCAATGCGAATTAACAAAATTTGTCGACTGCTATCCTTTAAATAACAAAGAAGCCCTAACTGTAGCAAAATCATTTGTCAATAACTTTATATTAAGATTCGGGATACCCAAAGAAATTGTTACTGATCAGGGTACCGAGTTTTTAGCAAACGTTTTCAAAGAATCTTCAAAACTTCTAGGAATTAAACAACTAAATTCTACAGCATACCATCACGAAACACTGGGAGCTTTAGAAAATACACACAAACATTTAGGGGCATATTTAAGAATTCAGACTTCAAAATTTACAGATACTTGGAGTTCATGGGTGCCGTTTTGGTGTTTTTCCTTTAACAATAGCGTTCATTCAGAGACAAAATACACACCTTATGAATTAGTATTTGGAAAAAGTTGCGTATTACCAAGTAATATTATTGGCAAACATCAACCTATCTACAATTTTGATAATTATTCTAACGAGTTAAAATATAGACTAAAATCAGCATGGGACGATGCAAAAACACAATTAATTGAATCTAAGCTAAAAAGAAAAAATAAATTAGATATAAGATCAAAATGTATTAGTTATAAGTTTAATGATAAGGTATTATTAAAGAATGAAACCGCTGATAAACTTGACGAAGTGTATAAAGGACCGTTTAAAGTTATAAAAGAAGAAAATCCAAACGTAATATTAAAAATTAATAATAAACTAGTGACAGTGCATAAAAACAGAGTGAAAAGGTACTGTGAATAATAAAAAAAATAAAAATAAAAAAAAGGGATGCGTAGATATGTAGTAATGTATTATTATGTTTGTGGCATATAAGATAAAAATTTGAACATTTCATGTTTAAATTTTATTTTATTACGGTAAAGGTGTAATGGAATAATTTATAGTTTATATCAATGTACAATAGAATATAGTATATGTATGTATGAGCTGAGTCAGGACTATAGGAATGTCGTAAGTACTTACTCAGGGAATGAATAGGTGAACGATCTAGATATAGGTAATTGCAATTGGTAGTATTAGTTAAGTAGTCAACCGACAACCATGTAAGGATAGAACAATAAAAGTATCAAAAGGCTCAACATCGTTTAAGTGCCAACCCTTCCAAGTACGAAGTATATTACAGCTTAACAAAACTAGTGGGGAAAGCGTGGAGTACTATCGAGGTTTAAATTGTTACGGATGTAAAGAGGGTCTATCTTTTTAATAATATTATTCAAAAGTTTATTAATTACTGTCTGTGGAAAACCATTATATATTGCAATATTATTTATTTAGTTAAGTTCAGAAATTTTATTATGATAATTAAAGCTCTGTAAATGTAAAAACGGATAGCAGACAAGCGGTGGGAAAGTGTGTGGAAGGAATCAACTGGGATAATGTTAGTGACTGAAGTGGGTTTTCTAAAAATGTTGAAAGATAAGTAATTGTCAAATCTAGTGATGGTTAAAATCCAGAAAATTAAGTTTGCCGTTACTTTTATGCTGATTAGTGAAATTTAAAGAAGGATAATAATAATAAATAATAATAATAAATAAATTTATTAGATAAGGCATCTCAAAATAAACACATTCTACAAATGGAGAAAAAAAAAACATTAAGCGAGCCTATCTAAACGGCAAAGTATCGGCAAAGCCGGTTTACAACATTACCAGAAAAAAGAGAACATAAATCTTATTCAATCTATAGTCGTTGTTTTGCAATTAACAATTTCCTGACAGAAGACTTTAGATTAATCACATTATTTACACTATCAAAAATGCTTACGTACTGGTTCAAAACTTTTGCGGCTACATAGGCAAAAGAATCCATAAATTTTGTACTCCTAAAACTAGGGATCGTAAAGTGGTTAATAAATCGCAGTGTACAGTTAGTCTGCGTGTATCTTCTTTTTAGCAATACGTATAGGTATGGTGGTAAATGGGTCGTTACCACGTTAAACAACATACAACACAAAAGAAGCGTGAATCGGTTTTCAAGTTTCAAAATGTCTAACCTATTATAATACGGTGTAATATGTTCTCGCCTTTGAATATCGTAAGCGTATCTCAAACAATTGTTTTGAAGGACCTGAATCCTACGTCTATTCTTTAAGGACAAGTGAGGATAAAAGACAGGCATACAATAATCTAAACGACTTAAAACTAACGAGGTCATAAGTTGCCATTTCGGTTTAGATGACAATTCGGACTTAAACTTATAAAGTGAAGAGAATTTTGCGTAAGACAGAGAAAGTATATGACGGACATAGTCATCAAACGATAGGTTTGAGTCTATAATTACACCTAAAACCTTCACCCTACTTTTCAGTTTGATTTCTATCCCATCAATAACAATAGGCACCGATTTAGTCCTTATTGCCAACTCAGACTTTTGTTTTGTTCCGATACAGATACATTCTGTTTTGTTGGGATTAATTTTCAAACCGTTGAAAATTGCCCAAGTATATATATTACTTAAGGTGCGGTTTAAAAGTACTATCTGCTTATTGACTTGTTCAGGAGTACAGAAGGTATACACCTGCGTATCATCCGCATATAAATGCTCATAAACGTCTTGTGTTACATAATATGGTAAATCAAAAGTACATAAATCGAATACGGTGGGTCCGAGATTGGTTCCCTGTGGGACACCACCTAGTACGCATAATTCAATGGAAAATTCGTTGTTAAACATCACGCACTGAAAGCGACCACCGAGATAATTCGCGAACCACTCGCGCACAGTAGCACTAAACCGAAAATATTTTAACTTTGCCATGAGGAGACTATGGTTAAGGCAGTCAAACGCCTTACTGAAGAACCATGAGAGAGAAGAACCATGAGAGAGACTAAACCGCGATCCATCGCAGTCACCATATCGTTCATAATCTTCAGCAGTGCAGTGGAGGTACTATACCCGGGTCGAAATCCTGATTGTGTGGATGGTAATAAGTGAAAATTATCTATATGCTGCCTCATCTATTTGTTGACTATTTTTTCGATAATTTTTGATGCAGTAAGGTAATATACTTATTGGTCGAAGCTGTGTTAGTTCGGATGCGTTGGATGTCTTTGCCAAAGGTAGAATTATCGATTTTTCCACAAAGCAGGAAACGATCCATTCTCTAGACTAAAGTTTATAATATGCAGGAGTATTTCTTTGCAGTAAGGATAACAAATGCGGAGCATTTCCAAATTAATACAATCCACACCCTGTGCGTTGCTTTTAATACTTTTTAGAACATCTTCTACATCTTTCTCTGTCACAAGAGTAAATGTAAATTCCTCTGTAATGCCAGGTCTATAGTTATTATTAAAGACATGTAGGTAGTTGTTGTTAACATCGGTGGCAGACATCCTGAAATGTTCATTCATGGCATCTACGTCAGTGAGATTTGGAGAAATATTTTTAATGGCTCGATTATGTATATTTTTACTTGCAAAAAAGTTCCACAATTTACGAGGGTTGCGCTTAAGTTGGTCGGTTTTCCATAATATATATCCTCTTTTCTCTGCTTTCATAGCAGTAGACAGATAGTTGTTGATGTCTTTATAGTATATGCGATCGTTTTCGTTATTAGTTCTTTTGTATTTCTTATAAGCTCTGTTTTTAAGTTTTATGATTTCCTTTATCACATACGTCATGTATGGCTTTTGTTTGCGATTATGCACTATCATAGACACAGGAGCATGCATATCGAATAGTGATATCAAAAATTCATTGAAGATATTCAGCTTGTCGTCAATGTTGTTGAAATCATATACTGATGACCAATCAGTACGTGTAGCATCAAATGCAAAATCAGGCAAATTAAAATCACGAAAATTACGTCGCTTATAGGTAGGGACTTCCCTTGGAGGAATGCTGTAGTCTAACCGACAATAGACCAGCCGATGATCCGAAATATTATTTGCATCCTCAGTACCAACTTTGACGATCGGTCTGAACTTATTAACACATATTATGTCGATTAGAGTCGCAGATGATTCGGTGATTCGGGTAGGCTCATCAATAAGTTGTTTAAGATTAAATATATCGAGTAGTTGTTGTAAATATTGACGCTAATTATTGTCTGTGAGAAAGTCGATATTTACATCTCCAGCAACGATTATTTCATCACATTCCTGTGACATCTCTGCAGTGGGACAGTGGGCGCCCGATAAATAGTGCAGATGCCAATTTTAATTTTACTTGTACGAATGACAATCCATAGTTGTTCTAGCTGGTTTTGTTCTAGATGCCCCATGCCGAATAATTTATATTTCAGATGCGACCGCAGGTAAACACATGTACCGCTTCTTCTTGAAGCCCGATCGCAACGCTCGAGGTTATATCCCGGTAGTTGTACAAGGTGAGATGGAAATCCAGGATGCAGCCACGTTTCTGACACGGTAATGATATCGAACTGATGGTCAAATATGAGTAAGTTTGAAAAATGATCAAATGAAGAATTTAGCGATCTTGAGTTAAGATGGCAGATGGATAGATTATTCTTGGAATCAGTCTGTCGTACTATTGTGTTTTGAGGGTTTGATCTGTTTGCATGTCCTTCTTTTTTGCCCGTGTGTTTTCTAGATGGAACAAAAAACGATTCAGATGAACTCCCACCGGCCAGATCTCTGGATTCTCCAGCTTTTCAAGGTTATCCAGCCTGCAAGACACCTTGAAAGAGGAATACTCATCAGGCCGCCGTGATAACATTTTTTTACAGGAAACGTCATCTATATTTTGAGAGCATAGATATGCAGACAGACTCTCTTCGGTGGTAGTAGTTACTAAGCCACATACATGGATATGGCCCAACCTTTCGCGGCCTTTAATTGCGAGCTTAGTAGTAGCTTTCCCTTGGATAGAGCGTTTTTATTTCTTCTGGTTATCACAGTTTTGAATCCATCGGTAGTTTCTTGGGGCAACAATACATCGTCGGTGTAGGAGGGTTTATTGACCTTTCCAACAGGTGTTCCAACACTTTCCGCAAATGTTTTGCTTTTTTGTTGAGAGTTGGGCTTTGACGAGGACAGGTTATTTGTTGGATTTAATAGTCTCTTTTCAGACTGTGTGTCTCCATCTATTGAATTTGGGGTTACCAATTCTGCAGGTTTCTGTATTTTGAGGTGTTTCTGCAATCCTACTATTTCATTTCTTAGCAACTCATTTTCCTTAATTAGTTTATTGAGTTCAGACTGAAAACTGCTGATTACCGTGGTGGTGATTGTCTTAATAGCATGATCAATCTTATCAGAAATGAATTTATTCAAATCTTGACTTACGGTAGTGTTTTGATTCCCTATAGAGGTTAAGTTATTAACGCACTTGGAGCACATCCAGGATTTTATTGTATTTTCTTGCTTCATTTTGGCAAATTCTTCCGGAGTTACACTAGCACAAGCCATGTGATAATTATGGCCATAACCATTTTTACAGGATATGTACTCGTCTGTTCGAGAAATATTTTTACCGCACAAGGCACAACTAATCGCCATTGCACTTATATATAAGGATGTAGATGTTGATGTACCTACTCTAACATTTTTGAAAGCATCGGTTGGTCATCTAGCCATAAACAGAAGACATCATCAACATAATGGCCCCATTTGCGTATATATTGATTATAAGGGTTAAACGAACGAAGAATGAAGTTCTTTTCAATGTGGTTCAAGATCGGCTAGAAAACCAGAAACGTTCATGCCCGTTGGCAAACCTTGGTCAACGTTGCAAAGTTAAGTCAACTGGGACATTTGAATCTACATTTGTGACATGAAAAGAAACTAAAATGCAACCTGAAAGACGTGTGCTTTTAATAATATTTATGGATTCAGTAGAATGTAAACATGATCAGAACCATCAATATAATTTGCTTAATGGCCAGCTTCAATTTGTATACAAACCGCTTTTCTCATATATTTTATAATAGGTGACCTTCGGTGCCTCTCTCCGTCTGCCCGTTCCGTTTTTTTTTTATTTTTTGCTATGTGATTCAGATCCACTGGAGCTCTTGATCTCTGTCCTTTCGGTTTTTTTTTACAATCTCATACCGACAACTTCGAATCCTTTGGTTTATTTCATTTATTTACAGTGTAATAAATGTGATATTTTAAAATTTAGTGAATATGTTTAGTTATTTTTACTTTGTCACGTTTGTTTTATTTGGTGACTTTTGCACAACTCCTCGTCCATGTTTTCTCATTTCACTTGTTCGTTTCCTGTCTAACTAGCAGGTACCATATTTTTGTATCAGTAAGAAAATGGAAAAAATATGCAACACTGCAAAAAAAGGAGTAGAGTGTGAAGTTTGTGGCTCATACTACCACCCTAGTTGTGCGCCACAAGCGAAAGTGATAAATAAAGAAAATCAAGTGATTTGCTGCAAACCACGCGAAAAAAGTGAGGTTATGGGCCGAAAAAAGGAAGAAATTGATGATGAAATCCCGGAAAGGACTGTGAAACAAATTTTTAAGGACATGCATCCCTGGCCACGAAAACATAAAGAATGTTATACTGCAAGTATTTCGAATTATTGCGATAAATATACCTGAAAGCGCAGAGTGGTATCAAACAAAAGATAGACCTATTCTTGTGAAATTACCCGAAGTTAATACAAAAATCAATGTTCTTAAAAAAATGAAAGAATTAAAAGGCGGATTAATCGGAGGGTATGGTAACATATTTATAAACGAGGACCTCACATTGACCAATCCAATACTATTTAGAGCGGCTCGTACATTCAAGAAGGAAAACAACTTTGTGGCAGCTTTTTGTAGAAATAGAAAGATATTTCTTAAAAAAAAAAACATTTAAGAACCAGCCATCCAAATAAAATCCAAACAAGATCTCAGCCTGTAGATAACTGTTATTAAGAATTTACAAAAAAATAGACAAAAAAATTAAAAAAAAAGAAATAGTAAGATGGTAAGCTTAATATTCTGTATATAAATATTAGAAGTCTGAGAAACAAAGTTGATGATCTTAGGGAAGTCATACATATGCAAGAATAAGCAATACGCGTTATTGCTCTCACAGAGAAATGGCTCTATCAAGATTAGATACTGTATTTTAGTCTACCGAACTACAGGGCAGTGCATCATTGTAGAGACTCAAGAGGTGGAGGGGTGTGCTTGTTTGTCAAGGAAAGTTTAGACTATGAGATTAAAGACATCAAGTCCAGATAAACCGCGCCATTGTAGCAATATACAGACCTCCTAAAAGCCAAGCCATGTCATTCGTACAGAACATAGACAGTATCATGGAAGTTCAAAATGTACCCTGTGTTATTATTGGAGACATAAATCTAAATTTACTTTGTAAATCTGATGCAGTTGAAGAGTATAAGAATATGGTTGAAATGAATGACTTTAAAATACAAAATATTCTTACAATTGAGAATGCCACAAGGAAAATTGATACCCACAGCTACCATATTGGATCATGTCTTGACAAATAAAGGCTTGAACTGCAAGATCAGTCTCGCAGATCATATAGTATCAAATCATAAAATCATGTATATAAAGCTAAACAAAAGAGGCTTGAACTGCAAGATCAGTCTCGCAGATCATATAGTATCAAATCATAAAATCATGTATATAAAGCTAAACAAAAGAGTTACCAAAAACGCTAAAGACTATATTAAGAAATCAAAATTGCACACACAAAAATGGAAAGAAACCGTACAACAAAGACTACAACAAAACGAAATCACATCATTTAGCAAGTCATCAGAAATAATAGCAGAAGCATAAACTGAATGCGCAACAGGGCACAACATAAAAATAAATAATACTGGATAAATGCAGAATTTATCGAAAAAATCAAACAAAGAGATAGTCTCTATAAAAGATGGAAATTGGTAAAAAACTTGGATACTGAAGACATCCAAAAAATTAAAATTAAAGAATGAGGTGAACAACTTACGGAGAAAATTAAAGGCCTATGTTGAAAAAAAAATTAATGAAGAAGGAACGAATTCTAAAAAATGTGGATCGTACTAAATAATCTTTGCTAAAAAAAAAAAAAAAAAAAAAACACAAGGCACAAACATAACTCGAATACAGAATATGACAAGAGAGACTCTCAGTGATGAACAAAAAATAGCGGAAGAATTCAATACATTCTTTTCAAAAATTGGACAAAACCTAGCTTTGAAAATAAATCCCATTACAAGCCGTAAGATTAAAGAAGAAAACTGCAATGAGTCAATCTATTTTGAACCAACGGATATAATATACCATAAATGATCTTAAAAACAACAACTCACCAAGAGCAGATATAACAAAAACTGACATAGTACTGCTTTGATATCATTGGAGAAAAGATTGTGAATATTGTTAATAATATCTTAGAAAATAGACTTTTTCCTGAAGAGCTAAAATGTGCAAAAATAACACCTGTACACAAAAAAAGATTCACCACAAGAATTAAATAACTACAGGCCAATATCGGTGCTGAACACATTTTCTAAAATAACAGAAAAAATCATAAAAAAAGATGATTAAATTTATAGAGAAAAATTTTAAGTTTGACACATCAGTATGGATTCAAAAAAAAAAACAATAGCACTTTGGGAGCTTCTGCAGGTCTACTGGAGTATGTATCAGGAGAACTTGACAAAAATAAATATGTTTTGGCAATATTCATCGATTTGCAAAAGGCATTCGATGCAGTTGACATAAATATAATGCTGACTAAACTGCAGGAGATGGGATTTCGAGGAATTGCGCATAGACTCCTTCAGACATACTCTATGGGCCGAAATCACTATACAAAACTGAACTAATCAAAGAGTGGAAAAAAGGAACTAAGTGTTGGCGTTGCGCAGGGATCGGTGCTTGGACCTCTGCAATATTTATTGTATATACATAACCTCAAATATTTGGGACTGAGCGCAAGATACTTTGTATTTGCAAATGACACAATTCTGGTTTTGTCAGCAAAATGTTTAAAAGAGCTAAAAAATATTAGCAAATGATGACTAAAATCTTTATAATTCATGGCTGTGCTACAATAAGCTATCTGTGAACAAAGAAAAGACTGTATACATGATTATCAAACAAAAAAAAACCAAGTGGTGATATTAACATCTTGATAGTGTAAAACTCAAATAAGTACAAACATATGAATGGTTAGGTCTGAACATGACAAGGGATCTTGATTGGAGCCTACATGAAACAGAAGTTGTAAAAAAATTGTTCCGATCATTGCTGCAATAAAGCGGTGTGCAGATAGTTTGAATAGAAAATCTAGACATTTTCTCTATAACAGCTTTATTTACTTCATGTTAGATACGTAATTCCATGCTGGAGAAACTAACCTGCGTATATGTTAAACAAACTACAAAGGACACAAAATATCAGTTCCGTCTCTTTTGCTCCAAGTAATGCAGGCCTGGCAGTAAGCATTTTTTACTACAAGATCTATGATTTTGCCACTACTGTAGCCGATTAGCGTCGTAACGCCGTATAACGACGAGACCCGCGTTTCTTCTAGGAACCATCGCCGGATACTTTCAGATCTTCAGGTCGTTCATTTTCAATATTTAATTGCTTTTCTTCTTCAGCTGCTTTCTTACAAATTTGGTCAAACATATAGCTAGTCGCAGTGTGAATGTGCTGTACAATAAGAGAATACGTATTTTTGCTTATGCCTTGACCAAGGTCCATAAGCCCAGCAAAAATATTAATACCTTGTTGTCCAATACCTAATAATCTCATAACAAAAACTATTCTTCGGTTGATTTCGAATCCTGTATTTATAATCGGCCCAGGAACTGTAAAATCAGGTACGCTTGAGCATATTTAGTAAGATTATCAATGATCGTAAGAATATATCTCTTGCTAATTATCAGAAGATCAATGGCGATTTGTTTAGAAAAGTTTTTCTGGTGGTTCGACAAAGCTGTAAGGGGCTGTTTGCGACATCGGCATTAAGCTTGATTCATAGTGCCGTAACCGTATCCGCAACCGTGCGTTCAACATTGCGCTTGCCTGAACGTAACGTAGAAATGTTACGGTCACTATAAACACCGTCCAAGAAGCGTGCAAGGTCAACTTTTCTACGTTACGGTTAAGTTTTACGGTTACGGCACTATAAATCGACCTTTATTCCGTATCCGCACCGTTAACTTCAGAGATATATACGTACACATGCAAAATAAACAAACTTTTAACAATCAGGAGAAAATATCATACTACACTCAGATGCAGAAAAAACGGGTCATTAGGGTAATTTTTGTAAAAAAAAACAGTTAATTTTTTTGTTTTAGTACTGTCAATAAGAATTTTAGTGTTTGACAATCAAAGAGACAACCATCAGAATGAAGAAAAACACAACATATGGTACTTTATTAGTTTATACAATGAACAAAGCGAAAACAATGTACGTATACACGAAAAAAAAATGACCCGTTTTTTTGCATCTGAGTGTATGTAGAACTTCCCTAACGGTGCGCCATTAGGATATCCTCGGAAAAGTCCATGATGGCACTCTCGTCAGTGTCGAGAAAGCGCGCACACCGTAAAAAACACGTGTGAATTCGAATAGTTGGTTGGTGCAAAAAGTATTGTAGGATGGATACTAAACGACTAAAAAGAACAACAAATGCTCAATACGAGGAGCTTGTCAATTTCGTGGAATAAAATAAGGTGCTGCTACATGGAAAAATAACGCCACAAGAGGTTGGTATCGTAAAAACTTTATGGCAGCAATTCGCCGACCATACAAATGCTACAGGGTTAGGGGCAACTAAAACGCCAGAACAGTGGAAGAAAGTATGTTATTTTTATTCAGAGGAGGATGTGTGAGTGTTAACGTTAGTGTATACATTTTCTATCAAGGTAACGGATGCAGAACCTCTAGTAAAAATACTTCTTACAGATTCTTCTGGAGTGGAAGAGTAATAGAAAAAGAAAAACCAGGGAAAGAAAAGTTGCCGCCCTACAGACTGGTGGTGGTTCGAACAAAAGGAAACCGTTAACTGACCTGGAACAAAGACTGTTAAACCTTTTGTAAAATATTAATTTGGGGTGCGAATTGCTGCCGGATGAATTAGGTACAGAGGTTATGACTGTCAACCAAAATGCATCCGAAGCGAGTGAAGTTGTTTGCCCATCGCAGTCTACTGACAGTCTGCTTCAGATTTACCCTGAAGACAACATACTATCCTCTTCGCCGATCCAATTGTTGGTGAACCAAGATCGGACCGATATGGATACAGAGTCAGAAACTCCGAAGAGGGAGCCGCTGGGGAAAAATGTAAAAAGTAAGGCCAATGTTGCTACTCGACCTCGATCCAGGAAATGATAATAGATAGTATGTACATCCAGTTTTATACAGTCCGCTACAGAACCTTATAACGAAGCACAGGAGAGATATAAAACCGCTGTACAGAGTGCTGAATCAATTAATGGTCTTGCTTCGGTCATAAACACATTTGCTACAGCATATAAGGAAGGGTTAAATATAAAAAGAAAGACATTAGAAATCAAAAGAATTTTTGCTGTAGCAGCAAAGCGAAGACGATGAAACTGCAAATGCAAAATAACGATGTTGTCGTAGTGCTTATTTTTTGTTTAGAACATATTTTTACTTTCATACTAGTAGGTACCCTAGAAGGAAAGGAAAAAAAATCAAGATTTCAGCGGAACTACGCGTTTTGAGGTCTCCTGAATCCATTGCAATGATTTCTGGAAAATGTATGTGTTTGTTTGGGGTGTGTGTGTGTATATGTGGGTGCGTGTGTATGTCTGCTAACACGATAGCGCCCAAACGAAACAACTGGATTATTTTTGGTGACAATCTAACAACCGGAAGTGGAAAATGTTACATGCGTCTTCTTAGGGATTTCAATACCCCGTTACAACACTCAATACAATCCCTGGCCTTTATATGACATCAGTTATATACTGCTTCTGGTGTATTATTTCAGGCGTCTGGAATAAGTGTTCGTAGACAAGGTTGCAATGGATATCCAGAGTCTCCGATTAACCATAACGATTGGATATTACTCTCCATATGTAAATTTTCCAGATGTCTTTTTACTGTTGATAAGTTCCATATAGCTGAACCATGGGAAGAACCAGGAAACCGTGCATTACAGCTCAATATGTTCAGATCAGAATCACATGTTAAATGCACATTAATATTATAAAACTCCTTTCTGTCGGAGGGGAAATTATTGCCAAATGAGTGCAGTTCGTGCAGCCTATTACTCCTGGAAATAGATATTTATCCATAAAATCTAATTTAAGTCAATTTCTTGAGGCATTCGTTTGCGGAAACAATCCATGTTGGTGCCAAGTTAGCTTTTATGCAAGTAGATATTTTATTGATAATTTTTCTTATGGACAATCCTAAATTTAAATGGCCACCAACGGAAAGCTGATGGGATCCGTAAGCAAAAAAAAAATAAAAGTCTGCTGAGAACTTACATTTTCAATGAAATTCCAGCATTCCACTGCTGTGGAGGAATAAACAACCGCAATTCGTCAATTAAATGTGCCGTAAATTTTTTGTAAGCCGTTTAAGTTGGCGTGTATATTAGCTCGGTCAATCTTTAGGATTTTTATAATTCCAAATGAACATTAACAATAAAATGTTTATTGTGTTATTTCTAAAAGTTGCTGATTGTCTGCCTATTTTGTTTAACTGGCAGATATGAGAACTTTTTACGAACGATAGCGCATCTTTATAGTTACATAACTTGCCAATAATAAAATTTACAAATTTGGCGAGAAGTTTGTGGTATACCTATCGATAGATTCGTGGTACGTCCTTATTATTGGTATTCATTGATTTTCCTCTGGAATCCTTACTATATTTAGACAGTTAACGAATGCGGCCTCTGGTCATCTGGTGGTGTACGGTACTGGGACTATCTTTTTTTTAGTTTTCACTGCCAGGGAGTACTTGCTGGATGATAAAAATTGCAGAAACAGTCAAAATTCTTTTGCAGAAGGGAAATGTTATGGGCGTGAGCTGAGTAACTCCATGATGATTATATGTCAGTTTGGCATCGAAGTAGATGTGGTCTTTTTCACGAGAAGTGGCAATAAGCCGCTGTCATAATACGCAAACGTTCCTACGCATTGACGTGTGTTAGAATGAAATATAAGAAGATTGCTATTTCATTCTAATACATACGTCAAGGCAAAGGAACGTTTGTGCATTATGACAACGGCTTACTGCCACTTCTCGTGAAAAAGACCACACCCAGATAGTTTCATGGTTTTTCAGAACTTCACATCGCATCGTTTAGAACATGTGAACATTAACTCTTGGGATTTACCTGTATTTAGTAACAACCTATTTTCATTAAACCATTCTTCATCAGTGCTTAGAAGACTGAGCATTTGAAGACGCAGGTTAGTTAATGCTACGTCCGAGATGAATAACACAACGTCGTCTGCAAAGAGAACCGATTTGATTTGCAAAGCAGATTTGCAGGCAGGTCGTTAATATAGAGAAGGAAGCATCATGGACCGATTACACTTCCCTATGCTGCGCCTCTGGAAAGGATGTCTGATTTTCCCCATCTTGATACTGGATCTTCATTCGAAGTAGGAAGTTATCAACTTATGAGCCAGCCCGCGAATACTATACTTTTCAAGTTTTAAATTATAGACCAGTGTCTCTATTGTCTTGTTTCTCTAAGGTGTTTTGTACAACAGGTTGCTTCAGTTTTTCAAATCTTAACATATTATTTCAAAGAGTCAATATGGTTTTGTGTCGAGACTCTCGTGTGAACAGGCCTTGTTTGGAGCTCTGTCGGGAGTGCTATCCCATGTTGACAATCGTTACCACGCTGCTGATATATTCTTCGATCTTTCGAGGGCGTTGGACAATATCAACCATAAAATATTGCTTTAAAACTCCAGTCATACGGAATACGTGGTATTGCTCGCGATCTTGTGAGGTCGTATCTCAAGGGTAGGCAGCAGAGGATGTGCGTGAATGGAAAATACTCGAAGTATGATCATCCGTTGACAGTTGGAGTGGGCCTCAGGGGTCAATTTTGGGTCCTTTGCTCTTTATGATATTTATGAGCGACCTACAGTTTTATCTACGTCTCGGGGAACTGTACCAGTTTGCAGACGATACTACATTAATAGTAAACAGTAAGGACCTATCACGCCTTTCGGCTACATTGTCGGAGGCTTATAAGATAATGAGTCACGGGTGTAGAGCAAATAAAATGATTCTCAATAAGGACGAAACAAAGATAATGAGATTTTCGCTGAAAACACCTCAGAAGTCTCTCCTTGTAAGAACTGAGTTGGGCTCGCTTCCAACGTGCGATCATGTCAAGTTCCTGGGAGTGTGCATCCAAAGCTCAATGGGATGGCAAGCTCACATAAGATCCATATTAAAAAAGTTAGACAGTACCTACTACGCAGTGTTCAAATTAAGGAATGTTTTGGATCAACACTCAGGGAGATCATTTTACTTCGTGAGTGTGCAGTCCTTGTTGAGCTACGGTATTATATTTTGGAGAGCATCGCTTCATATGATTACCCTATTTAGGCAGCAGCAAAGATTTTTGAGGTGAATTATTTTATGAATGTTAATATACTGAGTTTGCCCTGTCTATTTGTTTATCGTCTCCTATCGTTCTGCAGAGTAAATTTAAGTCAGTTCCAGACCAACTCAGAGGTCTCGACGACAGTTAGTACGCAAACGGCTGGAAACTGTCGGTTTCCCACCACAGTTGTCTGCTTTCGAACGAGGTCCGTAGAGTTGATTTAAACTTAGAATCGTACTTCCGTACCACAACGACACAAAATATGCGCAGTGTGACGTCATTTGACCTCGAATAATTCAGAAATGAGGCGGCTTGTTCCAGAGGGGTTTTAAAACGAAAAAATCATAAAAATAATTTTCTTTCACACATTTCAAAGTTTGAACTACTGGAAATTGTAAAATATAGTGTCCCAAGGAAATAAAATTGTAGTTGAAGTGACTTGTAATTATGTTGGAGGTTATAATTCTAACCTAACTAATGGAGTAAAATGTTTGAAGAACTGCCATTTTGGTAGGTACTACTATTAAATGTCATACATTGAAAGATTTTTAAATAGAAATTTCTTGGGTTCCTTTCAGCGTTAAGTGATATTCATGACACTCATCGTTCAATGTAGTGTATTTAATCAACAAAGGTTAGCATTACAATAGGCGCACTGCAATTAAACTATTCTGGAAATAATTAACCGATTTGAACCATTTTTTTTTTCTAAATCATTATCGGTTCGCATACGAGTCGACTAGCATTATTCCATTTAAATATTGACATGTTCGGTAAGAGAAAAAATTATCGTACACATATCAACTTTAGATCCCATGCGCGACCGGAAGATATAAACCGATTTTATTTATTTTTTTACCCCTTCTTAGTCTCCCCAATTCGTAACATTTCCGCGGTATTACGACTTGAAAAAACAAAAAAGCGTTTTTTCGGCCCACCCTAATGTATAGGTATTGCATTAAATAAAATTCACTACTATTCCTGATTGCATTCCGAATCTCGGTGGGAGTAACCGAAGTCCGACTGGTACGATGATCCTGCGTTCACCAGAAAACAAAATTCGTCTTGTGCGGCATCTATTACGAGCTCCTTCTGAATGAGCTCCTATTCATACTTCACTACATGGTCACAAATATTTTTCAACTGTTCACAAGTGGCTTCTGATAACATGCCAAATCTTTTAACAGTGAGCTTTTCTACGTCTTCTTATTTGAATGTTGTGTAATGTTGTCCTACCCAATTTTTCACTAAAGCCCATACCTTCTCTATGGGATTTAAATCCGGATGGTATGGTGGTAACCTCAATACTTTGTGGCCATGTTTCTCCATTAATGAATCTAAGACATACATCACATGTTGGGTTTTATAAATTTTGATCATTTCATATAATTGAACTTTCAGTAAGCTTTGGGTGTGTGGTATATTGTGTTCATTCAGCCAGTTTTCCATGTCAATCTTTTTTGACGAAGAAGTTATATTTACACCTTCTTTTACATTATGATAACTTGCGTTATCTATTACCAACACGGAACTCGGAGGTAAATTCGATATCAGTTGTTGTTGGACTTACCTCATCAAATTTACATGATTCATATCATCGTGGTAGTCACCACTTTTTGAACCTACAACGTGAGGAAGTTTTTATATAATGTAGTTATGAGAAATAAACATGAGTAAGGCATTTGGTATAAACCCACTCTCACCACCTGCATGCACAATAATCAGGCGTTTACCTTTGCTGATTGGCTTTTTCAAACCTTCTGTTGGTTTTGTTGTATCAACCCAGTTAAAGGAAGACGTATGGGTGGAACGGATATATGTTTCGTCTGTATAGATAACATTCCATCCATCTCTTCTGTACATGATCATCTTCTTCAAAAACTCCACACGTAAACATCAAAAACTCCTCATGCTGTCTCCATAAGAGCTGCATGATTGTCCGCAGATTTTTGCCATCTGTAAACTCCCAAACATTGTAGCAGAGTATGGAATAATATTATTAGTATCGTAGTACGGTTCAAGAAGTAAAGAAATGTAATGAGTAAACTTACTTGACCCCCATTCTCATTAACAATGTTCGAAATGAAGAAATTTCGCCTGTAAATCCAATGTCCCATCCAAAACATTTTTATAAACACCTATAAAACATTAAAATTATAAATATTAATGTAATATTATTTTAAATTATAGTACGGTATATATACATACTTCTT
Source organism: Aphodius granarius (assembly GCA_963971325.1). Classification (NCBI taxonomy): domain Eukaryota; kingdom Metazoa; phylum Arthropoda; class Insecta; order Coleoptera; family Scarabaeidae; genus Aphodius; species Aphodius granarius. Next base: position 24,839,078 of record OZ020224.1, on the reverse strand, counting down.
AAGTTGGTCTGCATTTCTGTATGATGTAAAAATAGTTGATCATTTGACGAATCATTGCTATTTCTTCGTCATTTACGGAGCCAACTTTTGGTTTAGTTGCATGGCGATGTCTCCCTGGTGACTCCCAAGAGGGCCCTGGAATAGATGTTTCTCCCACTTCATCCACCTTCTTTGCTTCCACCTGCTTTCCCTCCTTGCATATTCGTTGGTAAGTGCCACGTGAAATGCCTACAATGATGAACATTTTAATCTATATATACTTTTAATATGATTACGCAGACACAGTATGACAATAAATCATGTGATGTGATAAAATCATAACAGTGAAAAATAATTTTTATATAATTAAAAATTATTGTATGAAATAAATTTTATAACCAGATAATCACTTCTGTTGAAAGTAATATAAATGTTGTTGGAAAAATACACTTCATTTTCATGGAACATAAATTTTCTTCAAAATAGTTCATTGGTGTCCACTGTGTCACATATATCTTCATGAATTCGTGGACACACATCAGATCTGAAATATATGTAGAAAACATTGCATAAAACCTCAATTCGTTATTAGCAGAAATAATTTTATTTCTAAGTAGGACAACGCATTGGCAGCTTGAGGCGGTTGTGCGGTTCTCTGTTTTAATAGAAGTAAACACTAGATGCACAGCAACATGCGACAGTCGTGCGTTGTCTTGTATTTACTTCTGTTAAACAGACAACCGCACAACAACCGTCCTACTAAGGGCTAAAATTTGGTGTAGCTTCATATGTATTGTGTACATGATTTAAGTAAAGAATATCTTACCCGGTACTCCTCATAACTATTCATCACCGTTAACAACATACCTGGTGCAATCATCAACCTAAACGGCATTCTCATAATCGTCCCGTTCCCTACAATATACAAATAATAGTAATCATGCAATGACTTTATTGTTACATTATTTCCCTGAACTACATTTCGTTTGGTTTTCATTTTTCCATTAACTTTTTTGCTGTTAGTTCTGCAAACTAAACTGTACTCCTGTTAATATATCTTTACGATCCATGAAGACTGTCTGGTACCATCCTCATTGTCCTAAAACATCCATTGTATCGCATTCTACAGCTACACACTTCAGTACTGAATAAACAAACACTAACAACTCCTAAGATGTTTCTTTAAACAAAATGTGCAAAGTAGTACTATGACATATAGTTTTTCAACCTTCTGTTCTGCAAGGTGCTCCCAATAAAAACTTTTCAAATGATGATGTTGTGTGAACAATCCTGTATTATATAGTGTTACATTTCTCCATATCCAAGTTACCTGGTAGCAGTTTTGTGCTTTCAGTAAACATGTATCCTACTGTTGTATTTTACTTCATAGTAAGATATTGTAGTCTACTACTATGCCATCTTTCAGGAAACCTTCACTAACTTGTAATGTGAAGTCTTCAAATTTAAAGCCCTATATACACTAATAACAATTTCTTGAGCACCAATTCATTGGAGTCCGTAACATATCTGTTCGATTCTGTTCTATTCTATATGTCAGTATTCTCTGGGTCGGGGATTCGTGACGTTCGGCTCGGTGGCTCGTCGGTGGCCGTAGATGAGTCGTGTCTTCTGCTTGGCATCCAGATCGACGACGGCCTGAGATGGGCAAATCAAGAGAACGAGCTTGCAAAGAAACTAATAAAATAACATTATAATGCACAGTGCATATAAGTAGCAATTTGTTGTAGTATTGTGACATACTTGTGAATCACAAAATAATAAAAGTATGTGACACCAATGAAAACCGCTAATTATTACTTATTGACCACAAACCCCAATTTGTTGCAGCAAACCTGGTTGCTACAATAATTTTCTTATTGACATAACCCATGCATCCATGACGCATAACTTTATTTTGCATGAACAAGACAGAACTGAAAATATGGTGCATTTTTCGGTTAGGTCTCGCTCCAGTGCCGGTCCGATGAAATTTTACTGTGTTCACACTATTTTGCGTCATTATGGTGTCAGCCGTTCTCTATGTATGCTGAACATCAAAGAATTGTTTGTATTTCCGGCTTTCACTTTATTATAAATTGCATTTAAATTGTGTATAGAAGGGATTTTCGACAAGGTTAAAAAAAGAAGTATAAAGCCAAATCTCTATTTGAGAACTCCCGAATGTAGTCATTATCATTGAAAAGTAGTGTATATGACAAAACCAGATCAAGAAGTATTCACACTACCAGTTGGCTCAACATCTGACCGAAACCGGAGCGATGCAATACTGATAATAGTCTCATTCACAATTGTGAAGTAATACAAAACCTGAGCAAGACAACGAAAGCAAGATCAGCACCATAAGTGAATATATACTGTTAATGTCTGACGACTATTTCCATACCTGTGGCTTTTAGAAGGCGCTCCTTATAATTTTTTAATGGGATGTCGGGCTCTTCCCTAGCAGCCTCCTCTTTAAAAAACTTCAACACACTATATATCATTTCTCGAGCTTGGGCGTGCAGAATTTGCCCTTGCTTGCCATACATTGCCATTGTGAGAAGAAATGTGATAATTCCTAAAATATATACAACAGAAAATCTTTGTACAGAAAATGAATAGTGTAAGCACGTTTTCTTACCACGCTGTGTCGCTATGAAATGCCGTATCCTCTTCATGGTTGTTTGTATGACTTTACACACCTATTGTAAGTATAAGACCTGTTCTTCATACAAAAGTTCGAATTCCGGCTGTCACAATATGTAAAATATCTGGGGTGGCCCTCACCCAACTTTCCGACTACCTATACCGTTGGTACAATGAAATGTCTGAACACTTTTGCAATTGATTCAATTTTGTGAAGCCAGAGCCAGCCACTCTGTACCCTACCTAACGTCAGTTTCTCTGATATAATAACATTTGTCACACTAACATTTAATGCCACGTCATGTCCGTGGTACTGACGTTTGTCAAAATCGACACAGCGAGGAATGCTGTGGATTCTGTCAAGCCGCTTCTATAAAAGCTAATAGCGCCTAAACCGTTCATCCCACTTATCTGCAAATTTGTATACATATTTAAAGTCACTGGAAGATGAACTGATATTAGTTTGGCCAAAATCGTATAAATCGCGAAGAAGATGCATGTAACATTTGCCACTTTCGGTTGTCAGATTGTCACAAAAAACAATTCAGTTCGTCCCCCGGTAATTCTAAACAAGCATGCAAAATTTCAGCCAAATCCGTTGTTCCGCTTGGACGCTATCGTGTTCACAGACATACATACATTTTCCTGAAATCATTGCAATCGATTCAGGGGACCCCAAAACGCGTATTTCCACTGAAATCCCGAATTTTTTTTCCGTCGATTACAATACTTTCCTTCTAGGTACTAGTCGGAAAGTAACAAGGTCAAACATAACCTAACATGCTCGGATACGTTCGGATGTCAGGAATTTTATTATTATTTAGCAGCACGAGCTCCCTAACTTCGATTGAGTTTTCAATAATAAGTATCTTTTCAGCGATGAATTACTACAGACGTACAAATCTGCTTTGTTCAATTCCTATATCAAAACACATTTCACGAATGCGTTCCAATCTCCCAAACAGTCTCCGCCCATGATTCGTAAAATGGTCTACTGCGCATCCTAATGCGGTGCAACTTCACCATACACATTTAAGTTTAAATCAACTCTACTTCATGATGGTGCGGGCCTACAATGCACAACCTAACCATATTTTGAATTTAACTTCTATGAGTACTTTTAAGTCCAGATTGAAGGTTTACCTTACAACAAATACATTTTATTCTTTGGACGAATTTTTAGAATACTCGGCGCTCCGATGATTGTGTTCTTCTTATATTGTGTACATTGTAAATACGGTTGTTTCTTGTTCACATTATATGCACTATAGTGTTCACTTAATAATTGCGGGCGATTTTCAGTGTCATTTAGTTAATATTTAATTACTTGTAGCAAAGATGTATATGGCAAATGATTATACGACAAATAAATGGCATTATTATTAAATCCGAACTGAACCGGGGACATAATGTTCTCAGAGGTGTTATGAAGTCTATGAGGGGCTGAGGATGTAATGGAATCCCTAGACATATAAGCTTTGTTCGAGCAGCTGTCACGAACTAGTTCGTTAATAGTTTTTTAGATGATACAAATAACACTAGTCAACAGTCAAACTGTACATTGGATGCGACTATTTTTTTTATATATACTAAGGCTCTCTAAACTCAAAAATCGCATAAAAAATTTTTTTAATGGATACGTTTTCGAGTTACAATTTTTTTCTTTTTTGCGGAGGTAGTTCGACTATTTGGAGCATATCTCGAGTTAGGAACGTCCAATCTGGTCGCCCCGCATAATCATTAGTGGCGTTTTCTTTTGTGATGGCATCTGTTAATTTTTACTATCAGAACGTTCGCAGTATTCGTGGTAAATCGATTGCCGTGTACAACAGTGTCCTAAATTCCAATTCTCATATAATTTGCTTGACCGAAACATGGCTGCTTCCGGATATGAACTCTAGTGAATTTTTTCCGGGCAATTACAGTGTTTTTCGTAGGGATCGCGAGCGTGATGGTGTTGATGTGCGCGGTGGTGGTGTCTTGGTTGCGGTTGCAGATAGTTTGGCTGGCAGTGCGCGGCCTGCATGGTCCACTTCTGAGGAGGCAGTTTGGGTGACTGTTTTGTGCTGCAGTCGTAAGTTGCATGTCTGTTGCGTGTATATACCACCGAGGGATTCACTTGCACTCGATTCTTTTATTAGGAATGTGTCTTCTATTGTTGAGAAGCACCCTGATGACTTATTCTTGATCTGTGGAGATTTCAACTTGCCTGAGATCTCTTGGTCCAGAGTTGACGATAAGTTGCCTTGCACCCCGTCTATTGGTGCTTCGATTAGAGCGGTTGAATTTACTGATTGTTTGTCATTATGTGGCCTTCATCAGTTCAATCATTACTGTAACGCTTCTGGTAACATTTTGGACTTAGTATTGTGTAACGCTCATTCAATACGTGGTTTGACAATGTCGTGCGACCCGCTTGTACCCGAAGATATCGCTCATGTCACATTGGAATTTGACCTACTCTGTTCCGTTGTTAAAGATTTAGGTAATAATATGTCAACTCGTTCTTATAATTTTTATAAAGGCAACTTTGCCGCTATTGATGCTGATCTTAACTCTGTTGACTGGCACGCTCTATTGGCTGGAAAATCTGTCGACGATGCGGTTAGTTTGTTTTATAATCACCTGCGGGCGTCTATCCGGAAAAACGTACCGTGCCGATATGCTCGTAGACGAATGTTTCCCAGTTGGTTCTCCTCAGGAACCGTCCGGGTAGTGAAGGAGAAGAACAAATTACATAAAAAGTGGAAAAAATACAATAATAGGTTAGACTATCTCTCCTTCAGCTTACTGCGGCGTCGCACCAAACATCTAATTGCTATTGACTACGACACATTTGTCAAAAATGCCGAAAATTCTATTAGATCTGAACCGAAACATTTTTGGAGATTTGCGAGGAGCAAGCGAAGCTCTGGTCATGCCATGCCCGTCTCCATGAATTTCAACGACCGTGTTGCGAATGGCGGGACTAATATATGCAATCTTTTTGCCGATTATTTTGGTTCTGTCTACGAGCAACAGTTGCCCTCAGCAACTGTGGTTGGTGGTGATGGTGTGTCGGCTGGGGGGGTCGATCTGACGTCATTGTCAATTCGCGAATCAGACATCTTGTGTTCGCTTAGGTCCGTCGATGCGAGCAAGGGAGCGGGACCGGACGGTGTTTCGCCGCTGCTATTAAAGCGCTGTGCGGAGAGCTTGGCAGTCCCCTTATTCATTATTTTTAACAAGTCTTTGACAACCGGAGTTTTCCCCACCGTTTGGAAGTCCGCATACATCGTGCCTATATTCAAAAGTGGTGATAGGACATCAGTACAAAATTACAGACCTATTTCAATACTGTCACAATTTGGAAAAATTTTTGAAAAACTTGTTTATAATGTCTTATTTTTTAATGTAAAGAATCATATTACTATTCATCAGCATGGTTTTTTTTCTGGTCGGTCGGTGGAAACAAACCTCCTTGAATACACGGACTTTTTGCTGGAATCGATGGACCGGGGCGTGCAGGTCGATGCAATGTATACAGACTTTTCAAAGGCTTTTGACAAGGTTGATCATGGTCTGTTGGTCGCCAAGCTGGGTCGTATCGGAATTGCCGGGAGTTTGTTGAGATGGGTGGAATCGTACATTTCAAATCGATCGCGGCAGGTATATGTGGCTGGCTTCGCGTCGAACATCATTCCTGTCACTTCGGGTGTGCCGCAGGGTAGTCATCTGGGGCCGCTGCTGTTTCTGTTGTACATTAATGATATTGTTCTAATTTTCCGGCATGCGAGATACCTTCTATACGCCGATGACATGAAGATCTTCCTTCCCATCCGATCCTCCACTGATTGCAACCTCTTACAACAAGATTTAGATAACTTTAGCACCTTTTGTAAGAATAATCAGTTAGTTATCAATTACGAGAAATGCCATGTAATATCATTCTCTAGAAATAAGTCCATTACGATATATGATTATAATATAGATAATAACTTGATTGGACGCGTTTCCACTATTAAAGATCTGGGAGTAGTATTTGATGGTAGGTTGATCTTTGATTGCCATATAGATCTTATCGTGCGGAGGGCGTTTCGCATGCTGGGATTTGTATTGCGGACCTCGGGTGGCTTCAGCGACCCTCGTTCCTTAATCTCACTATACCACGCGTTTGTTGCCAGTCACCTCTCATACTGCTCATCCGTCTGGTGCCCGCAGTATGCAGTGTATGTGAACCGTATCGAGGGGGTACAGCGGAAATTCTTGCGGCATCTGAAGTATAAGTTCAACCTAGAAGGTTTACATTATACTGATTTGTGTCGCCGCTTTGGACTGCTCAGCTTGGAGGACCGTAGACTGTGTGGTGGGGTCATTTTTGTCACAAAATTGTTTCGTGGCCAGTTTGACTCGCCTGTCCTCTTGGAACGGTTTAGCCTGAATGCCTGCGCGCGCCATCTTCGCGACCGCGAGTTGTTCCGTGTGCCTACCGCCAGGACAAATTTCATGAAGAATTCACCTGTGGTTCGGTTGTCGGCATCATGCAACAATGCCGTTGGTGTTGACATTTTTTCTCAGTCAGTCGTGTCAGTCAGGAGATCACTGTATCACTTGTCCAGTTTATAATATCGCCCACTTGTGTTTTTTGAATTTTTTGTATATACCGATTTTTTGTTTTTTCCATACATTTGATTTATTGTTTTTTTTTTTTCACTTACGATTTTTTTCTGTTAGCAAGTAAGCATAGGATTTTTTTGATTTAAATTGTTTAGTTTAATGGGACCCGATCCTCGTGGGATTTTCCCGTTATCGGTCCATACTTGTAAAATAAATAAATAAATATAGTTTTTCAATCGCTTCAGTAGTTTTAGCGCAATAGGCCACGATATTATAAAAATTTGGCCAAAATGAAAATGGAACATTTACTCTATCACCTGTGAAAAGTAGAAATCGTGGAAATATAGTTAGTTTAATATTTTTTGCGTAGAGTTTGAACTTTTACGAAGAGCGAAGTTATGGTCATTTAAGATTGATAGGTACCAAACTACCAGAATTCTATTTTTTCTCTGTTTACAAGTTTAATTCATTGTGCTTAGTTTTAATGTGATGTTTTCAATATAAAGGAGATTAGAAGTGAGTTTGATTGCTGCTTCGCCTTATATTCTTGTCGAAATCTGTTTTTCTTATGAGGAACCAGATATAGTTGCCCATCATTTTTTCAATCCAAAATCCCTGGTAGCGCCGCTCAATAGTCTTCATTTCCTAGTGAAACCTCTCACCATGCTCGTCACTGACGTCACCAAGATTCTCAGGATGAAATCCTCTCAACTGCTAGCTCCAGGTGTATACCGTATCCCATGTACTTGTGGCAGTGTCTACATTGATGAGATAAAGTGCTCTGTCAGCGTTGGGGTTTCAGAACATGAACGTTCACACAGACACAACAATTCTTCTCGACCAAACAAAAATCATCTCCCGGGAATCACGTTATTATCCTCGTAGAATCCGCGAAGCGATCGAAATCTTTAAAGATCCCTCCAATCTCAATCGAGATGACGGTTGGCATTTGCATCATAGCTGGAAACCACTTTTACGACCACCACAGCCAATCGCAGCTACCCCAAACCGCCCTCCCAACCAATAGTTGTTTGACTACCTGCGCAGGCACCTGCGACAGGTACATATAACGTCGATCGAAACACGTACTGACATATCTGAATATCATTTTTTGGTGAGATATGCCACTATGTGTTTTGAGCGACGATAAATACCCTCACCCTTCCACACACGTTCATTCTCTCCGTCCTGAAGATGCCTCTTGCAACAGAGTGCGAAACGTTGACTAAAAGATGCGCATCTTGGTGCAAATCACGTGACGTATTCGTCTTCCGAATGGATCCGACCTCTACCATGCATTTAAACTGCTATAAATGACGAAAAATACAAAATAGCGAAAAGGCCGAATTTTGGTAGTTTCGTACCCATTGGTCATAATTGATCATAACTTCGGTATTTTTTCATCGTAAATACATTGTTCTCTTCGTAAAAGGGCAAACTCTACGTAAAAAATAAGAAACTGAGCATATTTTTACTATTTCTACCTTTCCCTGGCGGTTAAATGAATGTTCGATTTTCATTTATACTAAAAAAATTTCAAATTATGGTCAACTGCACTGAAACCACTGAAGCGATTGTAAAACAATATTAATAACATTTATTGGTGATTCAATTGGCTTTAATTTGATGTACCGAACGACAAGATTTGATGTTCCGAACTCGAGATATGCTCCAAATAGTCGAACTACCTCCAACAAAATTAACAAAAAAAAGAAAAATTCATAACTCGAAAACGTATCCATTCAAAAAATTTTTAATGCGATTTTTGAGTTTAGCGGGCCATGGTATCTAAGAAAAAAATAGTGGCATCTAATGTACATTTTTTTATTATTTTGTTGACTAGTGTAATTTGTCATTGTTATTTATAATGCAGTTGTCATTAAAACACGTGTCTGGCTTACTGTGATTTAAAAATTTCAACCTAGTTTTTTCACTCCTCGAACAAATCTATAGTATACAAGATGTCCAAAAAAAATCAATGTCATCCCGTCAATTGATAATGACCAGAAAACACAAAATGCCTTAGTACAAAGTACACCATTGGGCATGCCGAGAGTGTAATTGGGCGAGTGACTAGTGCGCATGTATATACGCGAAGTATACCTACTTCGCGACAGCAGCTCGTCAGCATCAGTGTGCATCAATATCGTGTTCAGTGCAGTATATAGGGGTTCTCCCAGGTTATTTAGGTGTTTTATTAATTATCATCACAATCCTCGCTTACTGAACAATGATAAGAATTTAGTACCGTATATTTTTCAAAATTTTTAATATAGTAAATTGTGTTCTTTGATGTATAAAAATAGTGAAATGGTAAACATTTCGAGAAGGATCGTTCACCGTCTCGACTTGAAGTTGGGGTATAATTCTGCATTTTTGTGTATTCCCTGAACAACACATGTTAAATGCAACATACCTACCTGGATATTGTTCCTTAAGAAATTTTCCTGCTTTTAACATGACGCTGGTCGAAATAAATAGCAAACTTTTGGAAGACTTGCCGCTAAAAGCCGGCTAGTCTTCAAAACTTCGGCGTCAGACACTTCAGACGTGGAAGTTATCCCGTAGTCGTCTGTCGAGGGTGGCATTGATGTAAGGTCGTCTACATCCAAAAGTCTGCTGTAGGCGTCGCTTCGGTTACCTTTATTGCTGCAGCAATATTTGATTTGGTCCTAAAAGCCAAACATGGAAACATCTTAAATATAGTCAGTAAATATAGTCAAAAATTAAGATACCTTTTTTGGCAAAATATTTACGAGGCAGAGGTTATAGTGAAGCTTTGATACTAGCCTCGATACTAGCTGCGACAGTAACGAAACGATTTACATAGCTATGATGACTTATAGTAGAGCTTCGAACATAGCGTCGATACTAGCTCATTTCTCTATAAGATGATCATAACAGCACATGCTTCTAGAATCCGCCGCTTTAAGATTATATACTAACTAAAATCAAAATCTATCCCAGCATGACGTAAAGACGGTCTTAAAATTTGGAAATTTTGCCGTTTATATAAATGTTGAGAAGCTATCCTGGAAAGTTTAAACACTGTTTTAGAATGTAGATAGAAACGTTTAACAAAATAATAGAATTGGTAACCCAGAACATACTACCGCAATAGGCATATTGCAATGGACAAACTTCGTCGTTTCATGGTTTCTCAAGTTTAAGTCAATCCGGAAGCACTAAAATTTGGTCTGTCGATTCTCCACGCCAGAATTCCAATGATGGAAATACTTCCCGGTGATCTTTTGGGGACTCCCAACTTGGCCTGAAGCATAACAGGCATTGACAAGGACTTAATTCACAGATTCAAAATAATCTTAGAGGCACTCTCGAGTGGGTATGAAATAGATACCAATAAATTTAGAACGTATACTATAGAAACAGCCGACCTATATTCCTAGCATCCTATGTCACCTACCGTGCACAAGATACTTATTCATATCAACTGTACTGTGGTGCAACTGTAGGTTCTCATGCATTACTACCGATCGGTCAATTATCCGAAGAGGCTGCGGAGGTCCGTAATAAACACTTTCTCCACTATAGATTGAACTTCGCTCGAAAATTTGGTAGAGAAGATTGTAATAGAGATGTCATCAATCGTCGACTATTGACTTCTGAGCCATTTCTATCGTTATCACGATCTATTACCAAAAAAGAAAAGTTTTTCCAAAGAAACTTTGGAGATGTTCTCTTCAACACCGGCTGCAAGGATACCTGTAATAGTATATTAAATACAGCTATTTTTTGCACTAAAATTTGTTGTCAACAGTCTAAACCAGTGTTACCCAACGTGGGGCGTACGCCCCACTGGGGGGCAATATGATTGTTGAGGGGGGCAATTGGAATATAGAAACATTTAAAAAAAAACCTACCTTAAAGTCTCTTTGTACCGCTCACACTGCAACTGTTAATCATACCCTTGAGGCTAGTTAACAAATATCACTACACAATGCTAAATCTGAAAAAATCACACAATAGGGAAAAATTTTATTAAGCCATCAATATCAATATTTGTAAAAACGGTTTTAGAAAATATGTCAAAGATGTGATAGCTATGCCACTCAAGATACATTGTTGAGGAACATTTGGTTAAAGGAATGTTATTCTGTAAATTAGAAAGCATCACAACCTCCAAAGATATTCTAAAAAATTACATCAATGTCTTTAATATTCCAGTACAGAACGTAACATCCTGTGCTGCAGATTGTGCTCCTAACATGATGGGCAAGAAAAGCGGCTATTTAAAGATGAGAATCCAGAAATGCTTTTTGTGCATTGTTTAATATAGCTCCACAGGAAAAACTTGGTAGCCAAAAATGTTTGTCCAGTTCTCAATGAAGTATTAAATTCGGTTATAAAATATGTCAATTATATCAAAGCTAATGCCGAATGTGACTTATCAAGTTAATTTGTGAAGAACAAAATAATTGATACATTTTATAACTGAATTTAATACTTCATTGAACAAATATTTTTGGCTACCAAGTTTTTCCTATGGATTACGCAATGTACAAGAAGCATTTCTGGATTTTCATCTTTAAACACCCATTTTTCTTGTCCATCATGTTAGGAGCACGATCGGCAGCACAAGGTGTTAAGTTCTGTATTGGAATATTATCGACATAATTAATAACATAGTTTTTTAGCTTAGAGAAAAATATCTCTAGAGGTCGTGGTGCTTTCTTATGATTTGCAGAATAACATTTCTTCAACAAAATTTTCCTTATTATTGTATCTTACATAAGTTATCAACAAGGCCTCACTGCCTCTCACCGTTGATTCATCCATTTGCTCATTTTAACCATTCTTTTTCTGACAGTGTTGTTACTAAGAGGCACAGCTATCACATCTTTGTCACCTTTTTCTAAAACCGTTTTTACAAATGTTGATATTGACGGTTTAATTAAATTTTCCCCATATTGTGTGCTTTATCCAGATTTAGCAATGAGCAGGAATATTTGATAACTAGACTCAGGGGTACCATTAACACTTGCAGTGACAATTTCAGTTTTTGAGTAAATGTTCAACTTTGTGTTGTTATAATAAAATATGGCAGATTTGTGTTGTTTTAGTTTTTAAGTGAATGTTTATTTCTATTTTGTTATAACAGAATATAGCAAATTTTGTTTCTGCTAAAATGCTTAGTACTTATTTCAATACTCAAATAAATTATTGTTTTATGTTATTATTTTTATACCCCCAACGGCGGAAGTTTTTCATTACGTCACAGAGAGGAAATTAGTCAAAGTTTGTTGGGCAAAATGTGTACCAATGACGAAATGAAAAACCTACACCGTTCCGAGTAAGGTTCATTTCCAACGTATGGTTATAGCCTATTGGTATAAAAAAAGGCAATATGAAGGGGGGCATGAGATTATTAGACAATCTTCGGTGGGGCATGGCTCAAAAAAGGTTGGGAAACACTGGTCTAAACAGTTGTAATACCAAAAAGCAGCGATTGTGCTTTTTATTTTTTCGCGTATCAGTTCTGGGGATTCCGCTTGCATAACAACAGATGTATCATCAGCATACAACACAACATCTGACATAAAAGACGGGAGGTCGTTAACAAATAAGAATATCAGGGGAGACAAGATGGCTCCATGCGGAGCCCCGACACTCGTGGTAGCCATGTCTGATTGTCCACAAACCATGACTACTCTTAAGCGTTTGTCGGTCAAAAAAGAGTGCAGCCTACTCAGCAGAGGATCTCGCACACCTACGCAATACAATTTTTCAACAACAATACAAGGTTCTAGATATCAAACGCACGAGACAAATCAAAAACAAAGCAGCAACATATAGTTTTTCATTCAGATCGTCGTACAGGTATTGGTCAAATTGAACGGTGGCAGTCTCTCTCGATCATCCGCATTTTAAACCATGCTGCCCATCGGTGAAGACACCATAGGCCTCCAAGAAATCTGACAATCGTGTGCTTGACTTACATTAGAATGTGGGTTGACGCCCCATAGGGGTCGCCGCGCTGGCCCGCCTTTCGGCATTCAGCTTCCACCGGACCCCCTATCCAGGACACGTAGCTGCCCCCGAGAGTCCTACACCAGGTGAAAGAGGCCATGGCAAGCCATGGGGGCCCTCCTCCTTCCCCTCGGCACTTGTGTTAATCGGATTCCTCCGATACCGTTGGACAAGTCGCAGGCGAGGTCGCATCTTTAAGCGCGTTCCTCTACTCTACATCTTTACACACTGCAGAGCGCCCATTGACCCATAGCACAGGATGCCATGGTATAGGGTAGCTCTGAGTGGTTCTAGGGGTCGCACCGTAGAGTGTGATGTTAACCCACAGCCTAGAATTTCTTCAAGTACTCGTGTCGAAAACCTTCCGGAATTCACGTTTGACGAGTCGCCGTCCGGAAAACGCTTGCGCGTTTCCGTACCCAGTATTAGAAAGGTTCCCCTTTCAACGGTAGATGGGTTCACCGTCGAGCACGCTTTGGCGACAACTCTACCACATATCATTACTGTCGGCGGCATCACATTACCCACATACGTGGGATAGGGTAGCTCCTGAAGACAGTTTTAGGAGTAAACGTCATGTGATCTAAATCGTTTATCCGCGCTTTGCCTTAATCCCTGTTCGGATATTAATATCAGATCGTTAAGTACTCATTTTGGCACAACTATATAGTATAAGTTCTAGAGTGTAAAACACGTTGCCTTATTCGCTCCAGGTTCATCGCATTTTTGAGTGACTCTTTGTGGGTTTTCATAACTAAATTTGGTATCAGTGGGTGCAGATAGTGATAATACATCTTGGGCCGGTCTCTTGATTGAGGTACGTTCATTTATTTATGCAATAAATTGAATAGACACTATAGATTGACTGCCTGTCTGGTGGTATTGGCCTATCGACACCGGTTCCGAGGCGGGAAATCCAACCGCTTTTTCTGTTTCTTTGTGCGGGGTTCCTCGTTTCGCTGTATACGGTCTCCGACAAAAGTTGTAACCGTATTTTTCGTTGCGGTGTAATTTAATTTTGGTTCTGTTTTTACACGGTTAATATAAAATTTCCTTTGTTTATTAAATTGATTACCTTCCGTGGTCGTCTCTCTGTGGTTAGCCACCGCGACCGACCCCGCTGGTGCGAAGTGTGTTCTTTCCTTGAATCCAATCCCCTTTCTTTTCTGATATACATTGTACTCTTAGCATTGTTATGGTTAATTTGAAGGCTTGTACCTGCTGTGGAAAACAGGACGATCCACATCGCATGGTGACCTGTGCAATTTGTCGTAAGGCGTACAATATTAATTGCGTAGATATTTCAACCGCTGAGGCCCGAAAGATTCATAACAATTCTGGGCTGTCTTGGCGCTGCAAAGGATGCTCCGCTATGGGAGACGATCTGGACGGATTAAAGAGAGCGCTGGTATCATTGCAGGACGAATTTAAAGTCTTGAAGGACAAAATTGTTAACCCCACTGCAACATCAGAGATTCCAGTGCTTGTGACGGAAAAAATTATTCGGGAGATCATGGATCGCGATAGCCGTAAGAAAAATATAATAGTATACGGTTGCAAAGAGGTTCAATGCAACTCAAATAACGACCAACTGGACTTAGACGCCACAATGGTGGCTGGGATGTTTTCTGATATGGACATTAATATTGGCAATTTTCGCTCTGTTGGACTGGGAATGTTTGATGCTACCAAGACCGACAGATGTCGCCCGATAAAAGTTCAACTGCCCTCTGAACAAGATGTTCAGTCTGTTATGAAAAAGGTCAATATCTTAAGGGCTCAACAGACCTGGGCAGATGTTTCGATCTCGAGGGATAGGACTCTTATGCAGCGTGAAATATACAAGTCGGCTAAGTCTGAACTAACTAGAAGAGAATCAGCTGGGGAGCAAAATCTCAAGATTTTGTTCAAAGGTGGCATTCCAACAGTTGTCCAATCGGAAAACTAATCGCGCCCAACGTTACCCCTCATAATCTTAATGTTTTGTCTGGTTCCATGTCTATAAGCGTCTATTATCAAAATGTGAGAGGATTAAATACCAAAACCGACATATTCTACAAAAACTGTTGTTCACTGGAGTACAATATTGTATGTTTAACAGAGAGTTGGCTTACTGATGGTGTTCAGAGTTCTGAACTTTTTTCTGCATATTACAGCGTCATAAGATCTGATAGGCGATTTGATCAAGTTGGCCTGACGCGGGGGGGTGGAGTAGTCATGGCTCTATCCCATGACATCACTTACAAAGTTATTGATACAGGCCACCTCTGCGATGATGTTCCGCTGATTGATTGTATAATATGCAAATGTTCACCTCCATACAATTTGACACTGTGCCTTCTGTACATTCCTCCCAGCTTGTCCGCGGACGACTTCGAGAGCTTCCTTACTGGTCTGGAGTCGGTCTTGCTTGGAGAAAACGTTATTCTTCTTGGTGATTTCAACATCCCCAAGTATGATGCTGACAATTCCTCTTTGGACCAGAAAATGTCCAGTATGCGTATTTTTTCCAATATACTACAACTTAAGCAGTACAACTACATTTACAATTTTCAACACAAACTCCTTGATCTTGTGTTCTCTAATAATGACTACAAAATTCACATCACACACGATGAGGCTCCACTTGTACCGGAAGATCCCTTTCACCCAGCGTTGCACATGCACTTGGAACTTGCCCGATTTCAGGAACCGCCATGCTTCCCGCGTGCTAATACTGCCACCTATGACTTCAAAAGAGCCAATTACATCGAACTATATAATAGAATATTTGCCACTGATTGGTCATTTCTCGATGCAATAACAGATGTGAACTCGGCGGTCCAGCATTTCTACGACACGTTGTGGTCGATTTTCGATGGTGTGGTTCCGGTCCGACGTACTGTGACTTCAGTGAGAAAATTTCCCATCTGGTTTACTTTTGAGATAAAACGTAATTTGCGATACAAGGAGAGTTATCGCAGGCGATGGATTGCTTCGGGAAACTTGAGTCACCTGACTGAGTTTAGACGACTTCGTGCATTATCGAAGTCACAGATCTCAGCTGCATACAACACATATATTACTGATATCCAGAACAATATCAGTTCAAATCCGAATGAACTATGGAGCCACATACACCGGATGCGTGGAACTACCAGAATTCCCAGTTTGCTCCGTCATGGAGATAAAGAGCTTAGCGACCCTGTGGACATTGTCACCGCATTTGCTGAGCTCTTCTCTAGCGCATGTACAATTCCGAGTGAGCCCTCTGATGTTCCGTCGACGGCTCCCGATAATTGCCTCCGCTGTCCGGCATTTTCGCTACCTGAGGTATCTGAAGAGGAGCTCACATCAATCATGGCAAAGCTTCCAAACAAATTTACGTCTGGTGACGACGATATTCCCAGTTTCTTGGTTAAAGACTGCAGATATTGCCTCGCTGGACCACTGCGGTGTATAATCAATTTATCTATACGAACGGGTGTTTTCCCTGAAAAATGGAAAACGTCTCGTATCGTTCCAGTTTTTAAAAAGGGTGACAGATGTGTACTTGAGAACTATAGACCTATTTCGCTTCTGCCGATATTCTCAAAAATATTTGAAAGAGTTATCTACTCCACTTTATATGGCAATACCAAGCAATATATATCAGCCAACCAGCATGGATTTATTTCTGGGCGTTCGACTGTTACTAACTTGGCTAGTCTCAGTCAACATCTTAGTGAGACTATTGACGAGCGTGGTCAAACAGATGTAATCTATACAGATCTATCCAAAGCGTTTGACACCATCGATCATCGGATTCTTTTACAGATACTGGACGACTTTGGTCTGGCGTCAAACTTCCTGTCACTGATTAAATCATATCTAGACAACCGTACGGCCTACGTTTTCTACAATGGTTTCAAATCTGCCTTCTTCACAATGTCGTCTGGGGTTCCCCAGGGGTCAGTGCTTGGGCCCTTGCTTTTTATTTTGTTCATGAATGATCTGTTGCTATGTTTGACTTGTCTGGCACTGGGTTATGCTGATGACTTCAAGATGTATTTAAACATAAAGAGTGGGGCCGACGCTGCCATGCTTCAGAGCAACCTGGATATCTTTGCGAGCTGGTGCAGGAGGCGCAAACTCCTTGTAAATGAGACTAAGTGCTGTGTTGTTTCATATACCAGGAATATGACCCCAGTGTGGCATGACTACTTCATCAACGACGTGTCACTTCAGAGAAAGACTACTGTTACCGATTTGGGAGTGTTGTTTGACGCATCACTGACTTTTGTGCCCCATGTCGCCAAAGTATGCAGCAGTGCAGGAAGTCTTCTTGGTTTCATTATTCGCACTGCAAAGTCCTTCAACGATCTGGCTGCCATCCGAACGTTGTATATTGCTTTCGTTGCATCCCGACTGGAGTATTGCTGCTTAGTTTGGAATCCATTCTATGCTGCTCATCGCTCAGGCATCGACAGCATTCACAGGCGATTCTTGAAATATATATCCCTGCGACTTCATGGACAGTACCCGCCCAGAGGAGCCGATCTGAACGCCATCCAAACACAATGTCAATTGAAGACTCCAACTGAAAGAAGGGAGCAACTAATTACAAATATATTAGTTAAGCTGCTTCAAAATAATATTGATTGTCCTTACCTTCTCTCCAGAGTGTGTTTTCAGGTGCCGCGCACTTCATCGAGAGTTATGCAAAGTTTCTATATTCCGAGGGCTCGTACAAATGTTATGGAGAGGTCACCGGTTTCCACGATGTGCCGTTACGCCAATTTGCGAGCGATAGACCCATTTCAATGAGAGCTGTTCTTGATAATTTTGTTTCAAATACTCGCATTACAATCTCAGTTTAGTATAGTATATATGTTATATTAGTACCACATATCGTCGTAACAGTATTTTCTTTTTATCACATACTTCATTTTCTATTTTTCAGGTTCTAGTATTATGTTTTATCTATTATGTTCTATTATTGTCCTGTAACTGGGGGGTAACCTGTTGGGCAAATACATTATTATTATTATTATTATTATTATTACAACTTCCGAAGGCCACGGTTGATGAGTCACCGCCGGGAGCCAGATGCCTGGTGTCCCTCCCTCACATCTACTAAAGGCAGTGGTCGCCGTTGGCCCGGAAATCCGGTATTGGTTAGACCGAAAGCCAGTTTTCAGGGTGACCTCGTGAGGTCTGCCAGTCACCCGGAGCTTGACTTACAGTCGCCCTTCTTGTAAATTGGAATTACGGTAAAATCTTTGAGCACTGAAGGAAAACAACCACTAAACACTGACTCGTTCAATAGACACGCTAACGGCTCTGATAAGTTCTCAGCAGCCGCCTTTACCACTCTTACGACCACATCATCAAGCCCAGCACTTCGTGTATTTTTTTAAGGCATTAGTTGCAATAAAGATCAGCCGACAAGTCAAATCTTACGTGACTAATCTCCAAGCAGTTGGACGATCTCAGTTACTTATTTTGCAAATACATTTACTATTTTAGGCATTTTGTGGAAGTCCTGCTCGAGAAGAAACTTCTATACTCAATTTGGCTCATAAATAAGCCAGAAAGCATTCTTGCCGTAAGTGGCCGCTTTGGAATTGGAGTAAGTAGTGACCAACCATTATATATTTAAAGAAGCTCCAGTCTTACAGATTTATTACCAGGTCATATCCAATGGCCTGAAAATCCCAAGGATTATATAGATCACACGAAGAACATTAATCACAAGTGTCGCAACTGGTTGAATCTACATATGTCTGCTGATGCAACTGTGCCAAACAGTCTTTGATTGCTAGATTTTGTAGGTATTCTGAAATTTATAATACATTCTTAGTCTTTGCCAGTTTGACTGGGGTGCATTCAGATTCAACGCCGGGCGAACGTCGGGCGATCGGCGGGCAAAAAAATAGCGTTCAGATTGGCTGGGCGTTGTACCGGGCGAAACGTCCTGAGCGTTCAAAAACAATGTCGGGCGTTTGCCAATTCAACCATGTCCCGAGCTGGATGAAAAGTTTCGAGCATACGCAGTGACGACTATAATATGGTTTGAACGGTTTGAACGTTGAGTTGGATGTAAAATGTAATTATTGGGTGATTATGTTACTACAAAATATATTAACCAAATAACCTGATATTAAATTCAACTTATATATTTTTATTTATTGTTAAAAAGAACAACATTAAATAGTATTTTTTATAAAATATCTGCTAAATGATTCCTTCTGTTGTTACCATCCAGTATACCACCATCCAACCGTGGAATATTTTCGTCGTCTCCATGATTTACTACCAGTAAACCTTCATTAATGTACTGTGCAAGAAATTCATCCTGTGTCATTAAACAGATATAATGCAGGGTGCACGCTGCTATAATTGTAGCTGGTATTAAATCTACCCTGCTCATATCCACGTACTTCAATCTGCGGAATCTACCAAACAATGCGAACGCCCTCTCAATAACTTGTGTACTTTTGGCGTGAAATGTGTTGAATCTAGTTTGCCTTTCTGTAAGTCGTCCTCTATTTATATATGGAGTTATACACCAATTTAAGTTTGGATAGACCTTATCACCCATGATGTATTCATCTTGGCCAAAATAGTTGATTGTTTCATTTAAGAACTTCTGATAAATGTCAGAGTTTCGAAAAATTCTTATATCTGATACAGAGCTTGGATAGCATGTAAAACAATCAGTGCAAATGGCTTGTAGCGTTATCCCATACAAACATTTCCTATTTATGTAGACCTTAGAATTGTCGCGAGGAGCTTTTATTGCTACATACGTTCTATCTATGGCTCCTATAACTCCTGGTACGCCTGCCATTTCTCTAAAAGAATTTTGCATTTCCTCTCTTGTGGGCCTTTTGATCATTTGTGGAGCTATTTCATTCAATGCTGCAAGATTTTCCCATGTCAAAACGGCAACCCACAGATCTGCAAATTTTAAAAAATAATTATAAACTGTCAACACTACAAATTAGAGGTGGGTAATATTCAAAAATTACTACAGCGTGCTTGGACTTTACCTGTAACTATCTGGGGTTGCAAGTAACCAGAGAACAGATAATATCTGTCGATCTGTTGGTATTCTTGACCTTCCTGAAGAAGATTTGTCACGTTGCAAGATTGGTGGTAACTTAACCAGCAACTGATTATATACTTCTCTCTTCATGCGAAACTGCTGCTGGAATTCCTTGTCACTACAGTGGTGTATCGTCATTTCCAATAAGTCTTGAATTCGAGAAGGATCTGCTCGCTGTACACGATTTGCATGAAGGACTAACTCAACCTCTTCATCATCACTTGAGCCAGAACTACTGTCAAACAAGTTCACCAACTGCATAATGTTCTTTTAGACCTATCAAAACGATGACAAAAACATAAAAAAATGTTAATAAAGTTGTTTCGTAATTCAACTTGTATAATTTTCTTAAATAACTTACCGGTAGCAGACAAATAACTAGGTATTTTATGCTGTTTGATTGCTTTCACTAACTTAACGTAGGTATTTCACGTTTGATGGTTGTCCAAAAATTTTAAGTGAGGTGCGGATGCTAACAAAACAGATGCCCACTAGAGTAGGGTAAGTAGTAATGGTAAGTAGTAATGCCGGGTAAACCGTTCAGATTTGGAGCGCAATGGACAAACACCCGCCTTTGACACTGAAGTGGCAATGGGAACTGTCAACTTGGTCTGATGAGAGTAAGGTACCTAATTGAAACAGGAGTTGAAGTTCTAGGATTGTGTGAAAATTTGTTTCCAGAGTATTTGTTAAGGCTGCTTTACACTGCACTAGATTCGTCCACGTTTTTGTCCAGGTTTTCAAACTAGGCGGTCTAGCATAATGTAAGATCTTGCACTGTCATCGGGTGAGACATACCCTAGCAGATGTGTTTATAACCGCATAAATATAATATAACTGGTTAAAATGAGTTGCCAGCAATCAACATCAAAATGCACTAGCGAAATCGCCAAACTATGGAAACCTATGGAATGCGAATTGCTGCCAGTTCTGTATAAGATAAAATATGTGCTTTAAAATAATATACTACCAAATTTGGCGAATCTCGGTACAAATAGCGAATTATCATACATAATAGCATTTCGTTCATACATAATAGCATTGTAATTGTAGACTACATCAGCAAACTGCCATAACAAGATGATGAGGCAGAAAGCGTTAGATATGATCCGAACAAAACCTAGAAACAGCGTTTAGAATACCTTTTTCTACTGAAGAAATTTCTATTGGCAAGAATATCAAAGGCGTCTGCTATGGCTGAAACGAACCATTTCTGTAAGATTTTCTTTCGTCTTGCAAAAGCTTATTGTTCACAAATGAACATGCACATAGCTTTAGAGAATCGCGACCTAATAACCAATTTTGACTCCTTATTATTTGATTTTTTCTAACCACAGTGTTATCAGTTCATATATCTGCATAATTTTTAACATTTTTTCAATTTTTCCAGTTTTCGAGGTTTCGAAGTTTGTGATATTCGTGTCTACATATTTCTCAATTCTAAAATATAAAAGCCGTATGTATTTCGTTTGAACAAACGGTATTGTTTCAGGAGACATCTAGGAGTAGAATATGAAACTACTTTTAGTTTCATCTAGTATTGAATCTAGTACATATAGACGGTGTTCTAGACGGATCTAGTATACTGTAAAACAGCGTTTACATTTGTTTTGGTTTTCTATTGAAGGAAATCTGGAAATTATTGTTGAAAATTTTGAGGACTTTGAAGAAAAACATTTCGGAGATCCAAAATATCATATTTTTCTTTTTCACTTTGTTGTCTCGAAATTCATTTCTCCGTTCTCGATAAGCTTCAAATAGAAGAAGAATCCTTTTTTGATTCCATCGAAATTGATTTATTGTATTTAAACATATACAGGTGTCCCACCTAAGCTGCCTCGGTCCATAGTCTTATTATTGATTTTTTATAAAAAGGTTTCAGATAAAAGTTGCATCGAACCATATTCTACACATTTTAAAATTAGTTTCAGTAATTGCGGACTTCCGCTTATACCGGAAATAGGTATCAACTTTGTTATTTTAAATGTAACACCCTATATATTATTGCACTTTTGGATTCTTTGTTAAATTTCAATGATACTTTGATAAGGATACATTATGTCTAAGTGGCATCGTTTTTGAACTACAAGATAATTTTCGAAAAAAAAATGGCATTGCTGAGTCTTTTAAATTTGGAAATATTTCCGAAACTGTAAAAGATAGAAAGATGCGGTTTTCAGTTTTGGATTAAGCATAAAAGAGCGCACGTCCGCTATTAGAAAATTATCGCATTTAAATTACGGAGGTCTTAAGTAGGGATCTGTAAATTTCGAACTTTTCAATCATGGATAACGTGATTTTTTTAAATGGAACGATATACCAAAAAATGGCATCTGGTCCACCAAATATTGGTATATAACTGTAAAGCTCTCAAAATCCAGTCATGCAGCTTACTGTCATAAGCCATTTTATAATCAATCCAGGCCATGGAAAGCTTTCCCCGAGTTTTCAAAATCTTTTCAACAATCTTCTTGTTGATTATTAATAATTCTTTGGAACCATAACTGTCCACTAAAATTCCTTTGTGTTCAGAGGGCAATACATTATGTTGTCGTAGGTGATCATAAATCTTCTTACCTAAAATTGTAGTTAATAATGAATAGCAAGTATTTAAACATACTATTGGTCTATATTGAGATACATACTTCCATTGTGTTTACAGATTTCGGTAGTAAAATTGTAACACCTTCTGCCAGCCACCATGGTACTCGGTCTGGATTATTTATTAATTTATTGTAACACTTAACCAACATCATCTGAAGACGTTACCTTCTTTGATCAAAAATTTGCAATTTTATCTGGTCCTGGAGGTTTCCATTGTTCCAATTTTCTGCACGCGTCTTGCCTCTCCTCATGTTTAATCCATTTACTTTTCAAGGAGTCAGAACTTTCTACGTGTAAAATTAGATTTTAGGGTTAATATGACATGCCTTTATCACTTCCGGTATTAGCGGAAGTACATACATATGAACTAGAAAAATATGGAAATATGTACTTTTTGTAGTATCACCAGCTCTAGTATGCCGATCCAGTAAAAAGTTTGTACATACTCAGTCACTTAGGACAAAAAAAAACAATTACTTAGACGTTAAAAATATTTAATGTTTACACATTAGTTTGACTTATACTAGACCAAGTAATCACTCTATTTCATCATATATTTCATTTTCATCTGTATCAGTATCTTTTGTTTATCTTTTGCTCTAATTTTGTTGTATTGATTCCTTGTTCATTTGGCATCCACAAACATTGCCAAAGTGGCGCCGGGACATATTTCTGCAGAAGTAGGCAGAAATATGTCCCGGCGCCACTTGTGCTCGCAATTGAAAAGCTTCCCGATATTTTGAAGCTCGTGTGGGCGATGTTTGCGTCATCTCTTTTAAAATATTGGAGGAGTCGACTTTTCTCGCTTTCCGCAAAGGCATATGCGTAGCATATGATTATAACTCTTTTGGAGAGAAAGAGCTGCGCAACTATTTGGTTTTCTAACGCTTCGTACGTAACTTTAGATAATATACTACAAGAATACATAAGCAAAATAAGATCATTTGTCACACAACTACTTCGCTGCAGCCACAGTTTTTGTAAAAGAATGTGTCATGAATAAGTATATTTGAGCAATTTTTTTTAAAACTTAAACATTGTAGGGAATTGGTACCCAAAAGACGTTCTTGTAGAATGTAGATAGAATACTGTGTTGTTTTTTATAGAGTTTTAACGTTGAACAAACGTTCAATGTCTCTTACTAACAACGCTGTCCAAACACTATTATATCCCCTCCTGTACTCGCTGAAGGCGGGGTTCGTGTTAGTAGACGATTAATTACAAATATAATATGTAATGCTCATGACAAATAGAGGGCGATACGTAATATAAAAATGCATTATAAACTAAACAAACATTTATAATGTAAATATTAGTTACCAAATTCAGATATAGATATGCTGAGAACATTAACTTATTCGGTTGCCAACGTTATTTGTACGTGAGAATTGTAAATGACGTTCATATTTTTTTTTGTTGAAATATTAAAAAAGTATTAAAATGCACTTAAAATCACATGCATATACAAAGTCAAAAACAAAATCAAATTTATTTCATATATGTGTACATGTTACCTAACTACTCTACCCATCAAAATGAAATTGCGTCACAATAAAAAACACACAAGATCTGGACTACGAGCTGGCCATGGTATAGGTCCCCCACGACCAATCCACCTATTTCCCAATTTTCTTTGCAAAAATGCCCTGGTTATCTGAGTTCTGGTAGCCACGGTATCAACTTTTGCCTTTTTAAAGCAGCCATCTTCTCCCAATCATCTATGCACATCAACAAATGTTCTAACATTAGTAAGTTGTCTTAGAGGGTATCTCTCTTGATAGATACGTTGAGCTTCGGAACAATTTGATCGAGCTTCACTGTAACACATAATCATGTCCCTGTACTCTACAAAAGTGTAGCAAACCATATTTGAAAGCTACTTAAAAGAGTACTTGACAGCTACTTGACTTTAGTTGCTTTGAAAGTAAAATATGTTTAGTTTCAAGAAATCAAAGCCTGCTACTTCTACTGCCTAAAGGCAATACTAAATACCTAATATGTAAAAAAAACTTCAACAGCCCGTAACTTGAAAACAAAAAGCGACCGGACATTAGTGTATCGGAACGTTTTTATTATTTGTCGGCCCTCTATCGCGTGGTGCTATGCATTGTAGTTTGTTCTATGTCACCCTGTATTTTGTTGAAATATTAAAAAAGGATTTAAATGCACTTAAAATCACATGCATATACAAAGTCACAGTCAAAATCAAATTTATTTCATATATGTGTACATGTTCACAACTACTCTACCCATCAAAATAAAATTGCGTCACAATAAGAAACACACAACCCTTAATCAAAGTGCCACACTAACCAAAGTAAACATCCAAACTATACGTTGAATTTTTTACTTGGTGACCATCCCATTTCAAAGAAACGTCTATAACGACTCCCACAAATTTTGTTTGTCATTGTTACCTTTCTGTTACTGGTTTTGAATATCAATATATTTTGGTCATCATTTATTTTGAATTTGTTTGAATTAAACAACGATTCAGTTTTATCATAAAGATCCTGACAATCTCTTACCAACCCATCCAAATCCTCGTTTGCTTCTAGTAGATTTGTAATATCCACAAAGCAGGTAATAGCCGTGCGATCTGTGATTATTGTCGACCGGCCTTAGAGGGTATCTCCCGCTGCTACCTCTGCTGCCTAAAGGCAATACTAAATACCTAATATGTATAAAAAAACTTCAACAACCTGGTAACTTGAAAACAAAAAGCGACCGGACATTAGTGTATAGGAACTTTTTTATTATTTTTCGGCCCTCTATCGCGCTCTATCAAACTATTCAAAAAAAAATCTTTCTCATCATATGTCATCCGGTATCAACTCCTTACAAAAGAAAAATCCTATATCTAGCGGTTACATTTATATCCACGCAAAACAAAATTGAATTCCATGTCGCGGATTGCGCGGTGCTCTTTGGTACGGCTGGTACAGCTACATGTGGAGAGAGAAACACATTAGCAGTATCAAAAAAGTCATAAAAAGACAATACAACTCACTTTTTCTCTTTATTCTGCGTCATCAAAAAGGCAGGTCGCAAAATCTCTTGTCCATGTCGCTCGTGTACCATCTTCTCTCTTCAAGATCCTTGTTCTGCCGTCGGTCGTAAATATTCTAATCTCCATAATTTAGCCTCGAATTGTTCCTCTCGGTGCATGCATCTTATGTGACCAGTACGTCTACTTAGTACATCTCTGTCAGTCACCCAATTTAGGAACGTAAATCAGCTCTCCTGATTACTGCTTCCTTTTGAACCAAAGCTGATTTCTCCTCAGCATTACGTCGGTTCCATAATAATCGTCG
This sequence comes from Aphodius granarius, assembly GCA_963971325.1. Taxonomy (NCBI): domain Eukaryota; kingdom Metazoa; phylum Arthropoda; class Insecta; order Coleoptera; family Scarabaeidae; genus Aphodius; species Aphodius granarius. The sequence continues at coordinate 24,812,882 of OZ020224.1, read as the reverse complement.
CGAGCCCACAAGTATCTGTATTCTATGCTGCTCATCACACGCTTTCTGTAGCGTCATGTCATCAGGAATATTTAATCCTGGATCCCCTTATCGATGCTGTAGCCCAGCGTTACTTTGCATACTGGCGCTACTTCTTGGAATGCAGCTTTCTGCTACTGCCATTCCACCTCATATTCGTCGAAGCTATGCAATGCAGGGTGGGCAATCTTGGTTTGTTCTGGATAAGCGAACATCTCGTACTCGTCGATCAAAACAATCTTCTTCCTTTGATAAGTTGCACAACGGACTTTCTTCAGACATCTTGCGACTTCGTGGCCGGATACTCTTTCTTGAAAATTTCCATTTTTCTGCTGCATGTGTTGCCCTCAACCAACCCATATTCGCGGAAATAAATGTAAACAAAAACAAACAAATGCTCTTGCAATTTCCCCTGATATAAACCCTCTATTATTACAAAAAACTAATTGCAAGAACAATCCCATTAATATTAAAGTTAATATTTAAATTACTTACTGTGTTTTGTTCTATGTGCGCTGCCGTGTGTGCATCTCTTCTGCCATTCATAATACAAACTAATTGATCCTACTTTAAATAATTATTTCTGTCCGTTTTCTCTCATAATTCAAAAACCCTTAATTTTTTCTTTTTATTGTATTCTACACAATACACTCAATGTTACCTTCTTTTCTTCAAGTGCCTTACCCTGACCACAGGCAAAGAAAAAGGTTTACGGTCGACCTCACTTGATTACAAAGAGCAGGTACCTACATTTCCAGCTTTTGTGTTTCTGCTCATTATAGGCCTTTTGTATTTATATTATCTACCACATTATTAATATTTATGCCCAAAACATCCCTTCTATTAAACGTAATATATACATAATTTCATAAAGATATCAATATTTCTGTCGCATTCAAATCCAAATCAAATCTAGCTCAACCGTCCTCGATCAGTTTAAAAGACAAACAAAAGAAACGCACTTCTACAAAACATTTTTCTCCTTATCAAGCATCTTTCTAATCAAAATCTATGTCGCAATTGTTTAAAGATTATCCTGCCACCAGTGACATAGTCTCGATCAAATTCGTACAGTCGTATATATTGTTCTGACATTCTCCACAAAATGTCCTAAATAAACATTGAAATGCCCTATGCAATTTCAGAACCCTTATGGCATATTCACCTGATGCCCATGTCTTTTTCAAAAGACTTACTTTGTTTCTTCGTTGAAACCACAGATAATGCTACAGATTACCTATCTACCCTTTACTCGCTGATTTGCGTTTTTACAGACATACCTCTAATATGTCTAACCATTCTAAGGAGCAACTATCTTCCTAACATAACACATAATCGTCGACTTTACTGGACTTGTACGAATCTAAATTGAACCATTTACTCAATCAAATGGCATTTGATTGCTTCACTCTACAGATGCTATCCCTGACCTTATTCCTAAAACTTATAAAACTCCTATCTACAAGAACATATCCTAAAACTTAATAATATCTTTGTCTAAAATTTATCTATGAAAAGTTTTGCAAAAGTTCAACACCGATAGCAACCATTGTTATAAATGGAAGCGCTAATCAAAAATCCACACCGCTGGACACCATGTAAGAGGTTAGGACCTGAGTCTGTTTTTAATGGTAGCGTAGCAAACAGAGCGGTCAAATTCTTATCTACTTTATATCAAATTCAAACGGAGGACGCGAGAACTTTCTTTCAAACCTTCAGGGTTTGGTATCGCTAGATTTTTAGAAGCCAAAAATAATAGTAAATGAACACAAAGTACAACTTTAGGGTGATTAAAAGTAAAATTCTAACCAAAACAAATATATTTACAAAATGAACAAAAAGGTTAAAAACCCTTCAGATCGAGTGTACAATAATCATTGAAACTCTTGACACAATGAAAATAGTTGGAGAGAAAACGGATGACAGAGACATAATTAAACCATAAAAATTACCTAAACTGTTATTGGCAAATTTACATCAGCAGAGATGGCTACACGTGGCACACTCACAGAAACAAAACACAAGGGCCTAAAGCCCAAACAAATTGAACTACGTCATTCGACTTCTAAACCATGACCTCGACTGATATTTCAAATATACAAAACTAGGAAGGCCTTCTCCCACCAAATACACAACCAAAGTTCGTTATTTTAGCAAAAAGGTTACATCCGCCCTCAGGTCACAGAAAGTTGCCCAAACTTCCAGAAAAAAAAACCTCTATTCACAATTCACAAGCAAACTCGAAACCCGATCAGGTCAGAACGTTTGTTGAACAAATACCCCGTGCTATTCGTTGCCATCTGTTGCGACCGTTTATTCTACGCAAACCCAAAGCAAAAGAAAAAACCCCACGTATGACATTTTTTTTATTTTTCATTTCCTCCGATGGGCGACTATTTTCCCACGATTTGTATTTCCAGTATTTAGTTATGCATGTGATGTGCGATTTGTGCACAAAATTCAAGATGGGGTATGTGTTTTTCTTTGCGTTGCCTACAATGCTGAGCCTAATATAGTCATGCCTTTACAGCGCATATATCGATAAAATGAGATATGATTCGGAGATAAAATCTTCTGAGGCATGTCTATCCTGTATAGTTAAACTAACATGTCATGCAAGTCCACTTCTCCCATAAACATGTTGTACTCTTTTATCGAAGCAGGTCTTTGAACCTGCTTCCTGCACTCGCAATTTTATTTTTTACGCCGTGAAATAGACAAAACTAAAAGTAATATGTTCTCCAGTGATTTTGAGGTCGATAAAGTTATGTTAAAAAAAAAAAATATCTAATATATTATTCTAATATATTATGCATTTGATACTTTTCTCCAACAGGTAGTTGTGTTCGAATTAGTTAGAAGCGGAAGCACGTGATGCCACCATATTTAGCTCGTAATGGTGACACTGTAATAGCATACTCAAAGTGATTGCCTCATAAACAATTATTGCTCAAATACTCATTTACTGTCAAAATCTTTTCGAGTCAAAGCTGCGATGTTCGAGTATAGTTTGGACTTTTTACTTTCCGACTGGTACCCTAGAAGGAAGTATTGTAATCGACGAAAAAAAAAATTCGATATTTCAGTGGAAATACGCGTTTTAGGGCCCCCCTGAACCGATTGCAATGATTTTTGGAAAATGTGTGTATGTTTGTGAACAGGATGGCGTCCAAACGTTACAAAGGATCGCGATCGATCGCGACCGATCGATCGGTCTGAAATTTGGCATACTTACTTTGAATTGCCAAGGGACGAACTGGATCGTTTTTGGCCACAATCTGACAACTGGAAGTGGGAGATGATACATACATTTTCTTAGGGATTTAACCGATTTTGACTAACTGATACCAGCACATCCTCCAGTGACTTGTATATAAATTTGCAGATCAATGCAGATCAATGGGATAAAGGGTTTAGGTGATATAAGAGTTTATAGAAACAGTAGACAGAATCCACAGCCTTCGTCGCTGTATTGCGAACTGTCAGATTTTGACAAACGTCAGTGCCACTGACATGACATTAAAGATCAGTATGACAAACGTCATTATCTCATAGAAACTGATGTTAGAAAGGATCCAGAGTGGCTATAGGTTAAAAAAAATTGAATAATTGCAAAACTGTTTAGACACTTCATTGTGCAAAAGATGTAGTCGGAAAGTTGAGTGAGGGCCACCTCAGATACGTTAGAAAAAGCTCGGAATGTCCCGCCAAAATTGGAATGCTTGGCAGCTGCATTGTGCGCAAAGCATAGCGTCTAATAACATAACCTCACTGTTTTTTTTTAATATTGCATTAGAAAATGAAAATGGCCCAGTAATAGTTTGCAAATTTTAGTTAACTTTATAAAATGGGGTGTTTTTGTAACGTATTAAATGCGTATTAGAACTTATATTTATGCTACTTTGTATGCACATGACAGCGCTTCGAATGCCCAATTGGGCCCAATGATTCCAATGATCATAAAATAATACTTATTGCTGACTAAATAAATCTGAGGCAAAAAATACAAATGTTGTAATCTCTTGATAAAATAACATAGTTTACGATTTTATTTATTGCTAAGCAAAAGAAATCAACAACATACCTTTTTCCAAATTATATCTGCACCCAATTATACCGATATTACATGACGATCCGGCCAATCAATCACCAACATAATATTAATAAAACTAACAAAATAAACATGATTCCAATTGGCATCATTGGGCTGGAAAGGGCTAAAGGTGACGAAGCAACTTATTTGAGAATGCACAGAACTAAATGTAGTGCTATTATCCAAAATGTATTAGCACCAACCACAATTTGCAAAACATTTATCTAATGATATTGAAGGTCATCCTTTTAGTTTGTTATTAGATGAATCTACCGACATCTCATTGCGATAAACTCTTGGAGTGTAGAATTATATACTATAGTTATACAAAGAGAAAATGTGTAAATTGATTTTTGGATTTATTTGAACTGGAAGCTCTCAATGCTGATAGCATCGTAGCAGCTATTTCGCCGCAACATTTCCGTATAGCGAAAGACACCGAGAGATGTTATACAGTACAACTTCTTTTTGACATCTACAATGATGATAAAAGCCAATTCTTGTGGATGTTCAAAAAGTAAATAAAGCTTTTGAGTCCAATGATGCTGTTTTATCACAATTGTTAGGCAGTTTAATGAAACTGTTAGAATTCCTCATTCAAAATATCTGGGGTGACCCTCACTCAACATTCCGACTATATTATTGGCACAATGAATTGTCTAAACACGTTTGTACTTCAATTTTGTGAAACCAGAACGACCATAGAACGACTCTGTACCGTACCTAACGTCAGTTTCTATGACATAATGACATTGGTCATCCTGACATTTATGTTATGTCATGTCAGTGACACTGACATTTGTCAAAATCTGACAATTTGCAACACGGCGACGAAGGCTGTGGATTCGTCAAACTGCGTCTGTAAATGCTTATAGCGCCTAAACCGTTCATCCAATTGATCTGTAAATTGGTATACATATCTAAAGTCGCTGGATAGTGAAATGATATCATTTTTGCCAAAATCGAATAAATCCCTAAGAAGACGCTTGTAACATCTGCCACGTCCGGCTGTCAGATTGTTACCAAAAACACTCCAGTTCATCCCCCGGTAAGTCTAACCTAATTCAACTTTTAAATTTTTTACTGATAAAACTGATTCTTTTGTACATAGGTTATTTAGGTTATTTATTTGAAAATCAAATTGAAAATATCCATTACTACGTAACTTATATTAATAACAATAACCAGGTATAAACCATTTTTGCCAACATGTGTTATGGTCTGGTAAAATTAGATAGGCACCTCGGTTGTATTAAGAAACAGGTTGTATTAAGTAAAAGACGTTAAGTATGTACTTCACAAATTATGCGATAGCAATTTATTCTAGATGAAATGAGCAGATTAGCTAATAAATAAAACATATGCATTGTGCATAAAAGTATTTAATGAAATCAAATACGAGAAATCAAAGGTGACGGCGCCGATGTACTTTGGTATGTATAAGTGAAATCCCACTAAACTTACACCTGGGCCCAGTACATCTCTATATTATGATTTAAAATATCAACAAACAAAATAATGTGAATATGGCCGTCTTTAGAACAGAACATTAGAACAGTGGAACAATAGATCAGAACTATTCAAAGTAAAACGTTTAAATAAAACAATTAATGCATATTGATAAAAGAACTTTTCCAAATAATCTGTTAACCTCCACATTCAAAGAGCTAGAAATAGAATGCTGAAAAACAATGCTGAAATAGAATGCTGAATTAAGGTCACCTTGCTCTTATCTGACCATTGTTCGTAATCACTATACATATTTCCATACCTTACAGTTAGTTTAGTACATACTGTTACTCGACCGAAAAGTTTGTGGTGGTGGAATTCCATCGCAAGTTCTTCTGACTATTAGCTAAGTGACTGTTGGCTAAGTATAGCAGAATAGGTTCCTTTCTGTCATTGTCCTCTTTTGAAGTGGAATGAAAAAATGTGCCCAAATGCTGGTCTAGATAAGCCGAAAGGTCTGCTACAGCCATATTGTCAAAGTTTTCTTTTAAACCACCTGTCTGTCACCTGACTGTGGACGATTATTGGTCTTGAAATTGTAATTGCTCCGGACACATGATTATAAGCATCCATCCAGTGGTCGGGCGTGATATCTTTCGTATTCGAAATTGCAGTTTTTGTAATTGCCTTCGCAGCTGATGTATATGTCTTCATTGGTTCTCGCTCAAAAAATCAGGATTTGCTGCTATATGCCATATCGGTAAGACACGAAGAATATTAGAACAGATTCGTCACGAAACAGTGCGACTGAACACGAATAATATTCACAATTCCATCTGGACTTGATCTACAAATGGCGTACGTCGCATCAAATGGCTCATATATCTTACTCGCTGCACTGATCTTCATAGTTGAGGACAAAACTCGTGGTTCCGCATTTTGTACGACATGATCCGTTCATGTATTTGTTCATTATATTCAAATAAAATATTTCGATAATTATCTAATGAATAGGAATCCTCTTTCACTGCCGAGAGCCTTCTTAATGTTTGCAGTGCATTTTGATCGTTTGTCTCCTGGATAGATCTACCAACGCTTCTTTCTATGTACCTCTTTTTGGATTTTCATGGTTCTTTTACTAACAGTTAACTCAGGCAGCACGGGACGGATTGGTATTTTTATCTTCTATTTTGGTTATTCCATTTTCAGCTGTTAGAGCGACGTCCTTTGTGGTAATGCTAAAATTCGCCTCATTAGCAATAACATCATCAGTATTCACACTACAGTAAATCGACTTATGGTCAGAAAAATATGTTTCGTAAACTCCACAATTGGCATTGGATATTGTCGAAAAAAACTACATCAATTTCAACATTCAAAAAATAATGAGAAAGGTTATGAAGACTGAAAAGTCTTCATAACCTTCCTCATTGATTGATCTTGGACCCCACGATGGCATTCGTCAAATACTAATTTTTTAATTGGTCCAGTTCTTCTACAGTGGCCACCTTACTGTGATATGTTGTCTAAAGGCCTTCCACCAAGGATCGCACCTTGTGGGGCTTATAATTACCGTTCAGTAACGTTGCGGTGAGACCTAGAACCCTAGGATGCTCGTCACTCGGAGTGTGTTGAAAAGTCTTCATGACCTTCCTCATTGGTTGATCTTGCACCCCACGATAGCATTCGTTAAATGTTAATTTTTTAATTGGTCCAATTCTTCTACAGTGGCCACCTTACTGTGATATGTTGTCTCCAGGCCTACCACCAAGGATCGCACCGCGTGGGGCTGACAATTGCCGTTCAGTAACGTTGCGGTGAGACCTAGAACCCTAGGTTGCTCGTCACTCGGAGTGTGTTGAAAAGTCTTCATAACCTTCCTCATTGGTTGATCTTGCACCCCACGATGGCAGTCGTCAAATACTAATTTTTTAATTGGTCCAGTTCTTCTACAGTGGCCACCTTACTGTGATATGTTGTCTAAAGGCCTTCCACCAAGGATCGCACCTTGTGGGGCTTCTAATTACCGTTCAGTAACGTTGCGGTGAGACCTAGAACCCTAGGATGCTCGTCACTCGGAGTGTGTTGAAAAGTCTTCATGACCTTCCTCATTGGTTGATCTTGCACCCCACGATAGCATTCGTTAAATGTTAATTTTTTAATTGGTCCAGTTCTTCTACAGTGGCCACCTTACTGTGATATGTTGTCTCCAGGCCTTCCACCAAGGATCGCACCGCGTGGGGCTGACAATTGCCGTTCAGTAACGTTGCGGTGAGACCTAGAACCCTAGGTTGCTCGTCACTCGGAGTGTGTTGAAAAGTCTTCATAACCTTCCTCATTGGTTGATCTTGCACCGCACGATGGCATTCGTCAAATATTCTTTTTTTAATTAGTCCAGTTCTTCTACAGTGGCCACCTTACTGTGAGTTGTTGTCTCCAGGCCTTCCACCAAGGATCGCACCGCGTGGGGCTTATAATTGCCGTACAGTAACGTTGCGATGAGACCTAGAACCCTAGGTTGCTCGTCACTCGGAGTGTGTTGAAAAATCTTCATAACCTTCTTCCTTGGTTGATCTTGCACCCCACGATGGCATTAGTTAAATATTATTTTTTTTATTGGTCCAGTTCTTCTACAGTGGCCACCTTACTGTGATATGTTGTCTCCAGGCCTTCCACCAAGGATCGCACCGCGTGGGGCTTATAATTGCCGTACAGTAACGTTGCGATGAGACCTAGAACCCTAGGTTGCTCGTCACTCGGAGTGTGTTGAAAAATCTTCATAACCTTCTTCCTTGGTTGATCTTGCACCCCACGATGGCATTCGTTAAATATTATTTTTTGATTGGTCAAGTTCTTCTACATTGGCCACCTTACTGTGATATGTTGTCTCCAGGCCTTCCACCAAGGATCGCACCTCGTGGGGCTTACCATTGCCGTTCAGTAACGTTGCGGTGAGACCTAGAACCCTAGGTTGCTCGTCACTCGGAGTGTGTTGAAAAATCTTCATAACCTTCTTCCTTGGTTGATCTTGCACCCCACGATGGCATTCGTTAAATATTATTTTTTGATTGGTCCAGTTAAACGCTTGACGTTTATACCTCGTTGACGCATTGGGGGCGTTCAGCCAGGCCAACTGGTTGTTATGGAAAACTGATTGTTGTGGACAAGTGTAGTAGCGGCAGCATAGAGCCTGGCTGAACGCCCCCGACAAGTATACTACACTACTACACTATACCTTCTATATTTAATATCGAAAAACCACAGCCACTCTGGATCCCAGCTGTCAGTGCTTACTGACTTTTGTCAAAAAATTTTAATTCACTGCCGGACCGACTAAGGTTATGGATTCTGTCAAACCGCTTCTATAAACGCTCTAATAGCAATACTCTATAAAAGAGTCAGCAATAAGCACTTTTTCTCATTTGATTTTGAAAATGTATACACCAATCGATAGCCTAGGGCTTTCTATGAGTTTTGCCCGGTCGAAATTATAACAATTAGCGCCACAGGACATTAACAAAGTTTGGGCGTCCTGGAGTGCCAATAGCGGCTATACCAGGCGTACCGTTCGATAAAACAGTCAGCAATAAGTACTTTTTCGTATTCGAAAAAGGCTTTCTGCACGAGTTTTGCCCGATCGAAGTTGTAACAATTAGTGCCGTAGGGAATAATATACCAACAGATGTTATTACCAAATTGGAAGTTACAATTTAGAATCATCGTTAGGGTTAGATGTAAATTTTTATATTTTTACTTTCCGACTAGTACCCTAGAAGGGAAGTATTGTAATCGACGGGAAATGACTTTTCGAGATTTTTGCGGAAATACGCGTTTTGAGGTCCCCTGAATCGATTGCGATGATTTCTGGAAAATGTATGTATGTATGTATGTATGTATGTATGTATGTATGTATGTATGTATGTATGTATGTATGTATGTATGTATGTATGTATGTATGTATGTATGTATGTATGTATGTATGTATGTATGTATGTATGTATGTATGTATGTATGTATGTATGTATGTATGTATGTATGTATGTATGTATGTATGTATGTATGTATGTATGTATGTATGTATGTATGTATGTATGTATGTATGTATGTATGTATGTATGTATGTATGTATGTATGTATGTATGTATGTATGTATGTATGTATGTATGTATGTATGTATGTATGTATGTATGTATGTATGTATGTATGTATGTATGTATGTATGTATGTATGTATGTATGTATGTATGTATGTATGTATGTATGTATGTATGTATGTGTGTGTGTGTGTGTGTGTGTGTGTGTGTGTGTGTATGTCTGTGAACACGATAGCGCCCAAACGCAACAACGGATCGGGCTGAAATTTGGTATACGTATTTAGAATTACCGGGGGACAAATTGAAGTATTTTTGGTGGCAATCTGACAGCCGGAAATGGCAGATGTTACAAGCGTCTTCTTAGAGATTTATCCGATTTTGGCCAAAGTATATCAACTCACCATCCAGTGACTTTAAATATGTATACAAATTTGCAGATCAGTGGGATGAACGGTTTAGGCGCTATAAGGGTTTCTAGAAGCAGTTTGACAGAATCCACAGCCTTCGTGGTTGTATTGCAAATTGTCAGATTTTGACAAACGTCAGTGCCACTGACATTACATGACATTAAATGTCAGTATGACAAATGTGATCCTGTCACTGAAACTGACGTTAGGTAGCGTCCAGAGATGGCTCTGGCTTTAATAAATTAAATAATTGCGAAAGTGTTTAGGCACTTCCTTGTGCCCAGTGTTGGGCAAATTTTAATTGTAAGGACAATTAAAAATTAACAATTGATTAATTGTTAATTGTGACCACAAAACTAACAATTGATCAACTGTAATTGCTGCAAATTACAATTAACAATTAAATTAATTGTTAATTGCTAACATTACAATTGTTACTTGTGATTTTCTGCAATTAACAATTAATTAATTTTTAATCGTTTCACTATTTTAATTAAAAAATAACAATTAAAAATAACTACTGTACGGGCCTGGGATGCGGACGAGTATCGTAACGAAATGTATGAGACAGCTAGTGAAATATGCATGTTAGTAACAAATAAAATACTGATATTGTTGTCAATGACTTTAATTAAATATGATTGGATACATTCCGAAAAATTATAATTTCTTATAATAGTTTAGGTTGCATTTTAGCACGACTCTCTTTTCGAACATGCTGTCGGACAATTTGTGACTCTTCGGCAGATTTGTCATTGTCGCAAAAGAAAATATCTGGTGTGGCCGCCACCCAACTTTCCGACTACATTGGTACATTGTTTACACATTTACAAACTCTCTAAACGTATAGATAGACTATAGAGGGTGAAACACCAAAACCTAATGTCCATAAGATTATAATAATAATAATACTATATCGGTATTATAACTTACTGACCTCTCTATACAAATGACTCTAATATACTGTCACGTATTCGTGTTATCATACTAGGTTTATTTCTCTACTTCTTGTTTATTTATTCTTCAAACGCGGGCGGGCGATAATATTCAAACAATCGTGTGAGCTAACGCGGTATGATGACGTCAGTTCTCCATTACGTCACATATCAACTGATATATATCTCTATAGCGCCTAATCTGCTCATCCCATTGATCTGTAAATCTATATACATTTTTAAAATCACTGCAGGATGAGATGGTGTCAGTTTGGTCAAAATCGGATGAATACCTAAGAAAACGTATGTGACATTTGGCACTTCCGGTTGTCAGATTGTCACCAAAAACAATCCAGTTCGTCCTCCGGTAATTCTAAATATGTATGCCAAATTTCAGCCCGATCCGTTGTTTCGTTTGGGCGCTATCGTGTTCACGGACATACGTACAGAAATCATTGCAATCGGTTCAGGGGACCCCAAAACACGTATTTCCGCTAAAATCTCAAAATTTTTTTTTCCGTCGATTACAATACTTTCCTTCTAGGAGTCGGAAAGTAAAAAGCCGTTCAACTGCAGCTGACGATGGTAAAGGTGTGTTGTATTTAATGAAAATGCGTCTTATTTCCGGATATCTACTGAGGAGTTGCAAATCGTAGCTTTCTTCAGCAAAAAAATGCAGCATTAAGAGTTCGGCTTTGGTCATTGGTACATTGCAAGAGCTTCGGTTTATTTCTGTTCCTGAATTATCGGAGTCGGAGTCAGAGTCAAAGTTGAAAAACAATATTTTGTCGGGTACTTTTTTGTTGCCACTGTTGCTGCTACATTTTCATTCATTTGTTTGGAAATACAGGTCTTAAAAACGTTTAGCACTTTTGTACGATCCGCGAGCTCTAAACAAGTTATCCATTTATTTTTAAATCTTGGGTGCGATAATGCCGCAATAGCCGCATTTTCCGCTTCAGGAGTGTTGACGTCAAACATTTTTTCAAATCTTTTTTCGACACTCTGTCTGTATATTTGACGAATGCCATCGTGGGGTGCAAGGTCAACCTATGAGGAACGTTATGAAAAGTTCAACACACTCCGATTAACGAGCAACCTAGGGTTCTAGGTTTCACCGCAACGTTACTGAACGGCAATTGTAAGCCTCACGAGGTGCGATCCTTGGTGGAAGGCTTGGAGACAACGTATCACAGTGGGGTGGCCACTGTAGAAGAACTTGACTAATTAAAAAATTAATATTTGACGAATGCCATCGTGGGTTGCAAGATCAACCAATGAGGAAGGTTATGAAGACTTTTCAACACACTCCGAGTGACGAGCAACCTAGGGTTCTAGGTCTCACCGCAACGTTACTGAATGGCAATTGCAAGTCCCACAAGGTGCGATCCTTGGTGGAAGGCCTAGAGACAACATATAACAGTAAGGTGGCCACTGTAAAAGAACTGGACTAATTAAAAAATTATGATTTGAAATGCCATCGTGGGGTGCAAGAGGAATATAAGCCCCATAGGAATATAAGAGGAAGGTTATATAGACTTTTCAACACAGTCCGAGTGACGAGCAACTTAGGGTTCTAGGTCTCACCGCAACGTTACTGAACGGCAATTGTAAATCCCACGAGGTGCGATCCTTGGTGGAAGGCCTGCAGATGACATATCACGGTAAGGTGGCCACTACACAAGAACTGGACCAATGAATGAACCTTATAAATTGAATGGTGCATGTATCAGCTTCATTTCGTTGTAACTATCGACATTTGCATTTTCTCCATATATCCGCAGTGCACCTTGTGAAAAATCTTCTTCTCTGACAATTCTGCTACTAATCAAATCAATATTATCTTTCGTCAGCTGATCTATCGACAAATTGTTTAATGCTACAATAAATTTTAAATAATTTTTCTGCAAAACTGATCCCATAACGTGGTCCTTTCCACGAGAATAGACAATTCTTTACATTTTGGAGGTTTGTAAATGACCGTATCCATGACCGGCGGCAGTAGGTTTAAGCCACCAACCACAATCACTGCTATTCCTCCAAAATATTTATTAACACCCATAACTTGTAAGCGTTCATCGACGTGACAACGTACTAGCAACAATAGATATTTCATCGATAATTAGTAAGCTTAGATTACGAAGCTTGCATCGATTTGTATTTTGTCACATCAGACGATAACTCAGGCATTAATCCTCCAAATTGTGAGACCGGTAAGGCAAATGCTGTATGCAGTGTTACTCTTCCAATCATGAATGCCGCCTTACCTGATGGTGCACATAGTAGCACTCACATACTGTCCTTACCAGCACCAGGTTGATTGTCGTAGTAGTGTGTTATCAGCTGATACAGCCACTCGATGACCATACTTTTCCCTACACCAGCCGATCCGCTGAGAAAAATTCGAAGGGGTTCTTCTGCATCGTTAGTTTTCATTTGGTTCAGTACGTATATATCAAAGGCGCGTTGTCCGTCGTTTAATTTTACAAGTTTTTCGAACAACTTGTCCTTAGATATTCTTTGCCGTGCAACAAACCTGTTCACAGTTGAGTCCTTCTTCGTCTCTATCCCTCCTTGCATTAAAATGTCCACTTGACGATGTTCAGTAGGTAACTGATTGACGTTTGCTTCATCACCTAATTGTTCTTCATCGTTATTCTTCATTACATTTTCAATTGCTTCATGTAAGAGCTCATCACTAATTATAGCATACTTCTCTCGATTCGCTACAATCACCGTTGCGTTTAATTAATGCTTTGTCTCAGTATCGACAATTTCAATTTCCTCAGCTTCTTTTCTAAACGGCAAAAAACAGCAACAATTGCTCTCTGTAATAGTTGTGTGGATCTTGAATCAATTATATCGTTTGTATCGTATGATGTATCATATGATCAAAATCATTGTCACTATCAATAGATTAAGACATGCACCATTCAATTTATAAGTTTCATATGAAATAAGTTTCTCTTTCGGGTTTGTCGAGTACCCTAAAACTTGGTCCAGTTCTTGTATAGTGGCCACCTTAATGTGATATATTATCTCCAGGCCTTCCACCAAGGATCGCACGTTCAGTAACGTTGCGGTGAGACTTAGAATCCTAGGTTGCTCGTCACTCGGAGTGTGTTGAAACGTCTTAATAACCTTCCTCATTGGTTGATCTTGCACCCCACGAGGGTATTCGTCAAATATTATTTTTTTAATTGGTCTAGTTCTTCTACAGCGGCCATCTTACTGTGATATGTTGTCTCCAGGCCTTCCACCAAGGATCGCACCTCGTGGGGCTTACAATTGCCGTTCAGTAATGTTGTGGTGAGATCTAGCTCCCTAGGTTGCTTGTGACTCGGAGTGTGTTGAAAATTCTTCATAACCTGCCTCACTGGTTGATCCTGTACCCTACGATGGCGTTCGTCAAATATTATTTTTTTAATTCGTCCAGTTCTTCTACAGCGGCCACATTACTGTGATATGTTGTCTCCAGGCCTTCCAGCAAGGATCGCACCTCGTGGGGCTTATAATTGCCGTTCAGTAACATTGCGGTGAGACCTAGAACCCTAGGTTGCTCGTCACTCGGAGTGTGTTGAAAAATCTTCATAACCTTCTTCCTTGGTTGATCTTGCACCCCACGATGGCATTCGTTAAATATTATTTTTTTTTATTGGTCCAGTTCTTCTACAGTGGCCACCTTACTGTGATATGTTGTCTCCAGGCCTTCCACCAAGGATCGCACCGCGTGGGGCTTATAATTGCCGTACAGTAACGTTGCGATGAGACCTAGAACGCTAGGTTGCTCGTCACTCGGAGTGTGTTGAAAAATCTTCATAACCTTCTTCCTTGGTTGATCTTGCACCCCACGATGGCATTCGTTAAATATTATTTTTTTTATTGGTCCAGTTCTTCTACAGTGGCCACCTTACTGTGATATGTTGTCTCCAGGCCTTCCACCAAGGATCGCACCGCGTGGGGCTTATAATTGCCGTACAGTAACGTTGCGATGAGACCTAGAACCCTAGGTTGCTCGTCACTCGGAGTGTGTTGAGAAATCTTCATAACCTTCTTCCTTGGTTGATCTTGCACCCCACGATGGCATTCGTTAAATATTATTTTTTGATTGGTCAAGTTCTTCTACATTGGCCACCTTACTGTGATATGTTGTCTCCAGGCCTTCAAGGATCGCACCTCGTGGGGCTTACCATTGCCGTTCAGTAACGTTGCGGTGAGACCTAGAACCCTAGGTTGCTCGTCACTCGGAGTGTGTTGAAAAATCTTCATAACCTTCTTCCTTGGTTGATCTTGCACCCCACGATGGCATTCGTTAAATATTATTTTTTGATTGGTCCAGTTAAACGCTTGACGTTTATACCTCGTTGACGCATTGGGGGCGTTCAGCCAGGCCAACTGGTTGTTATGGAAAACTGATTGTTGTGGACAAGTGTAGTAACGGCAGCATAGAGCCTGGCTGAACGCCCCCGACAAGTATACTACACTACTACACTATACCTTCTATATTTAATATCGAAAAACCACAGCCACTCTGGATCCCAGCTGTCAGTGCTTACTGACTTTTGTCAAAAAATTTTAATTCACTGCCGGACCGACTAAGGTTATGGATTCTGTCAAACCGCTTCTATAAACGCTCTAATAGCAATACTCTATAAAAGAGTCAGCAATAAGCACTTTTTCTCATTTGATTTTGAAAATGTATACACCAATCGATAGCCTAGGGCTTTCTATGAGTTTTGCCCGGTCGAAATTATAACAATTAGCGCCACAGGACATTAACAAAGTTTGGGCGTCCTGGAGTGCCAATAGCGGCTATACCAGGCGTACCGTTCGATAAAACAGTCAGCAATAAGTACTTTTTCGTATTCGAAAAAGGCTTTCTGCACGAGTTTTGCCCGATCGAAGTTGTAACAATTAGTGCCGTAGGGAATAATATACCAACAGATGTTATTACCAAATTGGAAGTTACAATTTAGAATCATCGTTAGGGTTAGATGTAAATTTTTATATTTTTACTTTCCGACTAGTACCCTAGAAGGGTATTGTAATCGACGGGAAATGACTTTTCGAGATTTTTGCGGAAATACGCGTTTTGAAGTCCCCTGAATCGATTGCGATGATTTCTGGAAAATGTATGTATGTATGTATGTATGTATGTATGTATGTATGTATGTGTGTGTGTGTGTATGTCTGTGAACACGATAGCGCCCAAACGCAACAACGGATCGGGCTGAAATTTGGTATACGTATTTAGAATTGCCGGGGGACAAATTGAAGTATTTTTGGTGGCAATCTGACAGCCGGAAATGGCAGATGTTACAAGCGTCTTCTTAGAGATTTATCCGATTTTGGCCAAAGTATATCAACTCACCATTCAGTGACTTTAAATATGTATACAAATTTGCAGATCAGTGGGATGAACGGTTTAGGCGCTATAAGGGTTTCTAGAAGCAGTTTGACAGAATCCACAGCCTTCGTGGTTGAATTGCAAATTGTCAGATTTTGACAAACGTCAGTGCCACTGACATTACATGACATTAAATGTCAGTATGACAAATGTGATTCTGTCACTGAAACTGACGTTAGGTAGCGCCCAGAGATGGCTCTGGCTTTAATAAATTAAATAATTGCGAAAGTGTTTAGGCACTTCCTTGTGCCCAGTGTTGGGCAAATTTTAATTGTAAGGACAATTAAAAATTAACAATTGATTAATTGTTAATTGTGACCACAAAACTAACAATTGATCAACTGTAATTGCTGCAAATTACAATTAACAATTAAATTAATTGTTAATTGCTAACATTACAATTGTTACTTGTGATTTTCTGCAATTAACAATTAATTAATTTTTAATCGTTTCACTATTTTAATTAAAAAATAACAATTAAAAATAACTACTGTACGGGCCTGGGATGCGGACGAGTATCGTAACGAAATGTATGAGACAGCTAGTGAAATATGCATGTTAGTAACAAATAAAATACTGATATTGTTGTCAATGACTTTAATTAAATATGATTGGATACATTCCGAAAAATTATAATTTCTTATAATAGTTTAGGTTGCATTTTAGCACGACTCTCTTTTCGAACATGCTGTCGGGCAATTTGTGACTCTTCGGCAGATTTGTCATTGTCGCAAAAGAAAAAAACCGTTCAACTGCAGCTGACGATGGTAAAGGTGTGTTGTATTTAATGAAAATGCGTCTTATTTCCGGATATCTACTGAGGAGTTGCAAATCGTAGCTTTCTTCAGCAAAAAAATGCAGCATTAAGAGTTCGGCTTTGGTCATTGGTACATTGGAAGAGCTTCGGTTTATTTCTGTTCCTGAATTATCGGAGTCGGAATCAGAGTCAAAGTTGAAAAACAATATTTTGTCGGGTACTTTTTTGTTGCCACTGTTGCTGCTACATTTTCATTCATTTGTTTGGAAATACAGGTCTTAAAAACGTTTAGAACTTTTGTACGATCCGCGAGCTCTAAACAAGTTATCCATTTATTTTTAAATCTTGGGTGCGATAATGCCGCAATAGCCGCATTTTCCGCTTCAGGAGTGTTGACGTCAAACATTTTTTCAAATCTTTTTTCGACACTCTGTCTGTATGCCTTGATTAAAGGGTTGCAAAAGGAAAAGTTATTTTTCTTTTCAATTTTTTTTAGTTTTTTTCTTAACGCCAGGAGGCATGGCAGAACCATTCCATAATATGCATTGGTCTCACTCTGCATTATGTCGAGGGCTTCTGCCACTGGCGAGGTACAGGTCAAATACTCTTGTATGTAATGGAATTCGTTATCTTTGAAAGCATTTTTTATGTTTAATGATCTGTGTAAAAGCAAGTTTTTTCTTTAATGTTGTAAATTTGCTGCAGGGCGTCAAACAGACTATTCCATCTGGTCTCACCAGGTCGGCTTAACGTGTGTTGTAATACGTTCTGCATTATTTCAGCACTCTTTGGTCGTCCTGCAGCGTTCCACAAAGCATTACACTTCTTCATGATCGCAGCATGCATTTCGGACAATGCCGTATCTTGCTTGCTTAGAATTTTGTTCGCATCCGTGCAGGAATGCAAATGAGCAGGAAGCAAATTATTATTATCAGAATCCTCTGTATTTGGTGATTCGTCTTCTTCAGCATCTGAGTCAGAAGTGAGTTCAGGTGGATGAGATTCTGGCATAACTTCACCAACAAGACTAATACTTTTTAATTTCACACCGAACATTTTAAAAGCTTTTACGAAATTGCTGCCATTGTCCGTCACTGACGCAACAATTTTATTCCCATTGAGGTCAAAGTCTGCGTTAATTTCTTGAATAATTTCGTACAGTCGATCGTAGCTGTGGACGCCTTTGAATCTTTGGCAAGCTAATGCCACTGAAACTCTGCGTAGATCACTTGTTATCCAGTGCGCTGTCACTCCGATAAAACTTCTCTTCTTGTTGGATCAAATATCTGTTATTGTGCACACATAGTCAACATCTTTTAGTTCTGATTTTCTTTTCCACTTGCATTTCGTAGTGTTTTTCGACACGGCGTCCTAGGGTACGTCGACTCATTAGAGTTAAGCCCATTTCAGAAACTTCCGTGAATATTTTAAAAAATATGGATCTTCCACTGCACGTAATGGAATCATGGAGTGTATGAAGTATTTCAAAATATTTTCATCGATTTGTTCTTGGGTAACTTTATTCACATTTGATTTCTTCGTTATACTAGTTTTGGTTTTGAAAATATTCGCTCTTTTCTTTACGTCAATTTTAATTTTTTTCACATATTCTTTGTACTCATCAACGCATTTGTTTCCATGTTTTCGCTTCAAGTGGCTCAGAAAGTTCGATGTACAATTATGATATCCCTTAACTTTAGTTATGACATCCCTTGGACATTTCATACACACTGCCGTGATTTTATTACCCGTAGACTCTTCAGGCAACTTCTTGAAATATGTACCATCAAGTAAGAGAAGGCGCGCTTGCGAAGATGACGAGCACTCGGTGCCGTCGGTTGGCGACACAGGTGTAATCGGTTCTAATGACTCATTAATTTCCGAAACATTCACTGAAATGTTGCTGTCATCGTCAATATTCTCCATCGAAAACATTTTATTTCACCCACTTTAGTAGAAACAGTGTATTTTCGTTGACCAAACATAAATACAAAGAACTATGCGATTATTTGCCTTAACGTCACAAAGTATTTTTGTACGTGCAACGTGCAAGGTCACGCAGCAGACAAGTGAGCACTGAAACTGAACCACTTACCACGGTGCACCCCACCGCTATTTAAGTAGAACTGTTACCTCATTCATCACTAACCAATAGTAAACGGTCTACGGATGACGTTGTTCGGTAGGCGTATCCGTGTGGTTATACTAGCACGAACTCGTAAAAAGTAGCGATGACGCGGCAGCCTACGCCGACGTCACAATATGCCTATCTAGTCCATTGTGTATCAATATGCCCCCCTCATCGAACTCATACCTCGCCCACAAGCAGGCGTCCAATTCACACTGTCTACATTTTGCACGTGTGATAAGTGTAAAGATGGACTTTTTTGGTAACATGGTGATTCACATAAGACCGACACAACTCATTGCCACACTTAGCATCCGTGCTAAGCACTCGTGGAAAAATGCACACGGTGTGGAATGTGGATATGGCTGTAAGTAGGTTAATTGTTATTTTTAATTGTTTCATGGAACAATTAAAAAATTTAATTGCAATTAATTTTTTAATCAATTATCAAATTGATTGAAAAATTAATTGATTACGCCCAACACTGATTGTGCCAACGATTTAGTCGGAAAGTAGGGTGAGGGCCACCCCAGGTATTTATTTAAATGAAGTCACATACAGTGTGTCCAGGAAAGTCCGCACCATATAGGAAAATCTTTTATTATCCATTTCTCAGAAAATTTTATTCCTTATGAAAGTTGGCGGTTAGTCTCACAACAAGAATACCATGATAAGATCTTAAAAATATCGTACCATATACCGGGTGTTTAAAAAAATGTGAACGCGCATAAGAATAAACTACCTCTAATATTAATATTACCGAAAAATTTTATTTGGGAATGTTGCTTAGAATTAATAATTACGCTCGTATTTGAAATCACTCTAGCGCCGCTATCTATAAAGTTAACACAAATATTTAACATAAACAACTTAAGACTAATAAATGGACATTAAATTATGCCAGAAAATATAATCAGTTAGCCTAACAAATATATATGTTATTTTCCTTTTTGTATTTGTAATTTTTTGTTGTAGATTGTCGAGTTCTGTATATGTCATCATAATACTTTCTTACTATAAGATTTATTGTTAAATCTAAGAAATCACTTTTTAC
Organism: Aphodius granarius; assembly: GCA_963971325.1. Lineage (NCBI taxonomy): Eukaryota > Metazoa > Arthropoda > Insecta > Coleoptera > Scarabaeidae > Aphodius > Aphodius granarius. The sequence goes on along the minus strand of OZ020224.1, from coordinate 24,792,541 downwards.
GTTATTCAAATGTTCAGTGAAGGTGAACCAATGAAATGGTTCATTTTTCTGGTCAAATGTTTTGTATGTGCATACTGTGGTAACATATAATAAATAATGACATACAGCCTAATTAATACATAAGTAACTTCTTTTGTCACATAAGTCAGTCGTTTTTTGTTATCCGTGAATTCTTTAAACATTGTGCATTTGTGCTGTGACTCAAGGCTATCAGTCATTAAATTTGACAAACATAGGTCACAAAGTATTGTAAATTCTATATCTAGAGGAGGTAATTTTATTGAATTGAGTTGATTTTCTTCTAAATAATATAGCGGTATAAAGGTTTTATCATTATCTAGAAAATCTTGTAAATTATATAAAATGGCACTTTCCTCTGGTTCACAATTGCGGTTGCATTTTGGGGTTATCAACTCATTTAGTACCGATGTTTTAAATGAAGATAGTAGTTGGTATGGGGTGGGGTTTGTATTTTGGGCACCAAGATGTCGAATTGATACAAACAAGTTTTCTATGGGTTCTTCATTCAATGTTCTTGCTCGCAAAAAAATTAAAACCCAGTTCCCTACATACATCTCAGAATTGACATGTTGCATCAATAGTTGTTAACCAACCTGATTTAAATGGCATTTTATTTTTGCTAGCAGTCCCTGAAATAAATTCTCAACTTTGATTTTTTTTTTTTTTGAAGACTGAACCATAGAGATTTATTGGACAGGCACAATTCGAAATGGTTTACCAAATTCTGGTTCTGGTTTCCTTCTATTAAAACTACCAAAGAGTTTATCGATGTCACGAACAAATTCTGCGGTGTGGATAGCATCCGCTGGTAAGTAATTACAAGGATTACTTACCATTTGTTCAATACACCCAGCAACTGTATGACTTAAGGTCCTTGCTGCGACACACCTTCATTTTTAGTTGATTATTATTGTGGAAACGAAAAAAAAAGGGACAGGAAACTCTCAGATCATCTTTAAGGCCAGCCTTGATAAGTTGACGGTCAAACGGGCGGTGATACTTCGGGTATGTACCTACTTCTTCACGGGAGCAGCCGCAGAATTCGCTATCCCGACCAGCACAGAGATCGTTCCCGGCCAGCACTTAGGGCCAGCCTCAGAACCGTCGAATTCTGACTTTCGTGCTTTGCATGATAGTTGGTAGGGCAAGTAACGCGCTACCGTTGGTTAGAGGGTGTCGACTCCTGGGGGCCGAACGAGATAAACGCAGTCGCTATTCGTTTCGCTTATGTACATTTATATATTTTCGTATATCGTGGTATAAACTATAGATTATAGAGGGTGAAACACCAAAAACGAATGTGCGTAAGATAATAATAATACTATATCGGGATTGTAACAATACGACTTACTGACCTATACAAATAACTCTAATATACTGTCACATATTCGTGTGTTTTCCTACGAGGTTTATTTCTCTACTTCTTGTTTATTTATTCATCAATCGCGGTCGGGCGATAATATTCAAACAGTAACGTGTGAGTTAACGCGGTATGATGATGCCAGTGCACCATTACGTCACAAACTAATCGATTCAAACGCTTATAGCGCCTAAAACGCTCATCCCATTGATCTGTAAATTTGTATACGTATTTAATATCACTGCAGGATGAGATGGTGTCAGTTTGATCAAAATCGGAGGAATCATTAAGAAAACGTATGTAACATTTGGCACTTCCGGTTGTCAGATTATCACCAAAAACAATCCAGTTCGTCCCCCGGTAATTCTAAATAAGTACACCAAATTTCAGCCCGATCCGTTGTTCCGTTTCGGAGTTAATAGGGCGCTATCGTGTTCACGGACATACACACATACATACACACATGCATACACACATACATACACACATGCATACACATACAGACATTTTCCAGAAATCATTGCAATCGATTCAGGGGTACTCAAAACGCGTATTTCCGCGGAAATCTCGAAATTTTTTTCCGTCGATTACAATACTTTCGTCCTAGGGACTAGTCGGAAAGTAAAAAGAAGTGTATGAAATTGAAATGAAATAAAATGAATGCTTTCCAGGCCCAATATTTTATTTCCCATACAACGTATTAGAAGAAATGAAAAGAAAATAAATAAATGAAGAAAATAATGAAGAAACAGATAACAAAAAAAAAATAATTCAAACAATATATTTATAATAAACTACATCAATTTTGCCATGCTTTCAGCTATGGTACTGAGATTATGTCGTATTAACGTTAATGCAGTTGCTATGTTGTCCTGTTTTTCAGCTAGTTTTTGTAGGCATGCAATTTTTTTATAATAGTCCTCTTTGATATCATTTTGGCGCTTTAGTTCTCTGGTGTACACATCAGCGGCAACCGAGGCATGTGATAATTTTTTATTTCTGGGCATATTCATTGGGGCGTGGGCTGATTAATTATCAGTGGATGTTGAAGGTACAAGTACGGGGTGCATTATGTCAGCGTCCTCAACATTATCTGTAGAAATATGTGTCTTACATACTAGTCAACTATGTTATATAATATCCCTAATTTTAGATAGTAAGTGATATTACCTGCTGATATATAAATTTCGCTTTGCGATTCTACTACCCCGGGGAGGCCTTCGACAGTCACTGGCTTTATTATGTTCTCCAGGATGTCTTCCACGCGTCGGAGTTAATAGAATGCTTTCTGCAGGACCACCTCCCGTTTGACGTCGTGAATTGTTCATTATAGCCGCCTTGGTTTTGGTACACATTTAGCAATAATGAACACTGAATATTATTGCTTAGTAATTTGTATGACAAGATGAATGGATTTTTTTTCAAAACTATATGTATACTAACATTAACATTACTAACATCAACATTATTAGTAATTTACTTACATTTCGAAAAACAAATATGTTATAGGAATAAATTGGGACTTGCTGCAGGTAGGTAATTTTTGTATCAGCAAGTTTATTTATTTATGTCGAAGCCTTTTTTTAATGAAAATATTTCCACGACGCCGTACCCTACGTAATGGGATGACTATTCATTCAAGTAAGAGATAAAAATATATATTCTAATTTTGCGACAAAACGGCGAAGAGTCGCGGCGCGCAGTTTGGGAATCAATGTTATATGTAGTATAATAATGTGCTTCATTTATAATTTATAACTATGTCGTTCAGAAAAACGAAAAGATATCACAATTGCCATTACAATAATAAAACTTGAAAAAGGTTTACATCTAATCTTTATAAGAACGTCTATATACCTTTCTCCAATCTTTTCCACCTTTGCACGCACCTCCGGGTATGGCATTTAATTGTTCGGCTACTTCCTGCCACATACTGTCGCTATCGTTTTTGGTAAAATGTTGCGAACATTTAGCCCTTTGTAAATCTGGGCGATTTTTTAAATACTCCACCAAAAGAACTTTTTGGCGATTAGACATTTCTGAGCCCGGTTTGCCATTAGTGATTAGTGATTTTGCAACAATGAAATGTGATATAATACGGTCAAAAATTTAGGGAATCCTAGAAGTAATTTTTTACTCAATATTCCAAAAATCCGCTCGAAAAAGTTACAGTTTAAAGGCGCTTCCATATCGTACGCGATTGTTCGCTGATTATTTTTATGTTGCGTTTAATTTAATATTGTACCTTATACAACAAAGGATTTGCATTGCAACGATCAAGATTTTATGTAATAATGAGTTTATCTATAACACCTTGCGTATAAACGCATGAGTAAGACTGTACCTTCAGTAAACTAGATGCGTGGCCATTTCATACTTGTTTTTCTATTTCCTGATATCTATATGTGTATAATTTTTTATTGAGACTATTACCACTGCCAATAGTCAGTTTCATTCTCCTTCCTTGTTTCTATGCGGGGTACTTTATTGTTGCTGTATCTTGTCAATTATCGTCATTTGTATTTAGTTGAACTGCTTTCAGTCCTTAATTTCATTCTTGATGTTGTTGTGCAGATGATCACTGGTAGGGTGTTTTGAAAGCTTTTTTATATGATGTGGTAGTCTGTAATATTGCAAGTAATAATAGTCGATATTATTATGAAAGCAAGGCTACGCAAAGGTACCATTTGGCAGCTTTCGTCCCATTACTGACTGTTCCTATACAACTTTGAAAGCAACCCAAAATACTTACCTGAAAATAGTACTCTTCACGAAATGGACTCTGAAAGTGCCTACGAATGTACCGAGACAATAAATTCTAATATAAATTAAGGACAAAGAAAAGGAAAATAAAATACAGTACATTTGAAAATGTATGAAATGAGATAAATTTCATTACCTTCTAGTACAAGCACAAACCAATTCAAACAAATTAAGTTTATGAACCATGTAGTGTAAGAAATATACAAGTACTATTTTATATAGAATCTACTCAACCATCGATACATGTATTATTCATACAATAGTAGTAAATAGTAACCAACGCCCTCAGACATATTGTTCCGGAACCCTTCATGGTATACCGGTTCTGTTACGTTGACCGTTGGCCATCACTGTTAATTCAAGGATTCCAAGTAATTTGCTTTGCCAACCACGCTAACAGGGTTAAATATATCAATATGAAAGAGAGTAGGTTGCTTCAGTTTGTATTACTTTCTGTCGTAGTATACAATGGTTTTTACTGCAAATGAATATAAAACGTTAATATACCACAACAAACGAATCGCGAATTCGTTTATCTCGTTCGCCCCCCTGGTTGGCTAGCGGCGGTGTACATATTATAAACAAGAAGCGTGACGGAAATAAAAGGGTTACATGGATTTTTGTTACTAACTACTATTTACATGTATTTACATACAAAAATGCTTACTATTTCATTACGAGGTAGAGATAACACTCCCATCTTTCTTCATAGCTGAAATCTCTGTCGTTTATCGATATAAAAACATTGTCTGATAATTTTATTGAATACTTTAACATAACATTTCGGGTTGATTTCAAAAGGTGTGGTGGGTCAAAGATTGTGAATACTTTATGACCATTTAAGACAAAATATGAACCTGGTGTGCCATTTTCACGGCACTGTGAAATCGCGGAACGATTTGTTACCCCCTGGTCACAAACCGTCGCTAAAATATGCACACCTGATTCCTCTAAGACTATTATAAGGTTTTTAATAAGTGATTTTAAATGGTGAGTTGTTATTGTATCTTTTGAAAAAAAAATGCTATAGGTTGTTTCCATGTCTTATGAAGCCCATGGATCACAAAGATCGCCGGTCGTATTTAAATTATAGTTATGCTGAAACGTGTGTTTGCAAACGCACGTTAAAGGGACGTTGGTGTATAGGTGTCACACGAACGTACATTTTCATATTTGGTGTTACAATACTTAAATATTTGGGGTCGCCCTTACCCAACTTTCCGACTATATCATTGGCACAATGAATTGTCTAAACACGTTTGTACTTATTCAATTTTATGAAGCAAGAACGACTCTGTACTGTACCGAACGCCAGTTTCTGTGACATAATGACATTTATCATCCTGACATTTAATGTCATGTCATGTCGTGGCACTGACATTTGTCAAAATCTGACAATTTGCAACACGGCGACGAAGGCTATAGACTATGTCAAACTGCGTCTGTAATGGAGCGTTCAGAACGACGGAGCGGATACGGCTCGCACGCGGCTCGCAAGGTTGTCATAGCAACTAGTGGGTTCATTGTCAATAAACATTAAGCTGAGTTGATACGTTTCTCGCGCGCATGCGATGTCGTTTCGCGCGCGGTGACAGCGGAAACCATAGCCTTCGTTTCGCGCGCGTGACAGCGGAGACCATAGCCTTCACAATGACGGATCCCACGCGGCTCGCAAGATTGTCATAACAACTGAACGGTTCAGTGTCAACAAACTTTTCATACGATTCTCGCGTGCATGTGACGTTGTTTCGCGCGCGGTGACGGCGGAGCCCTAGCGTTCACAATGACGGATCCCACGCGGCCCGCAAGGGTGTCATAGCAACTAAACGGTTCGGTATAAACAAACTTTTGATACGATTCTCGCGCGCATGCGATGTTGTTTCGCGCGCGGTGACGGCGGAGCCCTAGCGTTCACAATGACGGATCTCACGCGGCTCGCAAGGGTGTCATAGCAACTAAACGGTTCACTGTCAACAACTTTAGTTGACACGTTTCTCGTGCGCATGTGAAGTCGTTTAGCGCGCGATGTCAGCGCCGCTGACAGCAACTGTCCGCTTTGATGGTCGTTACTAACGTACAACATACCACGTGTACATGGTGAAGTTATGAGACTGGTTGTTTTTCTGTATTTTCCGATGCGTACCACATTTGTACATTGCAGTTCGCATTTTGCATAATTGTTATAACTAGTTACTAGAGTTATTGCCAATCGTAAGGTAATCATAAATTCATACATGTTAATTACCTATGTTAGTTAATCAATTAACAGTTTTTTAAGTTCTCTAATTATATGTGATTTGCACAGTTCTCAAGGACTAGTTCGGAATTAGTTTTTTAGATGATAAAAATAATCTATTCTTGCTATTTATAATGCAGTTGCATTGAAACATATCTTATTCTCTCTAATTAATTTCAAACTAGTTTTATCACTGCTGAACAAAATGTTTAAACAAACTGTTTGAAACGTATAAAAACTCTCGCATTTGTCCCAGGAACAGTATATACCAATAGGTAGTTTCTTTCTTAGAAATATCTAAGTAAAGCAATTTTTATTTAAATAAAAACAAAACATTTAAGCCGATATTTACAAATTTTACTCGTGAGCGCATGTTTGTAATTACCGACTATATGTTACCGGGCCTGTTTCATTTTGTAACAAAATAAATTTTATTGTATTCTTTTTTTCTTAATAGCATCGTTCAAAATTTCACTAATATTAATGATAGTATCGTCTTTTAAATTTTCCGGAAGTGAATTTAATGTTACGATCACATATTCCCCGAAGGACCTTGTAACCGGGTCTTCTTCTGAACGGTCCTTCGAATTTTTTTGATACTGTTCAGCAGCACCCGCCAACTTTTCAAGACAGTTATCAATGTTTTCATCCGCTTTCGTTTTTTTTGTGCTTGGTTGCTGCTGCGTCTTCCAAAATGGCCTTTGAGCTTCTGGAATGTTATTACCTAAATCATGTAAAAAACATAGTAGCGCAATGGATATAATAATTTGCATGATTATACTTGTTCCTGGTTCTTCGGGGATATTAATTAATTCATCGTGTATTGATTCTGAAAAAAAAAGGAAAAATAATTTTAAGTTTACACTGTTGAATATGATTAGAACAATTTCTTATAAGTGATATTTATTCACTGCAGCAAGTCTGTCGTAATATAAGTTGTGCTTTGGTGGGAATGTTTATGCAATGCAAAGACACATTCTGCTTCTGTTGAAGAACATTCTGCTTCACTCAATATAGTACCTATAGTATCATTTAAAAAATATTTAGATGATATAATATATGAAGTTAACATTACATTTTTGCAAACATTCAGTACAGCGTCGAAACAACTAGCGTCGATATAAGTATGGGTAATTTTAAGATTGAAATGCTAACAACAATATATTTTTTGCTGCTTATTGACGTAATCAGTCAAATCAATGGTGTTTTTTTAATGTTTTTTAAGACATTATTAAATATTGAAAACCTTACAAAGCATTATTTTTTTTAATAATTAGTCATGGTTTTGGAAACACGAAATACACTTACGGTCGTCATCTTCTGCTAAGCTTTGGTCAAAACCGTCCAAAGTCACGAGCGTCTGGTTAAGACTTGAAGCCGCAGGACTTCTTGGCTCCTCATTAATTGTGAGCAGTTTTGACTCATATGTTCTATAAAATCAAAAAATATTTGATAAATCTCCGGTGAATAATTGTTAATGAACAATTGATACTTACTTTCTTGGTGTGTACACATCATTTAAAAAGTTAAGCGTTGCATATAAATGCCATTCGTCGGCATCTTCGTTTTGCCCAGCACCACTTCGGCCCTTCATCCTCAGCTTTTGCCTGCGGAATTTGTCCCGCAGGGACCTATACCTCTGCGATACTAGTTGTGCTGAAATAAATTTAATTTTAAGTTTAATCTAATATGGACCAGATTTTTTTTCTTACTTGAGCATTTCAATGTTTTCGCTAAAGCTTGTATTGCTTCCTCCCTTTTTTGCTTATTCCTGTATGCCAACGTTCGTTTGTCCCACAGGGCGGGGTACTTCTGCAGCAGTTCTGCTAATCGGCTATCAATATTCATAACTCTGTAATACAAGGCAATTAGCAAGGTATAACACTTTTTAATTCGAGACTGTAAAATTTTAGTGTTATTAAATTTGTAGCGTACGAAATTTTTATATAATTAAGCATAATTTGAATTTTAATATCATTTACATAAGCAAATTTAGAAAAGATATCCAGTCCTAATGCGTTTTACTACAGTTAATTTTTCAAATTAACTGTGGTAATAGTAAACGTTTTTATGTGTGAATATTTCTTACTAAATTATTTTTTTAGTACAATTCCTAATTTATGATCTTAAATTAAGCATTGCTTATTAGTGATTACGATGTAAATCGGCAGGTAGGCGGTAGGTATACTTACAATATTTTATTAATCTAAAATTAATAAATAATATATTTATATTATAATATTAAGATTATTAAGCAATTGAAATTTGCTTCTCAAATATATAATATTTGACAGACTGCAAATCAAACTTTTGTTACTATAGATATTTTAATTTTAAAAGCCAGAAAAAACAATTATATTAGTATATGTAATTATTTTGTGTATTCGCTGTGATATTATGTAAATAGAGAGCTTCATCATAGACAAAAAGTCATTAGATGTAGAAGAATTAATTTTTAAATTTCTACATACAATACTTATATAATAAAAATAAAAATTGCATGGAAGCTTATATGCGATTCAACCGGTTAGGTCGCTATGAACATGACTTTATTAAAAACCTACTTAAACTTCAAAAACCTTCTGTGCAAGTCGATTTTCTTATATTTTTCTATAATTCAGTGTATTCTCCAGTTTGTTATTCCATAGTTGTGAAGTGTGTGTTATATTGTTAATTTCTGTGTTCTCTGTTCTTGCTGTTATCCGCATATTTAGTGTTATTTTTTTATAAACTCTTTAAGACCAGGTACGTACCCCATGAACTATTTATATTTTCATACTATCGGATTTGAAAGTGTATTATGCCGAAATGAGCATCTTTACATTTCATTACGAGCTTGACCACATGTCAAAAAATCCAAATTCGCTAATTTAAACATTTCTCTCGTTGATGAACAATTTTTGTATATTCATTTTGCTCAAGTGTAGCACCCCGCTATGCTCATCCTCTTTTATGATATTAACTAACTCTATAACCTGAATAGTTATTAAAATAATCTCATTATTCTGTATACTTTCAGCTCCCTATTCATTGTTATTAAAATTAAAAACAAAATTTTCGTAATTATTGTAATTGTTCCCTTTTATAATAGTCGTTATTCAAGACTTTTTTTGATAGATGCACCTTTTTGCAGGTCTAAATAAAAAAATGAGCATAACAATTTTCATTGTCATTTATAACAAAGTCTAATTTATCTCCTTATTATAAATTCTAATATTTAATTTATAAATTATGTGATGTGTACATTTTCGACTCCGATAGACCGACCATATGGTTTTATGTCTTTATGTCTTTATGTCTTTAGAATCTGTTCTGACGACTTTGGTGACCTTTTGTGCAGTAAGTATCTCCCTACAATTATACCAAATCAGTAGGCATCGTTAACCGTTTATTTTGGAACCGTTTGAAAACATATTTTTTGCTAAAATGGAAGAGACGCCTATTGAGCCTTTAATGTTTGGAGCAGGAATACTGCTACTTAAAAAGAAGCAGCGCTTGGAAGAAGCTAAACAGATCCCAAAACGACGATGGTGGGTTCGCCCGGTCAACAAGCGCCGGGATTCCCATGGGGCCTACGCTCTCCTGGAGGAGATGAGGCTTCGGGATACTGAAATGTTTTTGAACTATACGCGAATGACACCAGATTTGTTCGATAATCTGCTTTCAAAAGTTGGACCTCTAATACAGAAGGAGTCGGCCAGAGCAACCATTTCTGCGGGGTGCCGGTTGGCAATTACCTTAAGGTAAATTTTCATTCTTTCAAGTGAATCCCTATACCACAAGACTTAAGATAATATTAAATAACCTACACAATGTAGAGTCACTATTAGTTAAATGGGCTGTTGACACATCTTTATCTCGCTTGAAGATGAGCCTGAAATAATAGATTTGTTTTCAATGATTCACATTGCTGTAAATCGCCTATCTACATCCAGAGTTGACTATAATACATTGTCGCTTTTCTTAGATAACACTGTGTCAATAATCACAACATAATTTTTTTCTTAAATTATATCAAACTAAATATTTCTATGTAAATATTATTTATGTATATTTATCTTTTCTAGATTCTTAGCAACTGGCGAGTCAGTTGCATCAATTGCACTAGCATTCAAGTGTGGGAGATCCACGGTGTGCGAGGTATACCGCGAAACAACAAGGGTAATTGCAGATGTGCTTGAAGGAGAAGTGATGCCGGCACCCACGACCACTAAGTGGAAAGAGGTGGCGCTGGGTTTCCAAGAGAGGTGGTAAATGCCGAATTGCGTTGGGGCAATTGATGGCAAGCACATCGCAATAAAGTGTCCCGCAAACACAGGATCTCTCTATTTTAATTATAAAAAATTCTATAATGTCGTATTGCTGGCAGTATGTGATGCTGACTACAATTTTATATATATATATAAATTCTGGAGCATATGGGTCTGAAAGTGATGGCGGAGTATTTCGACGATGCTCTCTGGGTCAAAGCATGGTGAACAAGACGATCAATTTTCCAACAAGGCAGCATCTCCCAGGAACCAACTCACTGTTCCCGTATTTTTTGGTGGGAGATGAAGCATTTCCACTTCAAGAGAACCTTATGCGTCCATATAGTGGGAGATTTCTGCCAAAGGAGAAAAATGTGTTCAATTATAGGCTCAGCAGAGCAAGGCGATGCATTGAGAATGCATTTGGGATTTTGGCAAGCCGATGGAGATTTTTTTACACAACGATTGGTGGGAATCCAGCGTCAGTTGATAATATTGTTAGAGCTGCTGTGTGCTTGCACAATTTTATCAAATCTCACATCAGCTCTAAAGCATTGTATTTTCCGGAGGGATTGGAAAACGACCGAGCTATGGTTGAGCACCGCGAGGACATAGATCATTCCCAGGATGCAGGTGCTCTAGCTCGAAGGGACTACATGTGCGATTACTTCAATTCTGTTGGAGCAGTGCCATGGCAATGAAACACGAACTAATTTGACGTGTTGGTAATAGAGAGTTTATATTGAAGAAATTCGGGGTGTCCCCCACCAACATTCCGACTAAATTGTTGACACAAATGTCCAAATACTTTTACTATTATTTAATGTTGTGAAGCTAACGTCAGATAATGGCAAAAAACTATTCAGTTCGTTCGCTGCTAATTCTAAATATGTATACCAAATTGCATCCCAACCCATTGTTCCGTTTGGGCACTATCGTGTTCACAGACATACCGATATACCTAACCACATACATTTTTAAGAAATCATTGCAATTAATTCAGGGCACCTCAAACCGCGAATTTCCGCTGAAGTCTCGCCATCACTAGCAATACAATCCTTCTTGGGTACTAGTGGAAAATTGAATTTAATAATCAGTGTGTGTGTAGAAAACATTCAAAAAGAAATGGAGGAAATTACAGGCAACAAGAACACACTGGAATAAGTAACTACTTCACCGATGAACTTCTTTAATCAACAGAAATATTAACATAATACTGGGTACTGTAAATAATGGAGAGCAATAAGCAAAGTACAAAATATATAGGTAATAAATGTATCTGGCAAACAACATCTACATGAAAAGAAAACCGATGGAAAGAAGCAATAATGCTATAAATTGCAAACATGAAAGGTGGGCGAGCCTGATTATGATTTTGTCAGTCTGATATTAGGAACTACCAAAGGACACAGGTATGTAGTGGAAGCAGTCCAGTACAACCTAAAGAGACCTTTTCACCATTAATGTATGGAATCACACTGAACTCACAAGCGAAAATAAATCATATTGTAATAGCGCAGCCACACGTACTAACTTAATGAAGATGCTCGAACATTAGATAGGAAAAGTAATTACGGTATAATTTGCAAAACAATTATACAGAGTTTTATATTTTAGTTTAAACAAGTATGAAAAAGTAGATACAGCAGAAAGTACGTACTATGCAACAGACTACCATTCTTCAACTTGACGATATTATTCTCCATATATACTACAGATTTAACTGGAAAAGTTATATAAATATATAAAAGTTAGCGTATGCTTAAGACCCATCATCTACTAAACATTTATGTTTATTCATGGTGTGATCCGAGTTCAGAAGAAATGATACTTTACAGTTTTTTTTTATTGTAGGCCGCTGAAAAACATACAAATCGATCAACCAGTAATATCCAATACAAATTTCGCTTTAAAATAATTTGATAAGGAAATATTACAATTTAAATTGAATTAATTATTTCAGATCGACTGTTATTAGGGACATGAGGTATTTTTACTTATTATAACAATAAGTATTTACATGTAGGTACCTAATATTTTTGTTTCGGAAATAGCTACAACTTCCATATATTTCAAATTAAAAAGGTAAATTCCTGTATTTTTAATCTCTAGAATATGTTTGCTAGTAAAGTATGTGCTTTTAGAATGTATTAACCAGCAATTATAAAGAAATGTGACAAAAGATGTGTAAGAAGAACAAGGAATGTGATCTCACCAAGAAGTCCATTTTTTGGAGGGCATTTTTTTCCAGAATCTTCGAATTGTAGTCTTTTATTAATTTCTACATTAGGAGCAACCAATCAATATTCTGTAAAACATTATGGTGATAATACTAGTAGAGTAATAATATTACTAGTTTGTAATAAGATAATTGTTTATACTTCCATTGTATTAAAATGTAATGTGAATTGAAATTATACATTTATCCCACCACACTACTTATATTTATTTTTACTTTGAGATAATAAAACAATTTATTGTTAGAATTCATGCTACTCTGCATCAATTATATCAACAAAATATTATTTAATAAAACCAAATAATTTGGAATTACAAATGGATATAACAAATCAGCCAATTCAGTAAGCTACAAATTTAGTTAAATTTACATTTCACGTTTTGTACATTACTACTACTTACCCATATTTTTGTGATAGAATAATTGAAATTTATACTTACCTTGTTTGTACAATTTCAAATGAAAATAATACCAGTAATAACAATATCAATTAATGAACAACAATATAAAAACGAACAAAAATGTACATAATAAGTATATATTTAAAAATAATAACTCTTACATACATATTTTATATTACCTTGTGGTACCTTGAGATACGAGTGCCCTAACATGCGAGCTTTTTGTGATACGAGCCATCATTAGGTCGACTGTTTGACTTGAGAAACGAGTAGTAATTCGAGATACGAGATAGCTTCAGCGACATCATAAACACCAATTGTCATCATAAAACCCATTCCCATCTACTCCATTCGCATGAGTATCCTGTCGGAACCATATCGGAGCACATTTGGCTGCGGTGCCGTAATTTGAATAATTTTAATTTGAATGAGTAAAATTGATTCGAGATACGAGTATTTTGACTAACGAGCATGGCCAGGGAACTAATTAAACTCGTATCTCAAGGTACCACTGTATGTAAAAATATTTATTATGAATCATAATAACTGTCTCCAATTTAGGTTTGAAAATGTAAATGCCACATCAAAAAAATAGAGTTATGAGGTCCTGGAATGATTTACGATATCCGTACTTGTAAAATTGTAAATATAGGTACACAATTGACTTTCAGTATGGATGTAGAAAAGACAACTGCATAAACTAAATGTATGTAAGCTTAAAAGATTCAGCATTCATAACTGCTATATTCCGCTCTCCATAATAATTAAAATTACAGTAGCAAGAAATAATTGGTCAAACTTAAGCAAAGTGCTTCCGTAAACAAATAAAGATGACTGTTAACCCCCCATCTGCACAGCATTGTCACTACGGTATAGCAGTTCTCAACCATGTGCTTAGGTAAATATATAGTAAGCATTAATGTTCCTGGCAATTGAGTTCCTATCCAAACAGGGCTTCACCACATCAGCAAGCATACACGTTCTTTCGATGATGTATGTATTCATCCGAGAGCACGCAGATGGTCTCAATTCCATTGCAGAGCATCCATTACAGAGTGTGATTCATCGTTTCAAATAAAGTATCAGCTGCAATTAACCATAATTCAGATAAATGAACTATATGAAATTGAAATAACAATATTTACCATATTTCAATAGAAGTTTCTTGGAAACCATCGCAGTTTTTCGGTGTTTCTGGAAGATTTTGCATGGACTTGCACTAATGTCTTTATACACATATCCGTAGCATCTCAACGTCCACTAACTGTGGAGTAACGAAGATGCAAACATTTTAACCATGTGCAATTTATAATTTTATATGTATTGCACTTCAGATGGCGACAATGCATGCATGCAGAGTCTTTAATAAACACATGAACGGTGATCTCAAGGTGGACGACCAAATTATAATCTGCGAGACTTCAAGCACAATCACAAGCGTATACGAAGACTTCACTTTCTTCAGATGTATGTAATATGTGTCCGTGCGATACAGGACTATAGTACGGCTTCCTGTGACCGATCATGAATCGTCCAAGCTTATTGTTTCACTTTATTGAGGACTTATGTTATCTTCTTGCAACAGTAGTATAGTCGTCACAACCTGAATAGTGATTAGATGTAGATACGTATTTTTATACACAGGGAGGAATGAAACTTACCTCGCATTACCTTACCTCGCACTTAGCTCTACCAAAAAGGGTCTTTAACTGCAGGTTGTCGAGGGCTAGGCATTTTGTGGAATGTGCTTTCGGAATTTTTAGTAACAAGTGGCGTATATTTCACAGAGCACAATGTAGACGTAGATTTTGCGGTTGATATTGTAAAATGTTGTTGTGTTTTGCATAACTTTGTTCGTAAATGCGATGATTTTAATTTTGAATATATCCTAACCATCGCAGGATTACAATATTTTGAATATGAAGATAATATAAACGTTAATAGATCAGTTAACTGTTACCGAGATGCACTATCAAATTATTTTGTAAGCGAGACGGGACAATTGCCTTGACAATACGACAGCATCTAAAGTAGAAAAACTATGAATAAGTATGTGAATACTTTTTAAATTTATACTCCTCTGACCTAGTATCCCACAATCATGCTCTTTTCTCTACTTCACTAATAAGTACTTTTGAGTCTATCATTGTGTACTCCTTTTTATATCGGATTACTCCTATTTGTAACTCGTACGTAAACAATTACAAAGGTAGTACTCGTACGTGTACCCGTATTTGTGTACTAAGTATCCTCGATTTATTATACTCTGGTGCCGTCAATTAAACGTCCGCATCAGACAACATAGAAAACCGAAACGCGTGTTAGCAAGATTCGACGTGAGTCTAGCATGACCCGGATGTTGCACTATCTAACGTGCGTTCAACGCACGTTAAAGCTGACGCGCGTTTGCTGTGTGACCGGTCGCATTGAAATTATAGTCATGCTGAAATGTGCGTTTCAAACGCACATTAGACGGACGTGGAGAAAACGCTCGTATGACTGTTGCCTAAATGGGGATTTATTTCTTCTTCGAAAGGAACACTTTAAAACTTTTTGTAAAGTGCTTTTAGAAGGAAGTGGTAAACGTCTTTTTAAAAAGATGTAACACTTGGGACCCCGTTTGTATAAAGTAAGTGCATACACTTTATCAATATTTTCCCACCTTTTTCCGTTTTTTAAATGTTGCTGAAACAGCTTTGAAAAAAGAATACACTCCTGGGTCAAAATTATTTTCTAAATCGCTAAACTTTCCTGTTTTTGAGAAATCGTTAGCCTGTTTTCATTTTTTTTTTACATTTTTATTATTTTTTTTTAATTTACATATTGTATTTCTTGGGTTTCTATTTACTAAATATAAGGTTTTTTCTTGGTGATAAGTAATGTAAAAGGGATTCACCTACTTTAGAAAGAATGGAAGTATTTTTTTTTTGTTTTGGTAAACTAGCATCCGACTCTAATTTTAAATATGACGGACGTTTTCTATTTACTTGGGGTAAAGTATCTGTGTGCGTGTTAATTTCTTCAAACTGAACTAGTTGAAGTACTCGCTGGTACTATGGGCATATAAGGGAGCAAGAACTGTATATTTTGAAGAATGATAATTTTTGAATTCATATTAATGGGGGAACCTAGTTTTTGCTGAATCAGTAAAGGATTTATCTAGAAAATGCTGCTTGCAAAATAACACCTTTTATCGGTGAATTTTAAATTTAAAATTTCAAACCATATCTTACTTTGCTCAATGTCCCTATCTGGAAATCTAAAAAAAATCTTGTTTTTATACTTTGTATCTTTAACTGAAATATAATAATTGTTTTTGCAGTTCACCGCTGCATAACTCTATATGACAAAATCCCTGGTCTAGACAATTTTTACGAGTATAGCACACATTCATAATGTTTATTAATCTAACATACATAACTAATCTAATTATGTACAGCCTACCTAACACCTCCAGATAGCCTACCTAATTTCTAGTATTTTTGCTCAGAAGTTGGAACTCGACTGCATTGCTTTACGGGATGGAAATGGACATCATCCATCATTGGTTTTGCAGAACCAAACAGACGGTTCTCAATGAAACAACCGCAGTGTTTGCCTACAACAAAATGTTGTATTTTAGAATAATATACAGAATTTTCTTGTAAATTAACTCACCGTTTGTCCGGATTTTTTTGTAAACAGCAAAGTATTCCCGGTATTTACCGAAATGTTTTTAGTCCTCACAGGTTAAAACAGTAAAGGATGCTCCTTTGTATCGGGAAGCAATATAAAACTGAAACAAACTGCAATAAACTAATTTTTGTTTATTTAGGTTATGACTAATGTCTGTTTATTTAGGGTATGAAAAGCCGAACTGAGCCGAACTACAGTCTGCGTCTGATGCTTCTCATGAGTCATGGTCCAAACTTTCCCCATTGGATAAAACCATCTCTTTATTTTACCTTACCACTGGGCATTATATCTTCATCCTTCGCG
Organism: Aphodius granarius; assembly: GCA_963971325.1. Classification (NCBI taxonomy): domain Eukaryota; kingdom Metazoa; phylum Arthropoda; class Insecta; order Coleoptera; family Scarabaeidae; genus Aphodius; species Aphodius granarius. The sequence continues at coordinate 24,775,293 of OZ020224.1, read as the reverse complement.
AGATTCAGTGAGTTACTATTGCTATTGACATTGCGTTTTATAGTTATTCTAGTTGTTGTGATTGTGCTGTGTTGTTACTATTATAGTGTTTATAGTAGTTATTAGTAGGTGTTGCTGTTACATATTTAAAGTCACAATTTCGTCAAAATCGGATGAATCCCTAATGCCGGGCACACATGGTACTGCGGTGCAGTACGACAAAATTGTACAGCGGCGTTGTACAACTTTGCAATTGTGTAGGGTCCACACACGATCCAACTTTGCAGTCTTTCGCGTGATAGCGTACGGTAAAGATGTCGGAGAGTGAAGAAGATTTATTGTTAGCTTCAGCTGCAGTTGAAGATAAAGAATAAGAAAAAAAATACTAATCGAAGATGGTGGTGCACAGAATGGTTACGAAAAACGAACGATATTCCCATACAAATCTGCTGCAAGAATTACGGTTACATCTAGAAGACTGGCCTAATTTATTTTAGAATTCATTTTCTAAAAGCATATTTATAGTAGGTACACGTGTTTGTGCCATTTGCGGTATACAGACCAGAACTTAACTGTAGAGATGGGTTTAAAAATATTTTGTTATCTGTATATGAAAAACACCTTAATTTTCAAAACTTTCTTGCAACTTTTCAATTGAAACCAGTAATACTTACATTAAAATACTTCTATAATCTTTCCAGCCAAAGTAGCACCTAAGTACATATTCACCAGCAAACGTGCAAACGTTGTAATTTGCCACTTCTTGGTTTAATTTAGCAATAAAAACAATTATACACTTCTTTTATTTAAGAAACAAAGTCAACGTTAACAATAAAACCGTTACATTTTTCGTAACCATATTACTATAATTGTTTCAAATAACTGGATTAACTTCCTATGTAAATTAAGAGTAGGAGAAAATTATCTTGGCTCAACCATATTTGATGCCTTTCCGACTAGCACCCTAGAAGGAAAGTATTGTAATCGACGGAAAAAATCGAGCTTTCAGTGGAAATACGCGTTTTGGGTCCCCTGAACCAATTGCAATGATATCTGGAAAATGTACGTGTTATATATATGACTTATAGTTATCTATGTGCATTGGGTTGCCTATGTAGATACTTATGTTTATGTGGATTTTTACAATAAAACAGTCTAAGGTTGAACCTGGTTTAAATAAGACGTTCCCACTCCAGAACTCCTACATACATATATAATATGGCGCAGTAGTAAAAAAAAGTTAGAAAATTAAAATGGATAGAGGTATAAAACCAATGGTGATGACCGGCAATTTAGCGAAGAATTGGCTGGAATGGAAAGAAAAGTTCGAAAATTATCTGGTTGCCACAGAAGCCAAAGAAAAATCCGAAAAAATAAAATGTGCGCAGTTGCTGTACTACATCGGAGACGAAGGTAAGGGCATATATAAATCGTTTGAAAAAGAAGACGAGAAAGAAGAGTCCCTGGAATCACTTAAAAATAAATTCGAAAATTAAAAAAATAAAATAAAAATATATACTATAATAGAGGCAAAACTAATCTAAAAGAGTTGAAAGTAAATGACAAAGTATTGTACCAACCGCACCCGAAATCGACATGGAAAAAAGCAATTGTAATTGAGTGTATGGATATTCGTACTTATAAAATTAAAACATCAAACAATAGATTTTTAATCAGAAATAGAATATATTTAAAAGCTGATACATCTAATAATAAAAATGAAGAGACAGAGTCCGAATATTCATACAGTTTAAGTGAAAGCGATGATACCGAAACTGACCGAGATGTAAAACCAAATCCAACAAACCTAGTTACTACTTTGTGAAAGCACCAGATCGATATCAATTAGGATGATTATGTTTATTCTATTAGTTTAAGTTTTAGAATTAAATTTAAATTAACAAAGCACTGGGTACGAATTATTATTTGATTTTAGTAGTAATAGAAAAAGGGGGATGCTATATATACAGGGTATCCCGAAACTCAACGTCAAGCGAGCACCAGGAGAGAGGGTGGTTTATGTACGTTCTGGGAAAAATAGTAAGAAAAATCTCTGTCACTTAGTTGAGTCATAATTGGCATTTTTCAAAAAAGTTGAAAATCTGCATCCTTTACCACATCTTGAGTTACTGTGGCAACAAATTTCGTTATTCTCTTGCGGCTTTTTGCTAATATGATCATAAGTAACCGTACCATTAATCGCAGTTACAAATCGATCAAAAAAAGAATTGTGACATTGATAAAAATAAGGTAGTTTGTTGGAGTTGTGGTTTGAACAAATTGTGTCACTTAACTTTGACCCTTTATTACAGAAAAAGTATACCCTACTACCTTCGGCAAGTTATTTCAAAAAATGGGCCATTTAGTTAGGATTTAAAAAAGGTACAACACTTGCTACTTTTCTGCCCAAAAAAAATTTGAGAATTTTTATTTGAAATTAGTGCAAGAAATTCAACCTAACCTAGTTAGTCAAATGAGGAAATAAATTAAAAAATAAAACGAAAACTATGAGACTAAAAAAAAGGTGCTTTTTTATTTTACAAATTCAAACGCTCAAATTGTTTGTCTTCAGCACGAATACAGGCTCGTCGGCATCGTCTGCAACTTTTTAATGCCTCAGCCACGAAATCGGACGTATGGGCGTTTTCGCTCATAGCGTCAAGGTCGAACGGGTAAAAGCCTGTTCCAAATGCATGCGTAGGAGAGAGAAAGGAGCTCTACGCTTGTAGCGTTTCGCCAGAAGTGAGCATTCCGTGGCCGAAGCATAAAAATAATCGTTTGATAAAACGTGCGTAGCTGGTCGATATTTGTCACAAACGTCAGTGTCACTGATATGACATGATATTAAATGTCAGTATGAAAAATGTCTATCTCATAGAAACTAACGTTAGATAGGGTCCAGAGTGTTTAGACACTTCATTGTGCAAAAGATGTATTCGGAACGTTGGGTGAGGGCAACCCCAGATATTTAATTAAAAGTATGAGATTTTAGTAAAATAAATTAATCTTCTCTTTCTGCTCCTTCTTCGCCTTCTTATTCTTCTTCTCCCTCTCCTTCTTCTCCTTCCTCTCCTTCTTCGCTTTCTTCGGCTTCTTCTTCTTCTTCCCCTTCTCCTTCTCCTTCTTCTTCTCCTTCTTCTGCATTATTTCAGAATTGACGTTTGTGGTTCGGCACAGATAATTGGTTACCATATAAGGATTGTTATCCATTGTGCAATTATTTGATAATATTAATATCATACATTCAAAAAACTATAATTTATTGCACCAACATAAAAAAAGTCGAACATACACAGCCGTGGAGCAGGCAACCGAGCGCGTCGTACTGCAAAGTTAAAAAAATTTACCTACAAGTCCAGCAGATTCAATTTGGTCGTAGCCACACACTGTCAAATTTCGACCGATTCATTCCAATTCTGTTGAATCCAACCAAATTGTACGGCGCCGCAGTACCGTGTGTGACCGGCTACTTCAACCGACTTCAAGGTCAGCCGATTCAATTTGGTCGGTCGTATCCACACACGGTCAAATTTCGACCAATTCTTTGCAATTTTGTTGAATCCAACAAAATCGTACGGCGCCGCAGTACCGTTAGTGGCCGGCTTAAGAAAGCATATGCACCATTTGCCACTTCCGGTTCTCAGATTCTGGCCAAAAATAATGCTGTTCTCCCCTTGGTAATCCTAAATTCGTATACGAAATTTCAGCCCCATCCGTTATACCGTTTGGGCGCTATCGTGTTCACTGACACCCACATACCCACAAACATTTTTTCAGAAATCATTGCAATGATTTCAGCGGACACCAAAACTAAGGTGACCAAATAATTAAATTATACGAGACGGCTGGTGTTCAAAAAATAATTTATTAACACTCACGACTCTTGTACAATAACACGTACAGCACTTAAACTATAATGTAGACTAACCTCTAGAGTATGTGCAAGCAGTAGAGTGTACATACTTTTTTTTTAATATCTGGAAAATATAAGTAATATTATTGTCAAGTGTGTGCATAATAATTGTGCAAGCTTGAGACAAACCATCTAGTGTTGAATTATTCGCGTAGGTCAGTCTTCTTTTTTTGGTCAATTTCTTTTTCCCTAGTAAAAATGTGCTCCTTTCCTATGTTATTGATAGCAAAAAAATGTTGCCTGCAAGTTGTGCACGTTCTAACTGTTGAATAAATGAATCCTGTGATATAGGCCAGAATAGGTTTATGCAGGCTCTACTAGCTGTTCTTGCGAAACAGCTGAATGATTCTAAAATATATAATATAATATGTATTAGAAGTGCTATAACTTAATTAGTTATAAGATATTTTATTGTAAAAAATGAAGAACAACTCAGTCAGTCGTTGGTAGTTACATATAGAAGGTCTTACCTGCCGTATAAAATCCTTCAGGGTAAAAAATATCGATGATTTATCTTCTTCGCAGATTTCACCAATGGAATGTTTGGATACCATATTTTTAATTAGCAAACTTTTATAGAGGGCCAAATGAAGAAAAAGTGGGATTTATATATCTGGACGATCGCTGCCGAATTTGTCCGAAGTTCAATGGGGTCCTGATTGCAAGTTCTTGGTTGCCAGTTGCCGTAATTTGTTACAAAAAAATTTTAAAATTATTTATTGTTGTGGTCAAATTTTTTAGTGTGGGTGGTATCAACTTCTTTTCAATAACTTTGCTTTTCTGGTTTTCCTTTCCGACCAGTCCCTGATTTCTAGAAAATGTATGTATGTACGTATGTATGTATCAGCTTACCATTCAGTGACTTTAAATATATATGTATACTAATTTACAGATCAATGGGATGAACGGTTTAGGCCCTATAAGGGTTTCTAGAAGCAGTTTTACAGAATCCACCGTCCACAATTCGTGGTTGTATTGCAAATTGTCAGATTTTGACAAACGTCAGTGCCACTGACATTACATGACATTCAATGTCAGTATGACAAATTTAATTCTGTCATTGAAACTGACGTTAGGTAGCGTCCAGAGATGGCTCTGGCTTTACTAAATTAAATAATTGCAAAAGTATTTAGGCACTTCATCGTGTCAACGATTTAGTCGGAAAGTAGGGTGAGGGCCAAACCAGATATTTTTCATCAACAAAGTACATCGTGTCGATTACTTTCAAGCATTTGTTCCAGAAGGGAATATGACCGCTGTTCGCAGAAACCGCCTTCTTCCAATGTTTTGTGGAATATATGGTGCTACCGTTCAAACTATCAAATAAATAGTCCAAGAATTGGCAGCATTCAGCAGTATCTAGTGCTTCATTGGAAAGTTCCTTCATCGCTGGTGTTCACTGATAATCTTATTAAATGTTTATTTAGTTCACTGATGGCGACATCAGATTCTAAATAAAAGTACATTTAGAAGCACTTGGGTACAATGTGATACCTTCATCTTCTTCATTATATTGTTATCCAAATGGCGGTCAGTCAGTTTCGGCATGGTGTGTATATTTCCAGCATATGTATCCATTTTGTACGCGGTATATATGTGATCCCACTTAGCAGTCTGTAAACAGATTTTTATATGTATAACCAAGTTTTTAAATATGCTACCTTTTTTTCTGAATCTATCTCAAAATGTATATGGTATATTTATGGTATGCATTTAAAAATATGCCGGACATCAAACAATGGAATAATTTCCATTCCGGAAATATTAAATGTTTTATCTTGCAAATCTATTCTATTTTTTATCCTACTGCCACGGGTTTCGGCCAATAAATGTTTAATAGCCCTAACATTATTGGTCCCTTGGTCACACACTGTAGCAATTACTTCTAATCCAGATTTTTGTGCCTCTGAAACAATCAATTTTAATATGCGGATAATGTCCTCAGCCGATGTTGCACCATGCACGCTATTATAGTAAACAGGCTGCTTCCATTTGCGGCGAATTCCTCTGAATATGAATACCTGTAAATATAGATACATGTATAAATAAACATTACAATAATGTTGTTTTGGCATGCCTGCACGTGGTTGGCAATTTTATTAGTCCTACGATATCCAAATTCCTCAAACCCTTCAACAATATCGTTCTTTGCATTAAATTGAAGCTGGTCCGAAATATTCATTTCATCGAACATGAGAATACAGCATTTGTCTAAAGGATTATTAAATTTATTATTTCTAAAAAGATAGAAACACATCATGTTTAATCCAGCGTTTATATGTACTCCTTCCAAAACACGCTGAAGGGTACGTCGAGACGGCAAATCAAAAATTGAGCGTAGTGTATTGTAACCGCTGCCACAGCACTTTTGCAGAATGAGTCCCAAAATGTTATCGTCATATTGAAAACGATGACCACGAGGATCCTTTCCTTGATTCTCGCACTGTGATTTAAAGAATCTCGCCTTCACACGATCCATGCTCGAAAGAGAATCTCTAACAAGTTCTTGTCTTGGATTTGTTCTCACTGTTCGACGGCGGTTATATTCTTGCCGTTTATAAGAAAGGACTGTTTTATATAAATATTTAGATTTGGGCGATAGATCATTTGGTTTTGTTACTCCAGTACTTTTCAGTACCTCCTGCTTGTGCTTGCTATCTGTATAAAAATAATATTAATATTTAAGTGTATTAACATATATATGTTGGATACAGGATACTTACTTGTCATGACTCCTACATTAGAACCACTTCCAAAAAGAAACAGTTGAGGTTGATTTGAACTCTCATCCACTGCATCTGAAATTTTCCGTAAATCCGTTTCTTTTTTTTAGTAAAACACAATGTTATTCATATTCAACATTTGTAAAAATCAGGGATTTCAGAGTTTACTGTTGTTGTATACTTACTGACCGTGAATCTTTAATGGACTGAAAAATACGCAAGTAATTAACAATTTTGCAATAAACATTTCAAATTTGAAACAAATAATACTTACTTCACAAATAAAGTATAGCAATACTTACCTTGTGTAATTATTGCGGAAATATTTTGGTTAAAAAAGTTGATAAATTTGGTAACGCACTGCGCAAGAGTTTGTTGTTTCTGCCAAACAGATCTTCTGAAAAATGTTTTTGGCATACTCTCAAACTATTAAAAATTCGTTGAGGAGATTGATTCAAATACCACAAATCTCAACCCATTTTCGAAAAAAATTAGGATAATTAGCTGGATTTGGAAAGCGATGCTTCGATGCATTACTTCCAGTGCATACATCAATAGCACAGCTTAATCCCATTTCGCTTCAAATATTTAAAAAAACTAAAATATACTTAATGAACGATATACAATGTAGTAATGATAGTTACTTACCTACCTGATATGCCAACAAAGTAAGATATGTACTCTCAACAACAAGAACAGGGTTTCTTCAACAACAAACAATAAACTCAGGATGGCTAAAGATGGCACAAAGTAAGATATGTACTCTCAACAACAAGAACAGGGTTTCTTCAACAACAAACTATAAACTCAGGATGGCTAAAGATGGCACAAAGTAAGATATGTACTCTCAACAACAAGAACAGGGTTTCTTCAACAACAAACAATAAACTCAGGATGGCTAAAGATGGCACACAGGAGACACAGAGACTTGAAGACACCGTTAAGTTAGCTCGTCAATTCAAGATTGTATCTGTGGCATTGAATTTCAAATATGTCGAATACAACCCAACTCAAAACCGATCTAGTTGCTACTATATGTCTTATGTCGCCCCCTGTTGCTCAGAAAATATAATAAAATCAGTTGATAAAGTAGATATGTACCACCGTCAGCACCATCTGTACAACAGGGAGCAAAAGTACACCAATTATTATCACACCGTTACGTATCAGCGCCGTACCCCTGACTGTAATGGACAGCATATTGTACTACTCAACAGATAAAATAAAACAACAGGTAGTCCCAATCAAAAATGAACTTATTTAGGGCAGGAATGTTGTATTTTATGACTAATAAGATTTTAATCATCAAAAACCAGATGCAGTAAAATAGATGCCATAATAAGCACACACAACACAGATAATTTGCAAAAGAATCCAAACTCTACGAGATTGAACGTATCGAACGCTGTAAGCTCATAACAACAAAGTGTTGCGCGGGAGAATGTGCTCGAATCGGCCGTCCTCTCTAGTCATTGCATATAACAGTCATACGCCTTCGCTAACTCTATACAAATGGCTGCCACTGTTAGGTTTTATTCCAGGTACTGGACTAAAGATTGCGTAAATTGACAAATTGTTGTGTTGGTGGACCTGCCTTTCAGATAGTCATGTTGCGATGCAGTTCACATTCTGTAAAAAAATCCACCGGCCGCTGGCATCAGCAATGGCATTGTCAACTCAAAAATCTTTGAAAAGCTATTCAGCAAACTTATGGGTGTATCGTTTTTCATGAGATCTGGATCGATTCCCCTTTTATTTTCCCACTAGTACCCTAGAAGGAACGTATTGTAATCGACGGGGAAAAATTCGGAATTTCAGTGGAAATACGCGTTTTGGGGTCCCCTGAATCGATTACAATGATTTCTGGAAAATGTATATATGTGTGTATGTATGTGTGCATAGCCGTGAATACGATTGCGCTCAAACGGAACAACGGATCGGGCTGAAATTTTGCATACATATTTAGAATTGCCAGGGGACGAACTGGATTGGTTTTGGTGACAATCTGACAACCGGTAGTGGCGAGTGTTAAACCTGTGCGCCATCAATAGTCCTAGGGTGCTCCAGCCAGCCTGTGGAGGTGGTCGTGGTTTGTTATCAAATTACCAGATCTAGAAGTATGGGCGCCACGCAGGCTAAACCACCACGATTATACTCACCTGCAACAGTAAGATGGTATATCACAACACAACAGAGAACAATAAAAACCAAGAACGTAAAACCAAGCTATTTATTCAATAGTTGTCAATTAAGACAATGTTAAATATTAACAGTACGCAAAAATAAACAAGAATAATGTTGTAAAGGTACAATCAAGCACCTGTAAATAAAACCGCAACAACCCCAAAACGCACATTCAATTGTCGTTTGGCCAAACACTATTAAAAGACGGCTGCTAATCACGTCCTCGAACAGTAACCTAACCTCAACGTCCAAACATCACCAAACGAAAAGAAGCAAGGAAATGAAAAGAAGAAACAAAACGACATTTTTCACTCTCGTTTTTTCCAGAAAATTTCACCGGTACAGGTATAAACAAGACCATAACGCGTCAAAGGACTCACCGGTCTGTAACTTCGAACAATCCTCGATCAACTTTCTCGAACAGAAACCAATTACTGTTTTCAATCATAATACGCAGAAATGCCACATTAGAATGCGCCTGAATGTCTTCACGCCACCATAAAAGTCTCAAGAAACGTCTTAAAAAACTCTTTAGCAACACCTTTTTACGGTTTTCGCCATCTTCAACGTAAATCCTTAATTTAAGGATATTACCTTTCGTGGTAATCGAAAATCGCACATTTTTTTCCGTTCATCTTTTTAGTTTGGCGTTTGCTAGATAACTAATGTCTTTTTTTAGTCGAAGACATTACAAAGGCGGAGTTACCCGTACAAGAGGATGTCACGCATGTTAAAATTATCCGTTTTGCGTAACGCGATTTTCCATTGTTTCCATTGATTACTGTCTTTAGGACAACCTACTTTTCCTTTCAATGTTACCAAGCGGCACAGCTGGTATCATGGCTAATTATTATGTCTGATGAAATACAATTATTCAGTTTGACAAATTTTGATCTCGGACAGTTTCTTTAACGGATTTTTAATGATTCTTTCAGCAAATTACTCAGAATTGTTACATAAAATATCATCTCTTCTTTACAATAGAGGTATATTGATTCAAATCCGATTAAGTACATAATAAAGGCATGAAAATCCAATTAAATCGACATAAGTTAGACTAAATTGAGCATCGCACAAGTCGTCCAAACAATTATTTTGGAATTAGAAAGTTTTTCAGAGCAGATCGGTAGAAGCAACACAAGGAAGTTGGAGTCTGTTGAAAATTGCTATTTGTCGCTATGAAATGTGTAAAGAATGTGCTTAATAGTTACTTAATTGGGACCAGGATAAATAAGAAAGGTTGCGGAAATGTTGGAGGTATCGATCTATGTCGGTAATGTAGTTACCGGTAATGTGTTTACGTTTGGAAACGTAACAACTCCATAAATGAAAAATTAATTAATCTGTTGGGTTTAATAATGTTTTTTAAACGTATCAAAACGTTGAAACAGTGAAAATAATTATTATGAGGGCTAAAGACGAAAAAGATAAGCACAGGACAATAAAAAAAAATTCTGCGGCTTCAGGTTGTGGAATCAATTTTGATAGACTATGATTATGAAGTACTCGTTGTATAATTAGTTTGTTTAAACTCACTCAAGAAGGTTGGGAACCGCTGTGTTTATGCTATATGTTTGTTTGTAAAAGCAACATGTACTGACTTAAGTTGGTTAAGATTAAGCATTTTCTTTTTTGTTTAGCCGCAAAAATAATAGTTTTCCGGGAGGAAGCCGTTCAAAAGACGATAAAGTTGTCATCGTTTCGCACTCTACGAGAGGCATCTTCATCAAGTAACAGTATGAGAGCTACGAAGAGAATTCTCTTTTTATCCTCTCTGACGCGGTTTTCTCCCGGAAATCTACAAACTAACTTAGAACATTGGGTATTAACCATTACTCTTTTATAAGACTAACCGTTCATGATTGTGTTCAGGAAACACACCCTCATCCGTCATCCTATGCTCCACGAATCTCGCATCCCGAAGGAAAACGATCTTTCCGTAGTCACCATCACATCTTTTACTCACAGGAGCCCCCTTTTAGATTCGCGACATACCGAATATTATAAGCGTGTCTCTTGATCTTCTCTTGGTGAGACACATGCAGCCGCAACAACTCAAAAATACACATTTCCACCGCCCAAAAAAAAGTCAAAACAAGAAAAAACACACCACAGCCCTTCAGGAGTCACTGAAACATCGTTTCGCCACCTCTTCACAACCAACGCGATCAATGTCTTTCATCAAAATGAAATGAAATGCTGAAAATCACAATTGGTCATGCAAGAAATGGTTCAAAGTATTTTTCTTTCATTCTATCTTTCATTCTTACACTCTGTTCGTTCCGAAGGAGTTGCTAGTTGCTAGAAGTCATTAATGGAAAGTATCAGTCGTCTTATTGGTGCTGCTCCTCACTGATTATTGTCATTATTATAAACTGGAGCGTCAAGATAAGAAAGTAAAACCGGAGCGTGCACTATTTGCGGTCTCAGCCACTGAAAGGCGAAATTGCGGATATGAAACGTATTAGACGTAATTATTTAACAATTGCTGGCGTTTTATTAGCATTAGTTTTGCCCCATTAGGTGTTTAAGAGAGATTGGATATGATCTAGATTGTATATGATCTGTAACTTAAATGGTGTGTGTTTATGAAGCTTGTATTATTAAATGTACTTAGAAGATTCTTATTGTCATCTCTTCAGTAAAGTTTGGATCATCATTATCTAAGATTCCCTGAACTAATTTTTTGTAATTCGAAATAGCAAAGAGATTTTCGATATCATTAATAAATAAAAAGCCTGCATGCAAAATAATTTCAGGTAGACACAAAAGGTTCTTTGGTTAAGTACATTACTTGGAAAATACCCGTTGTGTAATTTATAATGGGTTGTTGTGGTCTTTTGACTCCGTTATCAAACCTTTTCCGTTACAATGTTTATTGTATTTGACACTCAAAATAAAGCGATTTGGTGTACCTACCTACGATTAAGTATGTAGGTGCAATATACATCATTTGTTAGTCATTGTTACCTGCACAATCTTAACTAACATTGTCATCGGCCTTTTCTTATGTTTTCTATAATATTGTGTTACCTAAAGGTGAGTGTATTACAATACATAACTGTCTTTCTAACGCCCATTATATGTTCCTGGTTTGTCTGCAAACATTTGGCAGTATTGAAAGGATACCATTGTTCAAAAATTATCTTGTTACCATTGATTTTTATAAATATTGTGCAGTTTGATTGTTAAAGCTCGATACTTATGATTTCTCAGTATAGCGATATGTATTCAATACTATATCTTTTACAAATTACATACAGCCAGCTTAACTATACCCACATATTGTCCAAAATATTACGAATCAACAAGTTTTTTTGTGTTATTTTAGCAACTTAAGTTATACAGACATTCTGTGCATTAAAATATGGGAAGTGATCAAAGAAGATGTTGTAAAAATTTACCAAATAAGATTTGTGACATGTGCAGCTTACTGCTGCTATTTTGGATTTAGAATTAGAGATTTGGAAAAGCCATACACACAAAATATATGCCGTATTTCCTGTTAGTTCGGAATTTTAAACTGGATGAAAGGGAAGCAAAAGCAATACCGTTTGCAGTTCCCATGTTGTGGCGAAAGCCTTCCAATCATGTAGATGATTGCTGTTTTTGCTCGATAAGCGTCTCCGTATATTCAAAGAAGGATAAGCATAAAATAAAATATCCAAATTTGCCATCAGCATCGCGACCTATCCCCCATGGAGAGAACCATCCTCTCCCAAGAACGCAATCCACTTCATCATCATCGATTTTCGACACACAAGAAATTTCGCCTGTTTGAAGAAACTTGCCTGATTTGATAGAGTGTTTGAAATCACTCTGTCAAATCAGCCAAGTCGTGAAAATTCACCATTTAAAGTTTTAGCAACACCTCACTTTATAAACCAGTGCGAACTGAATGATTTGGTTAAAGACTAACGTTTATGAAAAGAAAAAGTCGAGTTATTGGGTACTAAGCTACAGGAATGGAATCTTGTCGCACGAGGTGTGACAGTGTCTTCATTTACAAAGCGTAACGAGCCTTTTAAAGCATATTTTAAAATGGAAGGATCTTTACGTGTATGTCACGATGTTGAGGGTCCCATGAAGGAGTTTGATATTCCCCACGATCCTTCCGAATGGTGGCTTTTTATCAAAATACACAGCTTGAAAGCAGTACTTTTGTATGTACTCATCGAGATCTACTTTTTTGGCGATGAGGACACATTTCCATAACCAGTGGTTCAAAAATTCAATAAGTATTTTTATAGATTTTTCTAATTAGGATATTCGAAATTCCTCTTTGCATAACATAATCGATAACTCAAACATTCGTTCATTGGTCATAACGGATGTTCAATTGGATCTTCTAATTGGATGTCCATTGACCAATACCAGGCCAAGACCAGGTAGGTCCAACCAATAGGAGTCCCTTTGACTATAAACAATAACCCCCAGGTCCCATATAAACCCCATGCCTGCCCAAAAACCTTCATTCACCTCTTCTCACGAACAAGTCGAACTAAAGTTATACCAAACCCGTCCAAAATGCGTTCCAAAACGACCACGACTATGCAGTCATTAACCGTCCATTGCCACGTGGACCAGTCTGCACTGAAATCTCGCAGAGGTATAAAAAAGTCTCAACAATCGCCGAAGGATCTTTTGGGTAAGACATTTCTGCATTTGTGGATCTCCCATCTTCAAAATTTGGCGAATAAAATATATACTAACTATCTTCTATTGTTTCAGGGAGGTGTTCAAGGCATGGGACACAAAATCACGCGAGATAATCGCTTTGAAGCGCCTGAAAACTGATACACCGATAGACGAGGGCATTCCCGTATGGGCCAAACGGGAGATTGAAATTCTGCAAGAGGTCGACCACGAAAATATCGTCAACTTTGTGGAAATCTGTCTGCTACCCAGCTCCGTAGGGGAACTCGAATATTATATCGCGTTGGAGTACTGCCCTTATGACTTATCAAAGTTGATCTACAACAGCGACATCAACTTGAAAACGTCGCATATCAGGGAGATCATGGTACAGGTGTTTGGAGGGTTGCGGTACCTGCATGATGTAAAGAACATCATGCACCGCGATTTGAAACCCTCCAACATCTTATTAGATAGAGAAGGTAATTTAAAGATTGCCGATTTTGGAATGTCCAGAATCATGGAGAGAAATAACCAGAATACCATGTAAGTCTTAAATTATTTGATAAGTTTTTTTGGACATATGACCTAACCCTACTTTTCTAATTCTAGGTACACGAGCAGGGTATGCACGCTGTGGTTTAGAGCCCCTGAATTGCTTCTGGGCTCGGACAACTATGGTGCTGAAGTTGATATGTGGTCAACAGGCATAATCATAGCATATCTTTTCGCTAGAGACCCCGTCCTGGAAAGTGAGACAGAACAGGGGATGCTGACGTACATCTCGAAACTCTTCGGATCCATAACACCAGAAGCATTATAACACTGCCTCAAGGTGAAGAGAGAAAGGTAAGTCGACTTCTTAGTGGTTTTCTGTGGATGTATAGTCAATATTTCCTTCTTCTTGCTGTTACAGGTCGATGAAATACTGGGTGTTGCCGTAGAAGAGGAATCAGCGATGGAGTTGATCAACAATTTGTTGGTTTTGGACCCCAAGAAACGGTTATCTGCCGCGGAAGCTTTGATGTCAAATTTTATTGTGGAATCGCCTACTAAAGGAGAATTAAAGGCGTTGTTGATAATGAGTGGTAAAATAAATCCAAACTGTCCAAAGAAGAGGGCATGGGCCGCTGAGGAACAACCCGAACATTCTAGGCAAAACCACAAGAAAACTAAGCCTTGTTAGTCGTTTGGAGCAAAATGCCAAATATTGCCTTTTGCTCAAAACAACCAACTTAACTTGGTGCTTCTTTTCGGTTTACATAAACCGTACTTGTGTGATGATTTTTCTAATGTGATTTATTTTTAACTTTTGTATATAACATTTGTATAAACTATTGTATATAATTTTTGGCACTCCCTAAATAAATAATTTTTAGTATATTTTCTTCGTTTAATTTCTATTGTTGCACATTTGCGGAAAAGTTACAGGTACAAAACCTTTTCTTTTCAAAACAACCGTTATTTAAACAGTTATTTATATGTTACCTACCAGGTAAATTCGTCGCAAATACGTATGTTATGAAATACCTACCTAACCGTTACTTTTTGCAATACCTATACGGATTAGTTTATACTCTAAATTTGGGAGCCTAATGAAAAAAAGTTTAAACTAATTCTGAAAAATCCGGATTGGCCCTCACCCAACTTTCCGACTAAATAGTTGATACAAGTGTCTAAACACTTTTGTTATTATGTATTCAAGTTCTTAAAGCCATAGCCTCTCTAGATCACAATCTAACGTCAGCCATAGAAGAAATTTTGAAACGCTTATTTTAGAAAACAATAATTCAACTAAATGGTACTTACTTTCGACATAAACAATGAAATGTTTTTTTTTAACTTCTCTTGTTTTATTTAAACTTGCTGAAACAATTTTAGATAGCAGTCCTATTTTTTGTCAAATGAATGTTTCTTACTTTCCGACTAGTATTCTACAAGGAAAGTATTGTAATCGACGGAAAAAATCGAGATTTCAGCGGGAATACGTGTTATACGACAGGTAACAATATGGAAACAAATCAATACAAAGGGCCAAACAAAAGTGGCTTAAAGATTTGTCATGCATTGTTATTAATTGTGCGAGAATTCCGTACCTACACTCAGAAAAATGTATTATAATTCTAAATATGTACAGCAAATTTCAACCCGACCCGTTGTTCCGTTTGGGCGCTATCGTGTTCACGGCCATACACACATAAATACATTTTCCAGAAATCAGTGTAATCAATTCAGGAGACTCCAATTTCCGTCAATTACAATACTTTCCTTCTAGGGTACTAGTCGGAAAGTAAACAAATTATGTCGGTCTAAGAGTGTGTGTGTGTGTTTCTCAAAATTTTAAATTTCGCCCGCTCCAATGCGTTACCAGTTGTCTAGATTTAAAAAATGGCATTGTAATAACCTTCACGAAAATTCTTAAGTTCAAGTCGCTGTATGTATGAATGTAGTGCCGGCCATCTGCTGTTTGATTTGTAAAAATTTTATTCGTTTGACTGTATGTTAGGACCACATTTAGGTAAGTACAAGTTTGGTTTAATTTGTGGTTCTTCTGTTTCAATCTTTCTAAATACTTTTAGTTTTTTGAAGAATCCACAAAGGGTGTCGAAATATACAAGAACAAATTCAAGATTTCTCTAATGTGGGCACACCAAATTCTTCTTCGCACAAATTTGTGCTTAGTTTAAACATTCTCACATTGGTCATAACTCATAACGGTTTATCAAGATCATCTTCCCATTGGACAAGATGACCATTGACCAATACCAATTCCATACATGCCCAATTCGACCAATAGCAACCACCCTACCCCTAAACAATAACCAAAGGCCCGATATAAAAGACCATGCCTGCCCTAAGCCCTTCATTCAGTTTACCTTATTAGCAAGGAACAACAGCGAAACGATTCAACAACTCCAGTCAAGATGGTTTTCCAAAACGATCACGTCTACATTTCCGCCCAAATCAGCGAAAAAGCGACAACACCAACCTCTGCAGAAATCTCGTCAAGATACCAATTACAATCGCCGAAGGATCTTTTGGGTAAATCTTCCTATACCAAGAAACTTTTTTTTTGGAATTCTAACTGATATTCTAACAAATAACTTTATTATATTTCAGTGAAGTATTCAAAGCCTGGGATGGGGAGTCACGGGATATAGTGGCGTTGAAGCGTCTGAAGTTTGAAGCACCGATAGAACAGGGCATTCCCGTCTGGGCTAAGAGGGAGATCGAAATTTTAGAGGACATAGACCATGAGAACGTCGTCAATTTCCTGGAAGTCTGCCTTCTGCCAAGTTCCATAGGGCAACTAGGGCATTACATAGCCCTGGAATACTGCCCTTTGGACTTGTTCACCGTCATGTACAGCAACTCAATAACGCTAGAGGTTATCCACATTAACGACATAAAGCAGCAGGTCTTTAGTGGATTGAAGTATTTTCACGAGGTCAACGGGATAATGCACCGAGATCTGAAACCAAAAAACATCTTAATCGATAGAGAGGGCACTGTTAAGATAACTGATTTTGGGTTATCTAGAAAAATCGACAACAACAAGCAGAATCGAATGTAAGTCTTCTAAGTTTCCGATTAAGTTTTCCCGTAGATGAACTAATCGTAACATTCTTATTACAGGTACACCTGCAAGATTTGTACTCTATGGTTTCGGGCTCCAGAATTGCTCTTTGGATCACATAATTACGGCGCTGAAGTAGACATGTGGTCTGCTGGAGTAATGATGGCGTATTTGTTCGCTGGAGATCCGATCGTGAGATCCGATCCGATCGTGAGAGCGATACGGAGCAGGGCATGCTGATGTCGATCTGTAAACTTCTTGGATCGATTACACCGGAAGTTTGGCCTGGTGTCGTCGATCTACCGCTTTATGATATCGTAATACTTCCTCAAGACGAAGTGAGAAAGGTAAGAGAACTCTTCAGAAGTATTGTCTATCTATCTATCTACCTATACTAATTGTGAACTTTCAAGTGTAGGGCGCGTTCAGCGGAATCACCCATTTTCGCCGACATTTGCGATCGAGTAGCTGCAAAATTGGGCTTTTCGATATTACTTTTGACGCTCGAATTGAAAAAAGGACACAATTCCGCGTGGACTGCGCGATATTTTGTAAATTAAATGCGTCAATTTTGAAAAAAAATCACGTTTTTGCACCTCTTCGGGTGAAGGCGAACCTCGAGAAAATGTCACGTGACGTCTAGAAATTCCGACAAGCGGATCGATGAACGTCAAAAATTTACATTTTTTATCCTTTCCTGCCGACCTTATAAAAGCCGCTCGCTCTCATGTCTTACGATAAGATCCCTCTAAATACCCTTCGCAAAGAGTTTGCTGCTATTAGCACAGAACGTCAAACCCGAAACGCCCCCTGCCGGACATTCGTAACAACAGTAACAGATAGCAGATAACCTAAAATGTATCCAATCCTAAAATGTCCATATTGCGAATGTGGACAGGTGGGAAGCCTTAACCACATATTTCTAGAATGCCCAATAACTAAAGTCGAAAATTTTGACATATACACAGAGCTAGTTTGGGTGTATACTAAATATTTGTTTGTTATTATTATTATAGGTTGATGAGGCTCTTGCAATGATCGGCGAGGAACCATCGGCGTTGGAGCTTATAAACAACTTGCTCGTATTGGATTCGAGGATGCCATTCTCGGCCACCGAAACCTTGGTGTCACATTTTATTCTCGATGCTCCGAAATGAGAATTGAGGGCTTTGATGATGCACCATTGAAAAATTCATCCAAATCCATCCAAGAAGCGGTTGAGGGGTTTCGAAGAACAACCAGATTGCGAGGGAAACCGCAAGAAAAACAAGTTAGGTTAGTCGTTTTGAGCAAAACGCGGCAAACGTTTTGCTCAAAATTACCAACTTAACTTGGGTTTCTTTCGGGTTTTTGTAAAAAATGACTAGTCAGTGATAAGATTTTGATTGTGATAGGATTTTGACGTGATATTCTCGATAATATGTTGATGATATATGTATATTTTTTTGTATAAGTACGCCAAATAGATTGAGTTTTACTATATTTTACTTCTTGCTGTTTGTTAAAGATTTTTTCTTACCCAGAAAAACTGCAACAAATATATCTGCCTCTTACTGACATCATTTGCCAGACGCATCATCACTAAATAGCGAAGTTGCAGCACAAATGCAGAAAATGTTCCCACACATGAGCGGAAAAAGATGTGGAAATAACAGAGACAATGCCTGAAAAATTCAAACGAAAACGAAACAATTTTCGGGATGATCTAATCAACATTGAAAAAAAAAAGGGGAAAAAAGATTACATTATCTGAGCAAAAACCTCGAGCACGACCTTGTCGAGAAAACAATGATTACGACATGCATTTTAAAAAAAAATTCCATACTGTGATAACCGATAAATTCATTTACCGGTTTACCGGTAAAACTGATTGGTCTGCAAAAGGTTATACAGCGTAGAAGAACTAAACATACCTCACTCTGTCTCGCTGTCCCCCCCAACTTCGATTACAATAAATTTGCAATTGCATCTGCAACTGCTTGTTAGACGACCGAGAAATACCATGTGTGGAACCCGAATTTGTGGGATATTTTATTTTACAATGCTTCCCATCTATTGTTCCAATATAATTAGGAAAATTCCAATAGGTATAAAACTGATTTATGACGTTTTTTATTTGTTCCTTTTTTGGAATAGGCATATAGATAGTGTAATTCTTCCCAAACTATTTTGCGCGTTTCTTCTACAATCTGAGCTATCGCAGACTTTCCCATTCTAAATGTAAATAAATGCAAATGAACGTAAGGATTTACCGGTTGCAAGATATCTGTGAAAAGAACAAAACAGAAACTAAACGTTTTCAATTTTTATATACGGTAAACTTGTAGTAAGTAGTAGTATTAGTAATTATTTTCATTTCAGTGAAAGATATCAAACAACAAAGTTTATATTTATGAACGATCTGAAAAAAAAATGCCAAAAGTTCGTTCGGGAGATGAAGGTGGACGTGTCTTACCCACCAACGTGGCCTTACTTCCATTTATTAGAATTTCTAAAAGACCAAATGACGACATGAAATGTAGCAATATACCCAGTTCCTGAGCTAGCCGATCACAAGAAGTAACCTCACGGTGTAATATGGATTGTGAAGGCAGTGGGGATGATGGGGAGGAAAGTCAAGTGGTCAGGGATAATCACAGTCAGACAGTTCCCAAAGTTAAAGCGTAAATCATCTAGCATTGGCACAAATGCTATGAATGAAAACTTTAAAAACTAGAGGAGAAGAAATTAGAACTTCTAAATAAACAAACATCATCTACGGCTGAGCAAAAATGGGACGATTACCATTTCTTTATGAGACTCAGTCCTCTCATTCTCAAAATTCTACGCCATTGTATCACGAAGTCTCAGTGTTGACAGGACAGCTTTCTAGCTGATCGACGCTTTGTTGCATGACTGCTGTCAATCAGTGTTTTACTACCAATAGTCGGCTCTACACGCTTGGCGAGAGGGCTCGCCGAGATGTCTCGGCGAGACAATACGAGGCCGAGATTGACCTCCACACTCTCGTCCGTGGTACGACTGATCAAACGCTACAGGAGACCAGCCGAGACAAAGACCAGGTTTATTTCTGCACAAAAATGGACGTCCGAGTGTTAGCTACAGCGGCTACTTGCGCTGTTGCATATTATAATTACCAGTTGGTGTTATATAGGACAAAACTAAATAAAAAGAGTCGGAAAAGGAGATGGAGGATGAGTGCAATACATCTTAGCAGAACAAGGTAATTATTAATGTCCTATGGCAGTCTAGAAGTACTATACCCTTGCTGTCTCTATTACAGAATTACTATGGAAAAGCAACTGTCTGAATTAATCAAGGAATCAAATAATATCAAAAACTGTCCCAGAGGTGTGCCATTGTTTAATTCATGTTTTAAAGGATGAAATAATATTAAGTTACGTATAAATGTATTTCAAAAGAAAATGTATTTCTGTTAAATAAACTTAAATTAACTATACTTCTGGTGTAAATCAGCCATCGAGTCGATCAGTACTTTAACACTGGTGGTCCGTAGCACCAGGTTCATTAGTGCTACAGAAATTCTGTGGCATACTTCCTGGCCAGTATGCAATATGGTCATAATGTGTCGATCTTTGCGACTGTACCGACGCAGACGATTGGGGTCGGCTTTGATATTTATCAGAACTTGATGAACTCTGATCCTGGGTATTTGGGTGTAATGTTGAATGGCGGAGAAACAACCCATCGATGGTATACATCATCTGCAACCATTCTTATTCCGATAATTTTCGGAGCTTTTTTGCCAACATTTGGCCATATAAGTCACATTCGTCCTTGTCGTCTTGTTTCGTTGCTAATATATTCTGAAAGGTAGTGAGAGCTTCCGCCACACTTCGCTCTGCTGCTCTCAGCTCTGCAGGCATCCTCTTGGGAATTTTACGAGGTGTAGTGAGTGTAACATCATCTTCCCCCTCGTGTTCTTCATCCATTTCTTCTCTTGGTTCTAATCTGTTTTCCTGATTCTAAAACAAAAAAAAATATTATCTTCTAATATGTCCAGATTAGTGGTTGGAAATTGAGACAGGTATTCAACATAAATTTCCAAGGTGCATTGGATCGATAGATGGAAAACATGTTGTTCAATGCCCATCCAAATCTGGATCAGAATACTACAATTATAGAAAAACTTTTAGCATCGTGCTTCTTGCTGTAGTTCATAGCAAATCGAATTTTATTTTTGTTGACATAGGATGTCAAGGCCGAATAAGCGATCGTGGGGTCTTTAGAAGTACTGAGCGGTGGCAGAAACTTTCAACCGATGGCTTCAATTTACCACTACCATAGCCTCTTCCAGGATCCGAATGTCTGCAATATTAGGAGAGTCTTCTAAATCCATAACCACATTGTGCAATAAGCAAGTTGTTTTAACAATGTTAATAGCCTTTTCTACATCCGTTTCAATGACCTTATTTAACAAACGCCACTTAGCAGATAAAAAATCAAAAGCGCATTCGATATATCGCCTTGCACGGGACAGCCTGTAGTTAAATATTCGTCCCTGTAATATCACCCAATAATATCATCGGGTATCCCAAAAAATCGTACAAGTTAGAAATGAAGTCTACGCAACTCAGTCAAGACCAGAAGCAGATGACGAATATATTGAGGTTGGTTGTAAATGGACCTATTTCAAACAAATGCTGTTTGTTAAAGATTTTTTCTTACCCAGAAAAACTGCAACAAATATATCTGCCTTTTATTCACATGATTTGCCAGACGCATCATCGACAAATGGCGAAGTTGCAGCACTAAATGCGGAAAATGTTCCCACACAGGAGTGGAAAAAGGTGTGGAAATAACAGAGACAATACCTGAAAAATCTAAACGAAAACGAAACAGTTTTCGATACGATCTAATCAACATTGAAAAAAAAAAGATTAAATTATTTGAGCAAAAACCTCGAGCACGAGCTTGCCCAGAAAACAATGATTACGACATGCACTTTTTTAATTTTTTTTGGTCTGCAAAAGGTTATACAGCGTAGAAGAACTAAATATGCCTCACTCTGTCTCTCTGCCCCCCTCCCCACCAACTTCGATTACAATAAATTTGCAATTTGCATCAGCAACTGCTTGTAAGACGAACAAGAAATAACTTTTATAATTAAGTAGAACCCGAACTTTTGGGATATTTTATTTCACAATGCTTCAAATTCCAATAGGTATAACACTGATTTGAAGTTTTTATTCACGACGGATCAGTGCTGGCAGGAGAGCTTTCTAGCTGATCGATCTGTTGCATGACTGCTTCTCAAACCGGCACATGTGTGGCCACTACAAGATTTACGGCACTCTTTACTCGCCGTTGCCCGTATATCGTGTGCCAATAGCCTTAGCCGAAACAAGACTTGATCCTCATTTTCGACGGCGGGCGTGAGATGACCTTGAAGAGCTACATAAATGCCTGTAAATTTTTAATTGAAGACTGTCACATTATGCTGTGCATTCACGGTACATTTGTTTGTGCATTTACAGTATATTCGGTTATGCCTTCACATTATATTGATTTTTCTGTGTGCTTGAAGGTAAGTTAAAGGGGCTTCTAATACGTTTCTGCGGTTTTTCATTTATTTCTGTGAAAATGTCTGACACAAGAATCCCGATTAAGTATTAACAATTTTACGATAATTAATGTGTGCAAATGGCTAAAAAATATTTATGACAATCTGAATGTGTTTAGCAAAATCCCACCAACACCACAAAGCTGTCCGACGAGCAAAGAACTCATTTGCTGAAATACATGGAGGACCACCGGCGATTTGCTCGCGGCTCGAGCAACTTGCCGATGAGCTGAACACAACTCAGGGAGGCGGCAAAAAGACAGCGCTATAATGGCAGAAGGTATTATTTAGTATTATGTTCGGTTGCAATGTAATTTAATGTTGGTAGTGCTGGAATTATGAAGCAGGACACGGAAGAAGGCCAGTGTACTGGAAAGGCAGCGGACCTGCTTTCGTGGGACAACCAGTGGTGCCGCTGACCAACGCGGAAGAGCGACTGCTGACGCTGCTGTCCGATTATTCATTCAAAGCAAGCAGCAGGGAGTTTGGAGCATTGGAGGTATTTGTATATAGGGAGTGTAGATATCTTGTAATTATTAAAATATTAATTTATCTCAATTAGGAACATGTTGAGACCTCCACCTAGGCGACTGAACAGGTACAGTATAATGTAAGGAGGCCATTGCCCTCCCCATCATATGCAACACGTAGCATGTTATACAAATTACCCGATAGGTATGTTTTGTTAGTTTCATACACTGTAGTAATGGCTTCCATTGTGGTTGTTTTATGTCATCTTGTCTGGATATATGTTTTTATGATGAACCTACTTATTTGACATTCTAGCGAGAGACAAGAACTCCACCGCCCACTACCCGACTACTTCTCCATGCACGGAGAAAGGTACATCACAAATAATCTATATATAATATTTTACATAAATGTATGCTTAACATTTTAGTTAGAACCACCTCATGACTCGGGCACTTCCGTGGATGCGAGTAGTCTGGGAAGTGGAGGCATTCGTCTGCGCTGTTCGCAGTCTAGGGAGCCAAAGCCAACCAAATGTAAGTACAGTATTATGAACGTGGCAACAATCAGTAATGAAAACTTGCAGAAGCAAAAAAAGAACTCTATCCCGTTTAACTGAAGGTATAGCAATCGATGGTGGTTTTTATGATACAATTTTTAAAGTATTAAAAGTGAAGATTGATACTCTCTCAGAAAGAGATAACAACTGTATAATTTGTTTTGATGAAATGAGTATAAAACCATATCTCTATTATAATATAACCGACGACAATATTGTCGGATTCGAAATTACAGGGAATAGGTCATACTTTCTTCCTGCAATGAATGTGCTTGTATTAATGGCGGAAGGACTGTGTAATAATTGGAACCAACTTTTGGCTTATTTTTTTGTTAACACAACTTGTGCGGCAGAAGACTTATTGCAGATTTTTAAAGAATGTTTTGATAAAGTTACAGAAATAGGTTTAAATATCAGAGTAATTACCGAGGATTACCTGAAACAAATCAAGAAAAGAGCAGAAAACACCGGCTACCTACCAAATGGAGGTAGAAAAACACCAAATCCAACAGAGGTAACAGAGACAGTAGACGTCACTCTAACAACAAACAGAAAGAGAAGAGACATGGATGATAGAACCACCACTGATATGGAGACGATAGACGACAAACCTGCCCAACGCAAAGGCGAAGCGTCGAAAAGAGGACGTGATGAAGATACAGCCCCACCCAACGCAAGAAGATAACAATAGCAACAAGCCAGCGAGACAAGAAAATTGTGGAGGTAATAAACAAGACCTCAAAACTCGAAAAACTGATCGCACAAATCACAGTACGAGACATGAAAGACGCTATCCAGTCGGTGAAACAAACAGCAAGGAAGGTAGAGAGAGACTACACTCTGAGGTGAACTATCAAAGGATAATCGAGGCGAACATCCGGACGGAAAGAGGGATATTGCAATTCAGACAGAGCCAGAAATGACTGAAGAAACAAGAAAGAAAGATGAAGAAGATAAAGAGAAAAAGATCACCAAAAAACTTAAAACCCTAGAAAGACTAAAAGAAATTATAGACAACAACTGGGACGAATTAATGTACGAAAACACAGAAATGAAGGTGAGAAACCCCCTAAAAAGTATAGAGGAACAGATCACAGCAGATCATAGCCGTGCGAGAAAGACGCAATGATGACAAATGGAATCATTAAAAGCTTCAGAGGAAAACCCACAAATTGAAAATACCCTAAAAAGGTAGAAAACTAGAAGAAAGAAAAACGATAGAAACGCTGTTCCCTAACGCCTCCAAAGTCAAATGGCACAATCCCAGACCCGACGAGGACACACAGTACGAGCAAATAACATGAGAGATACTAGAAGTCATAAAAATCTCAGTAGCAAGCTGGCTTCCGGACCAGATGGTGTACCGTCAGAGGTGGTGAAAAATAATGCTGGCGACGAAACCGGAGCTTTTCAGAACCTTCTTTGGTGGCATGTTAAAACTGGCTACTTCCCCCATCAATGGAACACAGCAAGATTTGTACTCATAGAAAAACCTAAGAAAAATAACAAGATTTGTACTCATAGAAAAACCTAAGAAAAATAACGACGACGAATCCAAATACCGTCCGATCTGCCTCATAAACTCTTCGGCAAAGGCTTATGAGATACTAATTAAGCAACGACTACAACACCAAATAGACAACGGTTGACGCAGTTAAAAGGGTGGTGGAAATCAGTCGCGAGTATGACAAACGTAACTGCGGGAAGCAGAAGCTCTATGTTCTAATCACGATTGACGTTCAAAACGCGTTCAACTCAGTCAGGTGGAAAAACCTTGATCACAGCCATCAAAAACTACCTGACTGAGAGGTACGTGACATGATGAAATCTTTAAAGTTTACTATAATTCTACATTTCTATTATCGTCATAAATCTCAATGTATGCAACTTATATAAGTGTATAAAAGATAATAGATAAAATTGAAATGGCTAGACCAGAAAAAATCTATAAATCTGGATCACAATCTGGATCAAACAATGTGAGATACCTTCTTATCCAAATGTGGAGTTAATAGGAAATAAGCCTAAACCAAGAGTTATTATTAGATGTCCTCAAACACTGCATGTTATCACAGATGAACCAATAAGTAAAACTTCATTTAACTCAAAATTATTGTTTCCAGATTCTATGCTTTGACAAGACATCATGATAGTGAAGAGTTTTGATTAGCTGTTTGCTTAGCAGCGCACATACATTTTCCAGTAATCATGCAATGGATTCAGGGGACCTCAAAACGCGTATTTCCGCTAAAACATCGAAGTTCTTTTAAGAATACAGTGTTTTGTTTTGCAACATTCTATATTCTCCAATAAAAAAAAACATTGCATTGAATCAAAATCACATATGTAAAATATGAACTTCAAAACAGGTAAAATTGGTTGGTTAGTGCAAGACACTTTTTGTGTGAATCAAGTAAACAAATACTTAGTTTAAAATATCGGGTGGTTTCATTGTGCGGAGAGCTAGAGTTTGTGCGTTTTGTGGCACCCGTCTGGTGCGACAGTTTTTAGATACGCGTTATGAGGTAATTTACCACAGATTGGTTGATGCCTAGCGGTTAGCAGTCTTGTGCGGGTTATTCGGGGTTGTCGGGCTTTGATATACACTTGAATGTATTGTGGCTTATCCTTATCAGTTATCACTTCAGTCATCAGTCATCTCTCAATTTTTAATTTAAATGACCTTTAGGTGACGAATTGATGATAGCAAAGCGATGGCTAAAAATAAGATCTGAACTTGATCAGATTACGAAATTTGGTGCTACCGTAATCTACGAAAATTTCTTTCTGTCATTATGGATAAAAAATGTGTTGTTAACCATACCGTTGCAGTCTACACAAGATTATTTAATCCTTATTCCATCTCGATGCGAAACTATAAATTTTAAGATTTTTTTATGTAAATGCAAGGAAGATTGTGTAATTTTAACAGAGAGCGTTATGATATTTGCAAATTCGAACGTATTAAATGACAGTAGATAGGGTAGATAATGTAGATATGCTGAATGTGGAGGATATGTAGCATCTATAAATCGGGATGACATTCCTAATCCACTTGAAGTGCTGAGCTGCTGAAGGACGAACAGTTTATAAGAAGGTTTCGTTTAACAAAGGAGTGGTTTGTGTTCCTTGCTGTTGGAACCTCTCCTGAAGATCAAGCATACAGAATTTGAATTAGATGTTCAAACAAGAGTAATATGTAACACAAAGGGGATTGTGATATTTACTATATATATAATACTATATTTAATACTATACTATTTAATACTATACTAAATATATATCAAATTTAGGTACGTGCATTACATTACGCTTTTATGGATCTGACAGTCGATGTACATATACATGCGTGACAGAATTCTCATCAAATATTAATGAGTGGGTTAAGTTTACTGAGACCATGGATAAACTGAATGCATTAAGGCATAGGTAAGTCATTCATTATAAATTCCCAAATTACCTATATGTTGTGTAATGCGTTGTTTTTAGATTCTTTGAAAAATAGCACAGTCCAGGTAAAATAGACTGCATTGATTGCACTCATGGAGCATTTTTTCCACATGGTTTTGAGATTCAGATCGGCTAGAGCATGTCTATGTCAACCGTAACGGGTATCATTCTCTAAATGGTCAGTTGGTATCTGGTATCAGAAATCTCATAAGAAATATGTAAGAACTGAATGCCTGAATTGTATGTAAGTGATGCAGATTTGAAGGTTTTCAACGTACATCGGTACATGCTCGATTTCCTGGAAGCACTACTGATGCTTTAATATGGAATAGTTCCAACCTTAATAATGTCTTACGTCATCTACATGAAGCAGGTCATCACACAGATTATTAGAGATAGTCAATAAACAAAACTTTTTCATATTCGACAATAAATACTACACTATGCAGGACGGTCTGCCAATGGGAACAGCTCTATCAGGTGTGATTTTTATGTCGATAAAATGGAAGAAAGTCTGTTTTCAGGGCAAATAACATAATTACCAACAACATATACTATGATAGCGGCCATATTCGACGACATATTCATTATATTTAAAGGTAACAACGCTCAACTAAGAGCACTGCACACAATCTTAAATAACTTAGGCAAATTAAAATTCACCATAGAGGTGGAAAAGAACAACAAACCAAGAGAGGATACAACAGCGGGAAGAAGATAGAACATTACTCCAATAAAACAAAGCTTTGGATGACCTCCTCTATATAACGTTATCCTATACATGTATCAGGTCACTAAAATGTGCAGTACATTTATCAAGACAAGGTCAGAGTCCAAATTTTTCAAAGAACATCGGAAGCAGAAGCTGACATTATCCCTTCTGGCTGATCAATGTATTTTCGTGATTCAGCTTCTTGTAGCATCTCATTTCCTCCCTATCCACCCTCAAATCCATCACAGCCAGTTTGTCCATAAGCTAGTACTGTGACATTGTAGCCTTCGAAGGGATTGTTGATCAAGGGTTTTACACACTTATCATAGAAATCTGTCTGATTTGTGTTGTGGTCGAAGACCTGATTGTAACGGAATACTTTGTCGGAGTTTTTTATCCGGATTTTCTCAATGCTACGTGCACAGAAGTGAATCAGGAAATAATAAATTTTAGAAATTTTGCAAGCTACGTGTGTCACTATAAGCGCAGCCTAACCGGGCCGCACACCGAAGAAACATGCAGCCAACGCGCAGCATACAGGTAACAATTGCATTTAGCCTAACAGAAAAACAAAATGTGTCTTAATCTAATTAATTTTTTCGCTCCTAAAGAGACCACTATACCGCTCCATACTAGGACCGTAATAGGAACGTGCCAGGCACGGAAGAAATCGTGTCGAACACTAATCTGCCCACTGCAACGGATCAACCGCGTTCTATTCCCGTATGAACCGCGTATCATGCCCGTATGCAACCCGTATGATGCCGTGGAACAACGCGTATGATGCGTGGAGAGTGTAGATGCTGGCTCGAATCCCTTTCAGTGCAGCACCGGATCAGAAGTTGTTGTACGTATTTGCTGTTGCGCGGACGTGCAGTCAGTTTCATAAAAAAGGGCTATGGCTATTAGAAATTTGTCTATTAGAAAATTGGCAATGATTGTCATTATTTTGGACGAGGAAGAAGAAGAAACCCCAAAAAAGAGACGACGCTACTGGATTCACCCTGCTCTAAAAGAACGAAATCCGAGGAAGAATACTGGATATTATTTAGACACTTACTTGACGATGAAGAAAAATTTTGTCAGTACTTTTGTATGTCATCATTCCAATTTAATCAATTGCTGAATAAAACAGAAAATAATATAACCATAAAAAATACCAACTTTAGAGAAAGTATCTCAACTAAAGAAAAGCTTGCTGTGTGCTTACGGTACGTTAAACAATTTTTTATACTAAATATTTTTTAATCAAACATGTATACAAATATATGACGGGGAAGGGTGTCTAAAACCTCGACGTTGGCTCATCTTTACAATTTTATGCCACAACAGTCAAATCAAACGAACGATGTTTAACTAACGGACTATTTATTGGATGGCAAAATATACAAAGTTCTTAGTTCTTGATCAATCACAAAGTTTAGATCTATATCAGATACAAGGAATCAGACGATCCCAAAACTAACCAACCCGCTTCTCGTCTCAATTAACAGTGTCTTGCTGTGTGTGTCGTTCCACGCCTTCACGTTAGCCTCTCGTTGGTTGATGTTCTGATTCCGCCCAGCACGTAACATAAACAATAAATATCCACGCGCTGCGACTCCTTGCTATATTGTACGATTTTTCGAGAAGCTATCCCCAAGCCTAGGACAGAAAAATGGGAAAAAACATTGAAGAATTTTGGGATAAATGGAATTTTCCTAACTGTGTTGGAGCTATCGATGAAAAATATGTTGTTATCGTAGCACCTCCAAATAGTGGTTCTCTTTATTTCAATAAAAAAAAAAACATTTTCTATTGTACTTTTGGCTATACAGACGCGAATTATAACTTTATAGCTGTAAACGTTAGTGCCTTTGGCAACGATAGTGATGGTGGTATTCTGTCAAAATCCAAAATGGGAGAAGCTATATATGGGAATAAATTTCATATTCCAATTACCAAAAATTTTCCAGGGACTAATATAAGTAAATAATCTTCTAAGACCTTATCACAACAATCTATCAATGATAATAAGAAATGCCACTATAACTATCGCCTTTGCCGGGCTCGACGTATCGTGGAAAATGCTTTCGGAATCTTAAATCAAAAATTTTGTATTTATAATAGACGTTTACATTTGAAGCTAGAATATGCGAAAAAAATCGCAGTAACGTCTTGCATTTTATATAACTTCATAAGACGCGGAGAAACTGTAACTTTTACGGAAGTAAATAGTTCTGTACAGTTTAAAAACCTAAAACATCAAAGAGGCAATGCAGTATGTACAGCTTTTGAAATACGCGACGTATTTGCGAATTTCTTCCAAACAGCTCAAGGCCAAATAGACTGGGTACCTACTTAATTAACAACAAACAATAATTAATAAACATACCTGGTTGTTTTTACTCCTCCGAGATTTCCTTCCAGGCTCTCTCTTTCCTCTGCGTATCCATATATTTTGGACGTTGGAGGTTGTACAAAAATTCGTACTTACGAACACATTCTATAGGTTTTTCGTCCTCCATTTTATGAAACACTGGCACAGAAACACTACACGGTCTTATTTAGAAACACTTAAAAATGTAACCAAAATTTTAGTAGTAGTAGTGGATATATGATCGTTTATCATTACTTGCCGAAGAATAAATGAAATCTCATAACGTTAAACATCTTCATAGATCTTGAGCAGCCCCTCTTCGAAGCACGTGCAGTCAATTTTTTTCATTTTACTTACGCGGTTGTCAAACGAGGCTATTTTATACGTGGTTGATACGCCTATGCACCTCGGTTTAGAAACGGCGCGTGCCATGCACGGAGCGTTTCGGTACCTGCAAAATATTGCTGTCAGGGAATTGCTGCCTGGCCTGGCATGACACGGTACGGTGTTGGCCGGTGCCGGAACGGTCTAGTGGGCACTACCTCAGCATTTCATACAAGGAATATATTTTTGCATGTGCCGGTACGGTACGGTCATGGTATGCTACTGTCATACGGAGGGTTTTTGTCTTTTGTCTTTTGAGTTCGCGTAGAATAAATGGTTGTATATAATATAATAAACAGATGGCTCAAGGGTAGTTATTTGTTCAAGAGACGTTTTGACCTGCTCACAAGAATGTTGTATGAATACAGATTTTTTTCTAGAAGTTCCACATAGTGTGTGGTCTGGGGGCGGAAGTGGGATTTTTTTGCTACAATAACGAACTTTGGTTCTGTGTGTGGAGGGGAAACAGCTTTCCTGGTTTTGAAGTATATTTTAAAATATCAGTCGAAGTCGTAATTTAGAAGTCGAATGACGTAGTTCAATTTGTTTGGGCTTTAGGCCCTTGTGTTTTGTTTCTGTGTGTGTGCCAAGTGTAGCCATCTCTCTGATGTAAATTTGCCAATAACAGTGTAGGTAATTTTGATGGTTTAATTATGTCTCTGTCATCCGTTTTCTCTCCAACTATTTTCATTAATGTCAAGAGGTTCAATGAGTCTTGTACACTCGATCTGAAGGGTTTTTAATCTTTTTATTCGTTTTTGTAAATATATTTGTTTTGGCTAGAATTTGACTTTTAATCACCCTGAGGTTATTAATCTTGTTTGCATTTACGATTATTGTGCTTTCTAAGAATCTAGCGATACCAAACCCTCAAGGTTTGAAAGAAAGTTCTCGAGTCCTCCGTTTTGAATTTGAGTTAAATTAAATTACAAAAAGACCGCTCTGTTTGCTACGCTAACAATAAAAACAGACCCCGGTCTAATCTATTACACTACGGTCTAGTGGGCAAAGACCTTAATTGTACATTTGCGGAAAATCTTATCGGCTTTTGGGAGGTGGGATGTAATAAAACTATTTTTTTGCTGACATTTTAGTCGTAATCACAGCTACAAATACAATAACTAATTATGATAAATTCTTCTAAGGTACCAGTCGGAAAGTAAACAGACAACATCAAGTGCCAATCTAGTGAAGCAAATCGTATACACTAGTGAAGTAGCAAGTGGATGTAGAAATGTGTGGATTATACATAGACGCTGATACAGCTTCCTAGGAGCAAGCCCAGACGGTTTGGTGGGAGAAGTTATTGTAGAAGTAAAGTATCCATTCTCCGCTTATCATGTTCATCTAGATTCTAGAGGATGCCATAAAACAAAAAAAAAACATACTTAGTGGAAGTAGAACCAAGAAAGAGAATGTTTTCAAATAAATAAACGACATAAATGGTATTCTCAAGTGCAAAGGCAGTTACAAATTACGAACCGAAAAGGATAAGTTACTTATATAACACGTGACAGGAAATTTTGGAAGGACAATATGGAAGCAAAATTGCTAGAGTTTTATAGAGTATATACTATCTATCAATTCCGGAAGTATATAATTCCGGAATTGATAGATCCTCGGCATACACCTCATTTGTCGATACGTGGGTCGGTCCACATACGTTCTGGAAGCAAATGCTGGAAAAAAGCGAAAGCGATAATAGCAAAACTATTTTGTACAATGACAATGAATTTTAGAAGATCTGTACTCGATGACAAACTTGGAGGTTTTCGAAGAATGGCCTAAACATGGAAGATCGAAATGCTCCTCTAATGGGTTATGTTAGACGTAAGTTCGATGTTGCGGATATAACAACCGAATCATTCAATGACATTAAGCTGAACATTTCAAGTGTTTCATCAAAATTTGCTGAAAGATGGACGGAATTCAATATGAAAATGGACCGACTTCTAAATAAAAACAAAAGTTGGTTGGAAGCAGCAGATATAAAGTTATCGGTGTATTTGAATCGGGCTTGCGCTTCCTCGTCATCAGCAGAGAATAAGCAGAAAACAGCAACGATAACGGAAAACGGTAACGGTGTAACAGAAAATTGGAATTTTTTTTGTCCACTGAGAAGTTGGATGTAAGCGAAAATCCTGAACAATGCGATATGGTAAAATTTAAGGTAAGAAAAAATTATCAGAACTTTTAGAAAATCTCCCACGAAAAACGACTTACTCCAAAAAAAATGTGAAGGGGAAGCACGGTAATGAAATGAAATTACAGAGATTTCAGAGATTTTGCATCTTAAAAAATGCATAAAAGGGATTTATTAATAGACCTCGGGGTGCAGTTTTTAAACGAAAATGAATTTGACATAATTAAGAACTGAACTGAAATTTTGGAGCCCATAAAAATTACTGTTGAAGCTTTATGTCGCACCAGATATTGTTACGAAGTCGTTAAACTGCAGTGATTGTAATTAGGGCAGCCGACGACTTTGCCGAGTCGAGACATTCCGACGCTGACACAGCACCGTGTTGCTAGGAGGCCAGCATAGAGTCTGGGTGCAATGACATGCATTTCAAATCAGGCAGGAGCAACTGTGACTCTCTTTTTTGTTTGTGATAGATCTCATTAAATATAATGTGTTAGTGATGTCCACGTGCAAAAGTACCTCCTACTTTACACGTCCCTCGTACCCCCATTTTATATAGTATTAGTCTGAGGTTATTTTTGTTGGGTGCCCCTTTTTATGGGCTGTTGATTGGTACCAATCCCTTAAGGTTTGGCGCCCTGGGGACCGAGTAACTTCATTTAATGTGTTTAAATTCTCCGACCTTGTAAAATTTCACACATGTTTCCATGCGGTCCTGAGCCGGTAAATTTTTTGGCTCCTCGCTAAGTTGTGTGTTATACAAGTCACACCCGAAAAGTTTTTGGCACGTAGCAAGCCACATACCGCACTCGGTCATAAAGTTTCGAGAGAAAATTTTTATAATAAATTTTTTATTTCATTTTAATTTGTGATAACGAGGCGACTCATTAGGGCAGTCCCATCCACTAATTAGTCCCTAATTACAATTAACTAATTAATTAATTAGTTAATTAATATTTGCTTTGATTAATTAATTTTTTAAAATATTTTTTTATATTTTTTTTAACTTTTTTTACTTTTCCCCTCTTTTTTTACTGTTTTTTTTTTACTTTCACCAATTTTTTCGCCCTTTGTTTAGCCAACACATACGTTCGTTTCTTGACTGCCTTAGGCTTTTGTTCGAGCTACCATCATCGACCGCCATCAGTGGTGGCTTCTATAGGGGCCGTAAAGAAGAAACTCGTTAATTCGGAAGCCGAGTCCAATACCGGCGACCGAGCGTCACCACCCTCTCAGGGCGAGAAGTGGCCGTGTGACTCTTGCGATAATGTTTCTTTCGCTACTCGAGCCGCACTGAGGTCCCACTACAAAAATTACGTTGGCAGGACACGGACCACTTGCAATTATTGCGCTAGAGAGTTCCACTCCTACCCGGCGACCGTCAAACATGAGTGTGCCACCCACGCCGACAAATACGCCCTGCGCCACACCCAGAGACTGAGTCCGCCGAACTCTGAGGTCCTCGAGAAGATGACTGCCTTGGAGGTCTGCAGGCCCTCACTGTGGCAAGAAGGGCCGCCTCACCATCGAAGAGGAGCCCCATGGCCGCCATCAGGACGACCTTCAAGACCGACCTAGCGATCCACCTACCCAACAACAAGCTGGCCATCGTTGATGCCCATGTCTCTTGGGAGGGCGAGATTGGTCTCGACGCTGTGTAGGCCCGCAAGAAGGGCGTCTACGATACCGCCAAATTCCACCAGGCGGCGGCGACCATATGGACAGGAAAATCCTTGGACTTCTTGCCTGTCATCGTGGGGGCACGAGGTATTTGGCCGCGTGCCAACCAACCTACCGTGGACGCCCTCTCCATCCCTGCCAGCGTTCGGGCCGCCTGCGTCCACTCGGCTCTTCCACCAATTCTTCATGAGATCCGTTTGGCGTCGTCGGTAGGCATCCAGCCTGCCCCATGGATATCTCATGTGAGGTGCCGCTACTTACCCATTGTGCCGTAACAGTTTTCTGACAGTGTCGTGCAGTGCCATCGTCTGAGTGTCGTGACGTTCGTTGTCCGATGTGCTCGCCTGCAGTTATCCATATGCAATTAGTTTATGTTCAATAGAGTTACATTAATAAACTACTGTTCTGTATTGTCCATTACCACCCAGCAGCCGCATCTCTGAATAATAATGTACATGTTAATAGAGCACCTACAATAAATACTACTTACCTTCCTCTATTCCAACTTGGCGCTGGGTGATCTTGCAGCACTCATCAATTTACATTTCTTGTTCATTGTGTCTTGCGTTGTTGTTTTTCCTAGAATGTCAGTAAAATTAGTACCATTCATGTTTCGTGTTTCATGTGACATTGCTTTTTACCACTGATAGCATTTTTTTTTTAATTATTACACCCCGGATCCGTTTCTCGTTCCGCTCTACAGGTTCCAGATTGCGTTTGGTTTATCCGCGGGGTGGCCGTGAATCCTCGCACTTGTAATTTTGTCTGCACCTACGTGCATAATGCTTTAAATAAAGTTATATTTAGCCAAATGCCTCGTCATCTAATTAGTGTCGCCGTTGAAATACCACTACTTTCATCGTTTCTTTACTTACTCGGTGAGGCGGAACGCGTGCGCCGTTTGCTTAGGCGGCGGCTGTCACGGTGTTCTCGAGCCAAGCATGTAGAGCGGCGCGAGGCAGGCTTGTCTTTCGGGACTTGCCTCGCCGGACGCCGAAATATGCTCCCGCGTGATCCGAATCGAGGACACTGCCAGGCGGGGAGTTTGACTGGAGCAGTACATCTGTCAAAGAATAACGCAGGTGTCCTAAGGCCAGCTCAGCGAGGACAGAAACCTCGCGTAGAGCAAAAGCTGGCTTGATCCCGATGTTCAGCACGCATAGGGACTGTGAAAGCACGGCCTACCTATCCTGTTGGCTTGAAGAGTGTCAGAGAAGTTACCACAGTGATAACTGGCTTGTGGCGGCCAAGCGTTCATAGCGACGTCGCTTTTTGATCTTTCGATGTCAGCTCTTCCTATCATTGCAAAGCAGAATTCGCCAAGCGTCGGATTGTTCACCCGCCAATAGGGAACGTGATCTGTAAAGGATCATTAGAATGTGGGTTGACGCCCCATAGGGGTCGCCGCGCTGGCCCGCCTTTCGGCATTCAGTTTCCACTGGTCACCCTATCCAGGAAACGTAGCTGCCCCCGAGAGTCCTACTCCAGGTGAAAGAGGCCATGGCAAGCCATGGGGGCCCTCCTACTTCCCCTCGGTACTTGTGTTAATCGGATTCCTCCGATACCGTTGGACAAGTCGCCGGCGAGGTCGCATCTCTAAGCGCGTTCCTCTACTCCACATCTTTACACACTGCAAAGCGCCCATTGACCTACAGCACAGGATGCCATGGTATAGGGTAGCTCTGAGTGGTTCTAGGGGTCGCACCGTAGAGTGTGATGTTAACCCACAGCCTAGAATTTCTTCTAGTACTCGTGTCGAAAACCTTCCGGAATTCACGTTTGACGAGTCGCCGTCCGGAAAACGCTTGCGCGTCTCCGTACCCAGTATTAGAAAGGTTCCCCTTTCAACGGTAGATGGGTTCACCGTCGAGCACGCTTTGGGCGACAACTCTACCACATATCATTACTGTCGGCGGCATCACATTGCCCACATACGTGGGATAGGGTAGCTCCTGAAGACAGTTTTAGGAGTAAACGTCATGTGGTCTATAGCGTTCACCCGCGCTTTGCCTTAATCCCTGTTCGGATATTAATATCAGATATCGTTAAGTACTCATTTTGGCACAACTTCCGAAGGCCACGGTCACCGCCGGGAGCCAGATACCTGGTGTCCCTCCCTCACATCTACTAAAGGCAGTGGTCGCCGTTGGCCCGGAAATCCGGTATTGGTTAGACCGAAAGCCAGTTTTCAGGGTGACCTCGTGAGGTCTGCCGGTCACCCGGGGTCTGCCAGTCACCCGAGGTTTGCCAGTCACCCGGACGTCTGCCAGTCACCCGGTGTAAAGGATCAGTCGGTAATTCATCAGAAAGCAGTAGTACATCAGATAGACCGTCGTGAATTTTGTGTGACATTCGACACGGGAGGCCTTGGCTTCCCGTGTCCATCATAGAAAATATACCACATCTTAACACCAGTGTGCATTTTATTCTTCTCCACCACGATCTGGGTCCGAGCCCTATTGAGCTACGTGACAATATGACCCTCCATAAAGCAGATATGGCTTTTAAGTTTTTAGTTAATGAACTTGCTAAAACATAGTCTTCTTTCAGAATTGATCTCAAAAACTCAACTGAAAAGAGACTGAAACAACGTCTGACAGTAACGTCAAGTCTACTGCGCTATTTACATCCCAACCAGACTGAAACAAACTTTTTATTTCAAACTTTGACTATTGGTTTATTAAAGTAAGAACTTGTTACACCATTGACGCGTGTAAACCTGAACATCAGACATTATGTGATGATGGTACTAATGACGAACATGATATTGAAATTGCTGCTGATTAAGAACAAACTGCCGATCCAAATGAAAAATCGTAATGAGCCTTTCAGAAAAGTTAAACAAGCATTAAGTAAAAAATTTTCCTTGACGCCAAGATCATACAATAAAAGCATAGAAGAACATATTTCAGATAAAATGGAATTATTTCATAGTGTAGAAGCGGAAAGATGTTTTCTTTGTATTGTAACTAATCGGCAATATTATAAGTCTGTGTTGTTTTCTTAAAAATTAGTCAATAGTTTGTTTTTTTGATATCTATAGAGTTTAAATTACAAGATTTATTATTTTATAATGTATATATATATATATATATATATATATATATATATATATATATATATATATATATATATATATATATATATATATATATATATATATATATATATATATATATATATATATATAAAATAATAAATCTTGTAACCCGCTTAAAAAGGTTCAAAATAAACCATCAAAAGTAGTAATATATTGTGCATTATTCTACATGTATGAATCCCGGGATCATAAAAAAGTTGACCACGATATCCCGGAATCATTATTCTTGACAGGATTGGAAGCCCTAACGTGTACTCATTCCTTCTTCCGGGACAAGTATACTATTAGCTTCTAAATGCACTTGGGGTATTAGTAAAAGCATAAGTGTCCGAGAGAAAAGAGTGCACATACAATAATTCTCTATGTAATAGAAAGACACAGATCCACTCCTATACGGAGTTATTGGTCAAGAATATCTAGGTTTTTTTTAGCCAAAAGCAGTCCTCTTAAGGACATTCAATAATGTATCGGTGAAATTTTACAACACAGGGGGAAACCATGGTGTTGTTAATACTACATTGGACATCGGAGTGGAATTTAAAAACGAAACGGTACAGTACAACAACTATTAAAGTCGCATAGAAACGACCCCGCACTCCATCACGCCGAAGAATCCCCTATCCAAAGGCACGATGGAAAGATTACGCTCGTACCTCTGACGCTATCCAAAGATCTATGCAGAACATATACCAAAACATAAATGAGGGCCGATTAGTAGCAACAGTTTTCTGTGACTTAGCCTAGATAAATGAGAGAGAAATGGTTTTCGGGGCTGGAGTGGTGACTGGATGCGGTCATGTGCGGTCGTGGCCTTGCGTGACGGTGACGTCGTGGTTAAGTCTGACGTAGGTGAGGTTCAATGTCGTGTACCGCAGGGATCTGTCCTGGATCCGCTTTTGTTTTTGCTGTATATAAATGACCTGCCCCAAATAAACATAAGTGCCTCCGTTACGCTATTTTCAGACGATACAACATTTACGCGAAACGGGACTGGAGCAAAAAGCTGGAGACACAGATAAATGCGGATCTAGCGACCATAAGAGCATGGTTTGATGCAAACAATTTAACCCTAAACCTATCAAAGACCAAATATATGTTTTTCCGTAACAGCAATGTGAATTTAGCGCTTAGTGTAGGGAATGAATACTTGGATGGGGTCAGCGTTGCAAGCTTTCTTGGAGTGACTCTGAATTCTGATCTGGGCTGGAGAGACCATATCTTGGGGTTGTCGTCGAGGTTGGCATCCACGTGCTTTGCTCTAGGAGTAGGTAGTTAGGGGGGAAGCGGGCTTTGGGTCGGTGAAAATCAGTCACTGTTTTTTTGACTGACGTCCATAGGGGTCGGTAAGGCTCCCATATGAGGGGCTCCTGCCATCCTCATCTGTAGGAACTCACCGTTCTACATGTAGATATAGTAGAAAATAGTAGAAAAAAAATATTGTCCGCTCCTCTACATATACATATACTCTGTACATTTATAATGTAGGTAGACCCATAAAAGTTAACCATAATTTTTTTGAGCTGTCGTTTATGTTGTCAGATAAAGATCTGCATTCAATAACAACTGTAGTCAACAAAAAAATATTTTAAATTTTGTTATAAAAGAAAAATAAAATTGGTCAATAACAGTTACGTAATATACGTGAAACTACTACGGTTCAACGGTAAGTCATATTTGCACTGAATATTATTACTGCCGGTTTTCTGGGTATAAAATTTTACTTCATATTTCATTCGATTCCCTTGTGTACTGAATAGACAGTCAAGAATAAAATGCACTTGGAAGTACGCTTGTGTTGTACGTCGCACATGCGCAGAAGTAGTATAGATATCCTTTATTGGCGTACGTAATACTTTTCTTGTCAAGTGAGATGGTGGTCGATGAATACAGCAACAGAAAACGTTACAGTATACGATAATGAATATGATGTTGAATCAATAAATGCAATGGATTTAATTTTTGCCTATTTATTTTAATAGAGAAATGCTTTCTAGATCATGTGTTTAGGTCTTTAGATTTTTTTGCACATTTAGCACTCGGTGTAAAATTCTCCATTTATTACCCAAAATACCAAAGGCGCATTCTATAAGCCTTTGTGCTCGACATAAGTAATAATTAAATATCTCTTCTCGCTAAAATTATGTTCACCATACAGTCTCATTAGATGTTCTGTTAAAAATAATGCCTCATCTCTGACAAGTACGAATGAAAAATCTATATAATCTGAATCACAGTTCTGTCCACATTCAGTAATACCCTCAAAACTTACAAAACTTATGGCAGGGTAGACGGAAAACTCCCTTTGCAATTTCGATTTCGTCTTTTCAAATCGTTACAGAGTACCCTTCTACAGTGCATAGGCTATAAATTTTCTTTTAAAAATGTGTCGTTTTAAAGAAAATTTGATTGTAAAATGCCTTAAAGGAACGTACCCAGCAACCGCGCGATCGAGAAACGTCAGAAATTGTCCGGAACTTATTGCCGAGACGTAGCGCTCTTATGATCGTCATGTTTTGCGAGGAGAGCCGTCTAAAAGGTCTTCGGAACAGGGTTCGAGAAAAAATCGGGGCTCATAGTGTCTTTTTGCCCAAATACGGAGAATTTTCAAATGCATGTTTTGGGCGCTCCCACGGCGGAACGTCGACTGACGGGAACTGTCGGCAATAGTCGCCTTGCACTTGCATGGAATTGTCAAATGTCAAAACTTTGCGCTTTTAACCGAGTGCCGTATTTAATGTATTAGTCAAAAGGAATAAATACGTTTTTTATGAAGAAATTGGGATATTTACGAGAAACGAAACGTTGATATAAAATAGTAATAGTAGTAGTGATATTTATCATATTTATTGCTGTTATATTATAAACTTCCAAACTTAAACGTTTCTTTGTATAGGCATTATACCAAGAAATGTTTAAGTTAACATTATACCAATAATTAAAACTATGAAAAACAATATCAAACTTTGGCCTAAGAGGCGACGTTACTAGACAAACAGCCTTTAGAACACTGATATTAAATAAAATGAATTCAATAAATAAAACTTATTCAAGATCAAAAGTTAACTGAAAATAATTCATCGAACTTAAATCCCCTCTCCATATTCTTTAAAAGAATGGAGTCTCTTCAGTTACTAAGAAAACATACTGCTTCATAGCCAACACATAAACAAAAATGTATAATTTTAGCACAATTATTATAAACAATTATATTATTATTTAAACACAACAGAAAACAATAGTTTATATTAACCTCCTAGATCATAGAAAGCTGTCACTATGTTACGTTTATTCAATGGTTTCTGAGCAAGATCTTTGATTGCAACTATTTGGCGTCAAAATCTCACTCCTTAATTTTCTTCATTATTATCAAAAACAAAAAAAAAATTCTTCATTAAGTACTAATACATAATTTAATTAGTGATAATTTGGCAAGAGAAATTAAAATATGTAACCTTGCGTTTGTGTCCAAGCGTTCAGTCGCATTCATTTGTTCCGCCCTAAGAAGAAATGACAGTAAAAGAAAAAAAAAGAAATTATTTCTGGTAAATTATTACCAGAACAACAAATGAATGCGACTGAACGCTTGGATACAAACGCAAGGTTACATATTTTAATTTCTCTCTTGCCGAATTGTTGTAGGAGGTCACTTTGTGCGGGAATAACCGCGCGTCCGTCAACATAGTAGCGTTTGGCCGAGCGCGGTCTAAAGCTTTAATTACTGGATATCTGATATCTAATCAAATCTCTTACAAATCTATTTGAAGGCAAAAACTAACTGGATTTTTTTTTTCTTGAACCTTGTGAATACATTTTATGGTTGCTTACTGACGCTTCTAATTTTCTAATATTTACTAGGGACTGATAAAGCAAGAATCAAATAATCAAACAAAACATTTCTCAAAACAATAAATCTATTAACAATAATTAATAAAACAATATGCGTTTGGTGCATTACAATGGTTATGTGAAACTTTGAACATACTGACGTTTAATTGAACCTAGGAGTTGATTTAGACAGGCACACCTTTTAGCAAAGATATGAATAAACATATCGAATTATAATTTAAAACGAAATGCGAGACAAGTTGAAAAGACTTACCGAGGACAGTTCACATTTTTAAGTGCCTAGCGCACTGTACAACAAGAATTTACTTCATGATGGTTGAATGAGAAGAGAGAATTAGAAATCCCTTTGCCCCGATCAATGACAACTCTCCAAATTTAAACTCATAACACGCGTCCAAAGAGCAGTGAAACTATTCGGTCAACTGCAAACACCAGATGTTCACTAAAGACCAAAATCTTTGACATTCTCGAATGTTCCATCCTATCTATATCCCGATTAATTTAATCACTTATCCCAATAAATACAATGGGTTTCCGACCCATTACATTGTCACTAATTAAACTATGTATTAGCACTTAACAAAGATTTTTTTTGTTTTAAGGTTGATGATAATGATGAAGAAAATTAAGGAGTAAATAGTAGTTAGTAACAAAAATACATAGATTTTTCCACATAACGCTCTTTTTTACGCTCTTCCACATAAAGCCACAATTTTGAAATGGTACCGTCATATCAATGGGGAACCAGGAATTAGCATCGAGTCCCTGAAAGCTCTTCAACAACAAAGAGCACAAGGAAATGTATTTGTTGCTCTCATGTTTGATGAAATGGCTATTCGCAAACATGTTGATTTTGATAACCACAGAATGCGTGTGTATGTAGATTTTGGTACAGAACTTGGCAAGCAGAATTTGCCAATGGCTGTAAATGTGTTGGTATACATGGCTGTTTCGCTAAATGGAAATTGGAAAATTCCAGTCGGATACTTTTTAATCAACCCTTTAAGTAGTATGGAGAAGGCAAATATTGCTGTAGTGTCGATAACTTGTGACGGTCCTTCGACAAATCAACTCCTAGCTAATCAGTTTGGCTTAAATTTAACCTTTAACCCTACAAAGTTTCAACTCAACTTTATCTACAGATGACCAGGAAATACTATTTATTTTAGACGCCTGCCATATGCTTAAATTGATGAGAAATGCATTATTCCAATACAAAACGTTTCATGACCCAGATGGACAAGTAATACATTTTATTGTACATTTTTAAATATATTTCACAATACAATTTTAGGCAGTTAATGTTAAATAAATGTATAATAGCACTACATGATTGTCAAGCATCAGAGGGACTTAATATGTCCAATAAGCTTAGAGTACCGCACATATTTTGGCAAAAGCAGCCAATGAAGTTAAAATTGGCTGCAGAAACATTGTCGGCTAGTGTTGTGGATGCGATTGATTTCTGCAGGGATACTTTGAAACTACAGCAATTTAAAAATTCTGAAGGAACGGTACAGTTTATTAGATATTGTGATAGGTACAGTTATTAAAATTAAAAATCTTATATAATGTAGTTTGTATTATTTAATTTTCAGACTGATCGATTTACTAAATTCAAGAAATCAACTCTCACGAAATTTTAAAGCCCCAATGAGGACATCAAACGAAAGATATTGGAG
The DNA here is from genome assembly GCA_963971325.1 of Aphodius granarius. Classification (NCBI taxonomy): domain Eukaryota; kingdom Metazoa; phylum Arthropoda; class Insecta; order Coleoptera; family Scarabaeidae; genus Aphodius; species Aphodius granarius. Next base: position 24,732,312 of record OZ020224.1, on the reverse strand, counting down.
ATGTTTTTTAAAGACTGATAATAATGGAACACTTTCAACTTATTCTGAATGAAAAATGTTGATTAACATCAAGAATCTGCAACGGATTTTTGACACGTAAGTACATCAAATCAGAACAACTAAAGTGAGTTTTACACTCATTATCACCTTCCGATTATATTTATGTTTGCATCTGAATTATTTTTACTTTCCGACTAGTTCCTAGAAGGAAGGTATTGTAATCGACGGAAAAAAATTTCGAGCTTTCAGTGGAAATACGCGTTTTGGGGTCCCCTGAATCGATTGCAATGGTTTCTGGAAAATGTCTGTGTGTGCGTGTGTGTGTGTGTGTGTGTGTGTGTGTGTGTCTGTGTGTGTGTGTCTGTGTGTGTGTGTGTCTGTGTGTGTGTGTCTGTGTGTGTGTCTGTGTGTGTGTCTGTGTGTGTCTGTGTGTGTGTCTGTGTGTGTGTCTGTGTGTGTGTCTGTGTGTGTCTGTGTGTGTGTCTGTGTGTGTGTCTGTGTGTGTCTGTGTGTGTCTGTGTGTGTGTGTCTGTGTGTGTCTGTGTGTGTCTGTGTGTGTGTGTGTCTGTGTGTGTGTCTGTGTGTGTCTGTGTGTCTGTGGGTCTACGTCTGCGTCTGCGTGTGTGCGTGTGCGTGTGTGTGTGTGTATGTGAACACGATAGCGCCCAAAGGGTACAACGGATCGGGCTGAAATTTGGCGTACTTATTTAGCATTACCGGGCGAGGAACTGGATTGTTTTTGGCAACAATTTGACAACCGGAAGTGGAAACTGTTACATGCATATTCTTAGGGATTAATCCGATTTTGGCCAAACTGATACAAGCTCACCCTCCAGTGACTTTAAAAATGTATACCAACTGAGAGATCAATGGGATGAACGGTTTAGGCACTATAAGCTTTTATAGAAGCGGTTTGGCAGAATCCACGGTCTTCGTCGCTAAAGTTGCAAATTGTCAGATTTTGACAAACGTCAGTGCCACTGATATGACGTGACATTAAATGTCAGTATGACATATGTCATTATGTCATAGAAAAAGGTACAGAGTGGCTCTGTCCAATAAAACAGTCGGAAAGTTGGGTGAGGGCAACCCCAGATATTTTTAGAAGTGTTAGAAGTAAAGGTGGAAACAACAACAGTCCAAGTGCTTCACAGTTTATGGCCACTTACAAACGTCTAAGCATCACGAATTATAACATGACGGAAGTAATTCTTTATCACAAGATAATACTTCTATTTTGTGTGTGAGCAGCATTTTACCTAACGTCAGTTTCAGTGACTGAATTACATTTGTCATACTGACATTTAATGTCATGTAATGTCAATGGCACTGACGTTTGTCAAAATCTGACAATATGCAAAGTTTACCCGGGCTTAGTACTTGTCATTAGTAGCTTGTCATCGTTTAATTTGCTTAATGACAAGTGAGAAGTTAACTGTTTACACGGTGGTGTTAGCAGATGGTATTAGTTACCAGACATTCGCTCGAAACGGATCGCCGCCGCCGTATTTTGCCCAATGCGTTTAAACAATATTCAAACATCATTTTGTCAACAGTGATAGACGGACTTGAAAGAGAGGCACTAAAAGAAAAAGACGATTTCTGGTTCCATAAACAATCATGGGATTTAAATTCTTGGATGAATTTTATTGTTGTTTCGGAATTTCATCTTTCCGCCGCCATAATCGCAAAAAAAACAAAACCTAACCAAAAAGTACATGTAGTTTCACTTGGGTTTCATTTTGTCACTAAGCACTTGTCGTGGCTGTTTACACAACTCTCCAAGTGACAGTAGCGAATTGTGGTGGGGGTAGTCTTCTTGTCGCTTAGCATCGCTTAGTAAATAGGATGGGCTTCTATTCACTCGCACTGGCAGTGCCACTTATACTAAGCACGTATTCAGCCTGTTTACAGGATGGGTATAAGTATAAGTGACAAGTACTAAGCATTAGCTACTAAGCCCGCGTAAATTCCACATTAATCTAAGCAACTGCTTGGAATTTCTCTTTAAAATTTTAACAGCATATTCTTGAAATGATATACGTCGATTTTTCGACTCATGTATAGGGTAGCCCCTTAACCGACCATAATGAGCAATACATTTTAATCTCTACTAAATCAACACAGATGGATAGGTTCGACGAAACGACAACAGAAGAAATACTGAAGATAATAAAAGGTTTGAAAAATAAGACATCCACAGATCATTATGATATGAGTACGAGGGTCTAGAAGTAGCAAAGGTACACCCCATTTTCAAAAAGCGTCAAAAAGGAATGTATGAGAATTACGTACCTATCTCTGTGCCACCTGCTATATCCAAGTTCTTGGAAACCATTATCCACAGAAGGCTGAATAACTACTTTACAACCAATGGCTATCTCAGCAACAGACAATTCGGATTTATAAGTGGGAGAAACACAACAAAGGCTCTGGACAAAAGCTCCCACTGCTCACACGCATCTGTTCTGAAATTAACGATATGAAGAAAACTATGTCTTACATGTGTGACCTTAGTAAGGTTCAAGACATGAACCCGTCTTACGATATACTTCTTGAAAAGCTTAGACGCTACGGAAATACGGGCAAGGTATATTGTATGATACGAAGCTATTTACAGAATCGACAACAATATACTATAATACATGGTCAAAGAAGTAGCATACGCATGGTGTCAATATGTATTCCGCAGAGGTCCATACTATGGCCTTTACTTTTTGTAACATATATCAAAGATCTACCAGAATCAATACGAGCATGTCACAATATACGTAGGCGACACCACACTAACAACGAGCGGCAAAACAAATGACGAACTAAACACAGAAACGGAGATTGCCCTCGAAAAGGCGGATACCTGGTTTCAAAACAATGAGCTTTTGCTAAATAGAGAAACAACGTGTCGGATCACTTACACCACTGATCGCTGGCAGAGCTGTGACGACACGGTCAAACTGCTTCGTGTGACGCTGGATTTCATTCAGACCACTCTTTGTGAAATACGGCATACTTTCTGTCCCATCCTTATACATTTTTAAAATCCTAGTTGATATCCACGAGGAAAGACGTCTTGGTTTGACAACAAGATGTAACATTCACGACTACCTAACTAGAGACCACCATCTGCTGCACGGTGTCAATAGCAGGCTGAGAACAACCGACTATCTAAATCGAGGGATAGAATGGTACAACCGATGTCCACGTGATTGGAAGGATGGGGGATACGTCAGTAAAATGAAACGATGTATGAAGTCACAGGCGTTCTACAGTGCACAAGAGTTCAGTGCATCTGTACAACTTGAGCTTAATCATTGAATACTATTGTTTATTATTATTTGTTATATTGACGACTACTGCACAGTACAATAAACTTATTTTATTTCATATGTATATATTATCCTGCCAAACGGCAGAAAAACCGATATCATTGGTTAATATGACGAGTACTCGATGAATTAATAAATATTCTATTTTGATGCCGCTTTATCATGACGCTGGCGACATTTGACGGTCACATTTGCAAATATTTACACCCATACATTTATTTATTTAGATCTCATGGTAAACAACACATCCACTGCAGATTTGTATTTAAAAAAATATGAACCATACTTGAAGAAGCTTTCTAAAGCTCATCCATTGGTTTGTTCACCGTTCTACCCGATACGGTCCTTTCTCGATGTCTCCGGAGCACAAATTTTGTTAATTATTCTTGCCCGCTAATTGTTTGAATCTCGACCGGACATAACTAGCATAAGTGGCTGCCACCCTAAGCTATCGATCGATTGGTGCATAATTTGTTAAAATCGGATGACGGGAAGTGCTTAATTTTCACGCTTTTGCTGATCGGTGTTCAAGGCATGCGCTTGCACTTTGTTGTCCACATCCCCACGACATAGTTTGCTATTTTTTTCCATGCGGTATTTGTTAGAATTTTGATCGGGCAAGCCTATGGGGAGTACAAGAAGACTTACATGAAGTGCTTTCGATTAATGTATTGCTCATTATGATCAGTTAAGTCATAGCGAAGATATGATGCCGAAAACCTTACCAAATTGTCGAAAAAGTCAACTTTCATTCTTATTTTTAGGGCACTAATTATGATTTGATTGACCGGGCAAAGTTTTGAGCTTTTAAATTATGTATCATTTATAAAAACCGTTAAAAACAAACTTATTGCTAAGTTCCCCGGGTCACCGAGTCAAATCTTCCAGTACATTCACAAGAAGGTGAATCATTGGAAGAAGTAATACTTCAAGAAAGAAGACACGAAGGCAAGACACAATCGACAAGGAAATTTTGCAAGAAAAAGAAAGTCACAAAGTATCATTGACCAAGATGAAGCTTTGGTTCGTATCCATTCTACTATGGATGAAAAATAGATTTCAGGCTTAATGTGTTACTACTTATTAATTCTAGGTATTTTACGCTTACAATTAGGTATACACAGTACCGCCTTTGTTGCCCTCGTCTTTTGCATTTCCTCATTAAATATAAAAGGCCAAGGAGGTAGCGCTTATTTTGAGTTGAATACATCACTTCACTTTTGCTGTCAAAACCAAACTAAATATTCGGCGACACTAACAAACGTCACCGACACCGGAAAGACAAAACCTCGCTGGTTATTCGGGACCAATGTTACTGATAAATACAATACAAAGTACGAGGATATACAGAACCCCCGGAAGAGAAGATACATATCGATCAACATCTCCGAAGAGCAGTATTGTCATGGAGTTATTGCGGATAGCAAGTCTTGTTTGTCTAAATGGAGGAAATAGGACCTACAAGATAGTGAAGGATAATAAGCATTGTATTGGCAAGGCCGAAGCCAGTGCCTCTTTTTTTGACAACATCCGTAAATACACAAAATATGTGCCTACTCTTGATTCCATCGCTAGTCGAGCACTACGATAAGAAGAGGCTAACACTAAGCACAATGTCTCGCCCAGTACAATGCCGCACAGTATCGAAGGGGAGAATGCAGAAAATTCCTATCTTAGGCAAATAAATGGTGTTGAAATAATACACGTGACTCCACCTCTACAGGACGGTGCACTACGTGCACAGGGAGATAATGCTTGTGAAGCGGAAGGACGAGAAGAAATAGAAACTGAGGCCTAGGTCAGAAACAGCTGGTGGGTCAGCTGTTTGGTGGGGCAGCACAGCTCCATAAAGAAAAATTATATGAGAGAAAAGTTGTGGCACTCGAGTGTAGGGATCGCGAGTGTAGGAATGCGCGGGAAAATGCATAGCCCGCGTCCCCTTAATGGTTGAGATTTGGCCAAGCAGCGACACAGAAAATCTCTTCTTCGGAGGCAAAACTATCTGGGTCATTTTTCTAGATCTTGCAGATATATTATCTGGTTGCCAACTTACGCGTTCAAGTTTCTAACCGTAATAGGGGCTGATAAAGCAATAAAAATCTATTGACAAAAATTCATAAAACAATTCCCGTTTGGTGAGTTACAAGAAAATGATGAAACTTTGTACAAAACTGACCAATAATGGAGGCAAAACAATTGACATTATAATGAAATGTGAGACAAATTGAAATGGACTACTCACCTGGATAACCCACTTTTTTAAAGTACCTAATGCACTGCACAAAAATGACTACATGACGGACGCGAACGAACAGAGACCGAAGTTCCAACACTAACTCCGCGCACATTTTAGAACTCAAAATATTGTGAAAACCTTACCAGATGACTTAATCACCTATTCCTGTTAATAAAGACCGGGTTGCCGACCCGTTACACGAGAAAATCTCTCCAAAGATCACGAATAATGTATTTTTTCTAATTAATATTTTTGTTAATGTATTTATTTTTTATATTTGTTGAGTATTTTTAAGCTTTATTATATGCTCCAGATATAATAATATCTATAATATATACATATATAAGAAAATGTTACTCTGATTGTCTTTGATCTATCCGCGGCTGACAAGTGCCCTATTTGCCCAGGGGAAGAACCAAGAAAATACCTCTATTAAGCATAAATAATGTCAGTGACAGTCAGCAAACCAACCATTTCAACTGAAGATGCAAAGAAGCTGAAGAAAAGTGTCTGCACTAGAAGCAATAAATGCCAGCAGTAGATTGAATATTAAATAAATAAATAAAATATTGCATAAATAATATAAAAAAATACATCCATGATACTCCACCAGCAAGAGTAAATATTGTAAAAAAATGTAGCACGCATAGAATCAGACTACGCCTACAAACAGATAAAGCTGGAAAAACTGGCACAACATCGTAGGGATAAAGACGAAGTACTCGATATGCTTTATATGCAGAGGGAACATCCTGAGTATATACAAATCGTTGGTCAATCTCTACATACTGGCATTATAAGCAAAGTACAGGTTAATATTATAAAACAAATGTCAAGACTTGACCATTTTATTACTTTATACCGTGATGCGACTGGGTCGGCTGGAGTTGTACTATGCTGGAGTTGTGTCTCTGCCCAACAAACGTGTAGTGCCAGTAATGTAATTTATTTCCACAAGACAAAATCAAAGCCGTATTTCGTCCCGGTTATTAAATACCCAACTTTATTTTAAATGTAACTGGCCCGTATTCACTGAGGTAGTAGTTGATTTTAGGTTTGCATTGATAAATTCGGTGTTATTAACCTTCAATAGATTATAACAGCAATACACAATTAAATAAATGTACAAAATTGTGCAGTTGTCATGCACACTTAATAAAAAATATGTGTAGAGACATCAATACCTTCTACAATAATAAAAGACACAAATACCTTAAAAAACACTCATTGCTTTATTTGGCTGCCTTGAAATGACCACAATTGATATGATCATACAAAAATTGTCTATATTAAAGTTGTTTCTAGCAAGAACAAAAGTGGAAGAGGCTGAAGTTTTTCTGTCGTGTGAATTGGAGTGTTTAGATGAGAAAGGAAGACGAGGATATTTCTTCTGTGGATCTGGACTACGTGCATTACAAGTAAATGATTGATACATCCACACCTACGTGCATCGACGCCAGCACTAAGAATGAATATTTTTCTGATACATTTATGGCAGTCCTTCTTACGGTACGGTTCCTAGAAAGTACACGGCGCAGAACTCAACGTCAGTTGAACGCGTCGGATGGCAGATTATGCGTCGATATGGTTTGTTAGAACTTAATGTTTTGTCAGTGCATATCAAGAAATCAGTGAGAAAGTATTTAACTAGGATTAAAATCTTTTGTTGATATCGTTATTAGACGAAATCGAGGACGAAGATGCTTTGTTGTAGTTGATCAAGCAATGAAAGAAAGTTAATGGAATATTCTTGTCAAGACGTACAGGAGCATATCAAGTGCCAGTAGAACAAAGAGTATTTGGTAGTGAAAGCAAATTTCGACAATATTTCCAAATTTCGCGAGAAATATTTGATATCGTTCTGTCATACATCAGAAATGATTTTGTTAAAAATCCGTACAATTGACATAACAATCCAATTTCACCAGAAGAGACGAGACTGCTGACAAAACTGAAGAAAAAGAAATAACACCACACAACCCAGCGGACAGTATAGAACAGCATAAATTCCCAGAAAGACACTCTAATCTCGCCAACGTAGTGCTTGATGAGAAAGAACAGATAATCTTAAATAATCACAAAATGATCTCCAAAATTCCTAAAACTAGAAACATTCCTATTGGAACTCAACGCAGTAACACACGGACATCCCAATTCGGCCGGTATGAAAGATGATATCAGACCAACACTTAGAAGTGCAAAGTTTGAAAAACACTACAAATCTGACATGCAACATACGGTTATGAACATGTTATCCATGACAAAAACTTAATAGTGACCAAGGGAGATAAGGGAGCAGGCTTAGTCATCATGAAGAAGGAAGAGTATATAAACAAAACAGGACAATTCTTTAATGGAAATAACATCAAAACAACTAACATACAGAACAACTACAACAACAAATTTCTCACAAGTAAAGAAATAAATTAGCTCTGTGATACTTTTAGCTTGTATCTACAGCAGAATTTCTTTAGGTTCAATGGAACAACATATATACAACCAGATGGATTGACAATCGGATGTCCTTTAAGCGGCTTAATGGCAGAGCTGTATGTTGAAGGAATGGAAGACAAAATTCTGGACCAAGACATCAACAACCACATTCTGCTATGGGAAAGGTATGTTGACGACATCCTGATAATATGGAACGGCAGTGATCATGCCCTCACTCAACTGCACGATTATATAAACCAAGTATCACCATTACAATTTACCATCGAGAAGGAAAATAGACAGAAGTTAAATTTCCTGGACATTATCATCACAAGAAAAGAAGACATACTTAACTATTCAATATACAGAAAGTCCACCGCCACTGACATTGTCATGCCCAACACATCACAACACCCATTCTGCATTAAAACAGCAGCTTTCAGATTCCACATAAATAGAATAATGAATGTTCCGTTGGACATGAGTGAAAGGACAAAAGAGCTCAATATAATAAAAGACATCGCACATAACAACGGACATAATGCAGCCCTAATTGTCGCAATATATAAAAAGATGAATTGAAATAACATCTTAAAACTCATCTATCTACATACCAGAACCACGCCTCAATAGCGCTAATCCCGTTAGCTTTATTTCTTATGATAAGGTCTTAAAACGCATTCCAAATTATGACGGTAAAACTGAGACTCTCCATAACTTCATTGATTCAGTTTGACCCCGCCGAAATTGATATTTTTCAGTTTTTAATTCGAGTTAAGTTAGAGGGCCACGCCCTAAATCATAGTACGCTAGAATTAACAACATGGCCGCAAATTCGCGATGAACTCAATAAATTTGGTGAAATCATAGATATCAACGGTCTTGCTTTCAAGATGACAAAATTGAAACACAACAGCTGAAAAGCCTTGGATTATGTAGCGCGCGTAGAATCTCATCTTTTGCGATTACAAAAATTTATTAAGTATAACCCCGATTACAGCCCAATCTGCCTTAATAACCATTTAAGCGGGTTAAGAGAACTCTTGGGTCAAAGAATTAGAAAACAAAACCGTCAGTTCATTACCAGACAAAACATTATTTCGTCACCAAGTCATTTGCGAAGTCCAAATTTGCTGACGGTTCAAAAAACCGAAGGCAAACGCATCGGAATCTAGGTCACCCATAAAATTATATATTAAAAAGTGCATTAGATTGCGGTAAGATTGGGCACACCGAAATCAAATGATTTGTTAAAAGTAGGAAAAATACATTACGCAATGCGCCTAATAGAGCTCATGTAGTCGCGAAAACATTAAACTTTACGAAGAGGTCGAACCGTCTCTAGATTTTACTAATTTTGAAATCGCGGTAGATTCTGATTCCTTTTCGGACCATATTGTAGATATAACACAAGCGACAATACTACCCAATCTTGTGAAAGTATCACAACCGAACGAGTCAGCAATCTAGCGTTTTCTGAAAAATCATTATATTATATCATCGATAAAATTGATAACGCATTTTCAAATTTTCTAATCGACTCTGGTGCACCTTTATCTCTAATAAAACCAAATAAATTTTGAAATTTGTCCAGAACTAATTAAAACGTTCATACGACTCAAGCACCTCAAAACCTAGAAACTATTATAATTCTCGCCAGCATGCACAATTAAGGACTCCAAAGAATTCAGCGAAAAAATCCTTAAAATCAGACACAAAGGATGATGATATCCTTTGACGTGACAAATTTGTATATCAACGCCAACGTGTAGATGAAACACTCGACATTGTTAAGAACATTATCAACGAATCACCTATGGCTAACAGAGATGGTGATAACATCTTCAAGATTATCAAACATGTTCTAGCAGAAAACATATGTACCTTCAATGACATTATATATAATATGAAGGAAGGTCTCCCAATGGGATTACCACTCTCTGGTCTCTTCGAGGATATCTACATGAACCACGTGGAAATTTCCTTCATCAACAACTCTGTCAACACTTTCCACAACAAAATAGGATGGTGGACAAGGTGCGTCGATGACGTATCTTGTGTGTGGTCTGGAGCACGCAAAGAACTTGATCGTTTTGAACAGTGCATCAATAATATAAACCCTACATAAATTTACTGGATCATTACGTCAAAATTTCCAAAACTTTGTGCAGGTTAAAAGAATCAACCTTAAAGATAGAGCCCAATAAATGTTTCTTTTTACAAAAGGAAGTTGCATTCCTTGGCCACATTTTAACCGAATCTGGTGTAAAACTCGACCCAGGAAAAGTAAATTATAATGAATTTCCCTAAACCGCGCCAAGTAAAGGAACTCCAGTCGGAATTTGACTTTGACGTAATACATAAGCTGGGTAAAAGTAATTGTCATGCTGACGCCCTTTCTAGAATCAAAACTAATACGTCAAAATGGAAACCATTTGAAGAATTTCTAGATGACCTTGATTATATAAGAATTGATAGATTTCAAACCGTAAACGAAAAAGTTGCCTTTTATAAACACAAACCGATATCGACGAAATACCTAGGAAGTATGCAACAAAAATACTTTGAACAGATTCTATTAGGTACTCGAACCCGAAACGACAGAGGCCAAACTCTAATTTTTATTTCTTATTCCCTCGATAACCCGCAAGAGCTTTTCAACAAGATCTCTTTATTGCACCTTCAGAATTCCGAAAAACATTATTTAAGTAACATTGACAATAATGATATCCAAAGATGTTAGCGCATTGTTTCCCCGAGACACAATTCGTTAACCATCTAAATTTAGTAAAGATGCCAGAAGAAAAATCAGAGAATCCCAATAATAAAGACGTACCACGAATCTGTTGATAATTAACATCAGGGTATACCAGAAACTTATCGCAAAATTCGTAAATTCTATTTTTGGCAAAACATGAATAAGGAAGTGTTAATGTACGTAAAAAAACTATCTGCCTGTTAAACTGCCAGATAGATAGACAGTAGCGCAAATTAGGTCAGTTCAGTTGAATTTGACAAGAAATAAACATCGTGTCATCATGAATTCAAAAGAACAATTATTTTGGGGGAGAATTCCTTGAACTGCACGAGTCAGTGCCATGTTTGTGGAATATGAAAAGTTCGGGATGTTCGAATCATCAATTTAAAAATCATTGTTATAACAAAATGATAGAAAAATTAAAAGAAATAGAGCCAGATGCCAATAGCGAAAAAGTTGTTAAAAAAATAAACACTTTCCTTACTAATGGCAATAATAATAAAATTGTACAAATTTGTCACTATAAATAAATGAATATTGTGCCAGCATGCTGGTGTTTTATATGCTTCCAGCTTAATGGCACCATCGCTTGATTGAGCCAGCATGCTGGTGTCGTGTATTGGCCACTTTAATTCTTCTCAAAAGAAAAAATAACACTGACAAGTTAACCGAATTTCAAGGGCCATACGAAATCTTTGATGTCGATAATCACACCAAAATCGTGACCATTAAACTCGAGAGAAGGAAATTCAAATTCCGATTTGATCAGATAAAATTATTTGTTCCAGATTGTCGGTAATCACCGCGACTCATGGAATGTACAACATCACCTCCATAAACAACCAAGTCGGGCTTCACTTCGAGCCCTATTCAAATCTAAAGGTTTCCGATTCGTACTGGAATATTATTGTAGTTAGAAATATATCCCTATTAAGAGAAGGCTTTAGTCCAAAATGACCTAGTTTTAAACAGCACTGCTGAAACTGTTTCAAAAACATCAAAAATCGAACGCAAGCATATGCCATTATTTAACTAACTCGCCCCTCACATTCAGCTCAACTATCTATCCGACAAATACCAGACACGTTAGAGATTAAAAAGTAGCGTCATCTCAATCAGCATGTGCTTTATGAATTTATGCCATAAACCTATCTCTGTCTTTTTAACGTTTCTATGTTATATTTTACGTGGTGGGATACATAGTATGGCTGAATATTAATTTACGACTGTCATCAAGATAAGTTCATAGATTATTAAACAAACTCCTCCTAGAACCTCCGCAAAATATTCGTAATAAACGAGGATTAATTGTCGGGCTAGGTTCGATAATTAAAAGCATAAGTGGAAACCTAAATGCAACGATGCATTTTTGACTTTCTAAACAATCAATTACAAACGGACAATTCTTTCTCAAAGATGTATTGTTTACCCAAAATCAAATTATTACAAAAGCTGATCAAAAATTCAACGACAGTATCACTAAGCTCAAAATCAACGAACAAGAACTTGTTATAAGTATAAATGAATATATGGAGTACAATAATGAAATTCAAAAACAACAAGCATATTTGCAAATTCAAATAATGCTAGAAAACATTTTTGAAGCCTGCACTCACAGAATTGAATACAACCTAGAATGTGCAAGTGGCTGCGCGGATGGATCCAGTACGGGCGCAGCCATGTTGGAGCTTTGTTGTGTTTATGGCTACAACTCAGTAGCGGCGCACCTATGTCATGGGCGTATCACACGTAGGGGAATAATAAAATGAAAAAATTAAACAGGAAGTGAGGACGTCTTTTGAAAGTGTTTATTTATATTACTTTACAAATATAAAATGAGCAATTTGTAAAAATAAATATAAAAAAATGCTGGATCTAATTATTAATCTACAGTCAGAAATAAGAACGATGAACAAGAATATGAACAATAACTTTGCAACAATATTTTATTGGTGCCTGAATAAAATTAACTTGGTTAATTTTTGAAGGGTTTGCATTATGTTTCAACCTAATGTTTAAACCTCTTTCGAAACAATCCTCTGTAAAGTGATCCGAACATATTTTTTTTCAATTTCGGTTAATCCTGAGTGTCGTCCATGTTTAAACATTTTATTATATACATGTACCTATTATTCCTTAAACTGCAATAGTATGTGTTCATATATATGCATACTCAACATATGTATTTAATTATTTTTATTACATAAATATTAGATATTTGATAAAACTATTGTAAATACATAAGAACAGATCGATCTGTTAATACAGGCATCAGCAAACTTTTCCTCGCTGTCCTTCTCCCGCTCACGGCAGTGTCATATCTCCACTCCGCTCTGTGCGGCCCGCGGGCCGCAGTTTGCCGATGCCTGTGTTAATACATTAACAAATATCAAATCTATAAATTCTGATCCTTCTCAATTTTCTCTTTTTTTGTTTATTTTTATATATACGCATTTCTAATGTATTATCTATTTAAATTTAACTTTGATTACGCAGTTTAAAAAATAATTATAGATTCTCTCCAACATTACATACATTAATTTACTTACGCATGAAATGATACTGGATTGACTAGATTCTCTTGGTTTTCGTTTGTTTTGTAGCAGAACTGTACCAAAACACGACTCGAATCAAAACAAACAATACCTGCATGTACTATCTCTCTTGCGCTCCCCACAATATGTAAACAAAGGGCAAGCGTCTCTCTCGCCCGGCTACATTAGGTGGGGGCCCTTGGTGGATCCATCAAATAGGATGCGCAGACGGTTTATACGCGTTCTCGATTGTATTCAATTCTGTGCCTGCACTATCATAGAAGCAGAGATTGAAACATTTTAGGAATTAGCTTTTCATAATTAAGACAGTTTTATGCCCCATTCATTGAATCAAAAGTTTTGTTGGGAGAAATATTAAAAATATTCCAAAACCTTCAAAGACGTTGATAGAACTATGTTCACTTCTAACCGAAATTTTTGTCTGTCCGAGCTCCACCATACTGGAAACCACATTGACACCATTTGAAGTCCAAATTCTCGCCCAAAAGGAACAGCCGGAATGCAACCCGCTAGAGATTCATGTTCGAGATGTGGTTACCCACCAACTGCAAGTCAACAAGTGGACCTTGAGTACACCAACGCCGACTATCATCAGTGTCTGTTGTGAAGAGACATTCCTTCCTGAAAATGTAAATTCGCGGTTTGAAATGTCTGGAATGAACCTGCTTTGCGAAAGTTGGAAAGCGTGTACTGCAATCTTCTCATGATGTAGGCACATCCTTTACAGTAAAGTTTGATCTTCCTACGCAAACATTCAGAAGGGCCCACGATTTTGTACGAAAACATATGGACCCCGTACACTTCGTTAAAACAGACATGGGTGAATTCGACGACTTACAGAAGTTACTAGAGGAGTAGCACGCCAAAATCAGCAAAATACGATCCTCTAATGATTACGCAACCGTCCAATAAACACGAGGACACTTTTTGAACCGTAAGTTACATCTTGGTGAGGAGGCGTTACGGTCCTGCCTGGCGTCCGGCCTTGGTGCGCTATTGCGCTATTGTGCTGACAACGCTGATACTCTTCTACAATTTTCTACATACTATTAAATTAATTGATTGATTAATTAGAATTCTGTACACGTTTAAATAAAACACTTCGGTAGAACCACCCATCTTTTGCTTTTAGCAATTTAGTATTTTTACTATTAAATTGAAGAAAACTTCCAAATAAGATTTCAAAAGTTGTATTATATTTATCAGTAAACAGATGTTATAAAGAGATAATACATTTAAACCACAATACACATTGGAGTGTTGTGTATTATGGTGTAAATTCTAGTGGAATATCGTGCGAAAGCACGGTGGAAGAGCGCGATTGAGCCTCACTTGGTGTTGGTGTTCCATTTGCAAAATGACGTTCATCACTTTACATTTTGCCCGCACTTGTAAATGTGGTGGAAACTTTTCAACTGCCTTGGCAATGCTTCTGCAAAAAAAATAATATGTTTTGTCTTGTTTGGCACTACCGCCTAACAAATTCTTGATAAGAATATTTCGTTCGAAACGTTTTTTTTTATTTCGTCTAGTACGGACCCGCGGTCCGTGCGGAAGCGTGGTATTTTATGAAGTGTCGGGGTAAATAAATCCAATTGTTGGTATTGTTCTTTGGAATTGTTAAATTCCTCATTTGTAGATACCTCGTCACGTTCATTGCTCATTTCAACTTCATTGTTCTCTTCCACGGTGTTACTGTTGCTCTCTTCTGCAATTAGCTCTGGCTGGGTAGGATTGATAATGTCTATGGATTGCTTCTTCTTGCGTTGGAAGTAGTCACGGATGCTTTTCCACCTTGCTTGGCACTGCTTCTCTAATAAAATACTAAATAATTTACTTTTCAGTGAGTTTTAAATAACATTGTAAACAACGCTATGATTATGTTTCATGTATATGGCTACAGGGGTGTTTAAAACATAATTAGTGCCCTAAAAACTGATTTTTAGGGCACTAATTATGATTTGATCGACCTTTAAAATGATGTATCAGTTATTAGAATCGGTTGAAAAATAAACTTATTGCTCACTTCCCCCGGGTTGAGCATAGTTCTGTGCAAGGACAGATTAGAATGAATGTGCGCGACGTTCAGCGCTTTGAGTTGTGCGCGGCGTATTGCTCTAGGAAACCATATCTTAAGTCGTTAAAATATAAATAACGCTTGGATAATTCATGTACTTTCGTTCCCAGTTGCACAGATGGTGCTCATCGTGGTACATATATACTTTAGAAACTGATTTTATTATATTTTCTGCGCAACAAATGGCGGCATAAGATGTTTACTAGCAACTATAGTGCGTTTACGTTAAGAACGAAGTATTGGAAGTATATGAGAACCATAAAGACCAAGGGGTATAAGTGACACTTTTGAAATATTAGAGTTATTTACTCCAGTGAATTCTTTGAATAGCTATTTGTTAAGTGGCAAGGAGATATTGATCGTTCACATGACTACTTACTAAATGTATAGATATAACTGCTTGATGCCTGTTTACCACCACGGATTCGAATGTATACCTACATATCACACTGATTTTGACGCAGCTCTTATGCATGTTAGTTGAACAGCCTTGCTTGTGTGAAAAGTGGTATCAAATAAATTACAAAATATTTGGTCGTTCGCATATGGAGCGATCGCCATGCAAACCAGGACAAGGGTGTTTAACAAAAGATAAGTATCATTTATGGACGTTGACCTTTCAAAAGTTATATTTCGCCTATAGTTGACAGAATAGATGCTTTATCCACAGCTGCACCCATGCTGCACCAGCAAAGAAGGAAAGGACAGGCTATCAATTTGGATGTTATGCACTTGTCACCGCCTAAGTTTTACTGACATTGGATATTACGCCTATATAAAACTGGCTTAGATTGTCATGGGCACCACTTCGTTCTAAACGCGAATGCACTATACTGCCGTCCTAGGTAAGAAGGCAGTATCTCCAATTTTCGTGATTTTTGGATTACGTTATAATATGGGTACCTTGTATGATTATACGGTACCTTACAAAGCTACAAAGGCGTAAGAGCGCATAATATTGGTTAGTTAAAGAAACAAAATTGCAGTAAGTCGATGCGACATTAAATAATAGTAGGCTAAAATGCAGTCAGCACACCATACAAGTCTTAAGAGCAGTATGTGCCACGAGCCATGGAGATACTGCTTTCAAATCTAGCAACCACATGTCATGAGAAATGTCACTACACATTTCTGTTTATTACTTTAATGTTGTGCTTGTTTCTTCCTGTCAGTTGAGTGGTCTGCGTTGCTGACAGTGTTGAAAACGCTACAGATAATGAATCGTGAAATCATCAATAAAGTTACTGATGACGGCGAGTGTGAAATTGAAGAAACAGAACCTAGAAAATATGCAAATTTAGAGCCTATCAGATTGCAAACGGTTGATACTGACTCAGATGACTCACTTAAAGACCCTGACTTTTTGATGTTAGAGTCAGATGAAAGTTCTCAATCAGAAAAAGATGCCAATGCAAGTGTCGCTGTTTCTACTGATATTACAGAAAGTAATTATACTAAAAAGGGAGAACTCAGAAGGAGAAAAACACATCCTAAAACAAAGCAAGAAAGAAAACGACCTGGGTGCGGTAAGTGCCGTAGAAAATGTCAAACATTGTTTAACGAGAATCATCGCGCATCAATAAACAATCAGTACTGGTTGATGAGTTGGCAGGAAAGGAGAATTTTTGTCTCATCAAACGTCAGTGTACAGGATGTGAAGAGGAGGCGCGGTAGTGGAGAAACTGCTCGAAAACGCACATTTAAGTATTATTTAAAAAGTGATGGTAAAAGGCACGAAGTGTGTAAAATTTTTTTTCTGACCACTCTGGGTTATGATCGAAAGAACGACAGAGTTATCACAAATATTTTGGCGCACGAAGACCGTACAAAGATCGTACCTTCAGGTGACAGACGGGGAAAGCACACAAAAACACCGAAAATAGACAGGGAATTAATACAAAAACATACCTTCTGTCTCGCATTATCGGCGAGAACATGCTCCACACAAACGATATCTTCCGAGTGATATTACCATTAGAAGCATGCATAGAGATTTTGTTAGTTCTCACTCACACATAACGTGTTCATATGAATTATACACAAAATGTGTATCTAATGATAGCAATATTTCATTTGCATCATTGGGTCATGAGGAATGTGAATCGTGTGAGTGCTTTAAGCTTCACAATCCTCAACATACCGAAAACTCAGTATTGGCGGACTGCAGTGACTGTAACCTCTGGAAAGAGCATTTCAAGAAGTATAAGGAAAGCCGCGAAAAATACAAAGCTGACGCAGAGTATAATTTTCCAACAAACACAGTATGTGTTTCAGTTGGAAAAGGTTATTATGTTGCCCCGGATTGACATGTTCAAAAAGGCAGTATTTTGCCAAAGAATCATAGTTTTTAATGAAAGTTTTGTGCCCGTTGGAAAGAAACGTAAAATGAAACCATTTGCGTGTCTATGGCATGAATGTATATCAGGGAGGAAAAAGGAAGATTTGATAAGTACATTTCACGCATTTGTGTTGCACATGCGTGATGTGGAAAATATTATCATTTGGCTTGACAACTGTGCAGGCCAAAACAAGAATTGGACACTGTTTTCATATTTAGTATATATTATTAATTCACATGAAGTGGCAGCACAGACAATAACCTTCAGATATTTTGAACCTGGACATACGTTTATGTCAGCTGACAGTTTCCATCATCAGGTGAAACAGTCTTTGCAGCGCAAGAAAAAGGTGTACGACTTTGCTGATTTTGTGTCTTGCGTCCAATCTGCCAATTCTGGAAAGGTGGAGGTTAAAGAAATGAAGTTAGAAGATCTTTTTGTTTGGCCTGACAATTCATCACAGTACAAAATACACCATACGACACCTCGGCCCTACTTGAAAGATATGGTTGAAGTTGTTGCTAAGCGAGGTAACTTTACTTTGTTTTATAAGACAAGTTTTGCCTCGCTTGAAGCAAAAGAATTAAATTTTTTGAAAATGAAAGCTGCTGCCAAAAGCGCCTTCACAACGCGGCCCCCAGGTGTATCTAAGGCAAGAGGAATTAAGGAGGGAAGGAAGCATATGATTTTGCAAAATTTGGAGACATTAATACCTGAAAATCGAAGACAGTTTTGGCAGAGCCTTCCCGTCAATGATGCAGTAATTGATTTACGAATAGAAATTGATGATGTTTAATACGTGTCTATTTTCTTAATAAACAATATGTTGTTAGAATATTTGGTCTTTAACAATTTTCTTTAACATTATTGAGTTTGTTTTTTAATCATTTTCATGTTGAGTTTAATGTGGTGACTATTTTGTATTAATTATTAATAACAAGTTAACAAGTGAATGCTTTTTGTTGTTATCGACCATTTCCATAGTGTAATACTATACTAAAAAGCAGTAACAGCCATTTTTACTTAATGTTTATAAAAATACGTCATAATAATGACAGATTATTACATAGTAAGCAGAAAAACTACAACACAGTTAATTAATTCCAGAATTAATTAATATTTTCATGATGGCTCAGCCATGTTTATCAATTTTTGCATTATCTCAAAACTAGTAGATATGGAGATACTGCCTTCTTGTCTAGGACGGCAGTATACTCGTAGATCGTGTTGGGTTGGGTTGTATCTGCCATACTCGAGACACAATGCTATAAATACCATATTGAATTATCGGTCTGGCTTAAAGGTGTCAAACATTCCCAAATTTATAATAACTATACGATTCTAATTAATTATTACGCAATTTTGTATTAATGTTGTGTGTGACATATTACTTTTGACGGTACGTTAGTTATTAAGGTTTAAATAGTATAACATTTAGTAGCAGAAACGGGAGATATCGCCAAGGAACTTTTCCCGGAGCACCAGATACGACCAGGCAGAAAATGGTTAAATGAGACCGAGGAGGAGAACGCGGAACCCTTCACCGTCGAAGAAATAAAACAGGCAGCCGCCAAAATAAAAATCGGCAAGGCTTTTGGTCCCGACGGAATACCAAGACTATGGTGGCCCATGCAGGAGAATACGTCACCCATGTCATGAACAGGATTCTGGTGGAAGGAATAGACCCTGATGAGTGGAAGACAGGGAGGCTGGTACTTCTGTCAAAGGGACATACCACACCAACCTAGTACAGACCCATAAGCCTCCTTGTCAGTGCCGGAAAACTCCTGGAACAATTGCTGGTGGTCAAACTGAAGCGCGAGCTGGAGAGAAAAGCTCCACTTGCCGAAAATCAGTTCGCCTTCAGAGAAAGGTCGTCAGTAAAGGTCGTCAAACAAGCTGCAAAAACGGCAAACCAGGGGATGCAGCGCAATAAGCGCTACTGCATGCTGGTCACATTAGATGTCAAAAACTCATTTAACACCGTGATGTGGGAAAAGCTTCTAGACGAGCTAAAAAGAAGGAAAATTAGCGCGTACCTCGTAAGACTACTTCAGGGTTACCTGAAAAATAGGGGGCTGTTGCTCACCGGAAAAGATGGCTCGATAGAGAGGGTGCCCGTCACTAGCGGTGTTCCACAGGGATCAGTTCTCGGACCGATATCGTGGAACCTCCTCTACGATGGGGTGCTGCGACTCAAGACCCCGGAAGTCGAGAAGGTGGCTTATGCGGATGACCTGGGGTTGATTGTCACCGGCAGAAGTGTGCCGAGGTCCAAGACCGAGCCAATACGGTGATCGCTCGCATCATAGAATGGATGGAAGAGCACCACCTCCAACTAGCCGCCGAAAAAACAGAAGCGGTGATGCTTACCGGAAGATGGTTACAGCCGGTAGTGCTCACGGTGGCCGGAGTACTGATTGAGCCTTCCCAGAGCCCGGGCACGTCGCCCGACACCCAGAATGGCAGACTGGGTAAATAGAAAGCATGGTGAGGTCAGCTCCGAGCTAACGCAGACGCTCACTGGACATAGCTGCCTCGGGTTCTACCTTCACAAGTACAAGAGGAGGGAAAGAGTGCGCATACTGTGGACGGTTAGATACACCAGTACATACCCTTTTCGAATGCAATAGATGGGAGGAACTGCGCAGGGCGTGTCCGTACAGAAAAAAACTGACGGAAGAAAGGATGGTGGAGGAGATGCTAAAAGGCTCAGACCAGTGGAAGCAAATATCGGACAGCATAAGGAGAATACTCCAAAAAAAAGGAAAAAGACGACCGACGTCGGGATGTCATAGGTCCTCCCGTCCCTTAGTGCATAAGGGACCGCGATTGACCATGGGGACAGAAAGGATGGACCATGAGGGTAAGATAGCGCCAGGACGTCCGGCGCAAGATAGCTCCAGGCGAATCCGGAGCGAGGAGATATGGGTACCGGAATACCGGACCATAACACTTCAGGAATTCCGAAGCCAGGGAGGGAAAGCTGGAATACCGCAGTTCCAGAAGAAGGTAAGGAACGATATGAGAAGACATTCTTGAAAGTATCAACTCCTGGGATGAACCGCACAATCGGGTTGATAAAATCTGCAGAGTATTGCATCTAAAATTACGCACCTTTATCGACGTTATAACAACGAAGATCATTTCTGGGAAGGTCCTTGCCTACGTGTTCGGTGTAGAATTGCAAGAGGGGCTTGACACACTATCACTTGCTAACTAACACTATCGGGAAACAGTAAATTTATTAAATTCCTCCTGCTGACGATACACTGATTTTGAATCGGTTTGTCGTCACATGATTCACGGTCCCTGCGGAAGTTTAAATTTAAATGCTATTTGTATAGAAGCTGATAAATGCAAGAAGCATTATCCGAAACCTTTCCAATGTGTGACAATTGTGACACATTTCTTAAAGTTTGAAAGAGCTTCTATATTTCACAAAAAAATGTAGTGTCTATTTAATCAATTAGCTTTCGCTAAATAGTTTTGTAAAGCTAGATCACGAATATATAACCCTGCAAGACGGTCGGATAATCATCTTGCGGTAACGGTGAAAAGGGGTTGTGATATTTTCGAGGTCGACAATACGTATGTGTTTCCGTAGTAAAGACGAGTCGAGACGAGTGTTCGGGTATTCGTTTTCGAAGGTGTAAAGCAAGGTAACCCAACAGTTGTTGATACGTTAGTACAACTTGATTGAATGTCTTGAAATTACCGTTTTTCTACTTTTTTTGCATTGGACTGTGGGCTACACCGACTTCCGCTTGTGTGTTGTGGATTTTGGTGGTACAACTAAAAATAAAAGTAATTACAGTTTACAGTTGATTAAATAGCATAAATAATTGTCTTAAAATCACAGAGCACTGTATGCAATCGTCTGCTCCGAAGATGAGCATGACAAAACCAAGAAGAAAATTTATCCACAAATACCAATCTGTTTGGGAGCAAGATCAGAGGTTTAAATTCTGGACTGCTCCTAGTAGGAAAGGCGATAGAAAATGTTATTGCAAATATTGCTGCTATGATTACATCAGTGACACAGCGGAAGTTCTTAAGAACCTAAATAACAAGAAACGCACTTGTATCTGTCATTTAATAAATAATTTAGAAAATGTTAGATTTCCTTTCATACCTCAGATTTCATACAGAATATCCGGCGTTTTTTTGCGAGCGACAAAATCAGATTAGTACTTTACATTTACCACCCGTTAAGAAGAGTTTTCACCAAAACTAAAGCCGAACCGAGTTGGTGTTACAAATTCAACGTTACTTACTCAATTCCTTGTAAAAAATACTAGCAATTGTACAACTGGTGGAACAGACCGCCACTTGACGTGAAAAAACATTTACAACCCGCATTACCATTGCTATTTTCCTGTATGCTTACGCACCTTCTCACTATACGATCACATTGTAAGTAATTTAGAATCATAGTAATATTACGTGTGTTTTATTGCCACTTGAAATGTATTCATTTCAATTTGTGATCTATTCAGTTATCCAAAGTAGCGTTTTATTGCATACACCAACTGAAAGTGAACGGATTACAACTGAGTATATTCAATTCCCCCCTCACCGCTGAAGGACCACCCGAAATAGATGATCAGTTGCTTTTTCAAGTGAACTGAAATAAATTGGCCAATAGGTTGGGAGCATACACATATGTCCAGTTGATCGATATTTCTGCAGGTTATGTCAGTTTGTCTATTCTTTTCTTGGCGTAGTCAGTAGTCAGTAACTATTTTCTCAGTTTTTATATAAAATCTAAAATGAGTGATATATCAACCATTATCTGCGTAAGTATATATTTATTATATACTTGTGAGAAATGATATAGTTAAGCCAACACAACAATATTTTATAGACAATGTTATTATAACATTTAAAAATTGTCATTGATTTTTTTTAATTGTTTTATTGCAGTTGTTAGCCTCATCGGAGACATCAGATAGTTCAAGTAGTGATGAACAGGATAAAAGGAGCAGTAGCAGTTCTGACGAGGATTTTATGCGAGTGCCACAGAATCGGTCAAAAAATTTTATGGGTGTTGTTTGCAAATTGTCGCTGGAAGGATTTAGAATACATTTCCGGCTGTCAAGAAGTACCACAGAGTATTTACTACAAAAACTGGCAATATCCCATATACTTCCCCAACTGCACAAAGGAGGAAGAAAAATGGTGACTGCAGAGAAGGCCTTGCTAATAACAATTTGGTATTTGGCAAATTTGGAAACCTTCCGACAAATTGGTGACCGATTAGATGAAGCCAGAAGTACCGCGTTGGTATATGTTCGCTTGGTTGTAAAATTTTTGTTGAAAATATCAGCGGACCACATCAAGTGGCCCGAAGGAGAAAGAGTGAAACAAATTGTCGATAATTTTAGAAGAAAAAAAAATATCGATGGGGTTATAGGCTGTATTGATGGAACCCATATTCCAATTAAAAGACCGAAACATCCTCAAACATATTGGAATCGAAAAGGTTTCACAAGCGTTCTGTTACAGGGTGTTTGTGAGCACCAAAAAAGATTTATAGATGTGTTTTGTGCGGAACCTGGTTCTATGCACGATGCAAGGGTACTAAGGCGGTCCGACATATATATGACAATATGCATATGACAATGGTTTACCAGGAAATGTTTTCCTATTGGGTGATAGTGCATATCCAAATTTACCCTGGTTACTAGTTCCGTTTAAAGATAATGGGCACTTAACTGCAGAACAAACACATTTCAACTATAGATTATCGTCCACCAGGATAACAATTGAACATGCTTTCGGTCTGTTAAAAGGACGCTTTAGACGGCTGAAACAGTTCGATAATAATGACGTCAAATTTGTTGTGGATGCAACAATTGCTGCATGTGTTTTGCATAATGTATGCATTGATTTTGATGACGTCCACGTATCGATGGACTTAAGCGACGACACAGAAGACAATGAAGAGGGCCTGGAATTAGAAATTCAACCTGGGGTAGATCGACGACTGTCAGTCATGTAATGTTTATTATTATAATTATACGCATATTATATAACCATGCTGTATATATATTAATGCAACAAATGTTTGTAAATAAATATTTTTTTACATTACACAATGTTATTTATTTAGTGTTCAATCTACTGTTGACATATATTGCATCAAAATAAATGTAGCTACTTTTCTTCAGTTGGATTGGTTGGTTTGTTGCCTGTTAGAAAATTTATTTTGAGCATTACTTCTGCCAAATAGAGACATTTTGTTGGTGATTTCCCTGGACAGACAGGGCATTTGTCAACCCAGAATAGATCAAAGACAATCAATGTAAAACTCAAATGTTTATTCTTATATCTAGAGCACATGACAATAAAAAACAACGATAAAAAATACATTTAAAAAAATGTTCAAAAATAGAAGAAAAAAATACATTATTTCTCTTTCGAGAGGTTTTCGGCTATTTTCTCGAGAGCCGCAACTTTTCTCTCGAGAGCTGCAACTTTTCTCTCGTTCAGTTCTTCTTTACGTAGCCTATGGTGTCGTAACTCCTCTATCTAAAATTTAAATCAAAAATGTACATTTTATTCAGGTTAGTTTTTAAGAAAACAAACCTCCACTGATCTTTTCTTATAGTACTCGGCTCTTGCAAGCAAATATTGGGTTGTCACATTGCGCTTACGTCTTGTCAGCCCAGCAGCTCTAGTGTTTCTGACCTCTGCCTCATCCTGTTCTTCGCCTCCACCTTCCTCTGCAAGATCATTATTTTCCTCCGTACGTACTGTACCATCCTCTACAATTGGAGTCACAAGTATTACTTCAGCAGTATTTGTTTGCCTAAGAGAGGAATTTGCTATGTCCCCTCTCTTCGGCACTGTGCGACGTTGTACTGGGCACGACATGATGGTTCGTGGCAACCTCTTCTTGATGAGCGCAACTACTACTGCTAGCGACGGCTCCAAGCGTGCTGACATTTCTGCCAAGCCCACTAACAGTATGACTAGGGTTTTCACCTAAAAATTATAGATAATTTTTTTTGTATATTCATAGATATGCTAAATTACCTAAAAATTCATCCATAATATCAAAAAAGAGGAACCGGCTTGGGCCTTGCCCAGTACGGCGCTTATTGTCTTTGACCGTCTTGTAGGTCCTTAACAAATTCCTCCACTTAGTCAAATAAGCTTTGCTGTCTGCAATAATGCCGTGACTAGCCAATTCTTCAGAGATATTGTTCCATATGTACTTCCTCCTCCGGGGGTTCTGTACATCCTCGTAATTAGTCTGAACTGTGTTGATTAACAACATTGTTCCCGAATGACCCCAGCGTGCTTTTGCTTCATTCCCAACTGGTTCTTCAATGTTGGCCGAAGAATCATCAGGTTCCGGATTATCATTTTCAGGTTCTTCCTCCACCGCCTGTTCCTCATAATTTTCGCGGGCATGCCGTAAAAGTGCATTTGCAAATGCATGATCTAGAAAGCATTTCTCACATTAATATAAATAGCAGAAATTTATATCCATCACATTTACCTGATTTAAATTTTAAAGCGTCATCCGCGTTTAGTACTATGTGATAGTACCTATCGTTTTCACTGTCGTATAACGTCACGTTTTCTGTTTCCATATTAATCACGATCAAATATCAACTAACAACCAACAAAAACCAACAAAATTAATAATGGACGTCTGCACTACTATGCGCATGCTCGACGTACAACACAAGCGCACTAAAAGGCGTTTTATTCCTCACTATCTATTCAGCACACAAGGGAATTGAATAGAATACGAACTGAACAGATACCAACTGAATGAGGGTGAAAAAAAACACACCTATTACTAAACCTATAATGTCAATTTTATTCCTTCCTATGACCCTGAAGAAACATTAAATATAATGCAAAATACTGGTAAATAATGAAAAACGTACTAAACACATAGACGTTTCCATTATTTTCTGAATTTCCCAAGAAGGAGTTTATTTACTTTTTGTTACCAACGGCAAAGACTCTTTGTCTTGTAGGAAATGTTATTTTTGAACGTTGAGTTTTCAAAATTCACCGTTTGCGCCAATGCAAACCTAATTAACAAAAATTGCGAGCACGTGGACTGTATGAATAATTTCTAACGAAAATGATACTACTAACCCAGTGGACCGCGTGGTAGCCGCTTATGACTGACCACGGGAAACCAGTAATCAAAGGAACCAACAATAGACGAAAACCAACGACACTAATAGCACTAATTAGGTAACAGAACGTCGAAATACGTTTGTTCACTATAGGCACAACTGCACGAAGCGAGTTTCAAAATCTATCTGAGCCGAGCAACTCGCCGGTCAAGTCACGGCGTTGTCCAGCTGGTCAACAAAAACTGGACTGCAATACTTTTCTAGCATATACAGGCCTCAACTAAAGTTTTATTTTTATTATTATACAAACGAACAAATATCGATATTGGCGTTCAAATAACGCACTATAAAATTAGAGGCTTAAACATTCCCCCCCACCCTGAACCATTGTTCTGAACCAAATGCAAATTACAAAAACCTAATTTTTATTGGGAGGGCAACGGGCATAGGCGGACAACAGGTCTCTTGTAAGTGCCATCTTTGGTTCTTACAGTAGCTACCCTAATGACACCGTCGTTGCCAGGAAAAACTTCGTTGACAATACCAACCGGCCACTTCAATGGAGGTAAATTGTCGTGCCGAATAATTACTACAGTACCAACCGCTATCGGACAAGTAGGAGTATTCATTCCATTTCTGGCGCATCTGGAGTTGCGTTAAATACTCGAGGTGCCATCTTTTCCAGAAACTCTTAACTAAGTGATCCAATAAATGCTTACGCTTGGTGAGGTTAGGTTGATCCTCCATCAACTCAGCACCCGGGAAAGATTTCAAAGGGGTGAGGTTTAAGAAATGAGCCGGAGTCAAAGCTATGGGCTCCGAGGGGTCGGAACTTAACCAACAGAGCGGTCGCGAGTTTAACAAGGTCTCGATTTGGCAGAATACGGTATACAGCTCCTCGTAAGTCAGAATTTGCTCGCCAATAACCTTGTAAACGTGACTTTTGACTGCCTTTATATTAGCCTCCCAAATGCCGGAGAAATGTGGACTGGCAGGAGGCTGAAATTTCCAAATAATACGATCACCCTCCAGGCCATCCTTTAACTTTGAATTAAATTCGTCCGAATTAACCAATTGGTACAATGCATCCAACTCGTTTCTAGCCCCGATAAAATTCGTACCGCAGTCGGAATAAATTATCGAGCACGCACCTCGTCGAGACAGAAAGCGTTTGAAGGCCGATAGAAATGTATCGGTTGACAAATCGGATGCCAATTCAAGATGCAAAGCCTTGGTAGCCAAACATATAAACAGACACAGATAAGCCTTTTGGCTTTTAACTCCTCTTCTCCTAGACCAGGTGATATGAAATGGGCCAGCGTAATCAACCCCGGTATGGAGAAAAGGTTTTACTTCAGTGACACGTACGGAAGGTAAATCTCCCATGAGGGGGCGGTAGAAGAAGGCCGCATTTTAAAACAATGGTTACATTTGCGCAACCGAAACCTAATGGTATTTCTGGCCGATAATATCCAGTATTTCTGGCGTAAAATAGAACATACCAGATGTGGACCGGTATGCAAATTCTTTTGGTGGCAATGATCAATCAACAGATCCACCAAATGATCCTTGTTAGGTAACAGATATGGATGCCTGACATCAAAGTTCACGCTAGCATTATTCAATCTTCCACCGACCCTTATAAGACCGTCACTCAAAAAGGGACAGAGTGATCGCAACTGACTGGAGCACAATTCTCCCTGCTGAAGTAACTTAATTTCGGAACCAAAATGCTTATATTGCACACTTCGGACTAGAACAGATTCTGCTACATCCAAATCAGTCGTGGTAATGTCCTTAGAAGATTTTAACAATTTTGTAAATCTCAAAACATAAACAGTGGATCGAAGCAACCGTGTCAAAGATGAAGCCCTTGTAATTAAAGTCTCCAAAACACATACCGGTGCCTCCGCGACTATCAATGAAATTGGCCTCTGTTCGGGAATAGAATCGCTAAGATAAACAGATTGATTTATTGGCCATTTCGAGTATGGCAATTTTAACCATTTGGGACCTGTGGCCCAATCTGCCAGAGTCATAAATTCGCGGGGGGTTAAACCCCTAGACAAATGATCACTAACGTTTAGTTTTCCATCAACATGGAACCAATTATCAGATGCTAACACTGTTTGTATTTTAGCCACTCGGTTAGCTACAAATGTCTGCCAATGATGGGGAGGGGACTTTATCCAACAAAGAGTGACGGTGGAGTCAGAAAAGGCGAAACAACGCTCTATACTTATGCGAGATCTGTAAATTTCCATAACAAAGTGCATCAGCTTAGACAACAAACAAGCAGCACATAATTCTAACCGTGGTATAGATTCTACTTTTGCTGGCGCAACTTTGGTTTTAGCACAAACCAAATTTACGTGGACTAAGCCATTAGGCAGACAAGCCCTAAAGTAAACTACAGCGCCATATGATGTCAAACATGCATCCGCAAAACCAACCAAAGTCACCGAACTACCATCAAACATACCTAGGTGCCGTGGGACACGAAAAGATTTGAGTTCGCTTAATTCCCCTTTGAAAATTATGCCACTGATTTACAATTGACGTAGGAGCGAGCTCATCCCACGCAATACCTAACAACCACAATTTTTTAATCACTAATTTTATTAGTAGGGTAACTGGAGATAGAAGCCCCAATGGGTCGAATAGACGAGCCAATACGGAGAGAACATTTCTCTTAGTACAATCCCTAGTGTCTGGTTGAACCTGAAATAAAAATTCATCGCACCCAGGATGCCATTGTAGGCCCAAAATGTTTAATGTATCGCTTTCAAAATTAACTATATCCGGAGACCTATGATATGATGGTATTTCCTCCATTAGTTCATGGGAGCTTACAACCCATTTCACTAAATCAAAACCACCGGCTTTAAATAGATTAGTCAGC
The DNA here is from genome assembly GCA_963971325.1 of Aphodius granarius. Taxonomy (NCBI): domain Eukaryota; kingdom Metazoa; phylum Arthropoda; class Insecta; order Coleoptera; family Scarabaeidae; genus Aphodius; species Aphodius granarius. The sequence continues at coordinate 24,703,578 of OZ020224.1, read as the reverse complement.
TGAACATATAAGGTTTTAGCTTCCCCAATCGTAGACACGCTTGATACCAAGTCGTCCATATAAAAGTCTCGGTTGACCACCAACGCAGCAAGAGGATACTGATCCCTTTCATCTAGTGCCAACTGACGAAGGGTTCTTAAGGCTAAAAAAGGTGAGGACTTAACACCAAACGACACTGTGTTAAGCTGATACATTTCTAGTGGGTCATCTCTAGAAAATCTCCATAATAGTCGCTGAAATCGGCGATGTTCCTGGCTAAGTGATATTTGTAGATACATCTTTCTAATGTCGGCGGTGAATGCGATCTCAAACAAACGAAAGTGAAGGAAAATAGTCAGGACGTCAGATTGAAGTTTTGGCCCTGTATACAACAAATCATTTAACGACAGATTGGACGTAGTTTTGGCACTAGCGTCCATCACACACCGCAACGGGGTTGATGAACTACCCGCTTTGAATATACCATGGTGTGGGATGATGTAATGAGGACCCTCAACATCATCAGTTCCCACAAGTGACATGTAGCCTTCTCGCAAATATTCTTGCATGATTGCTTGATATTGAATTTTAAATTCGGGGGACTTGTCAAATCTTCTTTCCAACGATTGAAAACATTTCAAAGCTCTTAAATATGAGTCTCCTAAAAGGGACGTATCTCTTTGGAATGGTAATGTCACTATATATCTGCCTGACAATTCTCGCTTTACAGTAGAGGCGTAAAGTGTTTCACACTCTTTATCTTCAGGTGTTTCAAAGATTTCATGGGGAACTGATTCAATTTCCCAAAATTTGGATACTAAATTATCCAACCTGGTCTCAAGGGCCACATAATAGGAATGCCAAGAAGCCGAAGAATTCAGTAAAGTCGGTGCACTTCCCATAACCACAAAACCAAAACAAGTTTCCATCGCAACAGGCAGATTCTGGGACACTGCAATCTTTGTGGAACCCAACAAATAAGGGAAAAGTTCAGCACCAATTATGCCACTAATTTCTCCAGGCTGATCAAAACTGTCATCCGCTAACGGAACTTCAAACAAATAGCCCAACGATTGACGATCTACCGATTGTTGTGGTAATTTACCTGTTATTCTTTCAACCACCAACACGTTCAACGGATAGCTGATCGCTGCGTCAAACCTAGAATGGACAGTGACTGCAGCGTTACCCAAAATCAAACTATTTGAACAACCAATACCGTGCACATAAGAATCACTTGGACGTATTTTTAACTTTAAAGTTTCCGCACAGGCAGCGGTTACAAAATGCCCGGTGCTTCCGGAATCCAACAAAAATCTAACATGATGTCTTTGGCCAAGTGAATCTAATATCATCACTACTACTGTAGATAGTAGCACGGTTCCACTGACTCTTACAGAATCGGATGACGAACAAAGAGATAAATTTTGGGGCTTCAGCTGTTTAGAACTAGGATCAGTCCCTTGAGGTTGCGCAGGCAAACTCCTATCGGTCGACGGTTTGATCCCGTCAGAAACAGTAGGAGCGTTCAAGTCAGGTGAGAAGTTTTTTGCAAAATGCAACAAAGTATGGTGTTGATAACCACAAGTCTTGCAATGGCTCTTACTCAAACATTCTCTCACTCTATGACCACCCAAACAATTTAGGCACAATAGCTTTCGCTTTACTAATTGATATCTTTCATAAGGAGACAATTTTAAAAACTCCGCACACTTCTTTAATGGATCAGTTTCCGAATCACAAAGCTCGCATCGCAAGATGCTTTGGACAACAAAAGAATGTTTCGGTTTGGATTTATAATGTCCCGTTGAATTGGGTACACTTGAAGATGGATTGCAGCGTTCATAAATTTTAGCTTGCTCCTTAATAAAGGTCAAAACATCTTTGTATGTTGGCATGGATGACTTTTTTCGAGAATTCTCAAAGAGATTTCTAGTTTCTGGATCCAGTTTTTTAAGTGCCAAATAGGCCACGACAAAATCAAAGAAGTCAGAGAGTTTTAACTGTCTAAGCGCATTATAAGCACCATCGAAATTGTCTACAAAATTATTGAGGCTATTACAGGATGCAGTAGATGCTGGTTTAAGATCTAGCATTTGCTCAAAGTAGTGGTTAGCTAGTACTCGTTCATCCTGGTATCTTTCAACTAACGAATTCCAAAGCACCTGGTAATTAGAACCAATTGGAGGAATAGCCTTACAAAGAGTCAGAGCTCTTCCAGATAAACAGCCCATCAAATAATTTATTTTATCCACGTCTGATAATGTATCATTATCATGGATTAATGAACGAAAACATTCGTAAAATACTGGCCACTCTGTAAAATCACCCGAGAAAGTGGGTAATTCAATTTTTGGCAATCGAGGAATATAATAAGTCCAGTTGATGCTTGTATTTGAGAATCAGAGTTCTCAGTTTTAGTTTTTTCCTTTAATTGTTCGGCTATAGACAGTACGTGACAGTATATCTCGTCAAATGCTTCTAAAGACTTGAAGTCAGGCGTGTAATCGGCGTCTAATTCCAGATTCACTTCATTTATTTGATCAATTATTTTTTCAAAGGCGGTCCGAGTTTCCTCCAAAAGTGCCAACCGTACCTCCAAATTCTTGGCTTGGTTGAGGTCGTCAAGCTTCTTGCCACAATCGTAAAGATTTTGCAAACGAGTAAAATAAAATTCTCGCTTACCTACAAAAGTTTTTAATTGCTTCTGCAATTTTCCCTCCATCGTGAGAAAATAAACCACAAAAAATAAACAAACCAGACAAACTAAAGCTTAGGCCCAATAAAATAAGTAACAAAAAAAAACTCCAAAAAACCAAACCAAAAAAACTCCTAAATAATCAAACTAAAAACGAAAAAACTCCAAGGAAACCAAAATCCACCGTTGATAGGATAGATCCGGCTCGACGGACCAAAAATGTTTGCGCCAATGCAAACCTAATTAACAAAAATTGCGAGCACGTGGACTGTATGAATAATTTCTAACGAAAATGATACTACTAACCCAGTGGACCGCGTGGTAGCCGCTTATGACTGACCACGGGAAACCAGTAATCAAAGGAACCAACAATAGACGAAAACCAACGACACTAATAGCACTAATTAGGTAACAGAACGTCGAAATACGTTTGTTCACTATAGGCACAACTGCACGAAGCGAGTTTCAAAATCTATCTGAGCCGAGCAACTCGCCGGTCAAGTCACGGCGTTGTCCAGCTGGTCAACAAAAACTGGACTGCAATACTTTTCTAGCATATACAGGCCTCAACTAAAGTTTTATTTTTATTATTATACAAACGAACAAATATCGATATTGGCGTTCAAATAACGCACTATAAAATTAGAGGCTTAAACATTCACATTTCACCTATTCTTGACAGAATACATACTGTACCATCAAAGAAGGAAAGGTAAGGCTGTCAGTTTGGGTGTTATGCACTTGCCAGGGCCTAATAAAACGGGCTTAGATTGCCCTGACCACCATTTCTTTCTACGCAGTTCTAAACGCGAATGTATTATAGATGATGGTGTTGGGTTGGCTTGTATTTGCCATATTTGAGATACAATGCTATATATAGATAATATATAACATATTGAAACGTCGAAGGTTCGATTTCCAATACATTGGAGCAATTTCCACAATTGTTACAATAAAAAAACTGGATAACAACACTAAACGGCGTCCAACGTCTGTGGAAAGATCTCCAAGAAAATCACTGTTTTACATATATCCATCTTAGAAATTTCAACCAAAATTGCATCAAAAACTCTTTCGGTTGTCATGGTGTCCGAAATATCAAACCAACATGTGTTAAATTTGTACCTTCATTCAAAAAGCTCATAATGCAAAATCTTATGCTGCTGGTTTCATTGTAAAAAAGCTGTTAGCTGCAGTGAACGGGTGTTCTACCTGCAAAAGAACACTGCTTCAGCACAGCCAGTTCATGAAGTTTCAGTACAATTCACACCTCTTAATACTACCACATAGCATTTTTAAATGCATATAAGAAATGCATTGAAATTTTAGATTGTCAGTTACCTGATCATGCCACAAGTAATAATGGTAAAAAAATATTATTATTATTATTACAAATTAGCTTATTATATTGAGTAATTATAGTAATTATATTAGCTTTGTTCGAGCAGCAGTAAGTAATTAATAACGAACTACCTGCAAATTCTTCAAGGCGCATGCAAAAGTAAATACTAATTCGAAACTTGTCCGGTATTTGTGCCTAACCTAAAAACTAAGCAGTCAAAGCACTGTTCGAACAGCCGACTGACTGTACAATCCGTAACTTATTTTTGCTCGAACGCCAGTTTTATACTGCGCATGCGCAGTAGAATACATTACTTTTTGGACTGCTGCTCGAACAAAGCTATTATCACAAGAAATTATCACAAACGCGAAGATAAGTAATGTGAAATAATCGCTTAAAATGATTACACTAAAATTATAACGGTCCTGTCCGGTCGTCTTACTCGGGCTCTGTGTAGATGTTCGCGGGACTGCACCGTCAGACGTCTCGCGTGTTTTACATGTATTACATTCTTCTTGATTATACTTGGCATAGACTTGGCATGACAGGATCTCTCTGAGATATAAGTTTAGCCAGAAGGTTAGCTATTGTCACTAGCGTATCTATAATAAAAGTCTGAGCGGATATAATAGTTTTATTCTACTGTTTGATATTAGTAACAGGATGTCAGTAACAGGCTCCAACAAGAGTACATTAATGATTTTATGCAGACTCAAAGAACAAAAGTGACAACTGACCTTTCTATCCTCATCTGTAAAAAGTGAATCAATGTTTAGAAACAAATAAATTGCCGACAACGTGTCAAAACGTATCAAATGTAACCATATTCGCAGCCGACTCTCTACTAGCGCTGCACTACAATCGCTGCAACGTCCGCAATCGCCACCGTCTAGTTACGTCGAACAGTCGTCACCTCGACGTTAACACGGCCTTACTGACAACGTTTCGCCCTCGAAACATGTATTTGGAACGTTGTCTCAATGGCCCTAATGAATAAAAATTTAGCAATTGCTTTAAGCAAATGCTTTTTAGAAAAAGCAATTGCTTGACTAGCAAATGCTATAAGTAAAAGCATTTGCTAGATCTTCACATGAATAAAATTTTTAAGCAAATGCTGCATTTCCGTCATCTCTTAGCAATTGCTTACTCAACAGGTTTCCCATACTAAGGCAAAACAGTCTATGTGAAAACACGTTTATTTTACTTGTACACTATTTTACCTTTTCATGGGAGAGATATCGACCTATAAATGTAGACAGTTGTCAATTTATGTTTGCAGTAGAATAGTGACATTAATACAAAGTGGGTATTTATTTAGTCTGTGCAACAAAAAAAAAACATTTTGTGATATGGCAGATTCTAGTGGAAGTGAGGAATCTGACAATCATGAAGAAATTGACAAGCAATTGATATTTGTCCATAAATTAAAAGAACATAAAATCGTTCTGAATAAATCACAAGTTCCTCAAGTTAAAGTAGACAAGGAGGCTGCTTTAAACATTTTAGCCCAACAGTATAATGACATTTTTCACGTCTCACTTACAACAAAACAGTTATCAAAAAAAATTAGTAATATGAAGACAGAAATCAAAAAGAAGTTTGACGTTAATAAGACAGGCAATAAAGCAATGGTATATAAGCCTTGGGAAAAAATATTATTGGAAATGTTGGATGTACATAAGAATCCCGTCTTTAAAAAAATTCCAGGTACAGTATATACAATTTTATAACGTTAACGTTTTTTATAATGTTTTTACAATTTATATAGTATTTATAATTCCTTGAAACAAAATATATATTTTTAGGCGCTGTTTCTGTTGGAGTTGACGAAACAGTCCCACTTGTTAAACAGTCTAATTCATCTAGTGATATTCTTATTCCTGCATCGGCAGCACGTAGCACTATTCCTACAAAAAAAAAATGAAAATATCAAGTCATTTACCTGAAACTAATGAAACAAAACAATTATCAACTACTGAACTGCAACGACTAGTTTTATTAGAACAGCTGAAATTATGTCGTATGCAACAGGAAGAAATCGTCAAGAGGCAACAGCAAGCTGATAACGAATTCCTTAAATCGAGCAGTGTTGTTGCGGAAAACGACAAGTTCTTTTACAATTTTTTGTCAGAAAACACAGATGCGACGAAATGTTGAGTTTATAATAAGAAGACATTTCGAGTTATATTAAGAATAAATTTTTAGTTGAAACTACATATATATGTGTGAATTTATTTTTCTTTCTAATTATTGTACATAACCCAAGGCGATATAGAGTAGCCATCATCTCCTAATAACACACATTCTTCTGTGCTGTTTTTGAGAATATTGTATGTTAGAATTTTTAAAAATTCTGCTATCGTGCACAGAGCCTGGCCATTGGCAGTCTACACTGGTAAAAATTTCTTTTGCATTACAAGTTGCCTGTACGTTAATGCTGGGGTATCCTTTTCGGTTTATATATTCATCACCGAATTCATGAAACTTCGGTATTCTGACATGTGTGCAGTCTATCGCACCGATGGCACTTGGAAAACGATATCTCTCTGACCACAAACGTTTAGCTTCCACAAAATCTTCACCAGTTCTAGGAAATTTAATAAAAATATGGGCCTTTTCCAAAACTGCATGCATTACGGACGTTGATGTCTTACATACAGTAGTCTGATGAACACCGACTTCTTCAGCTACAGAATTTTGAAAGCCGGGATCCGACAACTGCCGCAGAAAGATTTTCATCTTATTTATAGGTGATAGTGCAGCACCTCGCCTTTCACCAGTGTCACTCACAAAATAATTTGCTAACCACTCAACATTTTCGCGATCAAACCAATATAACTTTTTGAAATCATCGTCTCTGCAATTTTTACGTACACTGTATATTTTTCTTTTACGCAAATTCATATATTCAGCCATAATTACGAAGACTCAAATGAATAGCAACTCATATGTAGAGAATGCCGTACAGAACTAAGTTGACTGTACAAGCAAATGATGCAGGGGTCGATAGAGCTTATAAATTCGAAAGCAATAGCTACACTAGAAAAAGCAATTCCTGAATTTATTCATCACATTTTAAGCATATGTAAGCAATTGCTTCTACTTTTTAAGAAAAAGCTTTGACTACAAGCAATTACTGCACTTTTAAGCAATTCCTGGCAGCAAAAGCAATTACTTCAAGCATTTGCTTTGATTTTATAAGAAAAAGCAATTGCTAAATTTTTATTCTTTAGAGCCAATGTCAGCTATTAAATCAGTAACTTGTGTATCCACTCGGCTAAATTTAGAAAATCTACATTTTACATATTCGACGAAGATAACGCAAAAAAAGGTAGTAATAAAGTTGTTATTGTATCTGTTCTCCGACAAACTATTTCGCACAAAATAAACATTGTTTTAATCAATTTTTGCACACATTTATTAATATGACACAAAAGCAGCTTCGTTTAATTATCCACCTGAGCCTGGACATATTTTTTTTGTCATGCGATAGATCATTTGGTTTAATACAAAAACTGAAGAGGAAAAAAAAGATATTGTGTATATCCCAAAAGGATGGTCTGATTTGGTGAAAACGAGTAAATATGAGAAAGGTTCTGCTTTAGGATGTAGCATTGACATTGTTTTCGCGATGTGGTTTTAAGAAGAGTTCAGATGTATGCTCCCTGCGAACCGTTAAGCTATAACAGATTCCCTTTACCCATTAAACAACAGAAACTAGAAAATGTAGCTTTGCTGGTCGATAAGTATGTGCCGAAAATGGTAAGTGATATAATGATATTGTTGTTAAAGCTGTTGGATCTGAAGCACGATTAGGAGAGTCTCATCCTAAAAATGAGAATGTTGAAGGTGAATTGTAGGACACATACTCATGGATCAGTGGACACTATGGAACAAGGAAGCATATGTATAATATGCAACTGAGCGATACGTCCCTCTGTCGAGCATGTAAGCAAGTTACAAGCTAATTACAACTACTTCTTCATTTCATTGTGACCTCCAATAGTATATTTGATTGTATTATTAGATTTTGCCGCTTGCTTCTGAAAGGAAAAAGGAAGAGATAGAGAAAATAAACAAGAGACAGAACTGGAGATTGAAAATGATTTGATCGAAGAGACGTATTCCGTGCATAATGAAGAACAAATTCCATTTAACATTTCAACAACGCAAATCAGTGCTTTAGATCCTCGTCCATCAACTTTACAACATGATCCGACTACCAAACCGATAAAAGAGACTTTATGCTGGAAGGCTGAACACTCAAGGGCTACAACAGTAAGCTTGAAAAGAAAGGCATACTGTAAGCGCTGTACCAGTTATTATGATAATTCGGATGATTTGATTTCATCAGGCTCAAGTGATAACAATGTTCGAAGTTTATGTTTCTTTGAAAGGGGACAGGAGGCATCAAGTTGGCTTTTGTGAATGTCTCATAATTGTTCAGTAATAAAAATTTTCAAATTCCATGCATTAATGACCATTTACGTTATGTCATCGCGTATGCTTATGGCGTAATTGCTCCTATCAGGTGAAATTGGGGGCCAAAATTAGGGTGATAAAACTCTAACCTTTTGTGATTGAAAGAAAATTACGTATTCTACGTAGGTACATTTTTGTATGCCGTTATTCTCTGTCGTATACACACCCTTTAATAAATATTTTATTAAACTACAAATCGTTTCTTTTGCTTTTATGTAAAAGTATAGTTTTGCAGTTGTATCGTTCTTCCGGAACGGCGATATGTGCATTAAGGTATTGATATGCGTCACTATAAATAGCAATCACTAGCACTTCGTAATACCATGTTTTTAAAAGTCTATAAATCATGCATTGACATCTTATCATGTATCATGCCTTTAGTCCTTGTTTAAAACGTTTGTTGTGTGATATATTAAAATCAGAAGTAAATTTAAATTATCTGCACTGTATATGTCTATTTTTAAACATATTACATAGTACCTTTTTTTCATTTTTACGTATTGTAAAAACATAATACCATTTTAAGCAACAAAGATACGAGGATAAGGGATTTACTGCATGGATTTAATAAAGTTAAGGCAAAAGAAGTTGCAAGGAAAAAAAAACATTACGGCGAATGGCGGTTTTGCGTAGATTATAGAAAATTAAACCAGGTTTTGAAATTAGATTCCTATCCATTACCCTTAATAGATGACCTACCGTCTAGCCTAGAGGGAGCAACCCATTTTGCGGCTCTGGATTGTTTTGCAGGGTATTGGCAGATAAAAATAAGGGAGAGCGACAAGCAAAAAACTGCTTTTGTAACACCCGAAGGTCTGTACGAATTTAACGTGCTGCCCTTTGGTCTAAGTTCGAGTCCTGCGACGTTTCAACGTTGCATGGATCAGGTGTTAGGTGGTATGAAATGGGTGATATGTATTATTTATATCGACGACGTGGTAGTTAAAGGAAATTCATTTCGAGAACTTTTAGAAAATTTAAGGGCTGTTTTTCAAAGATTTAGAGAAGCAAATCTTAAACCGAGCAAACCGAGCAAGTGCTCATTTGGCTATCAGAAAATTAAAGTTTTAGGACACGTGGTCAGTAATGAAGGCATTTCACCCGACCCTGACAAAATTGAAGCGGTAGTGAGCTTTCCAACACCGAGAAAAGTTAAGGACGTCCAATCGTTCCTTGGTTTAGCAAATTATTATCGTAAGTTTATCAATAAATTTGCAGACTTGGCTCGTCCTCTAACCACCTTGACAAAGAAAGATGTGAAATTTAGATGGACAGAAATAGAGGAATTGGCGTTTAACGAATTAAAAAAATCGGTTAGTACAACACCCCGTGTTGCGACATTTTAGGACCGATTTGCCGGTAGAAATACATACGGACGCGAGCGACTTCGGGCTTGGCGCGGTCATCTTCCGATCGCGTACGCGTCGAGGAGGCTGTCCGACCCCGAAAAACGGTATACTACCACAGAGAAAGAGGCGTTAGCCATTTTGTATGCGGTAACGCACTTCCATCACTTCCTCTGGGGTAGAAAATTTAAGATTGTGACCGACCATCACGCACTTTGTTGGCTACACAAACACCCGAATCCCTCATCGCGTTTGGCTCGATGGGTAATCAAATTACAAGATTACGAGTACGAAATCGTACACAAGAGCGGTAAGCTACATCAGGACGCAGATACGCCTTCGAGAAATCCTGTGAACGATGCGAACGCGGACGAAGACGACGACGTGCTAGAGTTCCCAGTATTAGTCATAGATGCGCAAAACATTGTAGAATTGCAACGGGAGGACGGAGACCTGAACGATCTTATTACGGCGCTAAAGTCACCCGAGCTAGTAGATAACAAACTTGCTAGAAAATCACGTAGCTTCCTTCTAGACAATGAAATTTTATATAAAAGGCAATATACACCGTTTGGTCATTCCAAATTATTAGTAATCCCTAAGAAATTGCAACCCGAAATCTTATTTGGCTGTCACGACGATCCGTTAACCGGCGGACACCTTGGTTTTGCAAAATCTTTTGGTAAAATAAAAGATCGTTATTATTGGGATAATGTTAAGAAGGATGTGGAGCGATATGTAAAGACGTGTCTTTCGTGTCAACAACGAAAAACGCCGCCGAAGGCACCTGTAGGACTTTTGCAGTCTATTAAAGTAGGGAAACCGTTTGAAAAAATCGGAGTTGATCTTTTGGGACCATTTCCGAAATCATCATCGGGTAATACGTTTATCATAACCGCATTGGATTACGCTACGAAGTGGGCAGAAGCGAAAGCTCTACCGGACGGGAGCGCAAAGTCAGTAGCGGATTTCTTATTAAAGAACATCATTTGTCGACATGGTTGCCCTCTAGAAATTATAAGTGATCGAGGTAGATGCTTCACGTCTACCCTGGTCACGGAGCTCGTACACGCAATAGGTATCAATACAAATTTTACCACCGCTTATCATCCGCAAACAAACGGTTTGACGGAACATTTTAACGGCACATTGGCCACTATGTTGTCTATGTACGTGTCGACCGATCAGAGAGACTGGGACACCTATGTAAATTTGGTAACGTTCGCGTATAACACGTCCAAGCAAGAGACGACTAAGGAAACTCCATTTTTATTAGTTTACGGTAGAGAATCAAAATTGCCATTTGACGTGACCCTCCAGTTAGAGAACGTAGAGAATTTGGATGTAAAGGAATATCTAGGTAGAATAGATAAAGTTAGGACTACCGCGTTACAACGTATCGAACGCGAGCAGAATAGACAAAAGCAGAATTATGATAAAGGGCGCCGAGAAATAAAGTTTAATGTAGGAGACCAAGTATTGGTCTACACGCCAATTCGCAAGGTAGGAAAGTCGGAAAAACTCCTACATCGTTGGCGTGGTCCGTTTAAAATTAGCAGGAAGCTAAATAACTTAAATTATGAAATAAAGTTAAAACGGAGAAATAGGAATACGTACGATACGGTACATGTACAAAGATTGAAATTGTATCATCTGCGAGAATAGGTTTTCTCAAGTAGGATAAGAAGTAAGCAATAATAAATAAGAAGTAAGCAATAAGAAATAAGAAGTAAGAAATAGAAAATAAGAACTAGAAAGATTAACGAAAGGGATCCCATAGGTATAAGAAGTTGTAGTTAAGCACAATAGTTAAGAAATAAATAAATAAATAAATGAAAAAAACAATTATGTACTAGGTTAAGGAATGTTTTTGGAAGACAATTTACTGCTAATTTTTTTTTTCTGTTTTGTTTTCGGTTCATGGCGATGACCAGCGACGACTACCTACAGCAGCATCCGGAGGCCAGCCCAGTCAATTATTCCAAACATCGGGGTCGATGTTTTTCTAAGGGGGAGGAATGTAACAAAGGATTAACGGGCAAAATTGCAAGATTACACATTCTTGGAATTGACGACACACGATGGTGTGGAGCGTCGGGATTGGTCAACGGAGCTCCTGGAGGGAATCGTCGCGGGTATCACATAAATAGCCATGTACCATGTAAATCATTATTATAAGCTTTATTATAATCAAGTGTAGAACATCAACACACAAGTAATAAAAAGTATACCAACTGGAGTTGAAGAGTGTTATAATTGCTAAGCCTGTCCAAGCTACGATCCCCTACACTAAGAGGAGTGTAACAATATAATTTATGGAAAACAGTTAAAGAAAACATGAACAAGGAGACAAATGCAACTCCACCTATATTTTCGGATACATTAACTCATTACGATGAAGAGATTTATTCTTTTGACTTTCCAGAATTCGACCAAATAGACCAAACTATCACCGAAAATAAAATACCAACCACACAAATGATCGACAACAATATATCAACAGATCCATCATCTTTTGCAGATCCGACTGAAAAACAAATTAATATTTTACAAAATATTATTATTCAACCAGCACAAAATGAAAATAACACCAAAGATACAGTTTCAGATAAAGAGCAGATGAAAACCATGAAAAAGCGAACAATTAGTGACGTGCTAAAAACTGTACGAACGTGGCCAGAAGAAAGTCAAGTTTCTGATAAAGCAAAGCGCAAAAAAATTACCCTACCATCCGTGGTCACATCCGATAAATGGATTGAAATTCAGGAAGCAAAAGTAAACAGCAGAGAACCAAGAAAGAAAGAAACCAAGAGGAAACGACAAAATAACGACAAATCACCCGACAAGGAAAATATGTCAATAATAACACTGAAAACAACTGAAACACAAAACATAATACTAAAGACTCAAGAAACACGAAAACAATTAAATTTGTTCAAGGTTGGAGCATATGTTATTGTTAAATATGACAAACAATTTTATCCAGCCAAAATTGTCAATGAGGATCGAGGAGAATACTATTGTTGTGCGATGCAAAAAAGCAGCAAATATCACTGGAAATGGTCAGATCCTCATGACCTCCTCTGGTATAAAGAAGAAGATATCGTCTTACAAATAAGGGAGCCGTCACCTGTAAACACACGAGGGGTGTATGCGGTGCCAAAAATGAAAAACTTTATTTAAAGATAATAAATTAAAAATAACTTATATATTTATCTTTAAGTTATATGGTTTCTTTTTTATTTTGGAATGTTAATTTATTTTGAGTTTAGAATAAGTTGTTAATTTTTGTATTCTGTTGAATTTTATTAATAAAATATTTGTTTATAGTTATAGCAAACATGTTTTGAATATTTGGTGGCCAGAACTAGTTCCTTCACTGACCACAACAGGTGAAGTGGTGGCCAGAACTAGCAAAAGCGCACATTCGATTAATTTTATTTATTTTATTTTTGTTCGGTATTTACTTCGCATATTGCGGGTTCTACTCATGCTCAGTAAAGCGTATAGTGTATAGTTACCTGATCTATGTAAACGGTACTTTGAAAATAATCATTTTATGATTAGTCAAACACATAAATTCTCTTAAAATGGCCACAACCGGTGCCGTTACCCTACGATAGAAGACCACCGAAAATCCCTTTCCAACTGACTGACCAGATCGACAAATAATTTGACAAACTCTATGTCGACAGGATTTCCATCAAAACTCAGAAAACATTCTCACAATTATTGATGTTTTCAGCAAGTACGCTCAAGCCTATCATATCCAGGGCAAAACTGCAGTGGTTTTATTCAGTATCCATGGAACTCCGAAAGAACTTGTCATGGAAAAAAGATTAGAATTGAAGAGTTGATTTCAAAAAACAACACTTGTCACAAAAACCGAATTTAGAAATTAGGGCAGCATTTGGTTCCTATTTATCATTATCTATAAAATACATTTGTATTATTTTCGACAAAAGTACTTACAATCACAGTAAATTTTGCTTTTAAAATATTCTCTATTCATTTGTTTATTTTATTTTTCTTTCAAGGATCACATTTATATTATCACAAGAGTGTTCATTTTATTTTATTCCTTATTTAAAAACCATATATGTTTATTTAGTTTTTATTAACAAAATGTGATATTTTTTTATGTATTAGTAAATTTTTTTCAAGAAACATGTTTATATTAGCACAATATTTTCTTTTATTTATGTATTAGTATTACATATTTGTCACAAGTGTTTATTTTATTTTCTTTATTTAAAAATGATTTATGAATAGTATTAGTTTTTGAAGAGCATAGTTAAAAGCATTTATATTGTTGATAAGGCTATTTATTTTTGTTACTGTCAGTAATCTCTGAGCATGCTTCTGGGGGCAATGGACACCAAGTACCTTTAAACTGCGGATACAGTAAAGAGGAAATAGCGTACAAAGTACGACTGAATGTTGCTATTACTAATTTGAATTAAAAAAGTAGGGCAGCTTAAGAGTTGTTCAAATTAAAAAATCTGGCACTAAATAAAAAAATGCTTTAGGGCATAACATTTTATTTAATACGCAAACAGTTTACACATATAATTCTAAAGCTAAACGATCTCTTTTTGTGAAGCCTCGTGCCACAAGATGACCAACGTTGACTCCTTTTTGCTCTGCATCCACATTCCCCTCTTCCAAGCCATTACTGTGGCTGGAATAAAATCGGTTCTATGCATGTCTAAAAACTTCAGTCGTCTAAAACGACCAAATAACAAGGCAAAGGTACTTTCCATCACTTGCCTGGTTTGGGAAATTTTATAATTAAAATTTTTCTGTTGACGACTCAAGTTTCCCCTATCAATATAAGGTGGAATACACCATTCCAGGAGTGGATATGCCTTGTCGCCTATAATAAACTGTTCTGTATCTGTGAAGACCTTGCGAGGGTTTTCCATAATTTGTTTATAGATTCCAGAATTCCTAAATATTCTTGTGTCACAGAACCAGGATACCCAAGTCTCTAAATTTCGTTTCGGCATCGCATATTCCTTGCAGAGTAATAGAGTAGTTGCATTTCCTGGTTCTGTAGGATTCACCATCTACAGCTGGCTGTTTTATTGGTACAAATGAACCATCTATAGCCTCAATAATGTTATCCACACCAGCAGAGAATCGACATTTTCTTATAACACTTTGCTTTTCACGGTCAGTTGGTCAATAGTAATATCGGTTGCCATGTTGGACAAAACTTTTACGACCCAGAAAAAGTTGTCGGAAAGTGATGACTTGCTGAAATCAAACCGCTCTGATATTGATCTGCAATATATACAAAGAAAAGTGATTTAATTTCAACAAAATACTCTCAAATCATATACCTATATGAATCTGGAGTTGCCAAAATCCATAGCACACTCATCAATTGCTTCTCCAACGGAATTCCAGGTCGTCCTTTTGTTGTTTCCTTATTCAGAATTGGCAGCAATTCCTCGAAAGAGCAAACAAAATAGAAGCACTACCCAACACGTTCGAAAAGTCAGCGCGTCTGGCGAGGAAACGGTACTACTCTGTTACTACCTCACTCTACCCTTACCTTACCCTCGTTTATATTAACCGAACGCACTCCAAAGGTAGGGCAATTTCTGCAAAACAAATAGGCGAAGACTGCAGGTTAGTTTTAATAAACTACCGGTAAATTACCGCACCAATGAATATTGTCACAATTTCAAAATGGATTTTCTCTCAAACCGCTGATCCGATTTTGATGATTCGTTTGCTCAATTGTAGGCCGATTCTTCAGCAATCATAGTATGGTAGAGACATTCTTATTCAAATTTCAGTTTTGAACATATACAGAGTTTAACAATATAAGTTTTTTTTTGTTGAAATTTGTTGCACTCTGTGTAACTCTATTTTTTCGTTGTTTATTCGTTGATTTACTTTTAATTACTTTCCTCATTACCACTTTTAATAATCGAGATACAGCAGGAACCGTAATAAAAAGATGAAACACACGATAACTAACATAGCTGGACGTGTCATCATCAACGTTCTTGTTTTACCTCGATTATTAAGAGAAGTAATGAAGTGAATCAAAGACCAAAATATTCGGAAAATATTGGGCAGCCCTTTTATTCCATTAATTTTATTACATGTGGCCAACAGAGAAGTAGATGACATTGATGAGGAAGATACAGCAGTGGTTGCGAGAATTAACGCAGTTTTGTAATATTTGAATAATCAAAATGGTGATCTATATAGTGTTAAGATACCTGTGTTTGTGTTATAATGTTTCT
This sequence comes from Aphodius granarius, assembly GCA_963971325.1. Lineage (NCBI taxonomy): Eukaryota > Metazoa > Arthropoda > Insecta > Coleoptera > Scarabaeidae > Aphodius > Aphodius granarius. Next base: position 24,687,468 of record OZ020224.1, on the reverse strand, counting down.
GTTATATTATTCCATAAAATTAAATATATTTTCTTATTAAATTAAATGAATTATCAAACTCTAACCGACTTTCTGTCAAAAAACAACACATGTTAAGGACCTAAAGCACTTGTTTGGATAACGTAAGTATGATCGATAAATAACATACAGCTACAATCGATCACAATTTAGGGTACTACCTATTGCTAAACTCAAATATAAAAAATATACTCCCTAAAGTACATACTTTGTTTTCTTATTCTCCGGAGAATTTTGCTTTCTTGGCAAAAGCTGCTTTTGATATGAACGCTTCAATTCAATAACCTAATGCTGAAAGAATTATTTAAACTACACAAGACCAACCTGCACTATACAACGCCACAAACCACAAATTCCAACTCTCAAATAGAACGTCTCCCTTCCACCTTACTGGAAAACATCAGGATTATGAAGAATCAGAAGATCCCAAATTACTGACGAAATTGGCAATTCTGGCTTATAACTAAACTATTCATTCGGCAACAGGAACAAGATCATTTGAACTTCTATACGGGCACACAAAGGAACGTTACTGGGGACCATATACTCTTATAAAACTAAATGAAAACGGCACAGTGGAAGTCAAAATTACGAACAACAATATTTTAAAATATCACACAAATTCACTAAAACTTGGACCTATTCCAGAGCCCTTATCGGAAGAAGACTAGCCGAAGTATTAAAGGTTGAGAACCAAGTAGGGGTCCTGCCACTAAAAGAAGGACTGGCTTACAACACCGAAAACCATCATTCAAAAGGACTCTTCCAGCCTACTCAAAATATGGGACACCTACCTACAACAAAAATCTGAAATGTCTTCTACCGAAAATCCGCATCAAGAGTACTCACCTTTAACGACAAGAAGAGGAAAAGAAAATACAACAGTTCATCAATATTATCAATCCATTTAATCGACAGAGAAGAGGAGCTTTCAATTTCCTGGGGAGCCTAGTCAAAGCCATCACCGGGGAAGCTGGACGAAGAAGATGGAAGAAGAGACGAAGAACAAATTGCCGAGCTTCATAACAATCAGCAAACCTTCAAGGTAGCGTTCAAACCACAGTTAAACATCCTGAAGAACGTAACCACCCAGTATGAAGATAACATCCGGCAGATGATGTGAAACCAACAGCGCATCACTGAAGAAGCGCATCACAGAAGCACGCCAAAAAGTCATGGATGCTTTCGAGATGACTAATAATCAAATCCACCTTCTGACCACCATCAGATTAGAAATGGAAGAGCTTAGCAACGAATATTGCTAAAGTCGCAATATTGCACCCAATGGTCATAGAACCGCAAGTACTCCTAAATTATATAAAATCCATTCATTTAAATTCAAACGAAGAATTTCCATTTGATATTTTGGCTGATAACATTTATCTCATTGAATTTATTATTAAGGTCAAGGTGTACCAAACTAAAGATCATTATGTTTTTGTGTTGGTCATTCCAATTGAACCATTTCAATATTATAGCCTTAACCCTTTACCATTTTTTTTTTCAAACAATTGCTAAAAACAAATTTCTCCACAATTTCAATACATTGGTCTTAAAGAAAATAAATACTTTATCCAAATAAAATTTTTAAACCATTAAGTAAAACTTAATTTCTTTGTGATCATCAGTTAGAAAATAATTTTTCTGAAAACGCACCATACGAAATTCACATATTATTCAAATGGATAGTAATTATAAAAATTGCATTTATCACTCCTTTAACTTAAAAGATATTGAAATTAGAAATATTGGTAATAACATAAAAATTTTACTCAGTCTAACTGAAAATAAATTAATAAGAATTTGTCAACAAGATAAAGACACTCAAATTGTGAAAGGTACTTATCTGGACATCAATTAATATTAAAAATTTTAAATTAAAAATACTTTTATAATAATAATAGCCTTTATTGCCCAACAGCACCAAATTAAGAACAATATTAAATCTAAATAAAACCAAATCTAAAGAATCAGAAAAAAAAATACAATTATGCAAGTAGAAGCAAATAAACTTAACTAAATAAACTTCAATAATAACAGAAATCTCAGTGATTCAACTAATAGCTACTAATAGTAATAATAACAATACGTTTACATTACAAGAAAATATCTTCACGTATACTGTTAGCGTTGTTACACATATGCGTGAGGGGAGCCTTTAACATTATGTTTGTTCGGCACGGCGGACAATAGAATATGTCAGTTGATCGCGAGGCAGTACGAGGCACTCTAAAGTTAACGCGAGATAGAAGAAACGGACAATCGACCACTGATCGCACTAAATTTACTAGGAAACCACCACTGATTTCTTCACGGCGGCTGGCCAGCGACGGCACATCATGGCGACGAAGAAGGTCCACGTAGCTGCACCCACGAGTCGGATAAACACCGTCGATGCGATAGGACAAACATTTAAGAAACCTGCGCTGAATTCACTCAACCTGAAGCTGATGGCAGACGTAAAGGGGGTACCACACCAAGCAAGCGTACTCTAGTCGAGAGACTACAAGAGCGTAGTAAAGAATCTTCAGTACCTCTACGTCGGCATGACGGGACATAACACGGAAGGTAAATCCAAGCATCTTTGAGGCAGCAGAGCATATATTAGATATGTGAGGTGCAAACGTTAGTTTGGAATCAAATAGAACCCCCAAGTCCACAATCTCATCCGCCCTAGCCAATTGAACATTGTTGATGGTGTACGCTCCATCGATCCTACTTCTCTTCCTGGTGTACGTAGTGTAAAAACATTTACTGATCTTCAATTCTAAACCGTTGGCTATGCACCAGTTTTGTATAAGGTCGAGATTCTCTTGAAGTAACTGAGCATCTGCCAAAGTCCTAATGGCAGCAAAGATCTTAATGTCATCAACATATACCAAAACTGGGCAGGTTATGTAAAAAGGCAGATCGTTAATGAAGATGATAAAAAATAGGGGACCGAGTTTTGATCCGCCGACCTGAAACCATTATAATGGACAGCACATATTCTGTTATCCAGATACGATGCAATCAATTTCAAAGCCCCATCCATGCCCAGCGCATCCAGCTTCGCCAAAAGAATTTGATGGTCGATCTTATCAAAGGCCTTTGCAAAATCGGTATAAATCACATCAGCCTGAGTACCTTCCTCGAGAGCCTCGGCAAGAAACTGCGTGATGCATGTCAAGTTAGTAACGGTAGACCACTTTGGCAAAAAACCGTGCTGGTGTGGTGATAGTACCGCTTGGACGCCGTTAAAAATTGATTTGTAAATAAACCTTTCGAAGACCTTGAAAAAATTAGCAAGAATTGCTATTGGCCTGTAATTGGCAATGAGGGATCTATCACCCTTCTTAAACACCGGCGAAATGCGAGCTCGCTTCCACAATGTTGGGAAAGTAGATGTAAGAATGGCGCGATCAACTATAACTTTCAAAGGTTTCGCAAATGCGTACCTAGCATCCTTCACTAAAAAACTTGGTATCAGATGATCACCAGCCGTAAATTTGTTCGAGAACCTTTTCATGATATCTATTAGAGCATCCTCTGTGACAGAACTTAAGGTAAAAGAAGGCAACGTTGTCTCAGGGTGTCGAGCACCTGCGCTGGAGGGGGTATATACTTCAGAAAAGGATGCTGCAAAAGCATTCATTATGTCATGAGGTTTAGTATATTCGGCTGATTCACTTCTCAGTACAGGAGGAATACGATTTGATCCCTTTTTCATATTCACAAATGACCAAAAAGATTTTGGGTCTTCGCGAATCCCAGCTCGAACTTGTGCAGTGAAATCGGTATAGGATTGATCAATTTGGCTCTTTATAAGTAGACGGAGACGCTTGAATTCATTCTGATGATAATCGCTGTTGGTAATAGCAAACCTGCGTCGATGGTAATATTTAGTCTTTATATTTCTGATTATTTCCGGAGTAGACCACAAAGGATACTTAGACTGTATTCTCTTACATGTAGGTACGTGTACGTCAAACACACTGTAAATTTTAGAGTAGAAATGCTCTATCATAAGGTCAACATCAGTAAGATCATCCAAAACTGACCAATAGACGGTAAGTAAATCTGCATAAAGAGCAGGAAAATTAGCCTTACGAAAATTATACCTTAAATTATCAGCACTACAAAAAGGATCAAGTCTAACCGGCTTATTAAATTGAACACCAATGCTTAACGCTGGATGCAGAGGATCTTCGGTGACAAAAGGAACCTCATCGTGTTGAACATTCAGAAATGCATCGATATTTGTCAGGACGAGATCCAGCCGACGGTTCATAGAGTTTACAACGTTGTTAACTTGTGTGAGTTCTAAAAAGTTACAAAAGTGAGTAAGGCTTCGAGATTTAAGATTATCCAGATTCTCTACGAATGCGCCGGAGTGTTAAAATCACCCACAAGGAGAATGTTATGACCATTCAATAGTGTCGATAAGCGTTCCAGAAATGCGAAAAAGTGATCGGAAGAGATCGAGGGTGGGATGTATATAAATCAAATAATAATTGACAAATCCAAAAAGTAACATCGTGCGAGGGATAGAAGGAAAAGTCTGAGCTATAACGCTAGTATCAACAGGCACGTATGAAAATTTATTAGCGATAGCAACCATCACACCGCCACCGAGAGAAGCATGGAGCGGATATCTATCATCACGCATGACATTATAGTAAGAATCAAATAATTCCGAATCAGCGATAGAATTGTTCAACCATGACTCCGTGATAAAAATGAAATCAAAATTGTGTTCAGACATGGCAGTATAAAAAGTATTAGTTTTAGTACGTAAACCCTTAGTGTTTTGATAATACATGCGCAAAGACAAACAACTAGAGCGGGCGTTGTTGGGCGGATTCAGTTTAAAGGCACTATGGTTGGGACTCCACCAACATATTTTATTTTCAAGTCAGTTTCACCAACAGCACTTCTCCCATCAAGATCGGCTTTAACTGCTTTGTAGAGTGATATCTGACTAGGCGTTCTATCCCTCGACAAAGAAAGATGCATCCACTCTCTCCGATCCCTCAGCTTTACAGAATTTCGAACAGCTGACAAAGCAAGAGCTTCGCTAGGCAGCTGCACCTTAACCGGGCGACATAGGTCCTTTTTGGTAGAGTCAAACTTCCCCAGTCTTTGTGTGTGGGAACGGCAATCCCCAAGATCCAAGCCAAGACCAGACAGAATCCCACTAACGGCTACACCATCGAGATCGGACTGATCCTCTTTGCTAGTGCCCCTAGTTTCCACTAGTTTATAAATAATTATGTTCTTTTTCCGCTTATCACGCTCTATCACCTCCTGAACTACCTTCTCAAAGTCCACCGCGTCAAGAAAACCGCGCTGATAATGGCCCCTATCATGCTGTGCGACAAGCTTCAGTTCCTTAATTTCAGCTTGAAGACTTAAAATGAGTTGCTTTAGTTCATTAATACTGCTGGTGCACGCCCGACAATTGCCACATGACCAAGACAAACCAGAACCCGAACGAATCCTCGCAGCTTCATCCTTGGTCACACTAACGCAGGTTAGTAAAAAGTACTTGCTGCAAATGGAACACTCGATAAAGTGACGCTTATCATTCGCCTGGTCACAGCAGCCGCACTGAACACGCATAATGTATGAGAAAATTGAAAAATTAAGGAAATATTGACAGGGCCACAATACTTCACGCCAGTGGTACCCGTCACGGCGACTTTCTTATAAAACAAACGTGATATGGGTAGCGGAGAACATACAGGTGATATACAAAGATGAGGAATAGCGTTTAATATTTTTATTTTACTTTTTACGGTTCCGTCCAGGACACTGACCGAACCGGTCCAGGGGACTCGAGGAAACCCAATGTGACAGACAGCAAGTCAGAATAATGCGGATTGTGCCGCAATAAGTTGCACAAAAGGAAACATCAATGTGACAATCGACAGAGGACAATTTTATACATATGCTGATGCAAAAACAAACCTTCAAATCCAAGAAAAACCCACGTAAACCAGCAAACAAAGCACCCACCGTAACAACCACGTGCACTCACTATATTCGACGATGTTATCTCAAATATGGATAGATCCTATTTATTATATCCAGCGATCCGCTGGTTTTACAACATTAATGACATATACTATTTGATAAATTCAAAAACATTACTTCTTTAAAGTTGTTTCATTATAAAAATGTACAAATAAAGTACCTAAACAATATTCTTGTACAAAAATAAATACACATTGTGACAGTATCTAACAGGAACAAAATAATAAACATTAATTGGTTAATAGAAAGTATAATACATAATATACATATATGTTTATTATTGTACAATATAATCAATGCCTATTCAGCTTCCCCGCGCTTCCTTTTCATGGCAATGAATATAATTACCACTCCTATTATGTGCGTGCATAATATGTAGGTTTTAAAAAAAGCTGGACATGAACATCGACCGTTTTTGTACTACAACTGGTTGTACCCTTGACATCTCCAGATTGTGGTATTTAAAATTGACACTACGTTTTTACAGAGGTAACCAACCGTTATTATATTGCTCATTTATTTATAAAAAAATTACATATACTTTATAAGATAGATATTTTAGATATATAAATTGATGTTTGTAATTTCTGAGACACATTTATTACTTTAATGGATGAGTCAGTTATTGAAATGCACAGATAGTATTTTTACTGGTCAAATATTTTATCCAATGCATATTGTAAATGTTTTATTTTTACTATTATGCATATAGATACCTACCCGCGCTGGCGTGGACCTCGCGCACGTGTTGGTCACGTGGTACAATACTCAGAAGGGCACCCGCCATTGTTTGTTGTTGTTTGCGGTTTATATTTTGGTTTATGTGATATACACAATACACAGCTGATATGATTAGTGGAAAAGTGAGGTGACCATCGCAATGGCGGGGTGGATGTCTTCGCAGCAGAAGCAGATGCTGCTGGAATTTATTGACAAATACCCCAAACTACGAAGTAGCAAATTTAGTAGTGATTTTACTCAAAAAACCGCTGCAAGGATGTGGGGAGAAATGAGCGACACATTGAATGCCTTACAAGGTGCGTCAAAAACATGGCAGCAATGGAGAAACAATTTATTATATATTAATTGAGGTTATATTTTTTAAATACATAATCGAGGTGCAAGAATAAGCAGGCAGCGATTAATAAGCACCGGAGGGAGACTGGTGGAGGTCTATCATTCGACTTCACTTTGTCCGGTGAGCATGAGAGGATTGTTGGATTGTTTGGGAACACAGTGATAAATGGTCACAGATTTTCACAGGAATCTGTGGTTCCATTATTAGATGTCCTCATAACCACACCTCAGAGTAGCTCTCACAACGAGGCAACATTATCAGCCAAAAAAGTGGCCGCAGGAATTGAAGAAAGGACCTCGACCATCAAAGAATACTAGGAAAAGAAAGCGGTATTTCTAGAAAAAATAACCAAACATAACGAAAAGTTACTGCAGGTAAGGACGAGGGAAGTGAGCCAATTAGAGGTTGTTGCGGGAGCTTTAAAATATATTGCACTGGTACTAACCGCTCACAGACACAGAGAGTCACGGGAGTCGCAGTGAGCAGACGTGTCGCAGAGCTCCATACTACCCTTACCAGTGTGATCACCCGTGTGCCAGCGCGGCGAGACAGAAAAATGTAAGAAGATACCCGCCGATCCAAGTGGGGGCCAAAACCAATAAAGCCCTACAACACCGAGGACGTAATCGAAGATCCTTGGGTCTGGTAAAAACCATACTTAAAGTATACATCTCATCTCAAACTATCCACGAGGTGATATAACTAATAGAAGGAATCCGAAAGGAAATTATCGACCCCGTATTCTCCTCTAAAACCGCCCAATCAGCACCTACAGAGGCGGGAAGGCGTGACAAACTAAATCTGGCTCTAGTACCAAGCAACCAGCCCCAAAAAGACAGTATCACACCTTCCATTGTAATGAGATAAAAGCAGAAATGGCCGGCTCTACGAAAAATGATGACCTCCACAGGAGTCCAATTTAAATCCGCCATCACTATTCAGCAGGGAATAAAAATATATCCCAAATCACAGGAAGATTCAAATAAAATCATCGATATGCTGAAGGACGACGCAGCACCAACGCAATACCACACATTCATCCCCAGAGCGGCAAGATCTACAAGCAGTGATAAGCCTTGAACTGGAAATAGACGACGTCAAGCAAGGATTCCACCCGAAAAAAGATAATACCTCAAAAAGATAATATCTGTACCAACTACGTTGGTTTGATCTTTTGTATAGAGTGGGTGTCATAATTTTTATCTACAGAACCAACACGAGTTAAATTAGCTACAGCACCGGAGCAAGTGTGGCGTAAAGTAGGTGAAGCCAAACTGCAACTTTTGGCGTTGCAAAATCAACTTTTAAGGCGACAGGATGATCGTAATGAGGAAGAGTATCGATTAAAATTGAAGCTGATGAATGAGGTACTATATAAATAGAATATACATATTATTGTAATTTAATAAATCATTATAATACTGTATCAGATCATTTCTTGTGATACTGTTAATAATGTTTCTCTAGTTACGTTGTGGAATATTTTGTGGCATATTATTGACAAATGCAATCGCTACTTCTATCTCGACATCCCTTCGTGCATTGGGTCATTCATGCCGCAAGCAATATTATGTAAGACTGCTGTATCCACAAGATTGCTTCAACATCATTTAATTTTATCCGGATGCTTGTGGGTAGCACAGGAAATTTTCTTTTCCACATCGGCTATGAGCTTTCAACCGGATTTCTTGATTTAATTTGAGCCTCATTGAACAATTGCTCTGCACGAGTAGTGGGTTTAGTTAATAGAGTGATTAAATAATTGGAGATAGCATATCCATTTATTTGTGTTTGGCCAAACAACAATTGAATGCGCGTTTTGTATTATTGCGGTTTTCTTTACAGGTACGCGCTGAGGTGTTTGATCACAATCGTTTATGTGCTCATTCGTATTATTAGTATCACAAATTATCTCTGGTTACCAATTATTGAATAAACCTAGGCTTCTTTTTAAGCTTTTGTTTCTATTGTGTTGCTCTTACATTATCTTACTCTCGCAGGCAAGTAGAGTGATTTAGATTGCGTGGCGCCCATAAATTGATATCTTGTGATTTGTTAACAAACCACGACCACCTCCGTTGGCTGGCTGAGAAACTAAGCGTCACACATGGCAAAAGTTACGCCAAAGCAAATAAGCATGCTCATCGAACGACTTTAAACAGTGTCCTGAATTACTATGCGGCACATTTATACAACAGAATTCTCTTCATAGCTGTCTTACTGTTACGTCCTGAAGATGCCTCTTGCAACAGAGTGCGAAACGTTGATTAGTTTATCGTCGTTGGCGTGGTTTTTGCCCTGATATCTAAAACTTAGTGATTCGGACTGCGGAAGTCTCCAATCTATATATTACACAATCGTTTACCAGCAAAGTCGCCGAGAATTTGTGGGAGGAAGTGGCCATCAACTGAATGATTTACCCGGTGGTGTCCAGAAATGGGGGCAAAGTGGAAGATGCTAATGGCGAGACTACACTAAATAACCATTTTTGCATCATGCAATATTCAAAAAATTGTACGTAATTTTACAACTTGCATAAATGTGGGTTTAACGTGGAGATTCCGTAAAACATAATAAAGAAGACATTGTTCTATTATAGATTACAGCACTACAGTAAGTCGAAAATGCAGATAAAACTGAACAGACATTAGAATTAACTATAAATAATTTCGTGTACCCCAAGTTGTACGGTCTACCAAAGATACATTAAGCAGACGGTAGCACTAAGACCTATAGTGTCATGAGTGGGTGGGACAACGTACAATCTGGGAAGCCATTCATGTTCATTCGCGAATAGAACTAACTACAACGTTTCTGACACCTTCAATTTTGCAGAAATGATGAAGGGGATTACTCTGTGACCGGGATTTGTGTTGGTCTCCCTGGACTTGGTTTCGTTGTTCACAAACATCCCAATATAACAAAGAATTGTGACCGACAGATATGAGGAAATCAATCAGCACAGCGAATACACAAAAGAAATGTTCATGCAGACGTTGAACTTCGTCCTCAAAACCTTCAAACTTTCAAACCCAAGGAGTAACTATGGACAGCCCGATAAGCCCAATACTGGCAACAATTGTTATGGATGATACAATGGATAGCAACAATTGTATTCAATAACTACCACCATAAACAACAATTCACCATCGAAAAAGAAAAAGACCGATAGGTACTTTTATCGGCATTCTTAGATACTAAAGTGGTACGAGCACCAGACAAAAAAATTAAGCTAGATTGGTATCAAAAGGACATGGCATCGCATCAAGGTACCTGAACTACCTCTCTAACCATACATTAAAACGCAAAATAAATACGGTTGTAGGCACGAGGAACAGAATCGAGAAGATCGGTGAACCAGAATGAGTAGAAAAGAACCTACTAATACTGAGCGAGATGTTTCTGAATAACCGGTATCCAAAACACCTCATACGGAGTGTAGAAAGCGTGGTAATCATAGCGAAGAAACAGCGCCCCGTGAACAGGACAACGAACAACAACAAAGTACAGAAAACTGATGAAATTAGGCAATCTAACGGACAACGCCATCCGAATCATTCGGCCCCTGACGGACCTAAGGATGTACAACATAATCCATCAACTATTGGAGAGTTCTTTGGAGACCTAAAAGATAAAACTTCACACCTTCATCGATCTCACATAGTTTACAGCGTTCCATGCAAAGGATACAACCTGTCATACGTGGAACAGACGTCCCAGAGGCTAAAGAATCGATTTCCACAACATAAGAGTGACACCAGGATAAACAAAAGATCATGTCCACTAGCCATACATACGAACGACAAAAAACCACAACTTTGACTATGATAGTACAAAAATATCCGACGAAGACAGATCAAAAAGGAGAAGATTGTTCAAAGAAATGTGCCACATACAGGCTGTGTGTTAAGAAAGAGAGCCGGAACTTTTACCATGCTGATATCAGCGTTGATATGAGTACAGTCATATTCGTTTTCTCAATTTTTCTGCGAACCTACGTGTCAACTCCTGCCCCTTATATTTCCCTTATATTCTGTTAAAACCTCGCTTTGAAGTTCTAAACGCAGCTTGTTTCAAGTTTTTATTTTATTTTATCATTTTTGGGCCACCTTGCAACATAAAGATTAATAGGTTTTACAGGCCACCCTTAGTAAAAATCAAAAGGATCTATGTCAATATCAATTCGGGTTTAGTTCGTACAACGGCGAAAAGATGGCATGGCCAAAAGTGCCATGCCATTGAGAAAAGATAAAAAGACTAAAAAAGCAACAGGCGAGGGCAATTCACCAACTCAGCACTTACGTCAAGTGCAAGTATCACTATAAAACTTTCTCTCCTGCCTACTTCAAACAGTTATTCAACGATTTCTACGCTCTGGCAGATAAGCAACAACAAAATTCGTATCTAATGGGGCTCATAAGTGTAGTTCATATCAAACGCTGTTCTATGGATCAGGTGTTCACGTACAGGTGTGTCGCAAACCATTCCAAGAGACATTCGCTGTTTCTCACAAGCAGGGCCAGGTTCTGAGTGATAGCGAAAAAAGGCGAAGAGAGGTGGTGTCCACTATAACACAACTACACAGCTGAAACGAAGGTGGAAGTTAGGCGTCATATCATGTCATTTCCTTATGAGGAAAACCATTATACTAGGCAAAAGAGTTGTAGATTTTTTTAAAGTTCTGATTTAAGCATAAACAGGCTTTACCAGGCATTCAAAACGAAATATATTGGTACCAATGTAACGTACAGGTTACAGACGCGTTGCCGCTGTTAGTGCAAAAAGCTGCGGCGATAAGAATTGAATAAAGGGAAAATGAATAAGGACGTGGGTTGTTTTGATAGACTGGGCGCCAAAAGCAAACTCATTTGTGCTGGCGGTACGTTTGGCGGCAATTGTAGAACATACAGCGCAATACCGCGGACCAATGAGTTGGACTAGGGATTGGAGCGGTAAAATAGTTTGAAATAGATTTACTAAAAGGAACATTTTTTGCACCAAATAGTTTTTTATGAAGTCTATTATCGTCTATTGTAATTCTTTGAGATTTACCGCAATTATTAAAATGTAGCGGCGGCATGAGTTCAGTAAAGGTAAACGAACACGTGCATTGTGTTGTGACGGAAATGTTTTTGAGGAGCCAACGATGTCCAAAAGTCCAAAAGAAGAGCCTCGTACCAGAATATCCATCCATTTCTTAGCGAGTGATTCACGTTAATTTGATGTAAGTTTTATCAGGTTGTATGGTTGTGCCATATTAATCAACATTTAAGTATAAGTTTATTAATTCGAATTTCATTTATATTTGTTATTGTATTTCAAGATCGTGGCTCCAAAAAGATAGAGAAAACCGCGTCAATGACGACAAAGTAGTCAACGTTTCGCATTCCGTTGCGAGGCACCTTCAGGACGTAACAGTAAGATAGCTACGAAGAGAATTAACGTGTCGAAGGGTGAGGGTATTTATAGGTACCTGGCGCAGGTACCCGGCGCAGATACCTGGCGTAGGTAGTCAAACAACTATTGGTTCGGAGGGCGATTGGGGGTAGCTGTGATTGGCTGTGGTAGTCGTAGAATTGATTTCCAACTGTGATGCAAATGCCACCCGTCATCTCTATTGCGATCGAAGGGATGTTTGAAGATTTCGATCGCTCCACGGATTTGACGAGGATAATAATGTGATTCCCGGGGGATCATTTTTCTTTGGTCGAAAAGTATTGTGTAATCCGTGTTATGTCTGTGCTCAGCAAGAGCTGAACTGGCGATCTGGCGCACCTTGTACAACGTTCATGTTCTGAAACCCGAACGCTGACAGAGCGCTTTGTGTAACAAATGTAAACACTGTCACAAGCACATGGGATACGGTATAGACCTGGGGCTAGCAGTGGAGAAAGTTTATCTTTAACGGATAGCAGTAAATCAGAAATTTTGGTTAAGGGTTTGAAAATGGGTTTGATGTATTTTTTTACTGCAGCCACGCCAAAACCACCAGAAAGAAAACAGTCCTCAGTATCTACATTTTTAAATAGGAAGATGGGGATAATGCAAAGAAAGAATATTGATGAGCAGCTCCTATTATTATTTACACATCACTGTCAGCCATTCCTATCGTAGAGGACAACGGGTTTAAAAAACTCGTGGCTGAGTTAAACGCCTCTTACCAGCTACCATCACCAAAAACCATTACCAACACATTCTTAAACGCAGCTTATGAACAAGTGTGCATGCGTACGCAAAATATATTAGATAATGCCCAAGCGATAACATTACTACGGATACCTGGACTTCGCCTTCTACTGAGTGTTTTTTAGCCGTAACTGCACATTTCATAAACAAGAACTTTGAAGTAAAAACTGTGCTCTTCGAATGTGTTTCTTTTCCGGAAAGCCATACGAGTACAAATCTGGCTACGGAAATAAGAAACATTTTACAAAAATAGAAGATAGAGACCAAAATCCTCATTGTGATTTCCGATAACGCGGCGAATATAAAAGCCATTACGGACGAGCTTAAGCAGAGACATTTTGGATGCTATGCTCATGCACTTAATTTAATAGTGCAGGATGCTTTAAAAATTATAAAAGGTATTATTGATAAAGTAATTACTATTGATACTTCTTTAAAAGAAGTACCACCTGCACTGGCTACAAGATGGAATAGCACGTTCTATACGATAGAAAAATTTGTAGAGCTTGAGGAGCCAATTCGCACAACACCAGCGATAATTAATATGGATTTGCCAATTCTGTCAGTAGCAGAGTGGGCCTTTCTGAATGAGTTGAAGGAAAATTTAAAGCCACTGGAAAGCGTTACGGTCATGATGAGTGGTGAAAAGTACGTCACTGCATCTTCAGCATTGATTTTGACAGACGGAATTGCTAATATTTATAAAAAGTTTCAAGGTAGAGAAAATTTCACCATTGTCAAAATCTGTGGCAAGAGAAATTTTGAAAGGAATAGAAAATCGACTGGGAAACCTGGAAAATAGTAATTCCTTCTTAACAGCTACATTTTTAGACCCAGGTTTAAAGACGTAGGTTTAACTAGTAAAACCATTGGTGACAAGGCGAGAAAAATTATAACATCACTCATAACAACGTGACTTGAAACAGACTGACTACACGGAGAGAAATGTTTTAGTGTATGGAACTATTCGCGCTTAGTCAGCTTTGTAATCGTAATAATAACTACTGGTTGGGTCACATATACTACATGTTGGCTCAGATATACTAAAGGTTGTTTAGTTTTGATCAGTAAATATTACAACACACGGTAGCACGGAGGACGGCTCTCCGTTTAATAAATTCAACTGCTGTGATAGTTCGATTTACTACACTGAGTAAAATACGGAACTATTCGCGTTTAGTCAGATTTGGTATCGTAATAATAACTACTGGTTGGTTAAGATGTACTAAGCGCTGTTTAGTCAGAACACAGCGCAGCCGCAGCGTCAAGTGTGAGTGCCGGTCATGTGCCAGTGTCTGTTGGTTTGTTTGTGCCAAAATGGAACGTGACGCGCTACAACTGATATCAAGTTGGGGGTTTGATTCCTACGTCGAGATTTTTGAAAGTAAGTTACATTAATTGTTATATTTGAACTTTTATATTTCACTTCGTTGTCATTTAGTGATTACTGCTAGGATACGAGACATGTAAACATAACCCTAACAACCGGAGCATAAGTTACATTATCCCCTATGTTTATGTCCGCTTTTTGCGAGCGATTTTTGCTGTTGTAACTTGCAAACTTGAAAACTCTTCTTAAGCGAGCTTAGATTTACGGGGCAACACACTTTCTGTTGCAATACATAGTAAATCTGACAAAAATAAGTTAACATTAAACTGGTCATGGACTACCAGATATATTTATCTGTGTTTGTTTGGTAAAATGAACCCTAAGCATAATTTGCACTAATACTTTTTATTTAATGTGAAGTGAAATATAAAAACAAAAAAAACAAAAAAAAACAAAAATATCTGCTTCCCAGATGTTTTTCTTATATATTTCATCATTATATATCATCTAAAAACAAAAGGTAACATTTTCATCGATTAAACCCCTGCCATCTTTACTCTTATTTTCAGTTAATATAGTTTACTTTCATATTTTCATAGAATAGTTTATCAACTTAACCTTGTAGGTACAACCTGTAAAACCCACGTGGTCGTTAAGATTGTACTATAATTGGAATTTTCAGAAAACAAAATTGACTTATCAAGTCTTCAACTATTAAATTTTGAAAGTTTGGCGACTTTAATTCCCGCAGTAGGTGATAGGATAAAGTTTTTAAGTAAACTAGACGATTTTAGAAACAATAGGGAGGTATGTCTTCTAATATTACATTCTTAATAATAGTACTGTGCACGCATATTAGGTTTATTTATTATTATTATTATTATTGGTTTTTCAAATTCTCGGTTTTTGTTGTAGGTGGTTGTTAATTGGGAATCGATAGATTATATTGATTTTGATGCCGGAAGTGTAGATCCTGAAACACCAAAAGTGCTTGGGTCTGTAGAGCCTCAACAGTCTACAGAGCATCGAGGAACTAAGAGATCTGCATCTTCTTCTCCCTCTAGAGTTAGAATAGAGCAAGCATCAAAAGTGTTTGGATCTGTAGACCCTCCACAGTGTACAGAGCATCGAGGAAATCAGAGATCTGCATCTCCCTCTAGAGTGAGAATAGAGCAAGCATCAAAAGAGTCAACTGTAAGTATATTCTCAAATGAAGGGTTGCATGATAGAATGGTTGCCGATACACATGTATATCGCTATCAATTATTCTAATGGTTGTTTTTATTTCCATTTTTTTTAAATTTCAGAATAGTGTACGTGAATACCTCAAATGCCCGAAAGGGGAAAGAGTTTTGACTAATTATTTTGGAACTGCTAGACAACCAAAACCACCTGAGAGGCAGAGTTTGGATGTCACACATCAAAATTTGCTTGTAGAGCTTATTATCAGCAACGAACTGCATACATCAAACACTGAGTAAGTTAATATATTTTTATTACAAACTTTTGTAAGTACCGGAATACCCATTTTAATGTTTTTTTTTGTGTGTAGGATTTCAAGTGCGAGGCTGTTGCAGTTGGCCGAAAACATTGAAAACATTTTCCCCAATGAAAACAAAGTAAGAATTTCATTAATACAATCGAACTTCGATAAGTTAAGTCAAATTGGTTGGCGTTAGCATCAAGAGTGAGAATTATGTATTGTTTTTGTGTTACTCGATAATACAAAATTTCTGTTGAGCGGTTTGAGTTCGTATTTAAAAACCAATGAACTACCGATTTGTTGTATAATGGTTTAAATTAAAAATCCTCTTGTTGGTCACAAATAACCAACTTTTTTTACAATAACATGAAAACTATGAGTTTTCGAAGTTCCACTGTAACCAATTAGTTTTTTTTTTTCTGGAATGTTTTTAAACTTCTTTTCCATACCTATTTAGGACATTTATTTCATCCCCTATTCATCATCCAAGATAAATGGATCAGTTGTAAAAAGACATTGTGCCCAAGGCAAATTGTGGTGGAAATACACAAACTTATGTAAAACTCTCATAAAGGAAAATCAATTATTGCCAAGTAAGTATCAATAATATGGCTTCAAGGTGGAAGTTAATCGAGGGTAATTACTTGTTGGAAAAATAAGTATTTGTTGTATTCTTTGTAGGTGTTGAAGTATCTTCCTTGTCGGGCATTCTCCATTGGTTAGAGGGGCAAACAGATATTACCGAACAGCTAAGAAACAAATGGAAACAGACGTGTGAACTTCGATTTAGCCAGCTGCTTCAAGACCAAATAAACAGTAAGACCATAATCAAGAGATCGGGAGTTTGTCTTATCAAGACGTACATGAATAAGTATCCCGTCTTAAGACAGCCTACTGGGTACAGGTTGGTTAGTATTTCAGTTACAGAATTTTATTCCAAAACATACCTTGCCATGATTAAATTAATATTTTTTTTGTAGCTGGAGCAGGACTTCATAAATAGATATCCCCAGTGTGAAAATAAGTTGTTTGATAAGTGGTGCGAATTTCGCAGAAAAGTTCTCAGATTAGCAGGGGAGGAGTCTCCTACTGAAGGTAAGTCATATCATATATTGTGTAGTATTTTTTTCTTACAGTATCAATTTAGAAAAAGTACAATATTTACGTGGGTGTTTTAATTTCAGATTACAGTGAAGCAAGGATTATTTTCGCTTTTTGCCACCTTGTTACGGCTCTGCAGAAATCAAAGCGTGTTTCAAAAAATTGGGTGGCTAATTCGGCAGAAATTGTAGAAGGATTCATTCTGCACGTAAAGGTAAATGTTGATTTGACATATATTTTGTTTCCTAATATTTTTGTTGTAACACTTCAACACTTCAAAGCTAATTTCTTACGTCATACTCTATAACTTTTAATTTATTTGCATCTGTTGCAGGTTGTAGATTCATTACACAGTGACATTGAGAGGATTGTAGATCGAGCTAACGCAAACAAGCTACAAGTATCACCATTCGCAGTTGTTGTGGGACCAGACCTACAGAAAATAACAGACTCCTACATTCATGTTGATGGCGTGCTGTTTCGTGTGTCTTCCCCACTCCACGCAGTAGATCTAACTTTCAAAGCCATCCACGCGCTACATGCCGTATATCAAAAACAGAGCACTGCCATTTGGCTATTATTTCAAAGAGTTGTATATGAGTTAACTACTCAGTGGGATCAGACGTGCAGCGTGGTGGAAGGTTTACTGCATAAATTAAATTCTTTAGAGCTCCATTAGTTGGTAAATTAAAATGCCTCATTGTACATTTTGTCAAGAAAAAAAGTGTTCGATTCAATCACTAAAATTACATTTGAAAATAAATCACAAGAACTATTCTGATTCTTTCAAATGTAAAGAAATCAATTGTTTTCGAACCTTTGTAGGTTGGAAAGAATTCCGTAGACATCTCATAAATGCTCATAAGGTTCCAGTAAATACTTCCCTTTTAAGTCAAGTCCCTACCGAATTTAGCAGAGACATTGGAGGTCCCTCTCATGTAGAATCAATCCCTTTCAAACATGATGAAGACGATTTTGAAATGCATGAGACAGTAACAAGCATTGCAGAGATTGAGAAAAATGTGCAATCTCTGGTTTTGTGATGGTTTGCAAGCTTTACGCTAACCCCAAACTACCTCGCAATCACGTTCAAGAAACAGTGGGAGACGTAGGTGAGTTAGTCGATAATATTTTAACAACAATCAAGGCATTTCTAAATGTGGGAGAAAATGCCAAAGAATACGAAACAATTTTCAGTTCAGTTAAAAATGCAGTAACTAAACCATTTCGGGATACTTTGTCTACTGAGTATCGCAGCTGCAGGTTATTGAGAAAACAAATAAATTTATCAAGGCCCGAGATTATGTTATTGGTGATAGACTCGATAATATTTTACATGAAGGTAGAATCATTAAAGATAGAACGAGCATAACGGCAGAATTCATTCCAATAAGGAATATCTTACAGGAATTTTTCTCTTTGCCAGGAGTTCTGGATAAAATTATTGCATACCTAACATACCTAGAAGCTGAAAAAAAAGTGGCATTTATTCTAATTTTGTACAGGGTGAACTGTGGCAAGAAAAATTGAAGGAATTTATAGGTAAATTAGTTTTACCAATATTTCTTTATTATGATGATTTTGAAATTAATAATCCCCTGGGTTCTCATGCAGGAGTAAATAAATTAGGTGGTGTCTACTTCTCAATACCATGCTTGCCTCCTGAATATCGTGCAAAAGTAGAAAATATTTTCACTGCTGCGTTATTCAATTCAAATGACAGAAAAGCATCACCAGAGGGAAATGATGCCGTTTTCAAAATATTTGTAGAAGAATTAAACTTTCATTCACGTGAGGGCATTGAATTAAATATTGGCGGAAAGGTTACGAAAATGTACTTCGCTCTAGGTTTGCTGCTTGGTGACAATGAGGCGCTTAACAGTGCCACTGGTTTTATGGAGGGTCCCAATGCAACCATTTATTGTAGATTTTGCAAAATGCCAAAGCTCGAAACTCAACAGAACACTCCTCTTCGAAATGATCTACTGAGAACTCCTCATCAGTATGAACTAGACGGTTTCCAACAACAAAAACAAACTGGTGTGAAAGAGAATTCAATCTGGAACTGTGTTGACTATTTTCATGTAGTACAAAATTTTTTTGTAGATATAGCCCATGACCTGCTTGAAGGAGTCTGTAGGTATGACATGCAACATATTCTCCATGATCTCATTTGTGTCAATAAAACTTTGAGTCTCGATGGATTGAATGAAAAACTGAAATCATTTCATTATGAAAAGAATGGTTTCAGTAACAGGCCACCCCTTCTGAGATATGATGAAATAAATAAGAAAAAAATTGCGTATGTCTGCAAGTGAAATGCATACATTTATTTTAATATTTCCAATGCTTGTCGAAGATTTAGTTGAAGGCGGCATTAATATGAAAAATGAAGTTTGGCAACTGTTCTCTGTATTGAGGCAAACCATGGATATTTGTTTTGCAAAATCTTTGAGAATGGAATTAATTGACACATTTGATTCACTTGTAAATCAACACCATAATTTGTATCTCAAATTATTCAATGATAAATTAAAACCAAAGTTTCATAATATGAAACATTATTCACTTATTATGAAAATGTCTGGTCCTTTGTCTCACCTTAGTCTCTTGCGATTTGAATCTAAACATCGAGAGTTAAAAGCCATTACAACATCAACAACATCAAGGAAAAATCCTTGTCACACTATTGCCGTCAAAGAGCAGTTGAGATTGTGCCATCGTCTTCTTGGCAAGCTTGGATTATCTGCTAAGTTTGAGTTGGGAGATGGTGACAGCTTGGAGTGTGTGTCGTTAAGTTCTCAGTTAATTGCATTTCAAGATCCTATTCCTCAAAATTTTATAGGGCCTTGCATTGATGTTCCGTGGGTTAACATAAATAGCATTAAATATAAAGTTGGCTCAGTTGTAGTTATTGCTGTAATCCCTGATGGCTTCCTAGAATTTGGTAAAATATTGAATATTTTTGCCAATGAAGAGCAATGTGTGCTTTTTGTGTGCGAACAGATGGAAGTACAATGTTTCAATGAAGGATTGCATGCATACGAAGTGATCAGTTCTAATAAAAACAAATATTGTTTGGCTGAGAATTTGATATATCCTTACCTAGCTATTCATCATTGTTTGTCAGACGGACGAGACGTTGTATCACTGAGACATGCTATATAATGTATTCATTCAGACTGTGTGTCTGTGTAACTAATGGGGCATTTTTTTTCAGTAATCGGTTAATATTTAGGTATATATAATATATTATGTTAAATTAAAAAAAAGGATGTATTTGTATTTTATTTTGTAATGTAATAAATAATATGTACATAATAATAAATTGTTTTTTTTGTAATAAACACTACACCGTAAGTTCACAAATACCATACACAAAATTATTATTTACGATATCTCTCTAGTAGCTTCTACCAAACGGGTTGCCTATTTAGTACAACATAGTAAACAATAATAGTGCATGCCACTACCTGTGCAGTTAAAGATATGTTTCGATTGGTATATTGTTGGACCCCCCATATAACAGTACCCTCTTTGTCCAATCTGTTTGTTTACATTAAAGACCCTTAGTCAGCACCCTTCAGGTATAAATAGAAAACCCTAAACTTGTACCCACAGTTCCATTTCGTCGGCCACATTGTAAACATCCACTCATTGTGTAATTGTCGTTGTTATAATAAACTATTATATTGAACTTTTGGCTTTCAATTGAATAAGTGATTATCACGTCGTGAACACAAGTGTTAAATAAGTGTTATTCAAGGATTTAATTCTAAAAATATAGTGTTACGGAGCTTTCACTTATAAAGCTGCCCTGGTGTCAGAAGACAAAACCCAGTTAATAGAGACACAATTTCCGCGGATTATCCCATAATTCCAAGGAATACAACATCTCTATTAAATTTTGGTGTCAGAAGTGGGATATCATCCGTGTATGGACATCGGTTATTGGACAAGGTATTGAAAACACCTTCCTAAGAAACCAGAACATACAGTGAACTTCAGTTCTTAACGGAGGCTAACCAACGACACACCGCATCCTCGACAACGATTATTTTTGGAACTTAGCTAAGTTCCGAAGATCAACCCCAGCAACCGGGCATCACTGGTACGAAATTCAAGAAATTTCCCGGACAATCGGAGTCTACCCAGCGTGTTCCTGCTGAAAACCTGTTCGATTGGACATAACTAGTACGGAATCAATTTCCCCGGACTATCGGAGTCTATCCAGAAATCCAACGGACAACCCCTGGAACGGAATTCGCCGAAATTCCCCGGACAATCGGAGTCTACCCAGGATAAATCAAAAGTAAGTCAAATTTATTTTCCATAAACTTGCTCTGTCGGAGACTTTTTGTATGGAATTAGGCTCACTAATAAAAAAAATATCTAGAATGTCGGTAACAGGAAACTCTCAATTGAAGGAATCTCCCCAGCTTGCAAATGTGAGTGATAATGAAAGTGTTGACAATTCCATTCCAGAGGAATTGCCAATTACAGTTTTATTCAAATTTATTAAACCTTTTAACGGCGATAGGTCGGAATTCACAACCTTCATTCAAAATGTAAATTCGGCATTTTCATTAGCAGCAACACACCAGACACCCAGTTTGCTGTTATACGTGGTTTCTCAACTTTCCTCGAATGTGGTAAATGAATTGGAACTCACAGACATTAACTGTTGGACAGAATTAAAGAAAAAATTAAAGTTGTATTATTCTCAAACAAAACATTTAGCCCAAGCACATGAGGAACTTGAGACCATTAAACAGTATACGAGTGAATCTGTAACAGAGTTCTATAAAAGGTTAGAAATAATTAAAAACGAATGCATACAAGCTGAAATAAATAATTGCGATAATCCTAATGATCTACCTGGCTTAAAGAAGTCAATACAAAACACAGCATTAAGGCGCTTTGTCATACATTGCAAACCAGAAATTTCTCAGATGCTTAGAGCCAGATCATTGAATACACTTAGTGAAGCTTTTGCAGTAGCATTACAAGAGGAAAAGATTTTAAATTATACAAGGCAAAAAGGTACATATTGTTCGTATTGTAAAATAAACGGTCACACAAATAACAATTGCACCAAAAGAAGACTTAAGACCAATTCAGGAAATTCAAGTAGTAACTATAGGAACAATAACGGTCCAAGTCAGCAACATCATAATTATAATCAAAATCATAGTCAACAATCTGCGCAACCACATCAAAGCTACAATCAAAATTTTAATAACCCGCATAGTGCTAATTCTTCAAAATTTTGCAAGTATTGCAAAAAATCAGGTCATTTAATCAATGAATGTCGAAAACGACCCCAAAATGGTCATCAGAACGCACGTGTGAACCATTTAAACTCCAAATATCCGACGATGACCAGTGCCCCATCGCCGGACCAAACCATTCAAGAGGCATTTCAACAAATAACCCTAACCGATGGTTCCCACATGGCGTAATGACAGAAAACCACACCATAAACACTTCAGATAATGATACTTTTAAAAATAAAAAGACCTTAACCTTTTTTCTAAAGAACTCTCCCAATAAACATGTCAAGTTTCTAATAGACACTGGTGCGTCCACTTCAATAATAAAACACACAGCACTTATACCCAAAGAAACCCTGCTGAACACTCACAATATAATCCACTTGAATGGCATCAACCCCAATATGCCTCTTGCAACACTAGGATCATGTAACTTGAACCTTTCTTTAGAAAAGTTAAACATAGATCACGAGGTCCATGTAATAAACGCTTCTAAAATCTCTACTCAAACAGATGGCATTTTAGGAAACGACTTCTTTGAAAAGCAAAATGCAATTATAGATTATCCAAACAATCAGGTAGTTATCAATGGGATTCCAATTAAGTTTAATAACAATATTAACGATAAAATCACAATTCCTCCCAGATCAGAATACATTACAGAAGTAAATATCTCCAATAACGTAAAGATGGGGTTTATAGAAAACAAAAAAATTAATGAAAATGTGTTCGTACCTAATGTATTGGTTCATAACAATAATAATAAAACAGTTATTCCTATTTTAAATACTAGTATGAAAGAAATTACTATAACAAGACCTACCTTAGAAATTCAAGAAATATGTCCTCAAGAAGATATTAAATTCGTAAAATTAAATTCGTCAAACGACACTAATAAAAACAGAGATAGAATCAAAAGGTTGCGCGAAAACATACGCGTATCACATTTGAACAAAGAAGAAAGGCAATCGTTGTTAGGTTTATGTGAAAAGTATTCCAACCTATTTCATTTAAAGGGCGATAAACTAACACACACAAAAACTCTAAAACATTCCATTCACACTGAAAATGACATTCCTATATCAAGTAAAATCTACAGATATCCAAAAATTCATGAACAAGAAGTAAATAAACAAATAAAAGAGATGTTAGATAATAATATAATCGAAAATTCTATGTCACCTTATTCGAGCCCAGTATGGATAGTTCCAAAGAAAATGGATTCATCAGGGAAAAGGAAATGGAGATTGGTAATCGATTATAGAAAACTTAATGACGTAACTATAGGGGATTCCTATCCTCTGCCAAATATAGATAGTATCCTTGATCAGTTGGGAAATTCTATATACTTTTCCACCCTAGATTTATCAGCTGGTTTCCATCAAATTGAAGTGCATGAAAAACATAAACATAAAACCGCGTTCACGACTCCTTCAGGTCACTATCAGTTTAACAGAATGCCATTTGGTCTGAAGAACAGTCCATCAACCTTTGTTAGATTGATGAACATCGTTTTGTCCGGTCTTCAAGGTACAAGGTGTTTCTGTTATTTGGATGACATTGTCGTTTATGGATCGTCATTAGAAGACCATAATCAAAAGCTAGAAAGCGTTTTTAAACAATTGGAGTTGCACAATTTAAAGTTACAGCCAGATAAATGCGAATTTCTACATAAGGAAATTGCTTATTTAGATCACATCATTTCTGACCAAGGTGTTAAGCCTAATCCAAAAAAAATCGAAGCTATAGTCAAAATATCATCTCCAACTAATGCTAAACAAATAAAGGCATTTCTCGGTTTAGTTGGCTACTATAGAAAATTTATTAAAGACTTTTCTTCTATCGCCAAACCCTTAACTAATTTATTAAAAAAGGATTGTGATTTCCAGTGGACTGACAGGTGTCAAACATCCTTCGAGACTTTAAAACAATGCCTAACGAGTGAAACAATTCTAAGGTACCCAGATTTCAATAAGGAGTTTATATTAACAACTGATGCGTCAAACGAAGCAATTGGAGCCGTTTTGTCACAAGGCCCAATTGGAAAGGATTTACCAATTTCTTACTATTCCAGATCACTTAATAAAGCAGAATCTAATTATTCAACTTCTGAGAAAGAGTTATTAGCCATAGTCGATTCTTGTAAACATTTTAGGCCATATTTATTTGGTCAAAAGTTTAAAATTGTCACCGATCACAAACCACTGATTTGGTTAAATAATTGTAAAGACATTTCAAGTCGTTTACTACGTTGGAAGCTAAAGTTAATGGATTACGAATATGAAATCGTGTACAAAAAAGGTACACTAAATTCTAACGCCGATGGTTTATCTAGACTAAAATATGACATCAATCAAATTACTGAAGAAGAGGAATTAACATTAGAAAATTTCAAAGGTTTCCACCAAAGAGAAATTAAAATACCAGAACCTAACAAAGTGAACACACCATTAAACAAATTAAAACATTTAGTATTACCTTTTTCTTGCGACTTATCAAATAATAACAAATACGCAGAATACGTTAAAAAGAACTTCCCAGAATTAACAAGTAATCACGAAGTAACCGAAATCCACGTTAAAACCTTGCCACAACAAAAACTTTATCTTGTATTCATAAAACAGTTTGTTAGGGATTCAGCCCCTTATGAAGATTTATTTACATCTCTATATAACTTGCGACTAATATTGAAATATAATAATATACAATCTTTTACAATCCCAGATGTCTCGTACAGTAATTCAATAATTAGACAGGACACATATTATAGTTTGCTCTATTTCTTATTTCAAGATTTCAAGTATGATATTATACAGGAAGAAAGAATTTACTTAACTGATCCTGATTTAATCGAAATCACTTTAAAAGAAAATCACGATTCCGTCACTGCAGGTCATCAAGGATTCGAAAGAACTTATGATCGAATTAAGAAGGATTATTATTGGGAAGGAATGAAGGAACAAATTAAGAATTACATAAAAAAATGTCCAATATGCCAAAAATCTAAAACAGATTTTAAAAGTAATAAATCTCCAATGCAAATTACGACCACCTCATCAAAATTCTGCGAACAAATAGCAATGGATATAGTAGGTCCCCTGCCAGAAACTAATAATGGGAATCGATTCATTTTAACCTTACAAGACGATTTGACTAAGTTTATCCAAGCCTACGCTATACCAAATCATGATGCTCCCACAGTGGCAATCTACTTCTTAAAGTTCTGTACTCAATTTGGTTTTCCCAATAATATACTATCAGACCGAGGAACCGAATTCACCTCGAAGGTGTTTAGAGAATTAAACAAATTACTATCCATCAAACAAAAATTAACATCCCCATATCACCCACAATCTAACGGTTCTCTAGAAAGAACGCATCTAACCTTAAAGGATTATTTCAAATGTTATACCAATAAAGATAACAATAATTGGGACGAATTTCTTAATTTTGCAGTATATAGTTACAACTCAGGTGTGCATAAGTCCACACAAATGACCCCATACGAATTAGTATTCGGACAAAAACCAAGAATTCCAAACTATCTAAATAACCCCAAAGCAAAACCAAATTATTCTGATTTGGCAAACGATATCGCAACAAAATTAAACATCGTGAGAGAAACCGCACGAGAAAATCAAATCAACTCGAAACATAAATCCAAAGAATATTATGACAAGTCACATAATAGAACTTATCAATTCAATATAGGTGATTTAGTCTTGTTATACGATAAACTTTCGAAGGTACGTTTTAAGAAATTAGCACCAAATTACAAAGGACCATATAAAATCATTGCAATTAATGATAATAGTACAGCTATTTTACAGATAGCACCTAACCTAACAAGAACATATCACTTCAATTTACTGAAACCATACGTTATTTCAGATGAGGAAGACACTAATAATCATGCAGTTACTGATGATGGTAACGATGAACCGGTGCCAGGCACATCAGGAATACAACCTAAAACCAATTAACTCTTCCTCAGGATTATTTTATCAAAATTTAGGTAAAACTAGAATATCGAATCAAAAATTTACTTTATTTACTTATTATAATCTTAGCTTAATTCACCAACAAATAAAGGCTCTAAAATTGTACTATCTCCAATCCCTTGATACATGCAACATCGCTTCTAGTGACCACTATTCCTTTGATTGCAAAAACCAATTAAGGTACATCAACACAAAAATTATCACAATTAAACAATCATACCGTATAATTGCTCATCAACTAAACTTAGTTCCAAATAGAAAGAAGAGAGGTTTATTTAACGCCATAGGCGATGGACTCAAATGGTTATTTGGAGTACCAGACGCTGAAGATACTCAATATTTTACTGATGCTATTGGTGAATTGCGAAACAATCAGAAACAAACAAACGTGTTAATGCAACAGCAAGTTTCAATTATTTCAAATACAATTGAAAACTTTAATGACTCTTTGGGCAGGATGAATCATAATATTAACGTTTTAAACAAAAATTTACAAGAATTCAATAAATTTACGCAACAAATGAACTCTGTTAAAGACCAACTCGATATAGAAATACAACTATCAAACCACATGTTGATGCTAATAGAAATGAGCGACGAGATTCTTTCCTTGTTGAATAATTACGTAAACGACATTGCTCTCATTCAAAATGGTATTGTAACATACCACATTTTACCCCCAGAACAATTATATACCGAATTGCAGAAAATTGCAAATCGTTATACATTACCCATCCCAATTTCTATCGACAACGTTTATACATATTATAAAATGATTGAAATGAAGTCATTCATTAAAAATAATTTGTTAGTTATTTCATTTAAGATTCCTCTGACAAACATGTATTCTTACGAACTTTTTAAAATTTTTCCTTTACCAACTCCCCATAAAAACGATTCTTCATTATTCTCCTATATCGAGCCAAGCAAATCATACATTTTAGTTTCATCTTCAAAGACAGAGTATTTTATGGTCAATAACCTTGACGATTGTAACGAATATGTGCCGAGTGAATATTTGTGTACTAGTGTGAACATGGTTCAGAAATCCGACTCCCAAGACTGTGAAATCCAACTGTTGTTGAAGACTACAAACAAAATACCAAAATCGTGTCAAACAAAAAATCTAATTGCAGAACTTGAGATTTGGCATCATGTGCAACCAAATACATGGCTATTCGTGTTATCAAAGCCAACACAACTATCCATAATCTGCAAAGAGCAGAACACCCAAGACATTATTGTTAATAGTTTAGGAATATTAGAGTTAAGTTCATCTTGTAAAGCTTTTACTAGCCATACTGTGTTAGAAACTCAAATCAACTTAGGATCCTTGAATCTAACGCATGAAATACCTATCACCAGTATTGAAGAAGATAATTGTTGCATAAAATTAAAGAAAAACCTTACATTAAACGAGATCCATATGGACCCATTAAAGTTAACAAATTTAGACCTAAACGAACTAAACTATGCACAGCACAAGCTGAACCAATTCGACGAACAATTGCAAGAACAAATAAACAAACCTTTTATCATTAAGAAGTCAAATTGGTTCACCTCATTGTTGTATCTTATATTAAGTATTGTTCTCTTTTTAGCAATTTATATATTTTTAAGATGTTGCGGATGCATTGAATTCAAAAGACTACTATGTTGTTTTAATTCTAATAGTAATCGAAGAGATCACTCTTATTGCCTACAGATCTTCAACCAATGTAACACACAACCGAAATACCCTACCAATGTAAAGTATGATGTTGAACTTGAAAATTTAAATATTCTGCCAGTCAAAGACAAAGACTTTGACGAAACGAGTTCTCAATCTCTAAGACGTTCAAAACGTCACAACCAAAAAATAGTTCAACATTAATACTATTAAGACTTTTGTTTCGATTAAAAAAATTAACAAAAGTCTATATCAGCCGGGGAGGTGTTGGACCCCCCATATAACAGTACCCTCTTTGTCCAATCTGTTTGTTTACATTAAAGACCCTTAGTCAGCACCCTTCAGGTATAAATAGAAAACCCTAAACTTGTACCCACAGTTCCATTTCGTCGGCCACATTGTAAACATCCACTCATTGTGTAATTGTCGTTGTTATAATAAACTATTATATTGAACTTTTGGCTTTCAATTGAATAAGTGATTATCACGTGTTAAATAAGTGTTATTCAAGGATTTAATTCTAAAAATATAGTGTTACGGAGCTTTCACTTATAAAGCTGCCCTGGTGTCAGAAGACAAAACCCAGTTAATAGAGACACAATTTCCGCGGATTATCCCATAATTCCAAGGAATACAACAATATCCTACTAAACAAGAACCGTGCGTCCGACCGCAAGCGTGGTAACTTCGACTATGCCGTGAGTTGTAAGCGCGACTAAACACGCGTATAGTAAATCCTACTGTCAGGATCGTCCGTTCATTTTCTACTATTCTGTTTCGTAGCTGCGACCCTTGCAAGGGTGAGACCAACTAAAGATTTCTCTCCGTGTAGTGACACTGATTCAACAAATAATGCATTCGAGATATAAAAAAATAATGAAGAAAACTGTGTGTGGGAAAGCTTCCAAAAAAAGTAAGTTCTACAACGCCATCAACAAGTTCGCAGTCACGGGCCATTATTGAAACGAAGATCCCGTGTGCTGGTGGAAACATAATAGTTACAACTCTCCGTACGTTATTGACATTACTTAAATATTTTCTTGTAATTTTTCACAGGCTATGATATTTTAAATTCTCGCTCACGCCTCGCAAAGTATATCAAATATCAGTAACGTTACACAAATGCTGGCAGTAGACTGGTAAAACGGTTATCGGCACTTCCATTTATTCGTATATAGTTGCCTACTTGAAAACCGTTCCGAGGAACGTCGTTCCGGCCGACCCGTAAACGTTCCGGAACGTGACAAAGTAACGTTACCGAAAGAACGTCTCATCACTAATAAGAGTAGCTGACGCTTAATTTGGTAAAATACCTGATTGTGGCACATTCTTCTGCAAGGATCCAAGTTCATAACGACACAATTAATTAAATAGTCACATGAACTAAATAACTTTTCTTACAGAGATCAAGTATGTTGAAAACATTAACATGCGTAAAAACAATAAAAATAAAAACAAACAACAAATAAAAGGCAAGTACTCACTTTGATGGGTTTAAAAAAAGTTTGTCAGTTTCCTAGGAACTAATTTTTTGGTACAATCAACTGAAGAGTTGTAAATCAAAAGGGTCTAAGATTTACAACTCTTCAGTTGATTTTTCTAGAAAAACACTAAAAATAGCTGCTCGTGATATACCTTGCACTCTTTGCTCGATATGCGCGATCAGAAAAATTCCACTCCGGTCAATATCGCCAGGAACGACAAAAAATTCCGCCATGGTGTCAAAAAATATTTCAAGTTAAATGCAATAATTTCGAAAACAAAGCGTTAGCAATTTGCTCCGAATTATCTTTAAACGAAAATTTTAAGGTTCCCAACGCTATTGTAAACGTGCAAAATCTACACGTCAGCAATTAACCCTTCGGACAAATCCTTCAGTAATGCGAATCTAAAAGATGCAGAAGAATTTTCTTGTAGTTAACCTCTAGAATCGGTCTCTATTAATAATGTTAAGTTATAAAAAGTTGACAGGTGAAGGATCATATAAACAAAACTAAACCTTAGTCACCTTAATTCAGAATAAAAGACTATTGATCGATTATGCTGTGAATATAGTGAGGTATTTCTCTTATTACTAATGATGTTAAGAGGACTGTTTCCGTGATTTCAGAAAATACGCAAATGTTGAATTTGAAGCACTTTAAAAAAAAAATTGTATGCGTATCTCTATAGGGTAACTCGAAAAGTACTTCAGCTAGAGTGTAGGTTGGACTTTAGAAGATTACATTGAAAAAATAATTATTGGATTATAATGATATTTAATGTCCTAAATTACGCCGGAGCAATATCATTGCAAAAGCTGCATATTTCTGATGACAGTTCCAACCCACTCTGTTGGTTTCACCCCCTAGGGCCTAGACTATTAGTCGCGACACCTTGGTAGCTAGATCTCACTTCGGTCCGATTGTGTAAACACCGCATTTGCCTAAATTGAAAAATTGCAAATTTAGAGTGAGTGTTGTGAGCAGTAATTTTATTTTAATTCATTGGTGATTATGTTGAACGTTATATTTATGGTTGTCTTACTTAGACAATATAACTGTAAAGCCTGAAATACATACTCGACGAAAGCGCTCGCCGAGATCTCTCGGCGAGACTGTCCGAAGCCGCAGGGGTATGCACACGAGACGACGAGTAGGTTTCTCTACCCTCTCGGTCTCGGCAAATCTCGCCGTGTCTTGCCGAGAGTGTATCTGCGGCTTAAGAAACATTTTAAAGAAATATTTTATATTTTGAGGTAGGTTAATAGCTTATAACGAAACGATGGTCAGCAAAATTATTATTCTTTGTTTCAGTTTAAAATTTTTAAGTTAGTGCTAGTAATCATTACTTATTAACGAGAAACTTCTAATATTATTAATAAAATGGGTGGACCAAATGATTACCGGAAGAAGGTGACTTTAAAAAGGAAATATAAGGGCGGAGATATAACTCAAATGCACAAAGCACAAACTTCTCTGCACAGAAGTTTGTGAAGAATATCTTGCTGAGCATTATCGATAATATACAGTCGACTACGTCACAAGAAAGGGCATCAATTACTCTACGTAAGAAAAACAATTTATAACAACCGGGGAGAAGATAGCGGACAGCGCTATCACTTAGTGAAGGCGTCATTAGAATTTCCATATTTTTTTGCCAAATCGCTTCATATTTATATTTTGAGGATATGTGCAAATGTTATAGATATCTTCTCCTCGCTTCTATAATATTACAATATCGACAGCACATTATTATAAGATATTCGATTTTTGTGTTTTTAGCTACGCATCATACTACAAATAGTGCAAATGTCGTATTAGATGAGCTTCAAACTGAAACAAAAGAACCTTTTCGATAGTAGGAAAGAGAATAATAGATATACAGTTTTACCATCAAGAATTATTAGAAATAAGTATGCATGGCTTGTAATTTGGCTGCTCCCTTGCAAATTTGGTTTTTGACAAATAAAGTAAACAGGTCAACTTTTTATTTACACTGTAACATGTGCACCAGTACATTTAAATTGTATACGACACAACATGATGTCAACACAGACTTAGTGCAAGGTGCAATGGAGTATTGGCAGTGGCTATTCCAACATGGAAGAAATGTTTACCATTTTGGACATCCCTTTTATGTCATCAAAGTTATACCTAAAAACTTAAGATATAGTATGCACAACATGGGATAGAACTGCAGTTGAACTAATGGAGGATGCTGCACAAGAAGAAGCAGAGTACGCCATCCAAAACGGCAATGTTGATGTTGACGGTGTCCCATTAATCACAGTCGTGGCGCACGGTTGTTGGAAGACGGTGATATAAACAAAACTACAATGCATTATCTGAAGCAGCTGCTATAGTTGGTCATAAATTCAGCAAAGTTCTGTATCTTGGAGTACAAAATAAATTCTGTTTTATTTGCATAAAAAATCCCACTAAGAGCCATGTATGCTTCAAAAATTATCAGGGTAGCTCTACTGGTATGAAAGCCGATGCATTAGTAGATGGGTTTCAACAAAGTGAATCATTGTATAACACGATACTCGACAATGATTGCTGACGGTGATAGCAGCACATAAAAACGCATTTTGGAATCCAGGCCATATAAGAATTTAACCGTGCAAAAGATCGAGTGTTGTAATCACCTTTTGAGAAATTTTTCAAATAAAATTTCGGTGCTCTCGAAGGATACGAGATTTCCCTTAAAATATCGAAAATTTATTTCTAAGTATATTAAAAGATTCATAAAATCTATTATAGGAGCCATTAATTACCGTAAAGAAGAAAATAGAACAAATGCCGTAGAATTATTAAAAAGCGATATCGATAATTCTTTTAAACATATTTTAGGTGACCATGATGCTTGTGCAAATTACTTTTGTCAACAAAATAATGATGAGGAAAACATTGTTTCTCAAATTAAATCTTCTTGCCCTGAACTATATATGCGATTATATCAGATTGCGTCAAGTCTATCTAATCACAGTAAAAGTATATTATCTACTGTAAAGAAAACCAACACCAAGCGCCAATCTAGTGAAGCAAACTTTATATGGTAGTGATGTAGCAAGTAGGCAAGGCTGTACAGCATGGTAAAATGAATGAAGTACTTGCTATACGCCAGTTAGAAGAACAAGAAAACATAAAAGTGGAAAAGTGCGGATTTTTTAACACGCAGACGGATTAGTTGGAGAAGAAGTGATTGTGAACAAAAAAAAAATACTCTGTGGAGGTGGAACGAAGACAGACACAGTTTTGAAATAAATAAAAGAAATAAATGGTACCTACTATCGAGTGCAAGGACAGTTAGAAATTACGAACAGAAAAGGGTGCATATTTGCGGCTGGACCGATATTACTTATCCACTACAAGTTAGTTACATAAGACGTGACAGGAAATTTTGGAAGAATATGGAAGCAAAATTGATACAGTTTTATAAAGATTGTATGCTTTCGGAATTGACTGATCTTCGGCACACACGTCATTTGCCGATACGTTGGTCCATAGACGTTCCGGAAGCAAAATCTAGAAAAAAGCGAAAGCGATATGAGCGGTAGGGATAATAAAGATATTTAATTATTTTTTATTGTATAATTTATTTTACTATGATAATGTAGGCATACAATGTGCCTACCTATATTCAATGTATTCTTTTTCTTTATTATATTATTTTAGTAAATTACAATGTTTCCTTATTATAATAATGTAACAACCGATACTAAGATCGACCTTCCCTCATCTTTTTTTCAAATTATGAACACCATGTACAGTAGAACTCCAATTATCCAAATCAGTTGGGACCGGACCCCATTCGGATAATTGGATTTTTCCGAAAAGGGGTCTATTTTAATTAATTACTGTACGTTATGTTGAAAATTGGAATAAAAAACTATTTTTAAAGAGAAAGAGCTTTTAATTATGTAATTTAAGAAACTTTACGCTTATTTACATTATTCGTATAGTATGTACGTACCAGGGTTGCCACCTGTCCTCGTTTCACGAGGATTATCCTCGTACGAATCATTTGTCCTCGTGTCCTCGGCGCGATACCATTTGTCCTCGCATGAAGTATGAAAGTATGAAATTGGCCATGTAGTAGTAGGGTAGTAGTTTCTCATTTTTTGAATGCAGATGCCTTACATGAAACTCGGGCGGTTCAGCTAACGCCGATCCGTAAGCGGCTGGAAATTCAAACTGACCAATCCCCGATTGATATCCAGTATCCCGTGATTCCTGTGCCCTGTGCTAAGCGTTAACGCATATCGTGTTGTGATTGGTTTACTTCAAACAGACGCTGTCGTCTGTCAGTTGCGCGAAGCTGCCTAACCTAACCTACAAATGTTTTGAACGCCGTGTTTGTGTTGCAAATCCCAACTACAAAAATAATTTCGGTAAGATTTAATATTTTAATTTTTTTCCGACCCACTACGTTTTACTTTAGTTACAGCAATGAGTACGCCACCTAAAAAAATTAAGCGAGACACAAAATTCAACAATTACTGGCTAACCACCAGAAGTTGGCTCCAAAAAGTCGATGAGTTTACAGCCTTCTGCACATTATGCAAGGTTGAAATTTCGGTAGCAAATAAAGGTGTCCGATCGTTAACAGATCATGAAGGAACAAGCGGACACAAGAAAAACATTACTGCTGCTAGCTGCAGTAATATTATGACCAATTTTTTCAATGGAGCCGGTGATATAGACGAAAATCGAATAACTGCAGCTGAATTAGCACATGTTTACCATTGTGTAAAACATAATATATCCTACAACTCCTTTGATTGCAACATGAAATTATTAAAAATTACTCATTATGACTCAAAAGTAAGCTTAAAAATTCACTGTGGGCAAAACAAAAGCGGAATCTCTTGTTACACAAGTATTGGCGCCAAGAGCATTAGATAACATATTGAAAATAATCCTATCAAAAAACTTGTCCTTTTCGTTGCAATTAGATGCATCAAACCATCTAAACAGGAATTTTTTTCCTTTAGTTGTTCAATATTTTACCATTGAAGATGGCATTCAGACCAAATTGCTTGACTTCTTTGAACTTGCAAATGAATCGGCTGAAAGTATTTACCAAAGTGTCAAAGAATGTATACATAATTTAGGTTTATCTTTTTGTAATGTTAGTGGTTTTAGTGCGGATAACACCAATACCAATTTTGGATGTAAAAATTCTTTGTACACAAAATTTAAAGGCGAAAATGGCAACATCCTAAGAGCAAACTGTTATGCACATTTACTGCACAATGCTTTTAAAAATGGCTTGGATTCGTTATTTATTGATTTGGAAAATATTGTAACAAAACTATATCACTTTTTTTCTAAAAGTGCTAAACAGCGAGAATCCTTGATGTCAGTGTATTTCTTCTGTGATATAGAGTTTAAAGAATTACTGAAACATTGTCCAACCCTGTGGCTGACATTATATCCAGCTGTACAACGCTTAATATCGTCATGGTTACCAATAACCACATATTTTGAAGAACTGTCAAACAACAACAAGTAATTCTACAAGTAAATAACAACAAAGTTGATGAGTCTATATTAATTTATTTTTTATTTATCACCTATTTTTGAAAATACAATTAACAAACCCCAAGCCGATAGCACCACAATTTTGGAATTATTTAATATACTGTCAAATTTTATCACTCAAATGGAACAAAGATTGGAGAATAGTTTTTTTGGGAATGATGTTCGAAGGAAACTTTTAGATCAAAGTGAGGAAGCGAGAAATAATATATTAAGTGAATTTCGACAATTTATTAATACTGTTCTAACATATGTTAAGAAGAAAATGGAATCAAACATAAATTTAATTTTTTTACAGCAGTTAGATGTTTTTAATCTGAAGAATTCTTTTCCATCATTCAATGATTTTGTAGTAGTTATAGATTCATTGAAATTAGAGAATACTTTAAAGCTAAACTGTGATGATTTATTTGCCGAATATGTTACAGCACAGGAAATGTATAGAAAGGTTTGCGAATGCGAACCATTTAAAGAGTTGCCTTGCCATAAAAAGTGGTGTGCCATTTTAAAAAATTGTGAACTAAAAAACATATTAAAATTTGTTTCGTATTTTTTAAGCGTGCCAACCAGTTCTGCCTTTTCTGAAAGAGTTTTTAGCGTGATGAATATTAAGTGGCGAGATGAAAGAAATAGGGCTCTTCCGAATCTGATTAAGGCAGAATTGCTTGTATATTTTAATATGAGCACTAAATGTTTAGATTTTTATAATGAAAGAAAAGCGGAATAGGCCATTTTAAATTGCGCAAGAAGTAACAGCAAATACATTTTTATAAAGTAATTGGCTGTAGAAACTTCTTAGAGTTGCTTTGTATTTATTACGAATGTGAGAATGTGTTATATTTATTTTATTTGATATATTTGTTTTGAATGACATGTTAGTTTCTGAGATTAATATGTAAGTATTCTATTGTGATATTCTTACAGCAAAGTATTATTTTTGCATATTTAATAAAGTAATGTAGTATTTGTTTTTTGTTACCTATATTTGACGAATAAATTTTTTTATTATTTGTTTGTGTTTTATGTGGCAGTATGATTTGGACTTATTGGATATGACAAAATATTTTCACCCATTAACTGTCCTCGTGAACAATTGCAAAAATGTGGCAACCCTGGTACGTACCGTACTGTAAAGCCTTTGTAAAGTGATTGCTTCCTGAACGAAGTTAGCTGTTTGGCTGTCTTCAACCGTTTTCGATCAGCCAATTGTTTTACCTTTAATAGTTGTAGTGTTTTTAGTTGCCGTGTTAGTGCTTTTTTTGAAATTACAAAATTGAGTGGGATAATCAGCGATTCGAAATATTGGAGTTCTACTGTACTATTAGTAAACACTACACATGCGTGCGCGTGAGGAGAGAGCTCACACGCATAAGTTCTCTATGTAATAGAAAAAGACGGACCTACTCGGAGGGAGGAACCGTAGCACATGCCCTGTTTTTATATAATACCTAGACAATTTTTTTTTGTTACTGTCGCCACAGAGTAGGTACAAACCAGAGAATCATCCGTCGGTGACGGGGCAGTTTGCGCCGATCTCGCCGCACATTGCATTCCGCCATCTTCTCAAAGAGGAAATTTTCAGCCAACCAGCGGCGACCACATGATGCTGTAGGTATAGGTTACTCCTTTCAAGTGCACGCCCGGTATGAAGCATAGGCAATTCGAAAGCGGTCCGCTCAAATGGCGCTATCTTAAATTCAAACAACGATTGTAAACACTGGTAACAAGCATAACCTCACTGTACGAGGACGTATTTGCGTATCGCGGTATTCATAAATTTTGCGCACTTTACTGTAAATGTACTCTTCATTAGTGTTAATAGTTTGGTGTATATTAAAGTAGATATAAGTTTAGTTTTTGAAGTGACTATGAGTAAACACGGTTCGGGTCAAATGTGTGCTGTAAAATACTGCAAGAACACAATCCAATAAATATGAATTTTTTATGTTCAATATAATCTAACTATTTATACATCTCAATTCATTCAGTGTACTGATATATGTATATAGCGACAGAAAAATATTTACAGCCTCACATCTTTTGCGTATATTCCGGCCCTGACTTTTCTCTTGGACAAAATGGCGTCAAGGTTATCTAAACGAGTTAACATACATCAAAGGCGCCGCCGAGCGTTACCATTCTGTATTGTACCTCTTCTGTGCTGTCGCCGGCTACAAAACCTATGCGGAATTATTCTTGGTCAATGATATCTACGTTTCTTTTAGCCAATCCCCGCCCTATTTCAACCAAACCTACCAAATCTGAATTTTCACGCGCGGAAACAGTCCTCTTAAGGATAGAATTTTAACGGGTGATGCACCCCCGGTTTACTCCAAATTGTATCGTTATCCCCATGCTTTAAACTCCGAAGTAGACAAACAAAATGCAAGACTTGTAGGACAACGAAATAATTCGACCTTCATGCCCTCCTTTGTCAACTCCCCTCTGGATAGCACAAAAAAGCCGTCTCCTAGTGAAGAAAAACGGTGGCAAAGTGTCATAGATATTCTTCTTTTTAGTGCATAGTTACAGGATCACTATACTGAATTACGTAAGTTTTTGACCGTTTAATAAAAACAAATCTAAAAATAGAACCAAACAAATGTTACTTCCTGCAAAAGCATGTATTATTTTTAGTACATATTTTGAGGCAACACGACGTTAAACCGGACCCTGGTAAAGTTAGTTGCGTTTTGAAATATTCGAAACCGAAAAATGTTAAAGAGGAGCAATCGTTTCTAGGCCTATTGGGGTATTACAGCACGTTTATACAAAATTTGCCTCATATAAGAAAGACACTAACGCAATTTTTGAAAATTTTAATTTTGATGAACTATCCTCCTTGATCGCAAATTATCTAAATTTCACTTTAGTCAACAAAAGCTAATTTTTCATCCTACCCATAACGATCGCTCGTGCCACCAACTTAATTCCAAATTCAATACCACCCGAACTCGGTTAAAAACAAACAAAAACCTACTGATGTTGCAAAAAAATCAGCGAATGCTTGAGGCACGAAACCCAGTTACGGACAGAACAGTTTTATCTACAAATTCAGATTTGCTTGGAGAGATTGTTTGAATCGTATGCTATTACCGAATCAGAAATTCAGACATCCATATTGGCGGTTACGTTTGGAAAAGCTTCTATTCACCTATAGTTGATTTAGATATCTTAATTAAAGAAATTGTGAAAATTCCGACCAATTTACTTAGTAACAATTTCCGGTTAATACCGGATATAACTATGTTGAACATATTTCTTATGTATCTGCACTTTTAAATCATAAATTACTAAAGATGAACTGGTAGCAATTCGCAATAGAAGCTTGCAAGAATGAAGCACGTTCATTTCCCGTGTAAAAGAATTGAAGAACCGCCCTTCTGCATCTCAGTCAACTGCAGGATGTAAAATAGACTTGCCCCCTGATGTTGAGGAACGAATATGAAAAAGTATTAATCTCATGAATAAATGGGGGTTCGGTTTGAACTGTAGAAGACCAGGTATAACAATATGTACTTTAATTCTTCTACCAAAAATGTAGCAAGTAGTAAAAACTAATGACAATGACAGAATTACAATATTAAAATATATATAGTTGCTAAGAGGAACAATATCAGCAAACTTGATGCAGTCGCACTTTCCGTCGTGGTTTCGGAAGATTAATATGATCCGCCACAGTACTCCCCCAATTGTAGAAGACCAGGTATAACAATATGTACTTTATTTCTTCTACCAAAAATGTAGCAAGTAGTAAAAACTAATGACAATGACAGAATTACAATATTAAAATATATATAGTTGCTAAGAGGAACAATATCAGCAAACTTGATGCAGTCGCACTTTCCGTCGTGGTTTCGGAAGATTAATATGATCCGCCACAGAACCAAACAAAAATTTTAAATTTAGTAGCTGTTTATTTTGAAGAGAACAAAATTGAAACATTTCAAAAATGGAAGGTCAGGTAAAGATTGGCTTGTTGGATTTTGCAAACGTCATAACTTGTCTTATAAAAACAGACAGTGGAGCGCTGTGTGATATTGGTAACTGAAGCCTCCTCAAAACTCGTCGGCGCTAAGAACAGAGGTGATTTCATCCGAAAAACGCTGCTATCAAAAGCTTCAATGCCAAGTTTTCAAGCAAACGTAATTTCAATGTTCCAACTATGTAAAGGACCATGATTTAAGAAGATTACAAACATAATGTTGAAGTGTGAGAATTGGAAATTTGTTTTTCACAATGTATTTTGTAATTAATAAACTTTTATGGATAAATTTATATATTATCTATTTATTTATATTATTCCTTTAGGTATTTGTTGTATCAACATTATAAAGTTAAAAACACAAGAGTGGTGGGCTCAAACAAGCTACATGCCGCACCGAGCCACTTAACGATATTGAAGCGCTTTGCGCTACCTCAGATGTAAAAAATACTACCTTTTCAATAATTTAGTGTGTTTTTATAACTATACTATAAAGGATTTTCACTATAGCAGCCTTTCTTATAATTTTCGAGAAATTTCTAAACTTCAAGTGTAATGCGCTAGCTGGGGGTTAGGTACTAATTTTGTTTCTTTGTTGCATTTCAATTGCCTTAACTGGAGACATTTTTTTTTCCGTATAGCGTCATTCGTCTCATAATTCAATTAAGCTTATTGAGCTAGCCCGTAAAGAAAATCTTATCCTACTAACGTTACCGCCACACACACCACACATCCTACAGCCGTTAGATGCTGTTGTGTTCGGGGTGTTTAAGACGAATGGACAGTGGTGTTGAAGGCTAATATATCCACTTTAATTGGCGAAGTATGGTCCGATATCCCAAGATCAATTATCCAGAAATCTTTCGAGACAACGGGAATATACGACAGTGACATGGATAATCCTACAAATCGAGGTGTCA
Organism: Aphodius granarius; assembly: GCA_963971325.1. Taxonomy (NCBI): domain Eukaryota; kingdom Metazoa; phylum Arthropoda; class Insecta; order Coleoptera; family Scarabaeidae; genus Aphodius; species Aphodius granarius. The sequence continues at coordinate 24,647,384 of OZ020224.1, read as the reverse complement.
TTAAAAATTCTGTCTTCAAACCACACGATCTAGAAAAGTATATTGCTGAAAGGGCATCTCATGAAGCAAATCCACAACCTCTTTCAACGCCTCTCGGTAGTACACACACAGTTAATGAACACACTACTACAGAAATGGAAATAATCAATCCACAAATCGCAGTGCCTATAGACACTTCCGGTAGCAATACAACCACCAGCCAACTACTGACCTTGGAAGAATTAGTTCTACAAAAGATTAGTAGGCGGTCCACACTCACACCAACAAAAAGAAAGAAAGTTATGAACTCCTCGTACGCTGAACTGTTAACTAGAAAGATTACCTGCTGAAATTGAAAGAAGACGTTACTTACGTTACAAAGAAACCCCTAAAACAATACGTGCGAAAAATTGTAGCAATCAATAAAGATGACACTGTAAACATCGATTTTGTCCGAAAGAAAAATGACTTGTCTGGCCAGCTATTAGCGATAGGGATAGCGTGCATGTAAATGACATATATAAAATGTTACCAAACCCCGACATTGGAAGAAGAGGTGAAGTTCGTTTTGGTATAAAATTTGATGGTCTAAATTTGTGTTAAATTTTATGTTGGAAAAATACTTCACATTTATACAAAATCTGTATTTTAGTTCTTTTGTTATTATAGAATATATTATTGTTTTCAAGACATACCTGCATAATGTACTTCATTTTGTACGAGTGTTTTTTTTTCTACTTTTTACTTTCCGACTAGTCCCTAGAAGTATTGTAATCGACAGAAAATGACGTTTCCAGATTTTTGCGGTCCCCTGAATCTATTGCGATGATCTTTTGGAAAAGTGTGGGTGTGTGTGTGTGTGTGCGTGAGTGCGTGTGTGTGCGCGTGTGTGCGTGCGTGCGTGCGTGCGGGTGGGGGTGCGGGTGTGGGTGGATGAACGGATCGGGCTAAAATATTGCATACTTATTTAGAATTGCCGGGGGACGAACTGGATTGTTTTGGTCACAATCTGACAAACGGAAGTGGCAAATGTTACATGCGTCTTCTTCGGGATTAATCCGATTTTGGCTAAATTAATATCAGATCATCCTTCAGTGATCTTAAATAAGTACACTAATTTACAGATGAACGGGATTGATCTGCCCGTTTGACCATACTGGACAAACGGGCAGAAGGTTAGAGAGGCGCCGAGAATACAACACACAACACACTTCAAATATTCATAAACACAAACTTGAATCTGGTCATGGTTTCGATATTGATAATGCTAAACTTTTTAATACATGTCGAAAAGGATTCCGAATGGACCTTGTAGAACAATACGAGATCTGTGAGCATGATAAGAACCCTCAATATAATTTGCTTAATGACCAACTTCGATTTGTATACAAACCTCTTTTCTCATATATTTTATAATAGATTTCTTCGGTGCCTCTCTTCGTCTGCCTGTCCCGACTTTTTCAGCTTTATTGCTATTTTGGTGTTTGGTTCTACTCGATTTCGAAAACAATACATAATTCTCCCTCTTGATGCTGACGCCAACCAATTTGACTTAACTTATCGAAGTTCGATTGTATTAATGAAATTCTTACTTTGTTTTCATTGGGGAAAATGTTTTCAATGTTTTCGGCCAGCTGCAACAGCCTCGCACTTGAAATCCTACACACAAAAAAACAAAAAAATGGGTATTCCGGTACTTACAAAAGTTTGTAATAAAAATATATTAACTTACTCAGTGTTTGATGTATGCAGTTCGTTGCTGATAATAAGCTCTATAAGCAACTTTTGATGTGTGACATCCAAACTCTGCCTCTCAGGTGGTTTTGGTTGTCTAGCAGTTCCAAAATAATTGGTCAAAACTCCCCTTTCGGGCATTTGAGGTATTCACGTACACTATTCTAAAATTTAAAAAAATGGAAATAAAAACAACCATTAGAATAATTGATAGCGATATACATGTGTATCGGCAACCATTCTATCATGCAACCCTTCTTTTGGGAATATACTTACAGTTGACTCTTTTGATGCTTGCTCTATTCTCACTCTAGAGGGAGATGCAGATCTCTGATTTCCTCGATGCTCTGTACACTGTGGAGGGTCTACAGATCCAAACACTTTTGATGCTTGCTCTATTCTAACTCTAAAGTATGTGCGCATAATAGGGAGGATTGTTTTCGGAGAAATAATGATGCGTGGCTTAATGGAACAGTATCTTTTCCGATGATTTCATCAAAAACCTCACGAACTGCAGCTGGTCGTCCACCTATAACATTTTCTGAGTCAAGCACACGAACAAAAAGTTGGAAAACAGAAGAATTGGGAAAACAAATTTCAACTGAACAACTCCAGTTTGCTACACATATTAGTCCTAAATTGGATGGGCATTTAGATACATCTAAAGTTTTAAAAGATCTTACTGTTGCTCCAAATCGAGCTACGGAATACCGGAAAGCATTTATTGCTGACCAACACAAACTAAAACCAGAAAAACTGACTCCACAACATTAGCAATTCTAGTGGAAGCTTTGGTGGCAAGAAAGCGATACGAAATAGTGCAGTCAGGTGACAGATCAATATATCCATGTTATTCACTAGTGCAAAGAGCTAAGAAGGATTGCTATCCAAATACAGGCGCATATCGAATAACCCAGACTTGTGCTGAAATAAGACTTCAGGACTTGTTGGACCACACTGCATCAAGGCTAATACTATATTTAGGTGATGTTTTACAAACCTTAAGTGACATAGAAAAAACAATATGCAGTTAATTACAAAATGGGGTTGTGACGGATCACGACAAGCAGTTTGCAAGCAAAATTTTGATGGCTATATAGACAGTGATGCCAACATTTTTCAAAGCTCTCTGGTTCCATTAAGACTGATTATCAAAGGATATAGAGATAAGATCGTATGGCAGAACCCTTACACCCTCACAACCCCTGTTTTGCAGGCCAATTAGACGCTTTATTCGCTTTATTCATGAAAGTAAATCCGGAAGCACTAAAATTTGGCCTGTCTATTCTTCACGCTAGAACTCGACTTTTTGAAAGCCTTTTGCATTTGTCATGCAAATTGTTCATCAAGAAATAGCAGGTTGGAAATATCAATTATGGAAACACTTGCCGGCGATTTTTTGAAGACAGCAGTCAATGCATAACTGTAAATGCATAACAGGCATTGACAAAGACTTGCTTCAGACATTCATAATAATCTTAGAGGCACTCTCCAGTGGTTAGGAAATTTACACTTTCGCCAGTATAGATTGAACTTGGCTCGAAAATTTACTAGAGAAGATTGTAACAGATATGTCATCAATCGTCTACTACTGCCTCCTGATCCATTTCTATCGTTATCACGATCTATTACAAGAAAACCGAAGAAAACTTTTTCAAAAGAAACTTTGGAGATGTTGTGTTCAACACAGGCATCAAGAATACCTGTAAGTCTTACTGAAGAGGAAGAATATTTATCATCATAATTCATAATGACAAACTGACTGTATTATATTACATTAACCCCTTCAGACCTGGCGTCCATGTACATGTACATGAAGTTACCGATGGCCTAATTAATATCTGTAAATGGTAAATGCAATATGTGATATTTGTACTTACGTAGGAATATTAGATTAATAAATTGAGTTAAATTTAGCGACATCTACATATGGTTATGGAAATTACAGTAAATATTTTGAATCGATGCAGGTAGCTATGACAACAGTTTGACGTTTGTTCGATCTTTTGTGTTTTTCTACAATTACCTAGGTTTTTTTTAAAGTGGCATCTAACAAATATTGTTTGAAAAGGTATGTATTATATTATTTATCAATTATATGACCTACTTTACACCTATGTCTTAAAAATATGCATAAAAACAGATGTACATGACTGTGTACATCGGGACTAAATAGTGCAAAATTAGTTTTAGGTTATGTGCAGTCTTGTACATTCAGATTCTAATGTCTAATGCATATATTTGGCGACTTTTACATAAACTATAAATTAATAAAAAACGATGCTTAATGTCTCAAATTATTCAATTTTGTTGTTGATTTTTTCAAAATGTCAGTGGTCGCGCACCGATTTGACTATGCGCAGTGTGTGAATTACATGTATACCTTGTTAGTGGGCATTGTAACACACATATTGCATATACACACAAACATACGCACACGCATGCACAAGCACAAAACTATTCGCTATTATTGATTCTAAGCCTTTTACTATCAGAAATGGATAAACTTATTGCTACAAATGGAGATTTATCAGATTTGGAGGAAATTGGTTGTGGGGAAGATGACGCAGATGGAGACCTGATTGACGAAGTACGAACAACACGAATAAGACCAGGAATGAATTACATTTCCAAACGCGATGCAGACAAAATTCAGTTTGTCGATGAAGAGGACGAAGACGAGAGTGGTTCTGAGCATAATACGGAATACGCAAAAAACGGCGCTGAAAACACACACAAAAAAGCAACTAAACAACGCAAACCACATAACCAGCGTAGATCAAAAATTACGAAGAAGAAGACAGTAAAATGGACACGATCTGCATTTATCCCACCGAACTTTCAGTGGCACGAAAAACTTCAAGTCTATGAAAATGAAGAACTACTTTTTCCTGTAGATTTCTTTCTAAGATACATACCTACCACAATTTTCGAAAACATCGCTTATTACACTATATAATATATATGCTTTACAAATTGGCAAAATTTTTAAGAGCACTTCGGCTACCGAAATTCAGACCCTCATTGCATTACATATCATGATTGGATGTCTAAATAAATTTCCACGAGTCCGGATGTATTATGAAAAAATTCTAGGCATACACTTTTTCTTGGACAATGACTAGAGATCGTTTTTTTCAACTACGAACAAATTTGCACTTAGTGAATAATTTAGATCGTGCCGCAGACTGTACAGATAAGCTCTACAAAGTGAGACCTATTATAGATTCTGTGAGAAAAGGGCTCTTAGAACTTGATGTTGAAGAATATCTAAGTATCGACGAACAAATGATACCATTTACAGGAAAAATATCAATAAAACAATACATAAAAAATAAGCCTACTCCATGGGGCATCAAAATATTTGTGCTGTGTGGAAAAAGTGGGCAAGCATTTGATTTCATCATATATCAGGGTCAGTCAACAGGTATTCATTCTGATAGCCAAAAAAAGTATGGATTTGGGGCGGCAGTCGTTTTACATCTATGCAATAGGATCAATAAGGAAGGCGCAAAACTATTTTTTGACAATTATTTTTCTTCGTATTTACTTTTTGAAGCTCTTACCCAACGGAAAATATATGCCGCAGGAACTATCCGTACGAATCGCTTCTTCAATCCTCCACTCTTAGCCGATAAATAAATGCAAAGCAATCAAAGGGGCTTCAGTGATGAAGTAGTTAGTGATGGCGGAGTAGTTTTGACTAAATGGATGGACAATAAACCAGTAAATATGGCGCCTAATTATGTAGGCAAAGGAGTAGAGAGTACCGTCCGGCGATGGGACAAAGTGCAGAACGCGTACATCGAAATAAATCGACCAGAAGTAATTAGCGATTATAATATATCTATGGGTGGAGTTGATCTTCTGGACCAACTCATCAGTCTATACCGTATATTTATACGTTCCAAAAAGTGGATATTGCGAGTCATCATGCACTTTGTTGATTTTGCATTGACAAACGCGTGGATAGAATATAAGAAACAGGCAGCACGATTGAACATTCCATCCAGTAAATATCGGATTTATTACATTTCCGTATGAGACAGTGGAGTTGACCAGTGAAAAGCGACCAAAATTATTTTTTGGTTTTATGTCATTCAAAGCACATCCATAAATATGCTGGATATAGTTTTTAATTTTAATGTTCTTTCGTTTACAACTATTCAACTATAAACTGTTTATACTGTTGACAACAAATTTTAGTGCAAAAATAACTGTATTTAACCCCTTCAGACCTGAATAATTGTTCATAAATAAAAATCAATAATATTCATAACAATTATAGTGAACAGATATTTATTAATATGCTCAAAGCTCATGTAGAAAACATCCCAGCACCTCAAATTTACAATATAGATGAAACCAGTTTTTGCCAGGATCCATCCCGGATTAAAGTTGTTGTTCTCGGGACGCGAGAATACAACAGTTCTTCTTGGGGGAAATGCCGCAGGTGAAAAACTCCCCCCATTAATTGTATTCAAAGGCAAGAACATATGGGACAGTTGGATTCCAACTGAGGAATACTCTGGAATGACATATTCTGCCACCAAAAAAAATGGGTGGATGGAGGCAGAAACATTCCAAAAGTATTTTCAAAACAACTTTTTACCCAATATTGGCCACGAGAGACGTGTTATATTAATTTATGATGGCCACACTTCCCACATCAGTATATCTTTGATTGAAGAGGCAATAGCTAACAATGTGGTTATAGTAAAACTTCCACCCCATTCTAGCCATTTATTACAGCCCATGGATTTATGTGTATTTAAGTAATTAAAAATGGCCTGGGATGCAGAACTAATAAAGTGGCAAACACAAAATTATGGCACCAAATTACCGAAAGCTATGTTTTACACCATCATTTCTAAAATCTGGTCGCAAACAAATCCCGCACTACTTATTAATGGATTTGAGAAAGGAGGAATATATCCTTTTAATAATGAAGTCATTCCCGCTGAAAAATTCGACCCAGAAGCATATAGCAGGTGGTTTCATTTAAACCGCAAAATTGACAACCCGGAAGAGATTATGACGCAGCTTGATCCAGAGAAAGATTTAGAAAATCAGTCAAATGTGGCATCTACCTCAACAGCAAATTCGGCAGTTGTAGCAGCAGTTCACCAGGCACTGACAACTAATTCGACAATAACGACATCGACCAATTTCAACCAACCGAATTCACTGTTTAACCAACCCAAAACTTTTGAGCACATGCTTTTACTACAGTTAAAACAGGTACCTAAAGCAGAAAAAACTGGGGGAAAAGAATATGCACCGGGGCCGAAGTTATTACATCTTTGGAGGCAGTTGCTAGATTAAAGGAACAAGCGGATAAACTTAAAAAAATAACAACTACGAAAAGATGCAAAAGAATGAAGAAACTACGAATATACGAAGAAGATACAGATGAAGATAGCCCCGAAGAAGTGGAAGTAAATAATTCAGATGATGATTTTAACTTGATGAAGTAACTGATTTCCGTGAAGAAGAGGAATTCATGAAATTCCTGGATAAAGATTATTCAACATTAAAAATAGGAGACTGGATTCTGGTTAAATTTGCAATTAAAAAATTATTTAAATTTTATGTTGGACAGATAACAGCACTACAACCATGTTTAGAGGTAAACTTTGCCAGACGATCGGAATCTTCATCTCAGTTTCATTGGCCTGATATCCAAGATGTCTCAATTATAACTAAGGATCAAATTCAACTCTGTTTACCTGGTCCAAATATTCATAGGAGAGGGCACTTTCATTTTAACCTCACATTTGAGCAAAATGTTTACTAAACGCTGTTTTCTAAAAAAAATATAATGTTTCGTTTACTCTTTTATTTGCACTTGCCCTAATCATGTTTCCATGTTTTTGAAATAATTTACACAGCAAATTTACACTTGTCCCAAATGACTGGGGAAGTGTAAACTATTGACAACAGAAATTTAATTTCTAATAAAAACTCTACAGACGTTTTGTTGTAGTTTTTTACATGTCTCTTCTACATAATGTATGCTGGGTAGTATGCCCTCGAACTTACAGTAAATTCCGTAGTGAAGACAGAAAATTACAACGCAAAAAGTTGAACTTTTAGAGTTTTAGGTCGCACTTACCCCGGTGTACCTTACTAAGCATAAACGGCAATACAAAAACTTGCCTTCGTGATCCGCAGCTACTCCAAGCAGTTTCAAACTAGGTGCCAGGCTCGAATTTCTAGATATACATATTAAAGAACGCAAGTATATACCTGTATATTTACTTCTTTATATTAAATTACAATCTTTTTAAGAACTGTGTACAACGTGCAGCATAGCAGCAGCACGGAAACTTTAATCTATGAAATCGAAGAGAGTACAGAGCCTGACGTTGAAATCAGTGAAAAATTGGCCACATGTTCTCATGTAAGGTCGTCACCCTCGCCTTCACCTTCCGACAACAGATGCACACCTTCACCGTCGGTGAACAGGAGTACGCCTTCACCGTCGGCATCAACATCTGCGGTGTCAGATGGACGGTCGACACCAAAGAAGCGTCGTGTTGGTGAAACAGCAATTTCGCCATTTGACACGGCAATTACAAACTTGTCAGATTATTTGAAAGATCAGGGCCCCGTTTCACAAAACTACAAGGGTACAAGTAAACAAGTTACAAGTGAATATTGGACAAGTCCTTGTAAATTCTGTTTCCCAAAGAAATTCACAAGTCTTGTATACTTGTTCGCTTGTAGAATTGGTTATTACGGTTGAATCATATTCCACATGTGAGGTTATGTTTTGTTGCGCGTAGCAATAGATAAAATGGCAAAAATAGACCAGAAAATCAGTGTGTTGAGAGATATTCGCGACAAAAAAGATATTATTTTTGGCGCTTTTAGTGATAAAATTACAAGAGAACTGAAAGTGAATGGATGGAAGGAAGTCCAACGAAAATGTCAAGTTCTTGGTTTGGTTTCGGCAGAGAAAGATTACACCTATGTTCGAGACACGTTTTGGTCAAAAAAGAGCAACATTGGTAAGTAGATTTTTACGTTTTATATTTAATATAATTATATAATACTCATAAACCTACGAAAACTAGGTGGCTGATTTGGATTTATTTTAGGCCAAGAAGGACAATGCAAATAAAACAGGTGCTGCTGGTGGAAATGGTTAAAAATTTACCCCAGTGCAGTGGATGACATAGTACTCGAAATCATTGGAAGAGATTCTCCTTTAGTACAAGGCATTGGATCACAGGATTTATTTGCTGATGATGAAACGTTACCTTCAACAATACCAAACGATAATATTCCTGATTCAAATGTCAGTTGTGATCCAGTTGCATCAGAGCCTACTAAGAAGAAAAGTAAGCGAATGGAATTATGTAATAATTGCGTGTTTCATTGTTTTCTTTTTTGAGGTCTCAAATTTGTTACCAAAGGGTCCAAGGCACGTAACGGAGATAGAGGCAGAAAGAGTACTGAAGAGAAGAAAAGCAGAGCTGCAGGTACAACACCTGGAGTTGCTAAATTATAAAATAAAATTAGAACTAGTAGAACTAGAAAGAAAACTTAATGTTGCTCCTTCAAAATATACAAAAGATATAATTGAAGAAAACAAAGAAATACAAAGTATAAATGAACAAAATATTTTATTAATATCAGAAGACAATCTTCTTCTGAATGAAGATGGTACTCAGAGCATTATAATCAGCGAAAAGTAAAAAAGAGAATACAATTACAATTTAAGTATTCACTAATTTACTAGCGTAATGCTCTGAATACCATCTTTAGTCATTCTTTATGTAGGTGTATTATATTATGGTAGCGTATAAACATAGAAAGTAAACATTGTAAGTATAAAAGAAGCAGTTGTAACATTATGTTAAAGAATTAAAATTTAGTTTCTAAAGTAGTTGAGAATTCTTTGAAATCTGATGTTTCCTCTTGGATCTGCTGGATTATCTTCGACAATGAGGTTATCTGAATTATTTTCATCATTAGGTTGGTCTTCGTCGGAATAGTTATTCAGAACATCTTCTCCAGGAAGTCTTGAAAAATTACATAAGGTTACACAACAATTAAAGACATCACAAGCCATTTTGGGTTGTAATCGAAGGTAATTGAGACAAGGAAACTTTTCCTTTAGTATACCAATAGCATTTTCAATGGTTCTTCGTGTTGCTTTATGAGCTCTTAAGAATCGAATGTTTGCGTCATAATTGCAATCGGTTACGATAGGAGGAATGAGCTAATATTTCAGAGGATATGCTGAGTCTCCAAGGAGAATTCCATTTGCAATAGGTTTCCACCCGTTTTCCATTCGGCGAAATAAACCACTATTTCTCAAAATTCGAGCGTCATGGGTACTTACGGCCAATTAGCATAAGAGTAATAAAATGTCAAATCTGCACCACACACTACCAAGCATGCATGCTATTGAGTGGTTGCCATGACGATCCACAAAAGCATCTTCATGTTCTTTGGGGGAATCACTTTTAATTAACGTTCCATCTAGACAGCCGCAGACCATTGGCATTCCTTTGAGCGCGAAAAAATTTTCCACTACTTCTTGCACATTTTCTGGCCATTTGACATAATTAGCAAACATGGTATTATTGACAGCAGCCACAGTGTTATGAATAACTCTGCAAACACTGGCTTTACTTATGCCGTGCATGTCAGCAATTGCATGATACTGAGCACCTGTCCCCATCCAATGCAAAGCAACCTGTAACTGTAATTCAGCTGATAATGCTCTACTCCTTTCAGTTACTCGTTGTAAATATGGTTTTAATAGGCTGACCAAAGTCTCAAATTTACGTGCACTAAGTCGAAACCTTTCGTTATATTCATACGACATTTCCATATAACTATAATTGATTCTATTCCTAAATATTATTGGTCTTCTTATTATGACTTCTTCATCGCTGGAATCACTTGATCACATTACCACGTCTTCTTACTAACTAATTTTTAACGTCTGACTTTTTACGAACTTTTAGAGTCAATCGACACTCTTAGAAGTTTATCTACTAGTTTACAACTAGCAACTGTCAATCTAAGTTTTGAGAAACAAAACCGCATTTACATGTGTAACTATTTACTTGTAATCAAATCGATTTTCCTTGTAGCTTGTATTATACACATATAGTTTTCAGAAACAACTTGTGACATTTCTGCAATTCACACGTTTCAGCACTTATATTACAAGAATTCTGATATGGTTTTTGGCAATTACGTGGGCACAACCCTGATAGAAATGGCTAAAAAGAAAAAAATACACTAAAGATGGTCGTCTCCAATGTAATTAATAATGTTTTATTTGTATATATATATTTTTTTAGTTCTATATTCCTTACAATTTTTTTGTATTGTTTAGAATAGTCGTTACTTTTTTTGTTGGGTTAAGTTAAGCTGTTGGGTTAAGTGGTAAAGTTAAGCTGGCTGGAAGTACTGAAATTGCTATAAATTTCTTACCTTTTGGGATTAGATGATACATACAGATGAAATATGTATATACGGAAACTGTATAAACAGTTTAATAACAGCGTGGGCCAATTTTTTGTTATAAAATTATTTAAAAAAACAGAAGTATCATCCTTACCATGTGCAATCGATACACGAGTTAAAGGAGGATGATGCAGACCGCTGTCTACAGTTTTATGAACAATTAATGTGGAACATTGTGATGAAGATTCCAATGATTTTAAAAACATTCTATTTTCTGATGAACCCAGTTTTCGTCTGAATGGGACAGTAAATCGTTACAACTGCAGATACTGGTCACGGGAAAATCCTTACTTAGGTAGGACTTAAGATTACTTGGATAGGAATAATCGGACAGCGCACATAGGGTGATTTGAACGATTTACGCGGCTGAAATTATTTTATGGTCTATATCAGGACTAGGGTTTGCAATCCCGCAACGCGGGATTCCGCATTCCCGCGGGATCCCGCACGATTTCCCGCACTGCGGAATCCCGCAGAAAATGCGGGATCCGCGCGGAATTTTTTTAACGTGATATTCCCATTACTCGGCATATATAGGCAACTCGCTTTGCTCTTCCCCCACGTTTGTACCGAGTGCCGACCGAATGAATCGAATAAGCGGGTCTGAGCAAGTCGTTTGTTACCAGTGTCGTCGACGTCAACCATTCCCTGCATTGTTTATTTTTAAAACATCTTTGCAAAGTGATAAATTGATAATTGTATTTGTAATCATGTAAGTATAGTAAAAACTTTTTACTTATTTAAGTAATGTTTACAAGTTGTTAAATTCATGCTAACAAAGCCTTTTCCATTAAATGAATATCACGTAAGAATACGATTTGTTTGTATTATTTTTAATTATGATGTCTTGTTCTACAGTTACAAACAGCCAAAGATGCCCAACGAAACGGATAAACGCAACAAAGGTATTTGGGATTATTTCGTAAAAGCAGACGAAAGTGCAAGATGTTCTATGTGCAATAACGTTTTAAAAATAAGTCAACGATCCACAAAAGGTTTGAAATATCATTTGAAGTCTAAACATTGCATCGAATTAGAACCTTCTAGACCTCAAGGATCCGTACAAGAACCTCAACCATCAACTTCAAAAAATGACTCCATAATAGTCTTCGATCGTCGATGTGATGTCGAAGATTCAAATATACCAAAGAAGAAAGCCAAAACAATTAAAAGTGTTGATGAGTATTTCATAAAAGAGCACTCTAAAGAGTATATGATATCTAGAATGGTGGCAAAAGACGGCCTATCTTTCAATTGTCTCTGCACTTCTGAAGATTTAAGGTATTTATTTTTGAAAAGCGGGTTCAGCCTACCTAGATCTCCAAATACTATAAAATCGATTGTTGAAAATTTCTCGGAAACAGTTAAATCTGACATGATCAAGAAATTTCAAAATCTTAAAACACGCGGACAAAAATTTTCTTTAACTTTCGATGAATGGACGTCTGTAAAAAATCAAAGATATTTGAACGTGAATGTGCATCATATAGGGACATATTTTAATCTTGGGTTGATTAGAATCCACGGCTCTTGCAACGCTGAACATTGCATCGATTTAGTGAAAATACGCTTAGAGAAGTTTAGTCTTCATCTTGATACTGATATTATCGGAATTACTACTGACGGTGCAAGTGTCAACAACTGTGTTTCGCACATGGTATACAACTGGCAGTTGTTGATACTTTGTACCAAAATGTACCCAGAAAGGAAGTATTTCATTCAATCGAAAACCAAGAAGTGGCCGTATCTGATCACTCAGATGATGATGACGATTATGATGAAGAAGCAAGTGTCGAGCAGGTATTGACTATTGCTCATTTAGATCAGTCTCCTGCAGAACTGATACCCAATTACAAAAATCTTATTCATAAAGTCCGAAAAGTTGTAAAGATTTTTAAAAAATCTCCTACTAAAAATGCTTGCTTGCAGAAATATGTACGAGAAGACCTCGGTAAAGACCTGATCTTAATCCTAGACTGCAAAACCAGGTGGAGTAGCCTGTTTAATATGTTGGAGCGTTTTCAAGTCCTCAAAGGATGCACAAGCAAAGCTTTGATTGACGTAGGAATAGGATCTGATATAAAATTTTCCGATGAAGAATGGGCCAAGATCAAGGAGTTCATTGTTAGTTTAGAGCCCGTTAAATTGGGCGTTGAAGTCTTGTGCAGAAGAGATGCAACGCTTTTAACAGCTGATACAACTCTCCGATTCATATTAGAGAAGTTGGATAAGCAACAAGGTGAAGTGAGCACTGATATAGCCACTGCTCTTCGAAAAAGAATCAAAGAGCGTCGGACTAATTTGTCTGGAATCATACTCTATATTCATAATCCAAAGAAGTATGAGAGCTATCTAAAGGCCCCAGATGACATATTTTCCGTTCCCAAAAAGAGTTGTGTTCGGCTTGAAATTAAAAAGATTTGTGAGAGAATGTTGAAGTTGAACGAGAATATAGCTGAAAACTCAGGAAGTTTAGATGTTGAAGAAGACATCATAGAAACAAATTTATCTCTTCAAGAACAACTAGAGATGCAACTAAATAAAGAAAAAAGGTATACTTGCAGCCTACATATGGATAAAGTGAGCACAAATTTTGAAAAAACTGTTAAGGCTGAAATGACAGAATTAGAAATTAGGCAAATATTTAACCCTTGTCCACGATTATTTGAACACGATAGCCCCTACAAGTGTAGAAGCAGAAAGGGCGTTTTCTGCAGCAGGAGGTATCTGCAGTTCCGTGAGAAGTAGGCTGGGAGACACAACACTGGACACCATATGTTTCCTACGATCGTATTTTCAGAAAAAGTTATAACTTCTTATTTTTTTATTTTATTTCTATTTTTACAATTTGCTATTTAGTTTTATTTACATGAGTTATGTGTTACGTTATGTGCCATATTATGTTACCGCTATTGAACTATTTCTGTTTAGTTGAGTTTCTGTTATAAAGTAGATAGTAAATAAAGTATATGAAACATAATAACGTAAGGATCTCTTTGATTTTCTAGTCTCTGCGATAGTACTTAATCCTTCCTAATTATGTTAGTGCAAGAAGTAGGCAGTTAAGTAACGAGAACAAAGTGTTAGAAAGTATCTGAGCTTAATAGTTCAAAGATAATTATTATATATTGTTAATTCTTATAGTAACTTTAGTAATTACAATGCAATAAGTTTATACTTAACTTCATATATACATAATATGAGTAGGTATCCGTTTGATCTTCTTTGCATTTTCTATATAATAAGAAAGGTTTATTATTGATGTGACTAACTAAATATATTAGACGATTATGAGCCTTCTTTATTACCTTTAATTTTGCATGAATAATAATGGTTTGGAAATACAGCGGGATCCCGCGGGTTCCCGCGGGAATACCTAATTTCCCGCGGGAAAATAAAGACGGCATTGCAAACCCTAATCAGGACCTCAGCTGAGGGCGAGGAGCTTAAAGTTTTATCAAAGTGCATTTAGAAGCATTAGAAGCTTTGCAAAGATTACCTTTCCAAAATGATTTTATTGAGGAATATCATTTATTTTACCCAAGATAGCATTAAATAAATCAAATAGGTTGAGTATAAAAAATATTTGTACAAAATATTCGAAATTAATTCATACTGAATATACAGTGAAGGAGTATAATATACTACTATTTTTTTCAGCTAATAAAATTTGTAATATTGAAAATTAGTCAGTTATTGATTATTGAAATTAGATAGTTAGTTGAGATATTGTCCATATACTGTAACGGGTTTATTGCAGATTTATCTAGATTTCCAATTATTTCCTGTGGGATATTGATGAAAAAATTATTAAAATCCAAAGCAGTTGGTGCTGATTCCGTATCTGCATTTTTACATGGCAGATTATGCTTTATAATTTTCCATATAGTGCAGCACTTACTGCTAGTCGACTCTATGTAAGCATCCATTGTTGATGATTTAGCTCGAATAAGTTTTTCTCTATACTCTTTTTTAACTGATTTCATTATATGAGCAGGTACTAGCCCCTGATAACGACGATTTAAAGAGTTTAATAATCTCATGTGTTCCCTAGATTCGTACAACTCATCATTGTACCAATTTGCTACAGGTTTATTTTTAAAAACCATTTTTGTCTTTAAAGGCAAACATGGCTTTTCTTTCAGGCTTAATTTCCGCTTTGTTTTATATTGAATTCATCCAATAACTGGTCGGCAATGATGTTTGGGTCATCGCGGTGATTTTCGTGCCTTTCGTCAAATTTTTAAGACCCCCTTTCCACTTCTGTTTTTTTTTTTTTGCTGAGACTCCAGTGCATAAATAGAGGCGCTCTGCCACCCTGCCCACATTTTCGAAGTTGCCGAATTGTAAACAAGGTGTTAGTTGGTCGTAACCTAGACGTTCTGAAAAAAAAAAAAACGATCTTGATTTGTTCGTGTTGTGCTTCTCATAATGGGACATATTCTGCGTACACGGTTGGTTTGGACGCCGGCAGATATTGCTCCATTTCGCTTTGCGGATCTTTGAAGCCTCATCTTTTGGAAGCCACCCCTGTGAACGGTGGACTTCTTTCACTTTTGTGGATTTAATACGACAAGTCAACGAGGAGATCTAATTAACCCACCCAACACCTTTGGTATGTAATGACACTCGGCTCGATTGTGATTTAGTGGACGTTTGTAGGTTTTTTTTTGCGGTTGGCTGGACAGTCTTTTGGTTGAGACAACCATTTACCAGTCGTTTGTTTGGGCAGACTTTCTGCGGATCTATTGGCAGGGCAAACCTTTGTTGGTAGACACAGGCTCGAATAATCAGCTGCTGGAGTTTGATGATTGGTTGAGATTCTAAGACTTCGGGGATCATTGCATCTTCTATCCTATCTTCCACCGACAAGGTCAGATCGTTCCCGTTTACATGTCGCCCTCGGCGTTTGACTGTTCTCATCTTTTCCGAGAATGTTGATTATCGTTTAACCGATATTACTTCTGAATCCACCTTCAGTCGTTGCGTTTGCAGTAATCAACGTAGTATTTTATATTACCTTTCTCTACTACTCACTTAGTAGAAATTTTAAACACAAATGACCGGAATTGCTGGTGTACGATTGACATGCTTTGTGATTATATTTTATCAAATTATTTTCACCGTTTTAAAAATATTGGACTATTTCCTTGCTCGGTCGTAAATTTCCAAACTATCCAAGTAAACGATAATATTTCCAGCTTTCTTGTAGGCGACCCAGTCACTTCCCGGCCGATTAAATTCCGTTTATGCATTTAGTTACGCAGAAATACACCTCGGAAATATGGAATGACTCCAGCATGTTTTTGTTTTTTTGTTTTTTTTTAACTTCCTACCTTGCCGCGTTAGCAACGGATGATGCACCTGATGCTAAAGCTCCTAAAGAGCACAATCTCGCAAAAATTTGTATAAGAGGTAAAATTCTACCAATATCAGGTGTTGGTATTATTCTTTTACTTTCTCGCTTTCTGCTTGATACGGTACCTTGAAATTTTTGTATCCTTTCCACGACGACAACAAACCATTGCTTCCAATCGCTTCAAAGGCTGCATAATAAATGATACTGCTTAAACATAACAGTACAAATACAACCAGGAAGCTGATTTCCCCATCCCTGTTCTAAACGCATTTTTCACACCTTATTTTTTGGACGACTCTTACACCTGGTTATATTCCACGTTATCTATTAGAATCTATAAATTTGTAAAAAAAAACCTTTGGTCTAAAATATCCGTTGGTTGCGGGCTGATCTACATTTTTTATATAAAAATAACGACTTGCGACTCTTTCACGATACGACCACAGAACAGCAATATTGGCGTAATTGCTGTAGTACCACCAGCATTTATCGTGAAATAGCAACGGTTCTGTATTTGCTACCGATCACTTCTTTCTACAGTTCAGCGGTTGTTAGTGGCGTGGACAAACGTAATGAAGTGTTTTATTCCCACTTGTGTGTCCTCACAACATTTCAATGAAAACTTAAGTTTTCATCGCTTTCCTAGTGATAAAGAAAGGTATGTACTCAACTAATATATGTCGGCGCCAATGATATTTAGCAGGGCACGTACGGGGTTAGTCCACCCCCGGCGAGCAGAACGGGGCAACTTAAGGAAAAGGGCATTGAGTCTTGAGATAACTGATGCGCCGATAGCACGCCTCGGACTGTTAGCTCTATCCTTTCCTTAATTAGTGCTAGTATTGTTCAACAATTCATTGAGATTCACCATTAATTTGTATCGGATGCACCACTTATATCGGGGTTATTGTACAGTGTGTTTTATTGACGTTCGCCCTCGATTAATTTGTGAATTAAGATCCGACATCAGAAGTGGGATTACCCGTTTGTGGTATATTCGTAGTGTACCATAGCGTTGGCTCATCCAGACCAGACGTTACACATTCCTTCCTCAAGTGGAGTGTGATGTTTATATAAAGTGATGCCTAGGATCAGATACCCAAAGGGCAGGTATAAGACTTTCATACAAGACAAAGAAGATAATCAAAATAAAACACACGCACTATTTTTCGGTTGGTGCATGTACACCACGTCCGATGGCAGTGCTGCTGAAGCTGCAATAGCTAATCGTGTTAATGTGAATTAATCCCGAAAGATGTTAAGAGTTTTTCTGCTGCGCTTGGAAATTTGGGTGAACGCTTGGCGCTATTTCGAACAGATCATCATATCAGTCCGAAACGTCGAGCTTTAACCCGTTCCGACTGTCCAGTTACAATTTAATGTCATAATTGTGGGCGTTTGTTCCGATGCCGATCACTCAACGCATCTCCATGGGAGCCCAAAGCGGACCGAAGATGCACCCCTCTCAACGGGAAGGCACCGATGACCACATGCGGACCAAAAGGGTTAATTTGTGTGACGAGCGTTAATTTATCGGTGTATGCTGAAGCTTAAAACTTGTAAGATCTTTCCTTTTTTTGCCAGTGGATTAGATTGCTCGTTGGTTAGAGAAAGTGTTGCACCCTTTCTCGATGGCACACCAGGTTAGCGAATTGTTTACTTTTAAGGATAAGGGGAACACTGTTCTTTGTACGTCTCGAATTTTGGTAATTGTCCAGATACAATAAATGTCGCAATTTTATTACATGTCATACCAAATGAGAGTGGTATGACATTCATTGACGTCGTACTGGGCCGAAATTTGATTGCAATTCTTTAAAAGTGTCAAAATTGATTTGACGCCCAGAATTTAGCGATAGCGGGCTATCGCGAGTTATAATTTCTACAAGCGTTTGATTTTGGTATTCAATACGAGTGAGGCAAGTAATCGTAGAGTTTATTTACAATAAATAATAGAAATAGCAGATTTACAAGAAAATTGGTTGAGTGTTAAACAACAACAAGACGAGGATATTTGGTGGATAATCTTTCAATTAAAAACAAATGAACGTCACCCAAATTTGAACAATACCTATGATCTCAGAAATAAAACTTAGTTTTTAAATTTTTTTTGGTCGATTATATTATTAATCACATTTACTATAAAATAAAACATCTTGGCTTGGAAAAGATGCTGGATAAATTGTAAGATGTTTATTGAATTTTCCGAAATGAGCAGAAATGTTCGAAAGTTTGTCGATAATTTATCCAAATAGTTTAGTTTGCAAGTCTTACACTCACTGGTGTCGAAGAAGTTGCCCTATATGGGATACGGTTCATGAAGAGATTGCTTGTAATTTAAGCGAAAAAGTGATAAAAAAAGTACGTTTACGTACTTTTTGACTTTTTTTATAACTAACGATAAATTTTCTAAAGTTGTAGTTTTGTATAAAGTTAGTATTTTAACAGGGAAAAAAGCTGTAAAATCCTTTCGAAATTTTACCCATCCATTTGGCGCCCCGAATCGAGTAACCTCCGATCAGGGTAAATGTTTCACAATCTTAGAGTTTTCTATTCTGTTATCCTGTTCTGAAAATAACATTGATTTACACTTTACTGCACATTATTCCTGTAAATCTAATGGTTTAGTCGTAATGCAAACTCATGTTCACGGTTATTGAATGCGAATGAAATAAAACCTAGTAAGAAAGCGAAATTTAGTTAGCGTTGAACAATACAAAGCATAGTTCAGTTAAGCTATTGTTTGGTTGTAACATTCGTTCATTAGAGCTGAACAAATTGTTACATAAATCTATGATTGATCTTGATCCAAATATTCGTAAAGAGGCATAGATAAAACCTATTTTAGGTGGCTTTGTATTTGCTAAAAGTAATGGACGTATGTTGTCAAAGTTGGATCGTAAAAATTACTTCCGAACGAACAAGTTGATCAGAACATGATTGATTTTGATGCTGAGAAATTAAGTGTCAGGTCTGAGCCAGTGTTGGCGAATATGAATAGCAAAGGTAAATAACGAACTTATTTATCCTTCCTTGGAAAAGCTTGTTTTGTAACTAGAGACGAGTATAGAATGAAAATAATTGTTTTCAGACAATTGAGATGTATGTTGCCATGATAAGAGAGCTGCTGTGGTGGCAGCGATTTGATAAAAAGCCGATTGCTGCGGAATCTGGATATTAATGAATGTGATTGAGAGATATGTGCTGATGAAGGATCATTGCCGCTGCGGTGGCAATGATGTGCAAGCTGCTGCGGTAGCTGGTGTCGCCATACACCATATTATTGGGCAAAGTTACTGTAGTAACTGCTGCTGGTGTCGTCATACACCGTATTATTAAGCAGAGTTACTGCGGTATCTGATGCATTGTTGAAAGCTGCTGCGGTAGCTGGTGTTGAATGCACCGAGATGTTGAGCAGAGGTGCTGCGGTACCTACTGCGTTGTTGAAAGCCGCTGCGGTGGCTGGTGTTGTGAACACCGTATTGTTGAGCAGAGTTGCTGCGGTAACTACTGCATTGTGAAAGCTGCTGCGGTAGCTGGTGTTGGAAACACCGAGATGTTGAGCAGAGATGCTGCGGTATCTACTGCGTTGTTGAAAGCTGCTGCGGTAGCTGGTGTTGGATGCACCGAGATGTTGAGCAGAGGTGCTGCGGTACCTACTGCGTTGTTGAAAGCTGCTGCGGTAGCTGGTGTTGTAGACACCGTGTTGCGAATGTAGAGCTGCTGCGGTAGTTCGTGTGAATGTTTATTATTGTGGACCAGTTGTTGCGATGGCTCGTTTGACAGATTTTTATATGATAAGTAATGATCAAAAAGGTTGTAACACTCGTCTCTAAGGCACAAAACAAGGCTTTCATTTGGTTATGAAAAAGTGAAAAAAAGCGTTTGTCAGGATGGACGAACGATTTGATAAGTTTATTCATTTGTGTTTGTCTGTAGGCAAAACATCATGATAGTGCACGAGGACGTGCACAATGTCAGAATGGCCGTGTCGGCGCCAATGATATTTAGCAGGGCACGTACGGGGTTAGTCCACCCCCGGCGAGCAGAACGGGGCAACTTAAGGAAAAGGGCATTGAGTCTTGAGATAACTGATGCGCCGATAGCACGCCTCGGACTGTTAGCTCTATCCTTTCCTTAATTAGTGCTAGTATTGTTCAACAATTCATTGAGATTCACCATTAATTTGTATCGGATGCACCACTTATATCGGGGTTATTGTACAGTGTGTTTTATTGACGTTCGCCCTCGATTAATTTGTGAATTAAGATCCGACATATATGTATAATAAGTGAGGTATCTGTATTAAATTGCATCTGATCGTTGAATCTGATGTAATAACCCATTTTAAAAAAGTTTTATTTATATTTGTGAGGTTAGAGGAAACATTATGCACGTGCGGAGCACGTGGCTCAGATATTATTGTATAATGTTTCTCTTAATGCTTATAGATATGTGGTTTATTAAAGTGGTTTTATTTTAAATAACAGCTAACGAAATTACCCACGTATTTTGCAAAATAAATTCCATTTTTATATTAAGTGAGGTTAGGTCACGTGGAACTACGTGGACTAAAATTATTTATAATAATTATGTGCTGCATAATTGTCTTATATATGTTTTTATTTTCTAGAGCGTTGGAATGGGTAATATCCATCCTATAGTGAATAATGAAGGGTTAGATGTACTTCATACCAAACGTATATGTACTTTACATTTTACTCCAGAAATGTTTAAGCATGATGTGTCAAGCAAGAATCGTCGGTTGATTCAAGATGCAAAACCTACCATTTTTTATGTGGCTAATGCAGGATTTAAAACGTGAGTATTCTATAGTATTTTTTTACCATTTATGTTTACCTACACAAAAGAGTGATTTCACTATTACTCAGTAAAAAAGGAAACACCTGACCAAGTTTGTTTGTCCTACACGAGGAACACTTCCCAGGCTAAGCAAGTACCTTCTAGGGATGCTAGGGATGTGTACGATTAAACTTTGTCGTTGATCTTTGATTACAAATGAAAATGTCATTCTGTGACACTGATCGTTGCAAAAGATTGGTTGATCTTTTCAAATTTGATTGAAAAGGTTGTTCTTCATCTTTTTTCTGAATCTTTTGCTAAATTAATCAATGTGCTAGATTATTTCCTTTACGATGTTAAGATATACTGCATAAAATAAGTTGAAAACCAACAAGCTAAGTCAGTTTTTTTATTTACTAATGATATTTAATTTTCAGGATGTTGAGGTTGTGCTACCAAGAGAAAAGCTGTGTGTGAAGAATGATCAATCATTGCAAGATGTTGAAACACCTGCACCAACAGAGGCATTGGGTCACACACCCGAACACTCAGTTTTTCCTTCAACGTCAGTTTCATTGGCCGATGATTGTGCGAAACTAACTAAATATGCCCAAACACCAAGAAAATTTGGATCTCAAATTCCTACAACACTTCTATTAAAAAGAAAATTGAAAAGTACACAGAAATCTACACAGAGATTGAGGACTGCTTTACAAATTGCAAAGTCTGCAACACCTGTACCATCTACGGTGACAAAAGAAGAGTTTCTTAGTATGGCTAGAAATTTTTTGACTGAAAATATAGTCAAATTTATTGAACTCAATATTGGCTTACAAAATTCTTGGAAAGGCAATCGGTATCATCCGGATCTCAAGAGATTTGCCCTGATTTTGTACTTTTTAAGCCCAACAGCATACAATTTTCTGAGAAAAAATTGGTTTCCTTTGCCATCTAAAAGCTTACTGCACCAACAATTAAGCAAACAATTAATTTAATTATACAATATCTGCGTTGGCTTCGATAAGACACAACAAGAGATTTTACAATATAAATTTGAAAAGTTAAAACGCCACCATCGGTATTGTACCTTGTGCATTGACGAAATATCTCTCAAAAGCAATATCTTCTTGTTGGACTAGAGAATGCAGGAAAACACAAATTGGGAAGGATGCCAGCACGCCACGCGTTGTCAATAATGATAAGAAGCATATGCGGTGGTTGGAAGCAAGCCATTAGCTTCTACTTCGTTGGATCGTCATTATCAGCAGAAGTACTACAAGCCGTCATTTTTGAAGCAGTTGAGTTGCTAGACTCGCTAGGAATTTGTATTTCTGCTCTGATATGCGACCAAGGAGCAAATTTTCAAAGTTTGATGAGGCAACTTGGAGTCACTTACCAGAAGCCATACTTCGATTATAAATCGAGACCGATATACTGCTTATACGATCCACCACACTTGTTAAAATCTATACGGAATAATTTATTAATGCACATCTTCAAATTTAATGATCGTACAGTATCATGGGACCATTTAAAAGTACTTTATGAAGATCAACAAAGAAAAAAGAAAAGATTGTGCCCAAAGCTGACTGATGCCCATTTAGCCCCATCGCCTTTCCAGCGCATGAAGATGCAGCTTGCCGCAAGTATTTAATAATACTGTGTGCGCCGCGATGGAAACTTACCTAGCACTGGGACTGCTACCAGCATCAGCGATAGGAAATGAATTTTTCCACAGAATTAACAACCTATTCGATGTGTTTAATTCTCGTTCCTTAAAGTGTGGTAACCCTTATAAAATTGGCTTCACTGGAGAACATGACATTCAGATGAAGACGTTGGAAGATTGCATTGAAATGTTTAATGGTTTGAAGGTGGAGAGTAAGCTTGGAACAGATGTGACAAATACAATTCAATGTATCAATGGCTGGAAACAAAGTACTGGGGCCCTTATTCAGCTTCAAAAACATCTACTGGCAACAGCTGATATAACATATCTTGTAACACACAGGTTAAATCAAGATTGCCTAGAAAATTTCTTCGGAACGATAAGACAACAAAGTGGCAACGCTTTTAACCCGACACCTATACAGTTCCAAAGAGCTTTTAAAAAATTATTTCTACTTGATTTTTTTAACCATTGTGACTTGTGAGTCTTATAATTGTACGGATGATATCGCAAAGGAAATGTCAACAATAACGATAACACCACGGACAACAGTTCTCACTACGGAAAGTACAGACGCAAAAAAGGGTGAAGCAAACATTAATATTTCGGAAACCCTGCCAGATTTACCAACAAAAAACGCACTAACATACATATCCGGTTACTTGTACTTAAAAACGTTAAAAAACACACCTGTGCTATTTGCGAAGAGTATGGAAGATCACATGCGTTGGACCAGACGACATTATTTACAAGCTTTAAAGCTTATGATTCAAGGCATACTTCAGTCTTTGGTAATTTGCTGGTACCAAGATGTGATTTCTACAAATTTGTAGAAAAATTTGAAAAAGAATTTATGAACATTCTTGAGGAGTCCTTCAAAATACAATGTGAAGTCTTTGAAAAGATTTTTTTACGCCTATCCAACAATCCAATTTTCCCATCCATGCCAACATTTGAATAGCATATTTTGTGTAAAATTATTTATTAGAATGCGCTTATTTTATAGCATTAAATATATTAATAGAAATTTAAGTACTTCAACAAGTAAAAATAGGAAAATTTGTATACTTCGGCATTTGTAAAAAATAAAATATATTTTTTTATTGCAAATGTGTTTGTTTTTTGTTGCCTTTTGAAGATTTTAGTAGTAACATAGTTGTAATTTTAAATTAATTAACATAATTAAATTTTAATTTAAAATAAACTCTTGCTAAACTGGAATAAATAAGATTATTTCAAAGTTGACATAGATTAATTATAAATCGGTCAAAGTCAGGGAAATCGAACACGATCTTTCTTACAAATCTCATAATAACATAAAATATTTGCTTTTTCCAATTTTACACATTGTTTGTCTAGCAATTATTGTATTATTTTATATACATATTACTTACAATCGACGGTGTAGAAAATATAAGAGTATACGTTGTTTCAATTTAAAACCCTTCAATTCATATCACCTTTACTTTATATAATTCAAATTACGTAAAGCAATTTGAAACAATTCGAGTGAATCAAAAGCAATTCAATTTAAAATTCGCACGAACTAAACGGTGGGCGTGGCCACCAAAGCTGGCGACCGATAGATCAAAGGCACCGACGCTCAGTAGGGCTTCTGTCCCGTCTTCTGTGGCAGTACCACTGCCACCTCTGCCGATTCCAAGAAAATGCGCCTCCTAGGTACACCATAGTTACTGTTGAGCTCACGATATATCGAAAATACACACAGGTATTTGGTCAAGTACAAGTCAGAAATTTTTAGACGATGCGAGCAGATTCGTAGTATGTTTCACGATACGACCACTTACAAACCACAGAACAGCAATACTGGCGTAATTGCTGTAGTGCAATCAGGATTTATTGTAAAATAGAAACAGTTTCCATATAATTAGGATACCGCCCATTGCTACGGAAAACCCCATGAAGGCGGCTCAAGTGAGGTAGCTGTAGTTGGAGGAGCAGTACCACCGCCACCTCTGCCGCCTTCAGGAAGAGGGTTCCAATTATATTGTTCGAATAAGTACGTCTTAGCAGACCAGGTAAATGCAGAGCTGGTCCGTCAATTCCAAGAAAATGCCCCTCCTAGGTACACCGTAGTTACTGTTGAGCCCACGATGTATCCTGGGAAAAAATGCGCACAAGTATTTGGTCATGTATAAAGGCTGTTTTACATTACACTATATTCGTCTAAATCACCGTCTATGCTAGATTCAATACTAGATGAGAATAGATGTAGTTTCATATTCTACTCCTAGATATCTACTGAAGCATTACCATTTGCGCATGTCCATGTTCAAATGAAGTACATGCTGCCAACTTTCTATTTTATAATTAAGAAATAGTCACAAATGTCACAAACAGAGGTTATATGTGGCAAAGTGTATAGGTATTGGTGTATATGTATTATGTATAGCCAAACTATGTTCCTCCAAACTTCGAAAGGTCGAAAACGGGAAAAATTGCTAAAACTTATGCAGATATATATGCATTGTACAACACAGTGGTTAGAAAAAAATGGAAAAGAATATGGAGCCCAAATTGGTTATTACGTCGCGATTCTCTAAACTTAGGTGCGTGCTCATTTGTTCTCATTTGTTTGCAAGAAGAAAATCCTAAAGAAATTGGTTAAGAACGGGCAACATATTATTTGAAAAATTACATAGTTTTATTGATTCCATCAAGGTTTCGCTTGATGGCAACACTCCGATATATTGCTACAGGTGAATCGTTCCAAAGCTTGTCGTACAGTACAAGAATAGCTACTTGCACAATTTCCAAACTTGTCCCAGAAGTTTTAAGTGCAATATATGAAGCATTGAAGGAAATTAATTTAAAAGTAAGTTAATAAATATGTATTTAATTTATTTTTATTTTTAATTTATAATTGTAGGTTCCATCGACCGCAGATGAATGGAACGAAATTGCAACTGCATTTGATGAAAAATGGAACATTCTCAATACGATAGAGGCAATGGATGGGAAACATATATTTTCAGGGCTCCTAAAAGTGCTGGATCGCATTATTACAATTATAGAGGCACACATGGTGTAGTATTGTTGGCAATAGTAGATGCCTAATTACAAATTTATATATGTCGGAGCGTGGAGTCGCGGCGCCTCTCGGAAGTTCCCTATAGTACGTGCTGGGCAGGGCCTCTAGTCAGCATATCTGCATGCGTGTCATTAGATTTATGGTGTCATTGAACTAATTGGATCTTTGAAAAAGAACATACGACACCGACATACATTGATTACCTAGACATCGCCAAATGCGGCTGGGTGTGAGGAACTGCCATCGATATCTTCTCCAACGCATTGTTTTACTATTTGTAGTTTATATCGTTTACACCAATCATTAAGACAATCACGTTTATATTAGTTAGTGACAATAAAAGTGTTAAAAATGCATCTAGAGGAGGATCTTAATCTACTTCCCCGACATCAGAAGTGGGATGTGCCTACGCGCCAGGTGACCATCGCGCATTGTCCAGATAAGAGATCTGATACCGACCACTGGCGTACGTCGATGGAGATGCAGAATAGAAATATGCTGGAAATTATAAAAGTGATCAAGGGCCCATCTAAGAGTTTTTTCGCGCGTCTTTAACGTTTTCCATTTACCACCGAAATTGGTTCTCGAAGCAAAATACAGCAAGAACTGAATTCGCTATTCTTCTTGAAAAGAAAATCAAATTTCCAAGATGAAAACAACGAAAATAAGCGACCGAAGCTGCATCCGGTTCCAGTGTAAAGTGTTACATCTGTGGGAAAATGGGTCATAAACATACAGACTGCTCGTTTCGCAAGAAATCGGCGAAGAAGTACACCACGAACATGGGAATCACCCAGCCAGACACCACATCTGGCAAGAAGGCGCTTGCATGCTTCAAGTGTGGCGAACAAGGATATTTCGCATCAAGGTGTCCCAAGGCAGTTTATCAAGGCGATCGTGGTGCCATCGAGAAAATCGAATTCTGTATTGTGCAGCCCCCTACTGGTGAACTTCAACAGAACGGTAAGATATTTGCATTTTCGTGTGACTCAGGTGCTGAATGCTCTCTCATAAAGGAAAGTATTGCCGTTAAATTTTCAGGGAATCGTTTCAGGGTGTTACGTTTATGCTCGATGGATTTAGTGGTGTCAACCGGATGCACTTTGTATACTGCCCCGTCACCCAGAAGAACATGTGATTTATCAAGATAAGAGGCTTTGGTCATGGCTACTGTTATGTTACCTTTGTCAGCTTTGGTGATCAATACGTCAGGATTCCGGCGGAGGAAAGTACGAGTCCCCTTGACATACCTGTCAAGAGGGAAAGAAGCCTTTGGTCGACGCTCTAGGTAGTTGGTTATCACGTTCGTGGTTTTGGCCCTCATAATATCTCTACTCTCCTGTGGATACGATTGAGAACGACTGCGTCTGTATCTGCCAACAAGCGAAAGAGTGAGTCAGGGCTATCTTGAAAGGGAAGCCAAAACCCTTCCTCTAAGCCGTCCTTAGACTTGCCATTCGTTGGTTACATAGTAGTTTATAATAAAGAATTAAAATAGTATAAATATTGTAAAATTAGATTTAGTTACTAACCAACATGTAGAATTTCAAATTATCAATTAAGTTTTCAAATTTAAAAATCTTGGCGCCATATGCGCAATTGGCACTTCTGATCCCACACATATAGTTGTAAAAGTTTTTAAGTCCACCAACCATTTTACTGTCTAGACCAAGCCATTCTGTGATACGTAGGAAAACATTTTAAAATTAGACAAATTTATTAACTTTTATCGGTACGGATCCGTTGTTTTTACCTGTGAATTGTCCATACAAAGCTGTATCAGTCTGATTGATGGTCTTACATGGTAAATAGTAAGCCATACCCTTCAAGAATATGTTCAAGGTAATTGCGCATCTCTTTATCTTTGACAACTCTTAGTTTATCCGTTGGCCGTGTACACGTTGATGTGATTTGCCTATTTTAGATTACGCTCTGTACCAAAATACCTTACGGTGGAGTTGTTGACTTTTCCGTTCAACTCCTTCAACCGATGCGATTTAAGCGTGAATTGTTCAGGTTGGTGGACTCTTTTATTGTTTTTGTAAGTTTCAAACTAACGCTCTTGTAAAGTTTTACAGTCTGAAGATGCCTGCAACACTACGGGCGAAAATATTAACTGAATTACAAAAATACGCTACATCAACATCTATTTTTATTTCCCACAGTTGGAATAACCCATACCCGTCGCACCAAACTTTCAATATATCAAGTCCCAGTTCTAACTCATAACTACTTTCAAATAATGTTCATATAATGAAAAAAAAAATAATAATAAAATTGAACTATAAGGGTAAATTTAAAATATACAGGCTATACTGACGAGTTTATTAAAAAGTTTATTAAACAAAAAATACCTACGTATAAATCCCTATTACAATAAGAAGTATTATAATGTATTCGCTTCTTCGAACGATTTTAAAGTTCTGTTCTTCTCTTGCTTTCTTCTTTTCTTAGTAGAAGACAATCGTCGTTGACAACTAATGTTCTTGTTAATATCTACTTTACTTTTGGGTGTAAATTCACTTTTTAAAGTTTCTTGTAGCTTGCTAAGTCGGACCTATTAAAGCAAGGTATTGCCTAAATAATTTTACATCTGTCTGTGTCCTGACTTCTTGATGTATAAGAGCACAGCAAATTTGCTTAAGCATTTCATTTTCGTAGGAAATTGGACAATTTTCTTTATTCTCTTCTCTGTTCACTTCCTGGGTAATTATTTCAATTTCTGTTTTTCTATTACCTCTATAAGAAATAAACGGGAACAATGAAGGGTAAAATAAGTTTCATTTTAACCACGCTTGAATATAACACAATTTATTATAATGAAATATTAAAAATCTGATAAAATTAGGAGAGTTTTAGTTTTGGTCCCATTTTGATTTGATTGCAACGCACCTATAACTACACAGAAAAGTTCCCCGACCTATGATTTTTTACACAGACATATCCCGACATATGCTTACAGTGGACATCTAATTCCCCGACATATCAAAAAATGCTTTAGGTTTTGGATTCCAAACTTTTCTTTTTGGCCCGACATATCGGTTTTTAGCACCGACATATCCTGACATATGGCTAGAATCGAAATGCATTTTGCAACATATCAAAAAAACGCTTTGGGCTTTGGACGTCAAACTTTGACCTTGAATAACTTTGTGAGTTTTTGCCCGACATTTTGTTTTTTTGCACCGACATATGCCTAGAATCGAAATTCATTTCCCGACATATCAAAAAACGCTTTGGGGTTTGAACGCCAAACTTTGATCTTGAATAACTTTGTTAGTTTTTGCCCGACATATCGTTTTTTTTTTGCACCGACATATCCCGACACATGCCTAGAATAGGATTTCACTGCTATAAAAAAGTGTCGTGAGTTTTTCAAAATTTTTGACCTTGAATAATTTGGTTACCTGTTGCCCGACATATTATATAAAAACGGTTTCGTAACCGACTAATCAGCCACATAACTTATTAAAAGCACAACTTTGTACGATGTTGTGGGTCTACCAATGTCACAGAAGTCAATCTCGAGGAGGTTAAAGCGAAGCTGAACATCTCAGTGAATAACTTTGTTCTTATTAATGAAGAAAATAAGTCTCACTAATTGGAAAAATAATTCAAGAGATAGATGATGGATTTTATTTAGTACAATATTATAAAAGAATTATTCCAACGTTAAAATGTTGGGAAACAGAAGTCATACGTCTTTCGACAACAGTGCGTTATCTCAAAACTACCTCCCCCTAGACCAGTTGGGGGAACGCAAAGGAGGGCGTAAATGCTTATTTTTGACGTGGACCTAACCAAATACAAGAGCACTGTTGTTTAAGCTACTTGTTTGTTTTCTTCTTTTACCAAAGTTGCTTATTTAATAGTTTGCTTATGAGAATTATATATTTTGTTTATGAGAGTTATATTTTATTTTAGTAAAAAGCAAACTTAAATTATGTGTTTTTTACAATGAAAGTATTTTGCCACAAAAATAACGTAAATGTGGTAAAACTAAACGTGTAACACTGCTGCCTTGCACGTGTAACACTCTATACTTTAGAAGTGTACAATGTTACAATTGTCGGATTTATGTGGAATAATTTTTCTGTAAAAACGGGTTTAGTAAATGTCGTTTTGCGAAATTACGGAATGTTCAAGACCCCAAGGCATGTCTGCAAGCTTACCAATGCTAAATTTTTTCCATTTTTAAGAAATGCACAGGGACAATAAAAAAAGTGTAACACTGTTCCCGCACTTCCCCTATTGCTTAATTTATATTCGCGGCAAAGGTGCAAAAAAGCGATTTTCGAAGGGAGGCACCGGCCCGATCGTTCCATCGTAATTTCGTAATTTCCAACTGTAAAAAATGGGTGTTTTGCACGTTCCTGCTGGGGTAAAACAGGTTGCCGAGGGTAAATTATGCGACAAGTCGTAATTTTAGACTGAAAGCGGGGCCCCAAAAGGCCTATTCGCTGAGACTCCATCCAATGTTTCCAGTCGTGCTTCTCTGATTTTTTTTTAATCTGTCAAAAATTGCCTTTTTTGATCGTCAGTTGCGAGACGAAAATTATATAAATATAAAACGAGACGGCAAATTATACCACTCATGAATAGGTTGACCCTTCCTCTGTCTCATTCGACCGAAAACGGCGCGCGGCGCCCCAAAACGCATATTTGCGGAGCCTCGAGCTGCACGACATGTCGCCGTGTCGTGCGCGAACGCGAAGGCGTGCAACGGCGATGATAAAATGAACTACAAATTTGTATTTAAGCTGAAGACTGCAAGAAG
Organism: Aphodius granarius; assembly: GCA_963971325.1. Lineage (NCBI taxonomy): Eukaryota > Metazoa > Arthropoda > Insecta > Coleoptera > Scarabaeidae > Aphodius > Aphodius granarius. Next base: position 24,616,519 of record OZ020224.1, on the reverse strand, counting down.
AGATGGAAAAGTTGGAAAGATGTTTACTGGAAAAGAAAAAAGAAAGCAAACACGGAACGGGCTCAGTAGCCAGACGAACCACCAAATTGGAACACATGGATGCGCTAGCTTTTCTTGATAAAGTGGTGACATATAGACAGTAAGACACATACTGGTAAATTATTGAGGTAACTGTAAAGTTAATCATCGTTTTTTAGAACCATAACCAACGTAACGACAACAAATGAGGAAGATAATTCGTCGCAAGCAGGAGACGAAGTAGCTGATGGAAGACACGGTAGAAAATAGAGACGAAATGCCAGAATGGGAACCATGCCAAGACACTGAAACAGTTGACATAATGGCAGAATCTCAAAATGGCCAGTGTGAAGGGAACATAGAACAATCAGTTCAGGCTATGCCAACAAAAAGAAAAAGAAAATCAACTAACGAAAAACTGTTGGACACGATCAAAAAAAGGACAGAAGATCGTTCACTTCCATTGAAGAAGTTGGAATCGGCAGTTGAAGACAAACCTCTTCCAATAAAACTCTTTTTTGCGAGTATGGCAGAAACTGTCATTACATTCCCGCCACCGCCAGCTGCTCGTGCTAAGATGCGAGTAATGGAAGTCATCCATGAACTGGAAATGGAAAATTATACAAAAGTCAATTCTACGTCATCGCATGACTCCGTAAGCCGAGTGACTGTCCCTACTACATCTTTCAGTTGTATGTCATTGTATGCCCCTACAAGGCGTGTCTCTGATGCTACCACAGCTTATATATGCCCGCGTAACTCGGCACTAAGTTCCGTTGAGCAGCCTAGAGAGTACGAAGACTGTTCTGATTTATTCAGCAGCAAAATTTTCTTGTAAGGACAATAAAGAACTTTTTGTATTTGTATTATTTTTTTTTAATAAATGTTACGGAATATCAGTTCTAATAATGTGCTTCATTTATCAACTAACAGATCCCAATTTACTATTGAAATAGTCTTCAAAGTATTTCTGTTTTGAAATGCTGCTGCTGAGGTGTTCCCACCCATATGACGCAAAGATATCATATTTTTTCTCGGCATTTCAATATCAACATCATCTTGATCTTGATTAACTGTACGTGATTCACGGAGTAAATTGTGCAAACACCACGAAACCATGTGTTGGGCATGTTGTAATAGGTGTATAAAATAATAAACATTTGACATAATTCCGATGTTCTTCGGGCTCGACTCAGACGATAATTAAATATTTTCTATTTCCTGTCTGCCCTAGCTTGACCTCTTGGGTAAGGTCGTAAATCATGTTCAGTTAGTTTAAATGCTTCATCCCGACAATAACATGAGGTAAAACAGTATCTGTCCTAGGTAAAATGGTCGGATCTGGTGAAAAGTTGTTACTGTGTACGAGTTTGTAAACAGAAGACCTTTGAAATATTCCACTATCTCCTTCTTTACCATAAGCACCAACATCAACTCATGTGAATGTGTACCCAGCATCAATTATTGCCAATAAGACAATAGAAAAATAGGATTTATAGTTGAAGTACAGGCTTCCACTTCCTTTCGGACAAACTATGCGAATACGTTTTCCAGAAAAGTTAGAAAAGTTATGCGTTTAGATAAAGAAATATGGCGCGTTGGAGAGATGATATGGTATTGAAGAACTGGTATTCCGCAGCCACGAGTGTGTGTGGAATACCAAGTCACCTTTGCATAAAAACAATATATGTCGAAACAATGCTTATAAAACTTTATTAAACGATATGAATCATGAATGTACCATACTGAAAGAAGAAAAATTAATAGTTCAAAGCGGTCCGGAGCTGGCACAAAGGACGTATATAAGCCGCCTATGTGTTGTTTGCAGAAATGGCGGCCTTTATAGGACCCACGGACGAGTGCCGCGAAACTCTTCAGTCGGAATTGGTGAGTGTTAATTAATTTCATTAATTTATATGTTGATCATATGTTCTTGCCATGGTACCGCCTCTGTTGTTGCAAACAGTTCTGCATAAGCGTTTCTTATTGCCACTGCCTGTCAAGAGGCGTGATTACTGCGGGCTCTCCATGCCCCTCGCATAATAACATGTTGTAAATCTTCAAACTCGACACATCGTTCGGTAATGTACATAGGGGATGTTTTTCGACGCCAATTGTGCAAATAACAAGCAGCCAATGTAATAATGTCAACTCTGTCAGGTTTCATATCTATGGTATTTAGAAAAACTCGAAATCTTGTCACTAAAATGAGTATGTATAAGTAACAACAATACAGGTCTTTCACGAAATTGGTTCATTTGCGTCTCTCTAAACCACTTACGAGAAAAACACAGTACAGTAGAGCACAGTCGAGTATGGGAGAAGACGCCGAAGTAATCCAATTCTCGTGAGGTGCCGTACTTCTACTGGAGAAAACAAGAAGTATAATATCAAGAAATCGAAAAAGTCTTAACAAAGAAATCAAGAAAACTTACCAACACAATACCAATATTTAATGGTGACTCAAATTCTATACAATTATTTATTGACGCATGCGAAAATCTAATCCGCACTTATACCGATTTACATAATCCTTTGAATCCCACTAATCCTTACCTTCTAAAACAACAACCACAACCACAAATTTGGTGACAAACTCAACAAAAACCACAATTTTTAAATTTATGAAATCGCCCGGACAAATATTGGAAAAGAGACGGCCTAAATGTAAACCGATGGAGGTAGATCCCAGCATGAGCAGAAGTAAAATTAAGATGACGCCATTTGGACCTGCTGCTAGCAAAAATAAAAGACGGGCAGTGGAACTCCACCAACAAGAACCACCAGAGCCGGAAGAAGTAAATGACCAGGACGGCCTAATTTATGAAAATTGGGAAGATAACCCAGAGGAATTTTTTAAAGAACTCGACGTAGAGCCGTGCGGCCGTGGAGCGGATGGCGAGGGATTCATTCATGAGATAGGTAGCGCATAAGGAAGAACTTGTAGAGGCTAAGGAATAAAGAGATTAAAGGAAGATTCCACGTTTGATTCAAGAGTGTCCAGATATAGTTAAGTGTCCATATATTATAGTAGCTGCATACCGAACCGATAAGAGTTGAGCCGGTCCTGTCAAGTGCCCTAGTCTGGCCCTGCATAAGCACTCGCAGTGGCGACTGCGGCTACTGCTTTGTCATCAGTTATAGTACACTTGTTTTACACGATGTTATTTTAGATTAGATTAGGTTTGACATTGTATTAGCAAGTCTTCTAGTAAATTAGTTGGGCAATTAACTAACTGTTTTATTTCGACTATTCTAACTACATCCCATCATATAACTAGCGCAGTTGGCAACATATCCGTTGCAACCATCCATTCACCTGCACACGAACCACGCCCAAACGGAAGTACTACCTATAGGATACCTGAATTTCTGATTATTCAGATCACCACGTACAAGAATTCAATGCCACGTGCCCGTGAGTATGCTGATGTTGGCAGACGGGGAAACGTTAGACGTTCATAGCCTGTCATATGAAATGACCAAACTAAAACAAATTTTGAAAAACCCCTCCAATTTGTTAGCAGCGTAGAACACCTTTTACGAATTCAGAAATTAATTAAATATAATAGCGATTACATCGACAAAGCTGATGTCAAAAGGGTACTAAACGAATACCATGCAAAATCGGCGCAGATAACTATATTAAGCGGTCTAAAAGAACTACTTGGTCAAAAAGTACGCATCCAAAATGCCAGTAGTATAAGCGACCTTAAGAATTTATTAGTTTTAAACGAAAACCAATCATTTATAGCTAGGCAAAATTTCCAAACTCCGGTTCCGAAACAACAAATTTTACCAGCAAATAACCAACATTTTAACCCCAGCACATCAAATAATCTAAAGCCAGAAAACATTGATAGAAAATCGCCACTAAAAATGTATAAAAAAGTCAAAAAAGTAAATCTACACCAAACTACTTTAAAAAATGTAAGTTTTTTTTTAATCTCCTTTAACAAACTATTTAAATACATTTTTAGGAATTCCATTGTTGTAATTTTTATTATTTTAACATCATTAACCATGATGGGGCAATCTTTAATGACGTAAGTTAATCAAAATCTTTTTTATTATAGAAATTTTAATCCAATTTAATTTTTTTTAGAACACAAGCAAGGATTGCTATATCTCGCCAAAATCTATTAGCAACGTGGAAACCCGCAAAACGCTTCTAAGGGCTAATAGAATATCGGTGTATGCTCACAATGATGCGAGATTTCAACATGCACAGAGACTTCAAAATAGAATACAACAATGCGAAACGGTATTACTGTATTTCAGGATAAAGTTTCGATCGTGCGAGTATAATTTCACTTTAAGTCAAGATGTTATTCCAAATTTAACTTTATTTTTATCTTCTTCCGACAATAGATTGCAGGAAGAGAAAGTTCTGCATTTGTTGGAAATTGATAACTAATCTCTTGTGATAAATAAAATTAATGAAACTTTGACTCGTACTATTAGATTAACATATACATTAAGGAAAAAAGTGCATCATTTAAAAATAAATGTTGGAACATTACAATTACAGTCAAAAGAAATGAATTTGGAAATTGAAAGAGCAAACACCAATACGATTGATCATATTCAAGTGTAGAACACTCACCAACAAATTAAAAATCAATGGGTTAAAGAAGCTGGGCTCTTCAAATTCAAAATAAAAAATTAAAGAAAAATTAAAAAATTATGTGTTGTGATTTAAAGAAAAGAAATGTTAAATTTAATAAAAAAATATGAATGAAAAATATGAAAATATGAACGAAAAAAATAATTGATAGATGTTGTTGGGGCAAATTATCGTTTATTTTGTTCATTTGTTTTTATTTGAAAACGCCATCTGTCGGCCGAGGTATATTTTATTATTTCACGCATGTATGATGTAATGTATGTACAGTTTTGACGAGAAAAGTAGACGAGTACAGGAGCCTTAGTCTGCAGCATTTAGCGATATCGCAATACGTCATATCGAACAGTTAGCGACATCGATAGCGGTATTCTACGGTTTTAGTCGATATCGACTGACGTCATCACTTCTCGACATGTCGATATATTTAGCGAGTGCTTCGGAGGTGTCGCTAAGTTGATTCGATGTCGATACGCGTACGTAACCTCACTTTTTATAGTTTTTATGAACAATTTAGCCTGTTTTATCGTGGTTTCTTTAGTATAGTGAAGTAGTACATTAGTAAGCGTATTGAGTATAGTGAAAATTACCCTTAAATAAAAAAAATCTTCATAAAATTTACCCTTCTAATCATTTCATTATCTTTTTTCTCATAGAAATCATTACATACTATAAGTGTAGTATTTATAAAATTTGTCAATTAATTTCCATTTGTTTAAACAAATTCTATTTGTTTAAAAAAATACTTTTTCTCAAAAAGCCGTATGAATTCGGTTTTCTGAGTTCAAAATGGCAGTTCATTATCTTAGAGTGACATTATTCATTAAATAATTTCTTCCTATTGTTTAAATAACAAACTATTATTCATTTTCACCTTTTTTGTAATTATGGTAGAAAAAGCTTTTTTTGTGAAATTGACTTATAAATTACATGTTCGAGATATCCTAATTTATCTTAAATATAAATTCCATTTGTCTAAACATTTTTTTGCAATTTACCTAAAATTATTTTTTTAGATCGGTCTTTTATGCCCGTTTGCACCGTATTTATTAAGAATGGCTTAAATTTAAGAACAGCTTATCTTTATGCCTAACTTAAGTCAGGCATCATTTGCACCGTTTGCATGTCAGTCTTTCCTAACTTAAGCGTTACTTAAGTGTTTCTGACATCGGCAAAACTGTAATGTTATAGTTATATTTGGAAATACTTGGTTCTAATATCAACAGTATGTGAACAGTATTGCGTCACTTGTCAAAACTTTCAATAGGTTAATGTGGCGGCAAATTTAAATTACTTTCATAACTACAAAAATTTCGGCACAAAAAAAGGATTTATGATCAAAATGAAACCATTATTTCTAATACGCAATAAAACTGTAAATTTACATTACAAGCTCCAAAAATCGCTTGATAGCATAATAAATTGACAAATATCAGTAGTGTCTTGACATTTCTTGAAACGACATTTCATGTGCACTGTATGTCTACATTACAATCAACCAATCACAACTAAGCCTATATTTACGCCGGCTTTAAGCCGTCGATTTTCTAGGCTTAAGTTAGGTCGTTCTTGACTGTAGTTAGGTAATGGATATGTGACGGTGCAAACAAAATCGATGACATAAGTACGATCTCATACTTAAGCCTTTCTTAACACAAACGGTGCAAACGGGTATTAGATCGGACAATTCTAAACATGAATTGACACTTAAACCACCGCCGGTAATGTAGTATTCCTTATACGCAGCGATATAAACGCTACGATGAATCGACATCGCAATAAATTGCGATATCGAGAATCTTAAACCTATAGCGATATCGAAATATGACGTCATGTCGAATCGAAACAGTATTGCGACAGCGACAGTCGCTATTTTCGTAGAATAAGGCTCCAGTATTCTAACTTCTAACAAGAGTATATGTTTATAATTTCGATCCTATCCGAAAAGTTACAATAATACACTCCAGTAATTGGGAGTAATTCCCACATTCAACCGATGTAATAAGAAAAAATATTTCGACGACCACAAAAGTAGCGTTGTATGTTTATGTTACAAAAATATAGAGTGACAACAGAATAATAAATGGTAACCGTTACAGTGTTGTTTTTTAACCCAATATCCTTGACATCCAACTGAATTTTTATCTAAAACCCGATCCTAGTTTGGTTATAAAAATATGGAGTAACAAGTTCAGAATAATAAATGGTAAGCGTTTTTTTTTTTTGTCTTTACAACCCAATATAACCTTAATTCCAAAAGTTATTTGCAGCAGGAAAATGTTTGCAATATGTCGAACTTAAAAACTATATGATTCCTTCAATGTACAATCAACTTGATTAATTCGTGTAAAAACCTTCTTTTTTGTTGGTTTTTCACCTTTTGACTAAAATACTAGTCAAATTATACTCAAAGTCCTATAAGTACCACCAGATTAGATATTACTTTCACCATCAGAGCGGAGATTTTTTTGATACCAAATCCATATATCGTCGGGTTAAAGCTAAAAGTCACTAACTAACATTACTTATACTTTTTAATGACACTATTGATAAGTGTTCTAAACCCGTCCATTAATTTTGTGGATAAACTCATTAATACACCGCAACATATGTGTCTTAATGGAAAAACTTAAGTTAAAAGTTAAACTAAAGTTACTTAGTGACTTTTACCTGTATTAGAATAAATGGCTACCGCCTTAGTGAATTTATTTGTAAGGTTATGTAGTTAATTATTTTGACAGTTGTGTTCAGTGCGCGTGTTTGCTGCGCCGTTTTGCGAAAAATGTCTATGAGAAGTGAGCAGAAAATATATGTAAGTAGTAAGAACACTCATAAACGCACTAAGAAAACGGTAATATTTTCAATGATTTTAAAGAAGCGCTGGAAACACAATCGAAATCGCAAGTATTATAGGAAATTTGAACACATATCTAAGAAATCTGTTTGCAAATAGTGAAAATTGAAAAAAGAAGCGAATTTTTTTTCTGTCATAGGTGGCTGTGTTTTCAAATCTGACCGTAATTATTAATTCTAAGCATCATTCCCAAATAAAATTTTTCGATAATATTAATATTCCAGGTACTTTACTCTTATGCGCGTTTGACATTTTTTAACACTGATATTTTTAACATCTTGATGGTACTCCTGATTTCAGACCTACGGCCAACTTTCATAAAGAATAAAATTTTCTGAGAAACATATAATAAAAATTTTTCCCATATGGTGCGGACTTTCCTGGACACACTGTATATCTTGGGGTACCGATGTATGAGAAACAATCCTTTAAGGGTGTCGTAGCGGTAAAAAGGTTGAAGAACGTTGGGTTAGTAGATACGTCCTTACAGGATATCCTCCATCTCCTACAAAACAATTTTTACCAATTTTGGAGTACTGTTACTCTTCGAACATGGCCCTGATGTTGCTGTGATTAAAAATGGTGACGTCATGAGTAGAACCTGGCCATATAGCTACAATGTTAATGAATTCATTTTGTGCATTACATATTCCCTAAACGTTAATTGAAAAATAGCTTTTTTGATTTCTGAAAATCTCTGCATCATCACCACCGAAAATTATTTGTACGTATTAAAAATCAATAGGCATACAAAACTGAGATTGAATCCACTTACCAGGCGACTTCAATGCGCCAATTACGTTCGGAAACCTAGCAATTTCATAAAATTCCTGTTTTGTGGTTCTTTGTGATTCGTTTGTTAATGGTGGTTTAACAAATCTTGGGTATAGTCTCGAAATAGCTGCATTCACTCTTGGAATTATCCTTACTGCCGTAGTTGACTGCATCCCCATAAAATCTGCTATCGAATCTAAATGAGCCCCGGTTGCATAATATCGTAATGCAGTTAACAATTGATTCAGTGGTGATAGGCATTTGTTTCTTAAAAATTACAAATTATAAAGTTGTTTGATAAATCTCTGATTTGTCGCTTACATTTCGGATATTTTTTTAGGATTTTATTTTATTTTTCTTTTTATTTTTTAGGATATTCAAGTTCATTTTCTATTAAATTCAGAACAAATTCAATCCTTGGTTTGGTTAATCTAAATCTCAAAAGAATTAGGGGATAATGAAAAATTTGTCAAAATTTGAAAGTTGGTTTTCTACCAAACCATTTATCAGATTTTGATGATTCTTTCACTCACTGATAGCCCAATTCTTCAGCAACAGTGCGGATGAACAGTTTTTATTCGAATTTTGAGTTTTCAGCATATACAGGGTGTACTAATGATGTAATGTTTTTTTGCCTGCATTTTGAAGCACCATATGGGGTTTTCCAGCTGTAACAACTGGCAATAACTGAAATGAATCTGATCTTTTCTGAACATTTTGTTTTTTGATTTGCTTCATTATCTCTTTTTTTAAGGAGATACAAGAAGAAAAGTAATAACAAAACGGAACGATTTCAAGGTTGATTTTCTCTGGAACCGCTTAACGGATTTTGGCAATTTTTACTTTTCGACTAGTTCCTAGAAGGAAAGTATTGTAATCGACGGAAAATGACGTTTCGAGATTTCCGCGGAAATAGGCGTTTTGAGGTCCCCTGAATTGATTGCGATGATTTCTGGAAAATGTATGTATGTTATGTATGTGTGTATGTACATATGTCGCTTATACACAAGAAAAGTGACACAAATCAAAAATTGCGATTTTTTACTTTTATTGTGCAATAGGCAGAGAAAAGTATATATTTCTATCTGGAAAAATGACACAAGTCATACTTCAAATCTACACCAATAGATGGCAGTTATGTCACTTCTCCATTGTGGAAGTTTAGCAAGGCGTTATCTAGAAAACCGACACTTGTCAGTTGAGAATCATACCTTGAGCATTGTAGATGTCATTTTGTTTAAGAAAAGTGACACTTTTGGAGTTGCGTGTTTGTGAAGCAGAAAGTGGAATTAATTTTTAATGAAAATCGACACTTGTCGAGATTGTGTCATTAGTGCAGAGGAAGAAGACCTTTTTCGTTGAAGAATATCGACACTTTTTGAGTTGTGCCACTTTTCAAACAAAGTAAGTTACAAACTTTATAACAAGATTATTATTTTATGTGTACTATTTTGAGTTGTGTCCGTTTTCTACATTCGGAACATTTTAAATAATGTAATGTTTTGGAGTTATGTCATTTTTCTAGACAATTTTGATTACTGACGCCACACTTGCATTGGTTTCAGTACCTAACTATGGCAGAACAAAATGACGTGGCCCCAGTACATAACCCGTACTAGTTTACTGGTAAAGTTGGCAAGGCCACAATGTTCGGACCCTACTGTAGATAACACGTTATGGATAGTAAAAAATATTAGAAATAATAGTGTATTGAAGGAAGATCTTGAATCTAATTTTTCAGACCACGGTAATTAATAATACTTTTATTTACCTACATAGGTTTTAAGTTGATCCGAAAAGTGCGACTGACTTATTTTCTTAGTAGGTACTTATAACATCATAATTTTTATGAAATTTATTGCAGGTAATGCTACAGCTTCACATAATAATATTGCACCTCAATTACTGTTATCTGATAAAAAAGTTAATGAAGAGCAAAATCTTACAATTTCAACTGCTGATGGAACCTGTGATCAGCACAAGGCAGCTATCACTTGTGAAATTAATAAACCTATTAACACTGAAAGTAACTACAACAATAACTCACCTCAATGGGGTAAATATTTTAATGTAAATTGTTTCAGGTGATAATAACATAATTGATACTCAGTTAACGAGTTTAACGCATGACAATAAATCAGAAGAGGATCCATTTTCTTCGGATGATTCACTTCACGATCCGGATTACGTTGAGGAATCGTCTTCTGAATCTGAAGACATTGTTGTCCATACTCAGCGGAACCATAATAATATCTTACAAGAAATAAATACCGGTTCTGCCGAAAATGACACCGAAAAGGCAAGAAAAGAAAATCCGATCCTTCAACTTGGCGCAAAAACTTTGTGTAGAAAAATGTAGAAATTCTGGAAAAGCTTACGTTTTGAGTTCGAAAAGCAAAAAGACATTTGAAGCGCGAAGATTGGGCCCACTATGTAATGAGAAATGTAGGCTCAAATGTGCCACAAAATTATCAGAAGATGATCGCCGTAACATATTCCATGATTATTGGGGTCTAGCTAACTTGGAAAACAACGAAGTTGTCTGTTGGCTAGTATGGAACGTATTACTCCAAAATACAGATATACAAGAGAGGGCAGTAATCGTTCTATTAATAATGCGTTTTACTCACGTACTTACCTCAGTACGTGATTCAAAATTAAGAGTATGCAAGTACTTCTTTAAATCGACATTAGGAATTACAGATCGTTTTAGAAAAGCAGACACTGTTTAATGGAGGAATGATAACAAACGATATGAGGGGAAAGCACGGCCATCAATGTCACGTTGATGAAAATGTGAAAGAAGGCATACGTCGTCATATTGAATCAATTCCTAAAATAGAAAGTCACTACTGTCGTAGTGATACATCTCGTGAGTTTATCGACGGAGGCAAAAGCGTGGCAGATCTACATCGTGATTATGCTAAACTTTGTGAAGAAAAGAACGAGCCCTCTGCAAACTATTTAATGTACAGCCGAATTTTTAACAAAGAATATAATTTGTCGTTTTTCACCCCTAAGAAAGACCAATGTGAAGACTGTGTAATGTTTGCAAATGCTGAGGGAAACGACAAGGAAAATTTAAGCACGAAGTATGAAGAACATCTGAATGAAAAAGAACTCTCGCGCCAAGAGAAGGAAAAAGACAAGCAAAATGTTAGTGACAACTTTGTTGTAGCGGTTTATGATTTGCTGGCCGTTTTGCAATGCCCTAGGGGAGATATTTCAACCTTTTATTACACGTGTCAAAGTTAAACGTGTTTAATTTCACTATGTTTGAATTAAAGACAAATTCAGTAACATGTTTTGTGTGGGATGAATCTCAGGCTAACAGAGGGGCTTGTGAGATTGGAAGTTGCGTTCTTAACTTTATTGAAGATGTTAATAACAAAGCCATGACCAGTAAAACACAGACAGATTTAGTGTTTTACTCTGATAAGTGCTGTGGGCAACAAAAAAAATAGATTTATATTTTTAATGTATTTGTTTGCCGTACAGAAATATGATTTCATCAATTACGCATAAGTTTCTCATAAAAGGTCACAGCCAAAATGAAGAGGATGGAGTGCATTCAGTTATAGAACGCCACATCAAACGATCGTTGAAGTCCGCCCCAATTTTTGTACCCAGTCAATATGTATCACTCATAGCAACAGCCAAAAAAAACGGGTCAACCTTACCAAATCAAGGAAATGAACTACACCAGCTTCTTTGATTTAAAAGACCTTGCGGCAAAATACGGCCCTTCCTTTCCAAAAAACACAGAAAATGAAACTGTAAAGATTGGAGAATTTTAAATTGTTAGTGTAGAGAAAGAACATCCGCGTAGTATTTTTTATAAAACCTCGTATAGCGACGAATTATTCAGCAAAATTGAACTGAGACAATGCCGGAACAAGGGTCAACATGATAATATTGTACTAAAAAGCCTTTATAAAAACAAAATTGGACTGGCTCAGAAAAAGAAAGTATAATGTCACTGTGCAACAGAAATGTAATCCCTAAGCAATATGCAGATTATTACAAAAATCTGTCTTAAAGCATGGTACATTAGCTATGGCAAATAAGTCATAAGAACGAAAATTGTTTTTTTTTTAATTTGTAATTAGTGTTTACTCAAGTATTTTGGAAAAAATAAATAATTTGCAACAGTTATGACATCTGGTTTTTGTTTATTATTACCTCAATTTCCAGAAAAGTGACACATCTCAATATAACTTCCGGCCAATTTATTTTTCTTATAAAAATTAAATATAATCTATTAATACATACCTTAATAATGTTATCATAACAATTTCATACAGGCAACACTTATTATAGCTTGCAAATTAACAAAATAAAATACCACCAATGTTTTTTTGTCTTTCCTGCAAAACTATCAATTTTGAGTTGTGACACTTTTCCTGTGCATAAGCGATGTATGTATGTATGTGTGTGTGTGGGTATGTCTGTGAACACGATAACGCCCAAATGGAACAACGGATCGGGCTGAAATTTTGCATAGTTATTTTTATTATTGCCAGGGAACGAACTTGATTGTTTTTGGCCACGATCTGACAACCGGACACGTCTGTGAACACGATAGCGCCCAAATGGAACAACGGATCGGGCTGAAATTTTGCATAGTTACTTTTATTATTGCCAGGGAACTGGATTGTTTTTGGCCACGATCTGACAACCGCAAGTGACAAATGTTACATACATATTCTTAGACATTTATTCGATTTTGACCAATTTGATAGTTGCTCACCGTCCCGTGACTTTAGACATGTATACCAATTTTCAGATCAGTGGGATGAACGGTTTAGGTGCTATAAGAGTTTATAGAAGCAGTTTGATAGAATCCACAGCCTTCGTCGTTGTGTTGCAAATTGTCAGATTTTGACAAACGTTAGTGCCACAGACATGACATGACATTAAATATCAGTATGACAAATGTCATTATTTCATAGAAATTGAAGTTAGGTGGGATACAGGGTGCCTCTGACATCACAAAATTGAGTAATGGCAAAAGCGTTCAGACACTTCATTGTGCCCACGATGTAGTCGGAAAGTTGGGCGAGGGCCACCCCAGATATTTTTATTGACATTTGGTTTGATTTCTCGGCAATAATACGGTGGTAGAAGCTTTAGCATGAGATCCCGTTTTAATCACATACTGGGTGTAAGGATGAGGCCATGTTTCTGTCCGACATTAGGAACACTCTCTGGGGTGTGCCATGTACGATAATTGGAATTTGATGATTGAATGTGTTGAATACAAAGTAGCCTAAATATTTCTTTTTTTTTTGATTCACGTCATTATCTCTATTATTAACGACGATAAAATAAGAGCTGTAATGAGCGTTATTCACAATGTAAATTCGGGAAATCGACAAAACCATGCGAAGCTACTCTAATATACTGCTGACACCATCATTGAAATGTCATAATTAATATTTCATTGGTTGGTTTTAATACGATATGCTAAGTTTGTTAAATAATAATGTTAACACTTGTTACGAAACACGCGTCAACAAGTATATGCGGGATTTTTCGTGTCAGTCACCAGCAGGGTGTAAAAGCCGGTACGCACTGTTACAATTTAGTAGATTCTAGAGTTAAGTACGGTAGTTGTCCCAAATGTGTGACCAACATGATATCGCTGAATCCATGGCTTGGAGAATTATTGGAAGGCTGGAAGCAGGGCTGACGGAACAAGTTGTCGCAGAAGCTTGCAATGTGGCTCAAAGTATCATTTATCGGCTATGGAGTCGGTTTCTATAAACGGACAATGTTAGAAGGAGACGAGGGCAAGGTCGGCCACCATCAACGAACGCACGAGATGAATTATATTGGTTGTTGCTGGCCCGAAGAAGCAGGGGTATGAACGCTACCTACCTAAGGGCAGACTTGGCTGCAAGTACAGGAAAGCTAGTGTCAACACAAACCATCAGAAATTCCCTAATTGGACATTCCTTGATGAAACGCGAACATGTATCCAAAAGAAATTTTTTGATTAGCTTTTATCCACTGTTCTTGCCACATCTCCTTTACTAACAGACATAATAACGTAAAACAAACAAAGCTAACGTTTGGTTCATGAGAACACCAGATGATACAGCTGGCCCATTTCGGACAGAAACGTATCCTCACTTTTACACCCCGTATATGAGTAAAATTGAAAGTCAAGCAAAAGCTTTCATCACTGTATTTACTGCTGAGCAATCAACCCACATGCCAAAAAAAAATCGCCAAAATCAGTTAAGCGGTTCCAGAGAAAATCAACGTTGAAATCGTTCCGTCTTGTTATTACTTCTCTTGTTGTATCGCCTTCAAAAAAGAGATAATAAAGTAAATCAAAAAACAAAATGTTCAGAAAATATCATATTACCGTTTCATTTCAGTTATTGCCAGTTGTTACTGCTAGAAAATCCCATATAGTGCTTCAAAGTTCAGACAAAAAAAAACATTACATCATTAGTACATCCTGTCCATCCATCCGCACTGCTGCTAAAGAATTGAGCCATCAGTGAGTGAAATAATCATCAAAATCGGATAAATGCTTTGGTAGAAAATAAACTTTCAATTTTGAACAAATTTTTTATTATCCCCTAATTCTTTTGACCAGTGTATATCATCTTGCATCATGACATTATTGATATTCATTTTAAGGCTATTTCCGAAATACGACGTGACAGAATGTAATATCAATAATCGTACCTCTTATTTCGATAAGTATGAGCTAAACCGTACTATATCGCCGGTTTGTAATAAGGGAAGCTTACAGATATTTAAGCTTTAGTTTGTTGACGGTGCAGCAAACTTAAACGTTAAGGATGCAATAAGCTACATTTAAAAATTAAGTGTTAGCGGTGCAGTTGGCCTTTAGTTCTTGTTAATAAAAACGTCATTAGTATTTCATAACTTGTCTTATATTATTAAGGTGGATCTATAAATGCAGGTTTAAATCCATAACTATCGGTTTAGTTTAGGTTAAGTCTACTCTAGGAGTTTACCGGTCCATCAATGTTCGAGTTAGCGCTAACTAGGCTAACTGACAGTAATCGTGTCAATTTGACGTTTGATGGACGTTAGTTTAATTTGTGCATGGGCAAGTATGGACTTTTGGACGAAACTTTGGCATTTTATGAAGATGAAGAAATTATCGGGTTTTTAGAAAATGGGAGGAGGCCATATATCGTACGAGAAATGATAAATCATTTGGAGAGGTGGGATGACAAAGATATCTTTTGACGATTTCGGCTAAGAAAACAAACTGTTGTTTTTGTATTGAGCCTAATTGAGGAAACTATAGAATGTCCAACGGGTAGGTATGTTTAGTATTTCTCATTAGTATCTTATTGTGTAATAAACGATGTATATTTTCCTTTTAGAAATCATGCATCCATAACTATCGGTTTAATTTAGGTTAAGTCTACTCTAGGAGTTTACCGGTCCATCAATGTTCGAGTTAGCGCTAACTAGGCTAACTGACAGTAATCGTGTCAGTTTGACGTTTGATGGACGTTATAGTACAAGATCCGGACCTAGATCGACCTTCCCTCATCCTTTTTTTCTAATCAAATCTATTTTTTATACAATATAATGGATAAATGAACACAATGTACTAGGGTTGCCGCCCCATATTCTGGCAAGGCTATTTTTAATTTAATATTATTTAAGGTATTTTTTTAAATAGTTCCGGTCATTCGTTTTCTTGAAAAATTTGGTACCAATCGAGAGCCAAAGACTTACAAAAAACCCTAAACTAAGATTGGTAACTGGTAAGTACGAAGGTAACTGCTATTCTGCTTCATTGTCTGTCGTAATAGTAGGCGATAGCACAACGATAGTACAAACGCGCGCTAGGCGTTTGTCATGTGAACGTACCCTTCTACTGAATTAGTCATATTTAAAATCGCGACAACCCTAAGATATGCCAACTTTTGCAAAGGCAACCCTGCACCACGATGTTCGCAACAAAGCAACCTCCATTTTGGTATACAATTGATTAGGAAAAACGATGAGGGTAAATTACCAGTACCAATTTACCTTAAATAATTTGTAATTAAAAATAGCCTTGCCAGGATATGGGGCGGCAACCCTAGCACATTGTGTTCATTTATACCTTACATTGTATGAAATATAGATTTGATTAGGAAAAAGGATGAGGGAAGGTCGATCTAGATCGGGATCTTAGACTATTAGTTTAATTTGTGCATGGGCAAGTATGGACTTTTGGACGAAACTTTGGATTTTGATGAAGATGAAGAAATTATCGGGTTTTTAGAAAATGGGAGGAGGCCGTATATCGTACGAGAAAGGTCTCCTGTTGGACTTTACCCAAAAATATTAAGGTTTTATAGGAACAGATAACGGAGAGGTTTTTAGAAACCGTAAAGGCTTCTTTTCATTAAATGTGCAAACAGTATCATCACCTAAGCTGAAAGTCTAATGCCCGTATGCATAGTCGATCGCCGGCGACTTGACGAAGGTTATTACGGCAAGCCTCCGGAGAATGCGCTGGCAAAGCGGCAGAATTAAGTTCCGTTGCACAGTTGGTCCCCCTGCTTTCGCCCCTGTGGCAAAGCGGCGGTGATTTGATCATGCGCAGTTCGTATGTTTACATATTTCAATTTCATCGAATATAGAATGCACATGTTAATGTATTGGCGTTGGTTGCAGAGCAGCGCGCATAACCTAAATATAAGTGTAAAAATGACCGTCAAATATTCAACAACCGATAAGGATATGTTTATACAAATATTAGCAAACTATCCAGTTATTGAGGACAAGCGAACCGATGTATATAATATTGAAAAGAAAAAGAAAGCCTGGGAAAATATTGCAGCGGAATATAATAGCACAGTGACAGACAAGGTAGGTACTAAACAATCTGTGTAATAACTTTTAGGATATAAATAAAACTTTTATAGAGAACAGTGGTACAGCTCAAAACGTCTTTGGGATAAAATCAAAAGAAGTAGGAAAAATGTATTAGCAGAGGAGAGACGTGAATGTATGGCCACCGGTGGTGGACCATCGAAACCAGAACCTCCTCCGCAGCCTGAAATAGATGCGCTTCTACAAAATTTAAACTATGAAATCCAAAATAAGGATGATTCGGATGGCATTATCCTGGATATAAATGCAGGAGGTAAAATATTTTTTATCATTAACCTGATATTACAGTGTTACTTGAATAATAATTTTAGGGATGCAAGTTATCGAAGAGGTTCCAGGGCCATCAGCTGAAGAAATAACATTAGTGACACCAGGTCCAGTTCCAAATTCACGAGGAGGTACTTAATTTTAACTTTGTGTGAACATTTTTTGTATACCTTTTGTTTATTTATTTTAGATACACGAACTGTAAAACCTTCCAGGCAGATCAAAACCAATTTGGATAAGTTAACAAACGAAAAATTGGCACTAATTGAAAAAGAAGGAAGGCACATGGACGAGCTACATAAGTTGAGGATGGAGGCTGCCAGACTAGTAGTAATGCAAGAGGAAGCAAAATTAAAACAAATTCTACGTAACGATTGATTTCTAGTTTGTATATTTATTATAGGTATGCTACATTGTATATTATTATATTTTATACAAAAATCCGTGCTGTTTTTATTTTAATCAAAATAGTTACGAACTACATAGGCTCTCATAAGGGCACCTAAACGTTCATTGAATTCAGGAAAAGCAATTTCTGGTACATTATTGTTATTATTATTAACGTCTTCATTATTGATGTCTTCAAGTTCTTCTACAACTTCACGCTGACCAATCGATATGTTGTAAAGAACTGCATAAGCCACAATAATAGAGCAGGAAGTAGCCACTTTATTACCAAGCCTACGACCCAAACATGGGAACATACGCTTTAAAATACCAAATACCCGTTCCACAGTATTTCTTGGTCGGATCTGTGACTGATTATACCGCCTTTCACCTGGAGTGCGAGATGCTCGAAATGGAGTTAAAAGGTATGGTAAACAGGGATACCCAGCATCGCCAAGCAAAAATCCAGGAAGTTCTCTTCTTTGAAATTTGCCTTTTGCAGAACTTCTGTTGAAAATATTGCTGTCATGGTAACTTCCCGGATATCTTGCAACGATATCAAAGATTTCTAAATTAGGTCCAGAAATCACCTGTACATTAATTGAAAATTTTCGTATTTTATTTCGAAACAGTTCTGCATTAGGTCCTCCTGGGTTGGTGATGAGAATATGGGTACAGTCTATGCACCCTGATACTTTGGGAAACTGTGCAATTCTGCGAAACTGCCTTTCTACTTCTTGTAAATTTTCTGGGAATTTTATATATTGTCTACTTTGAGCCGAAATTTTTAGCGTTATTCTTCTTATCACACGGCTCACAGTTCCCTGGTTGAAACCCCTCAAATCTCCACACACTAGCTGTAATAATAAAAATATGTTAAATATCTTAGAAATCATGTTCATCCTAACTATAAAAAAATAAGGGAATGGGTTTGAACATGGTGCTATTTATATATAAAATGTGCAATAATAAAGTAATTATTTACCTGAAAACTGCCAGTTGCGTAAAAGCGCAATGTTAAGAGGATCACTCCATTGATAAATCCAAATGGAGCTGTAGAGGATATATATAATAGATGTATTGTGCGAACAAGAGCTTGTGTTGAACGGCAGTATGGGGTATTAAAACGACGATTTCCAGTTTTATCGTTGGGGCTGCGCCTAAAACTTAAAACCACAGTGGCTGTCATCGTCGCTGCAGCAGTTTTGCATAACAACACTTGCGATAAAAATGAAGAAATGTCCCCTTACGATCCAGAAGTTGGTATAATTCCAGATGAAGACAACTGGAATCTTGTAGCGTCTATTCAAAATAACTATTTGAACGCAAGAACCCAATTATTGGCTGAATATTTCCGCACATTAATAACTTTATTGTATTTGATTGCAATTTAATATTGCAGTGTAATTTAATAAATTGTTCTGATGTTATGTATTATTGATGTCTTTTTATTTGCAATTATATTGTAAAGAGACAAATATAATTAAGGTTTCCTGGTAAGTAGTTATTTTCCCTTGACCCTACCGTATAAAAGACATGTAGTAGGTTTGGACCGGGGTCTGTTTTTATTGGTAGCGTAACAAACAGAGCGGTCAAATTCTTATTTACTTTATATCAACTTCAAACGGAGGACGCGAGAACTTTCTTCAAACCTTGAGGGTTTGGTATCGCTAGATTTTTAGAAGCCAAAAATAATCGTAAATGAATTAATCTTGATTAATTATCTCAGGATGATTAAAAGTCAAATTCTAACCAAAACAAATATATTTACAAAATGGACAAAAAGATTAAAAATCCTTCAGATCGAGTGTACAATAATCATTGAACCTCTTGACAAAATGAAAATGATTGGAGAGAAAACGGATGACAGAGACATAATTAAACGATAAAAATTACCTAAACTGTTATTGGCAAATTTACATCTGCAGAGATGGCTACACTTGGCACACACACAGAAACAAATCACAAGGGCCTAAAGCCCAAACAAATTGAACTACGTCATTCGACTTCTAAACCACGGCCTCGACTGATATTTTAAAATATACCAAAGTTCGTTATTGTAGCAAAAAATCCTACTTCCGCCCCCAGACTACACACAATGTCGAACTTCTAGAAAAAATCTGTATTCATACTACATTCTTGTGAGCAGGTCAAAACGTCTCTTGAACAAATAACTACCCTTGAGCCATCTGTTTATTATATTATATACAACCATTTATTCTACGCGAACTCAAAAGACAAAAGACAAAAACCCCCGTATGACAGACACACCCCATGTCGAAGACATTCAGTTACCTCACCGGACTGGAATCACCTCACTTGGGCGAACCCTGGAAGGAACCTTGTCTTAACTAACCTGGGCGGAGAATACGGGATCACCAGCTAACGATGCTGAGGACCAATGCGAATTAACATCGAGTGTCATTTTTAGTATCGTTTAAGCTTGTGTTTGGTGTTAATGAAACTGTTGATCCACGTCTTCGAGCATTTTAAATCCAACAACCCTACGAGCTGTTACAACATTTACATTACAAAAAATCTAAATAAACATTATAAAAACTACTGTTATAATTGTTTCAATAATAATTTCAATTCCACTTCTTTCTTTGACTTTTCCAGTGCCAGTAAAGATATTTCAACAGTGTGTCTTTCTCGCTGCTGCAGAACATGCAACTCATGTTTCTCTATGTTCTGCGCTCCTTCTTCATCAATCGCAGCTTTTTGAATGGCGATCACCTCTGATTTCTCCTCTATCAGCCGTGTATATATTTCAGTGAGGTTTCTCTTTTGTTCCCGAACTATGGGGCGCCTCCTGCTCGTCCATTTCTTTTTTGTTCCTATCGTTCCCACCATTTATTCAACCACATCCGCCACAGTAATTGGTGACGGAGTGGTGCAAATTTCAAAAGGCTCAGGTTCTGCTAATGGAGAATCCATTGCCTCATGGTGAGGAAACGGACTTGTTTCCTCTAGATCTAGTGTAGTGGTATTAGTTTCCTCCAAGTCAGGTACAGGTGTTCTGGTCATCCAGAGTTCCTGGTCTGTGTTACTAGTACTAGGAGCTAAAATAGAAATATTTATTCCAGGTTTTTAAAAATTAATTAATTTTACAAGTACTTAGTACATACCATCGCTATCAAAGATAGCTGTAATACCAACGGCACTCGGGCGAATGGTATTAAGTAACACTGACTGCTCACTTGTTACATGACTCGGTGGACAATATGGGCCTCCACCCGTTCCCCTAGAATGTTTCTTTTTAGTGGAAACATTCTTACGCAGCTCTGTTTTAATTGCATCATATTTCGCTTTCAGCTGTTTAGCTGATCTTTGCTATAAATTTATTTTCCACAATTATTTTTTTAAAATTTTATATGAGAATAACATAGGTATCATTCCCGTCGCCACCAAAAAACAATGCTCAATTTTCTTCCATACTGCCTCGTTTTCTCACCACGTTACTCCGTCCGTTTCTTTTTTGTTCTCCAACACACTTTTAGGCATTTGCTAACGGTAAAACGGTGGTTCTTTCTGCAGAGGTGAAATTTGCCCCCCTCGAACGCTTTCCTTTCATATCTCGACAATGAAATTAAAAGTTAAAAAATATATACAAGTTTACTAACTAAAAATAGAATGCAAAATTGCTGCAATTTAATTGCACATTAGTTAATACCACGTACTTATATATAGTATATACTACACCAGCTTTGTCTCAATTGTCAATTATAACCAACAACGCTCAAAGTCACACTCAAAGTAATAAAAAAATGTATATCTGAGCTGGCCGGTAAAAAAAAATTATTCTCTCACATCACTAAAAAAACTAAAATTGTCCTTTATCTACTGTTGGAAACAATGATTTTAGTTGTATTCCTATTACCAACCTCACTGAAACTGAAAGTTTCTTAATTGTAAGTTTGATTAGATCCTGTATTGATAGACCCTGTTAGAATCGCAATCTGAAATATTTGAATTTCCCGCTAGTGTTTAGGTTGGTTACCATGTACTGGTTTTGTGACAGTTAACGCAGTTAACGTAGAAGGTGTCTGTCGAAAACGCGTGTAATGTGTATTGACATAGTTGTAATATCGCTAGTTTTATAAAGTTATTTTGTGTTCTATCGTTCAAGAAAATAAACCGTTTAAGTTGTAACGTAGGTGTGTCTTCTCTCCCTAAAACCTACTTTGCTATAATAGGTTATGGGCTCAGTCGCGTGTGCGTGAGTCGCGGATCGCGTTGTATAAAAACACTTGTGTGCAGCTTAGGGACCGGTTGTCTATGGTGCGAGAGATTATAAATAATAACGGGACAATGGAGACGACGCAGTTGAAGAAGTTAAATGAGGACAATTGGACTGTGTTAAAAAATGGTTAAAAAAGGATGCCAGAGCACAGGAGATTCTTGTGAATAGGATTGAAGACGGTCCAATAACACATTTGATGCACATCAAAGAAAATGTGGGACAAATTGGAGCAAATCTATGACCGAAAATCTGGATAGCATTCACAGGCTCAATGAGCAGTTTTGCAATTTGAAGTTTGATTCAGGTGTGTGTGCGTTCATGGCAAAGGTAACCAATCTCATCGTTAAATTGAAGCAGAATCAACAGGACATACCTGAAAAGAAAAATAAAAAAAATCATGTTATGTTTACCAGAAAAATTTAAACATTTTAGATTGGCATGTCCAAATGTCCCAATTGCAGAGTAATTGGGACATTGTCCCAGAGTGACGTAGAGCCTGAGGTGGCTTTAGTGGCAGGGAAATTTAATGGAAAATGCTACCGATGTCAAAAAAAGACGACACTTAAAAATTCACTGTAAGAAAAAGATAGAATGCTCGTACCATGGGGCGAAATAATTTATGGGCAGTACGTAGTCAAGTACCCAAATTCAAGGGACTGATCTGTGGTGGTGCCACCAGTTATATTTTAGCGATATCTACCTACTATTTTTGTACCATGATAGTAACAGCACCCGATAGGTGTCCGTTGAAGGGACCTTGTAGCCCAGCATCCCCACATTTTAAACTGTGGCAAAATGCAATTAAAATTATCAGAAGTATGAAATACATTGGCGCAAAATCACCTCCTCGGCACTCCTTGCAAAGTTGGGATTTCAATCATTTCCCACCAGAGCATTCAACCAGGATCCAGTTGAAAATTTTTTCTGCCAGATTAGACAACAGGGAATACGCAACAATAATCCTACATGCCAACATTTCATACCAAATTTTAAGTCACTCATCGTAAACAATTTTATGAGACCTGTGTTCAGCCACTCTCGAGGAGCAAATTGTAGAAAGGATGGTTGCACTGACCTCATGCAGCAAGTCAACATGTTTTTAGCACAACGTGCAATACAACCCAAAAGGCCTGACAATCCATTTCCGATTGTATCTCTAGAGGATGTACAATCGACAACAGAAGGCTTTCAAAAACTGGAAGTGCTTGCTGCTGCATACGTGGGGGGATTTGTTGCAAAAAAAATTATTCCCCAATTCAGCAACTGCGACATCTGTCGTAAAAACATTTTACATGATGGACCGGAGCCACTAGACATACATCAGTACATACAAACCCGAGAATATGACCAATCCCAAAACCACCTAACCTATTGCAACGCATCCTTTATTCGCTGCCTCATCAACATCTATCACACAACCTTTTCCTTGTTTCCCCACATCATTCATTTTTGCAGTATAATTAAAAATATGGAATCATTTTTATTATCTAAATGCACATTTCCCTTTGAAGATTGTCCTCACACCGAAAATTTAAAGCACAAACTCCTACATTTCTTTACAATATTTCTACTACTCCATTATTCAAAAACAATCACCGACATCCTATACAGAAAAAAATCACAGATACGTAACCCTGATCATTTACAACAGCAAATTTTAACATATATGGCATCACATACACGAAAGGTAATAAAATAATTTTTTACAGCCTTCCAACTAACGTCATTGCTTCCAGCATTAATTTACCCATTCCGTTTCCTGCACCTACTAAAAAACTACAAGTTTTCCGCAATTACTGTCGATTACATTTATACAGTGTTACAGTGTGATACAGTGTTAGGTGAATTATCTTATTATTAATTGTTTATTTGTCCTTTCGTCACTTTGTGGAACCTAACATTGGATAGCCTTCTCTCATGCTGCATACCAATCACTTCAACGTCACGGGATATGCGGACGACCTAGTTATTCTCGTCAGGGGCAAACATGCCCATTCTCTATCCGACAGGAAAGAGTGGCACTCAAACTGATTGAGGAATGTCGTAGAGACCAACAACTACCAGTCAACCCTTCTACAACTGAGTTGGTCCTTTTCACCAGAAAGCACAAAATTGGCAACTTCAGACCACCGATATTCTTTGGTACTCCAATCAGACTTTCTGAGGAAGTGAAATATGACGGTATTATCTTCGACAGAAAACTGAAATAGGGCAACACCTCACAAACGGTATAAAGAGCTCGAACAGCTTTCAGCCAGTGTAAGCGGATCATAGGTCGCACCTGAGGTCGTCTAATGCTAATTTACGGTGCGGTGGCGTGGTTACTTAGGGTGAAGCTAGCTTCCACTATCACCAAACTGGACCACATTCAGAGAATGGCCTACGCACGACGGGATTCTCCTGAACACCTCATCCACTGCAGTTGATGTAAATGAGAGCCTGAAAATCTACCCGACATCTCGAAACGACAGGAGGGTGCTGGAGTGTGCATCTTCTCTTACGATTTCCAAGTACGGCTTTCCATACCACAAATGTCACGGAAGTTGTCGCCAACTCCAATAAATGCGGCAGGAACATAGGGAAATTCACTGACAGCAAACACTACATTCTAGCCCTGGATAGGTGTCGCTTCTCTCTGGTCAGTGTGTGCAGGCCTGGATTACACCCTGAATTAAGGGGCAGAATGGGATCAAGACCAATTAGTTAGTACGCCGAGAAACTTGCCCGCAGGGCGTCCAGGCGGGTGCCGGTGGCACCAGAACCCTTCGTCCTTCTATCCTCATCCTTCCTTTTAGGAATTCTGAAGGACATTACCCACAAAAAATCTGGAATAGGTGGGGTGCAATTCCAGGCTGCTCAACAGCCACGGCACTTCTCAGGTATCCATCTGTTAGGACGGCGAAGCAACTACACGAGCTCCCCAGAAGTAAACTGCGTCTCGTCACCGGCTTACTCACGGGACTCTGTGGTATTAGAAAACATAGGAACAATATGCAGCTCAGTGACACTTTGTTCTGTCGAGCGTGTAACCAAGAAGAAGAAACGGGTAAGGCACATCTTATCTGATTGTCTCGGCCTAGAAGACCAGAGGGTAAGTGCTTTTGATGATCCCTGGCCATCTATGGACACAATACGTAATGCTCCCCGTATCATAAGTTGGCTGCTCGTAACGGGAATATAATATCGGGTGGATGTGGTGGCTGTCACAAAGGTCCCACTGTGGCCTAAGCGCCGTGTATGCCTGGCATACTGCCTCCCAACCCGACATACATTCCTCCAGGAACATACAAGGTTGACTACACTACCCAACGTTTCGATGAATTCAGACGAACTAAGATTAGGTCAGCCGAGATGAAGTCAGACTCACACAAAATGAAAATAAGCTTACATCATTATACGAATATAAAATAGGTATTTTAGTATTCTTGCATGTAAAAATGTTACCCTGTTTTAAAGGATGTAATAAATACTTCTTATAACATTTTTGTTGTTTATTATTTTATGCCTAATTGTTTTTATATTGTGTCATCTAAAACATAATAAAATAGTAATTATAAAAAAAAATGTCCTGTCTTATGCTACTGCGGATAGTTTAACTGTTCTATCTACATTGCATAACAGGTACTTTACACTGCATACTTCTCTCAAAGGAGAAGTAGAAAGAATTTCTTGAACAATAAAACAGATTTGTAAACCACACTGAACAGAATTTTTGTTTGATACAACACAGTTTTATTGTTCAAGTAAATTGTTCAATAAATAATAATAATATAATTATGAAGTCTACATTTCATATTTCCCGCCGCGGTGATTATAATTCAGGAACTGATTTTTGGGGGCGCTAAGATCGCTATTTGGCGAAAATTTTAACCCGTGAGATGGCGTTCTATTAAGTATAGTGTTCTATAGCTCGTACTGCAAAAGGAAAAGTCACTTGGAGAAGAATTATTTCCACAAAAAGCGTCGAGATGGGGATCAATCCAAGAAAAATGAGGGAAATAAAAATAAGAGTAATGCCGAAGAAAATGAAGTATCGCTAATAGCAATCCCAGAGTGTGTAGAGACCGAAATAAATTCAGATTGGTATCTGGACAGCGGAGCATCTCAGCATATGTGCAATGACAAAGAAATTTATTAGGAGTATAGCTATCGTAAGGTGGCAAAGAAAGTGACAATCGGTGATGGGTCGACAATGCTTGATGAAGGTATAGGAAAAATTGGTCTCGAGGCATATAACGGTGAGAAATTTATTAATGCTGTACTTAAGGATGTGCTGTATATACCTGCACTAAAAGTAAACCTGTTTTCGAAAGGAAGTGCTTTGGAATGCAGAGCCATCATGGAGGCCACCAGAAAACTACTAGCCGAAAAGGGAATGGAAAAGAAATTCTGGGCCGAGGCAGCAAACACAGCTGTGTATCTATTAAACAGAACAGGGCCAAGTCACATTACTGGTAAGACTCCTTTTCAAGTAATATTCAATAAAACCTTTAATGTCAACATAATAAAGGGATCTTTGGATCAGAAGTTTGGGCTTACATTGCAGAACAAAAGAGACAGAAGTTGGACATGAAGAGCAAAAGGGGCATTTTTGTTGGTTACGGGCAGGATGTGAAGGGCTACAGAGTGTACTTTCCGGAAGAGAGTCGGATCAAGATGGTAAGGGAGATAATATTCACCCCAGAAAACAAAAATGACCTTGTATCCAAAGATCAAGAACATGCTGAAAAGGAAGTAACCATTGTGGAGTCTGAAGAGGACGATGACGAATAGACCAGACAATCACAAACTGACCAGGAAAATAATACAGAAGAGGAGTCTGAACCAAACAGAGCAACACGAATAATGAAACCGCCCAAATACCTCGACGATTACGTTAGTTATGTTTGCGTAGATGAGGGGGAACCCACAACGTACTACGAAGCCTTACAGAGTGAACATGCTGAAAAGTGGAGGAGGCAATGGATGTGGAAATGTCAGCATTACTAAGCAACAATACATGGGATGACGTGGACAAACCTGAAAAGCGCACGGTTATTGAGAGTAGTGGCTGTTTAAAATAAAACGTGGACAAAACGGTGAAATACATAAATACAAGTGCCGCTTAGTCGCCAGAGGCTTCATGCAGAGAAATGTATACAGTGAAGTTTGTAAGCCTGAAAATTGTAAGCTCGATCATGGTAAGATTTGTAAACTTAATAAGGCAATTTATGGTCTACAACAGGCACCTTTATGTTGGTACGAAAAATTTGATATGTTCATGATAAGATTAAAGTTTGTTAAAAGCAAATGTGACAATTATGTGTACTTTAAGATAAATGATAATATCATGTTGTATGTTGCACTGTATGTTGATATACTAATTACAGGGTCATGCATGAATGAAATAAATAGATTAAGGAAGGAGTTGACTGAGACATTTAAAATGAAAGATCTGGGACTATTGAGTTTTTATTTAGGTATCCAAATTAAGCAGGATTTAGTCAATCATACTGTTACTTTATCTCAAAGGACTTACCTTGAGTCAGTCTTCAAAAAAATGCAGTATGCTCGATTGTAAGCCAAAGCAAAGATAAGTCTGAAAGTGCTGAAATTGAAACTCTTTGTAGACAGATAAATAGGCTGTGTATGTGTATGTGTATGTACGCCATGTTAGGCACAAGACCTGATTTGTCAATTAGTGTGTGTTATCTAGGTTTCAGTCTTATGCGAGTAAAGAACTTTTCACTGCCCTAAAACGACTGCTACGGTATATGCACTTTAGATTTAAAACTTGTATACAGGAGGGGAAATTTTGAAAAAGTAATCACTGAGTATAGTGACTCTGATTGGGGAGGAGATACCACTGATCGAAAATCCACCAGTGGCTGTTGCTTATTTGTATGTAACAATTTGGTAACCTGGATATCCCGTAAACAATGTACAGTTAGTTTGTCATCAACTGAAGCTGAATATGTTGTATTGTGTCACTGTTTAAGTGATGCTTGTTGGTTGAGAAATTGTTTCATGAAATTAGAATTTGTTAATAGCGAAAGTAAAATAACAATATTTGAAGATAATCAGTCTGCAATAAAAATAGGCAATAGTTGTCAGAGAATCAAAAGAATCAAACATTTGGACATCAAATATCACTTTATTAGAGAGAAGGTCAAAGATGGTTTGTTGTTTGAAGATAGTTTGTTGGTTGAATATATACCCACCAGTTCACAGTTGCCTGACATATTGACGAAACCCTTGAATAAACAACCTTTTGAAAATATAATGTTTAAAATGATAGAATAAGTTATTTTTTTTGTAATGTCAGACTGAGGGGGAGTGAGTGTTAGAACAGCAATCTTGTAATATCGCTAGTTTTATAAAGTTATTTTGTGTTCTATCGTTCAAGAAAATGTAGGTGTGTCTTTTCTCCCTAAAACCTACTTTGCTATAGACCCGGTATTGTCGTAACTAGTAGTTAACGAAAACTCCAAGTTACTTAACTACCACATTTAAACCTGCATTGATAGATCCACCCTAAGCCACTAACTCCGACATTCAGTAATACCCCCTAAAATTAATGGCGGGGTACACGGGAAAATGCCTTTTGCGATCTCATTTGCGATTTTGTTTTAAAGAAATTGTCATGTGTTGCCAATTTAGCGGTTTCGCCGCTAAATCTGGCGGTTTCAAATTGTTAATCGCGGGAAAAGAACGTATCTAACGGTTAGCGGGTTTTCTGGCGGTTTTAATTTCATGTACCTCATCACTTACTGGGCGAATACTGTACAAATGAATTTGATAAATTTGTACGCCATGCACCAGTTTTCTCGACCCCGAGCACAGGACGCGATAAAAATAGGGTAATCCCCCAAATTCATTCCATGACATCTCGACTCTCGAGCACACGCATTGATATTGTGTTGAAGGTGGGGTCCACTTGCTGCGCCGTGTTTAACTTAGTGGTTAATTTGTGATAGTTACTGTTCATATTATTTGTAATTTTTTGAGGTAAGTTTATATATTATGTCTTTGGTCCATTGTTTATAGTAGCATTCCACTATTGTAGCACAATACTTGGAAACAATGCCTAAGGTACAATACTCGCAAAAGTTTAGAGAATCATGGCTCCACGATGCCGAGCTTGCTCGTTGGCTTACAAAGGTGAAAAGTACGGCGGGAATAGTAGCCAAGTGCAAATGGTGTCACTGTACATTGGCAAATAAATATTGCGACCTGAAAGGGCATGCCAAGACAAAAAAAACATTAATAAATCAAAAAATAATGATTGGTTCGAAACAACCAAGACTAAATGTGGTTGTTAATAAGGACAAATTAGACGGTGCTCGAATGGTAGAATGTAGATTTGCACTATTTGTGACTAATCACACAGCAATAATCTCATCCGAACATTTACTGTTGCTCAGTAAAAATACTTATAAATGTGCAATATTAAAATATTTATCTGTATTTCATCTACTTCAGGAGAGGAAGCTTCTTTTCTGCAGATGCACAGAACTAAGTGTTCCGCTATTATTCAACATGTTCTGGGGCCACATTTTGAAAATCAACTATTATTAGATATTGGCGATCATGGATTTAGTATATTGACAGATGAGTCGACAGATATTTCTGTATTGCAATATTTAGGGTGTCCCATAATATATTACAGCGAAAAACGAAACAAAGTTGTTACATTTTTAGATTTAGTGGAGTTAACAAATGCTGATGCTGAGGGTATCTTTAATTGTTTAGTGCAAATAATGACCAAACACAAATTAAAATTAAATAATTTACAAGCTATTGGTACCGACAACGCATCAGTTATGACCGAAGTAAACAATGGAGTATTTGCGAGACTGAAGCGGTACAGTGCGAATTTAATTTTAATTCGATGCGTATGCCGCTAACTGTAACGAGTGGCATACGCATCGAATTAAACTGTATGCTAACTGTATGCCACTCGATACAGTTAGCGGCATCAGCTGCGACAAAAACGCTACCACGTAATTTAGAATTTCTCATAAGAGAAATATATGACTGGTTTGCACGTTCAGCAAGCCGCCAGCTACAATACAAAGATTTGTACAACACAATTAACGAAGGACAAAACCCTCTTAAATTAACCCGTACCTGTGTCACTAGATGGCTTTCCATTCAGTCTGCTGTTTCAAAAATATACACGCAATGTTAAAAACGCACTTTTCAATTGTTAGTAAGAATGATGAAAAATATTATACTGTCTTCTGTTGCATGTAATGTTCAGTGATGAGTTTAACTACGCGTACATTTGCTTTCTAAAACCAATTTTAGAAGACGTAAATCGTGTTAATAAAAACTTTGAATCGAATTCGGCTGACCCCACAAAGCTATTAGATGACCTTACCAATCTACTTGATACGTTGATCCACATTGTTATTTGGGATACCTCTTCGAAAACCAGTTGCGAAAAATGAAAAGCGAAGGTTTTAAAGATGAAAAAACTTACGGGAAAGATGTGTAAACTTTTTGGTCACATTAATCAAAGAACTTTCAAACAGAGTACCTAACAACATTGGTATTTTAAAACAAATTTCAATGTTTTCTGCCAGTAATGTTTTAAAACAACAAAAATCCGACATTGTTCCTATTCTGAGATTTTTTTAAATTAATGATGGCGATATTGCTACCATTGAAAAGTATTTAAAGAACTGACTGATGTTGCTCTTATTAATATTCTATCTCTGCCGCAATCGAATGCAGAGGTAGAAAGAGTGTTTAGTCAAATGAATTTAATAAAGAACAAGGTAAGGAATCGCATGTTAAAAGCAGAGGGCAAATGTTGTTTTAATTATGATATTCCTAACGGTGTTTTAAATAAAATCAAAACAAATGAAACTTCTACGGAAGATTGTACGGACATATTTGACATACTTATTAATTATTTAGTTTTTATTAAAATTCATTTTTATGAATATATTATTTTTGTTTTTCTTTAAATATTGCTAGAGTTTTATTTATTTATACTATACATTAGTTGAAGTTTATTACACATTTTTGTAAATTAAATTGTGGTGTTTTATTAGATTTTTCCTTGAACACCCAAGGTCCATCACAAAATGACTATTTATAACCGGTATTGTGTCTGCTCGAATAAACCTAACACAATTAAGTCTCCAGATTCCGGTAAATAGTAGCGATTACAATTATTTAGCGGAATCTGGCGATTTTTCAGGGCGTTTCTGGCGGGTTACTACATCCAGGAGTTGGCAACACGACAGACATCTTTTTATCGAAAAACAACGCTGAAAGGAACGGGGCCAAACTCTGGCCGGACCGAGAAACGTCAGATGATGCCGGGAATGTGAGGCAAATGTTGACTTTTTGCCGAGATGTAGCGCTCTTATGATCGTCGGTCGCGGTCATGTTTTGCGACGAGAGCCGTCTAAAAGCTCTTCGGAACAGGGTTCGAGAGAAAAATCGGGGCTCAAAGCGGTGTTTTTTGCCCGAATGCGCTCCGGCGCTCCCACGCCGGAACGTCACTGTCGGCAATTCTCGCCTTGCATGGAATCATCAAATGTCAAAACTTTGCACTTCAACCGGGTGCCGTATTTAATGTATTAGTCAAACGAAATAAATAAAACGTTTTTTATGAAGCGACTGAGACATTTACGAGAAACGAAATGATGGTATGAAAACTAGAGGTGTGTTTTTTGCCACCCTAATTCAACTGGTATCAGTTCAGTTCGTATTCTATTCTCTTCCCTTCTGTACTGAATAGATAGTGAGGAATAAAACGCCTTTTCAAGTGCGCTTGTGTTGTACGTCGAGCAGCGCATAGTAGTGCAGACGGTCATTATTAGTTTAGTTTTCATTTTTGTTGTCATTGAGATTTGATCGTGGTCGACTAATATGGAAACAGAAAACGTGACTATGTACGATGGTGAAAATGATGGGTACTATCACATAATATTAAACGCGGATGACGGTTTAAAATTTAAACTATGTAAATGTGATGGATATAATGTTCTGCTATTTACATTAATGTGAGAAACGGTTTCTAGATCATGCATTCGCAAATGCACTTTCACGGCCTGCCCGTGGCAATTACGAGGAACAGCCGGTGGAGGAAGAAGCTCAAAATGATAATCCGGAACTCGATGATCCTTCGGCCAACTTTGAAGAACCGGTTGGGAATGAAACAAAAACACGCTCTGGTCATTCGGGAACAATGTTGTTAATCAACACGGTTCAAAGTAATTACGAGGATATACAGAACCCCCGAGGAGGAAGTATATATGAAATAACATCTTCGAAGAATTGGTTAGTCACGGCATTATTGCAGACAGTAATGCTTATTTGACTAAGTGGAGGAATTTGTTGAGAATCTACAAGACGGTCAAAGACAACAAGCGACGTACTGGGCAAGGCCCAAGCCAAGCCAAATTTTAAATACTGGTACTGTTCTCTGTTAGAATTTGAGACAAGTGAAGACATTTCGAACAACACTTCTCTGTACTGTCTCATTCTGCATGATCGTCCTTTAAATTACACT
This sequence comes from Aphodius granarius, assembly GCA_963971325.1. Taxonomy (NCBI): domain Eukaryota; kingdom Metazoa; phylum Arthropoda; class Insecta; order Coleoptera; family Scarabaeidae; genus Aphodius; species Aphodius granarius. The sequence goes on along the minus strand of OZ020224.1, from coordinate 24,583,956 downwards.
CCCCTCACTGGAACCGTGCGGTCTCTCTAACAATACTATATATTACATTCAGTTTAATATTGACTATCATTATGTCATTTATAGTAGATGTGCAAGGTTTTCAATACAAAGACAGTGATTTTATTTGCACAGAATTAACATTGTTGCCTGTTGAATCTTGTTCTTCAGATACATATTTTTTTTAAATTCAGTATAAAGTTTGAACACTTACAGAAATCATTACAACGCCAAGCGAACTATTTAACTTTCCATGTACACGATCTAATATGGGAAAAAAACAAAAATGACGAAGAGGAATATACCAACTTGTCATCTCTATTGCCACAATCTGGAATTGATAAAAAATCTCAAATAATTAGAAAAGATATTACCTGATTTTTCTATTACGAACGTTGAAGACATCGGTTGTCCGTCGTAGTTTCATATAAAACCACTCATACTAATTTATTTAACTAGTTGTATTCAAGATGTGGCTGTACTACATGACCTCATATGGTGCTCTTGTATCTCTCAGTGTAGATGATCTCTTAAACTTGGCCGAGTGTTTTACCAACACCAGTAATACTTTAAATTCTATATTATCTCTACAAGCGGAATGGTTAAATAGAATGAATATTAATGAAAATTTATTGGATGTAGCAACACAGTTTCGAAAAGTTCGACTTCAACAACAACAACAACAAAAACAGCAAGATGAGGGCAGTGACGAAAATCTCAATCATTGGAATGAAAATTATTTTTAATTAAAATGTATCTTTTTATGTATTTATTTTAATAAAATAAATAATCTTAAACTTACCTCTGTGTTTCTGTCACGTTACTTACCTATCAAGGATTTGCTGAAATAATAAACAAAAAATAAATAAAAGCCAACAAGATTTTTTTAAATGAGTTTATTAAGGTAAGTATATAAAATTACAAATTCAAATATGTATATTTATCAATTATATTTAATGTATTCAAATAATCCTGTAAGTTTGTAGAGGGCCATACTCCCGAACCTTTGTCACCTTTCTGTAAATTATCTAGAATCCAACGCATTATTTGTTTATGACTTTGACGAGACATTGGCTCCAATCGAAATTTCCAGCTGATATTCCAATTATTTTCAACAATGTTTAATAAATTTAAAACAAAATCTTTGTTGGCGTAATACAAACCATCACAAATAATTTTATCGTAATAGTATCGTAAATTTTTATAACTGCAAACAATGTTGCTAACGGAATACGGTTTCTTAGTTCCTTGATTGCTTAACAGATTTAAAAGAATAAACGTTTTGTAATTTTCATCTGAATACTTACAATCAATCTCTTTAGATATTGAAGTTATGCAATCAAAATCCATTTCATCCGAGCACTCTTTTTTTACCAATTAAATGTAAAGCACTTTCAACGATTTAATCAAATTGTCATTTTGATTCTACAAGAAGGTTGAAAATTTCATCGGATGCATTATATAAATATCTATAGCTTAGCAGTTCTTCAGGTACCAGAATCTTGTTCAACAAATATTCTACAGCCTGTGCATTATTTTCAGATATGAATTTCTTTAAATATGATGTGTATGTACCTTTGAGACTTCGAAAAACTTCACACTGCACTTCGAAATAGTCACACATCCTCACCAACGAATAGTGAAATGATGACTCAAGGTTCCTTACGCTCACAAACTAGTTCCCACCACTTTATCCCCACGGAACCGATTCGTTTGTAAAGTAATTTACATTTCGTTTGTCATCGTAAGGTGTCAGACTCGATTTATAAATTTCTACAGTGGAAATGGCGTGTTTTTTGATCTAAACAATCTTTGTCGTGTTGTAAATGTATCCCTATTATTTAAGCATTGTAGGTAGTCATTGAATGTTATCGATCTAAGTGTTATTTTACAATTTAAATTACAACTATGGTGACTAGCAGAGCGAAATTCACAACACTGTAACAGTTAAATATCGATGTATATCTTCCGTTGTTAATTTATTCATGGGAACTAGCCTGGAATAGTATGGTTCGATGGTTTTGACAATATTATACAACTCTGTAATAAACCAATTTACACAATCAGTACCTCTATAAGAATTATACTTTGATAGTGAATCATTGAAACTACATTTCAAGTAATAAGCTGCACTCATAGGAACATGTTTTTGTTGTTCAATGTGATTGTCTGTTTTCTGCAATAAGCATTCAAAATCTGCATAAATAATAAATTGTACTTTTTCTTTATTTGAGTAATTTTTAAATGATATAAACTTCTCATTATCACTAGGCATTACCAATTTTGGTGTTATATTACCACAATTCTCGGAATGTCTGTTGAACACCAGTTCGGTATTGAAGTGTTTTAAACAACTCTTACAAATGAAAGTTTTGTGGTTATGCTTTGTAATTTAAGCTCGAACTAAACGAGAAATATTTTTTATCAATGCGAAATGTTTGTTCTCTCCTTTTTGAATTAGTAATAAATCAATATGTTTTTCAGAGTTAAAATTACTAATTATAAATAAATAAACATTTATATTGATGTCATTTTGAACTTCAAGTTTATCAATGTCTTGCATTGAAATTAGAAAGTTAACACCCTCATATTTTAGTACAGTAGAAAAATGAGGGTAAGACGAAACTCTGTCTACATGATCTTTTGCAGGATGTAAAGCTGCTGATAAACAGTATAAAATGCAAAAATTATAAGAGTTTTTTTATATTTATTACAGCTTTTTTACGTTGTATATCCAATGGTAGTTTGATATATGAACCTACTGTGAAATGTTCATAATAATTTATGTTAACTTTAATATATAAAATTTCTAATAAGTTCCATCCACTTCCCATTTCCGAAAATTCTGATAGCTTTAATAAATGTTTGTTCAGTACATTTTCATCATAGAATTTATTTAAATTTGTTGTTTCATCGATTATGGAATTTCGAGTGTTGAATGATTTTATTTCTATAATGTTTTTGGAAGGAAGGAAAAATTTGGCATAAAATATCGTATTAACTTTTAATAACGATTTCTTCAAATGATTTTTAATTTTAATTTAAAAACTTCGGAATGCATACTGTGACATATTATTATGCAGTTGGCAACCTTGCACCAAATACATTATGATGTTGGCAACCCTAGGACTGCTACGTGACCGAGGACAGCGCCAACTAGATACAGATTAGAAACGTGTTCATATATGTATGTTGTAATATTAATAATCAACTGTAACTGCAAGCTAATAAACCTTTCAAGTGAAACAGTAAACGTTACTTTTAATAAGAGGATCCAGAACATTACATTATATGGTGGCAGCGGAAAGAGCGCTTGTTAAAGGTTTCAAGAAAAATAGCAAATTGCAGGTTAGGATCACGTGTACCCATAATACCGCACCGGACATCGGTTGCCGAGGAAAAAAAAAGACATCATAGACAAAAAGATGTCTGAAAACGCAAAAGCTCCAGGTGAAATGCAATTTCAAGGAAATATAGCTGCTAACTGGAAGCTATGGAAACAAAAATTCGACCTTTACTTAACCGCAAGTGGAAAGGACAAAAAAGGCGACGAGGTAAAAATAGCGATGTTATTGAACTTCCTAGGAGACGAAGGTATCACAATATACAACACTTTTGAATATATTGATGGTGAGGATTCTACAAAACTGGATACCGTAATTAAAAAGTTCGACGAGCACTGCAATCCTGTAAAAAATCTTGTGTATGAACATTATAAATTCTTTAAGCGAGATCAACAAGAAAATGAAACTGTCGATCAATGTACAACCGCCTTGCGTCAGTTAGCATCAACATGTGATTTCAAGGAGAAAGATACGCTCATCCGAGACAGGTTGATGCTAGGCATCAAGGACACGCGCATACAGGAAAGATTACTTCAACACAGTGATCTGAAATTGCAAGAAGCGATTCAGATTTGTAGATCCATGGAAAGCAGCACATCAACGTTAAAACAAATCACCAACGATAGAGGCGATGTGTCCATTCATGCGATCCGAAATAAGCAACGAACAGGATGGTCATCCAGCTCAGCAAAAACATCAGGACAATCTGGGCGCAAATACAAAAGTAATTGTGGAAGATGCGGGCAACAACATGACCAAAAATACTGTCCAGCTGCTAATAGAAACTGCAGTCATTGCAACAAAAAAGGACATTACCGGAAGATGTGCAAATCTAAAACTGTCCATGATGTAAGTAATGATGGAACAGACTCGGAAAAAGATGAAGAGGAAAATAATGAGTATGTGGTATGGAACATTGATGAGAATGCAGTAAATTCAAGAGAATGGCATGAAACGTTAAAGATCAATGATGTACCAATAGAAATGAAGATAGATACCGGAAGTCAGGTGAATATATTAAATTATGATAATTAGATCCGACTAGAGTTAGACTGTCGTCCTACTCTGGACACCCTATCCATGTACTGGGGAAAATTCGGTTAAGCTGTAGTTTCAGGCAAAATAAGGAAATCTTACTGTTCTATGTCCTGAAGAAAGAATATCCATGCTTCATACTAGGACTAGAGGCAGCACAAAAGTTGAGAATAGTGAATAAAATAAATACTATAACTCAAAATGAGGACCAAACTGGTGTAAAGACGGTACTGTGAAAACACGAATCTGTGTTTCAGGGACTTGGAAAGGTCAATGTTACTTGCAAAATAACATTGAAGGAAGAAGCAATTCCATGTGTGAGTGCTCCAAGGAAAATACCTTTAGCATTAAAAGAAAAAGTAAAAAAACAACTCGATTCCATGGTACAAGAAAAAATCATTATACCAGTTACGGAAGCCACCGATTGGGTCCATCCAATCGTGATAGTTCCCAAAAGTAGTGGTGACATAAGAGTTTGCATGGATCCGAGACCCTTGAATACATACATAAAGCGAGAGTTTTATCAGATACCAACTGTGGATGGATTGTTCAGTGAACTAAATGGTGCCAAGTATTTTACTTTGCTGGATGCTTCGCAGGCATTTTTACAAATACCATTAGATGAAACAAGCTCAAAACTGTGTACCATCACAACATGTTGGGGAAGATACAGATATCTTCGCTTACCTTACGGAATATCGTGTGCTCCAGAGATTTTTCAAAGAGAGATAAGTAGAATACTGGAAGGATTGGTTGGAGTTATCTGCTATTTTGATGATATATTGGTATTTGGTCGAAATATCAAAGAACATAATGACCGATTGGACAGAGTATTAACAAAAATTTCAGAAAGTGGATTGACACTTAATTTGAAGAAATCCAAAATTTGTGTGCCATCTGTAAAATTTAGCAGCAGCAATCAGCCAGATGAACTCACCAACCAACAAAAAGGACCTACAAAGATTTCTAGGTATGATTGTTTATTTAGCCAAATTTCTACCTACTTGTCACAAGAAACTAACACTTTAACCCTTTCGGGACGGGAAACGACTTAAGTTGCTTACAACAAGCGTGCTAGCCAGACGGGAAACGACCCAGGTTGCTAGCATGGAAATAACAGTTGCATGGCAACGAGCAACGTTGCATGGCAACGGGCAACGATGCATGGCAACGAGGTACTATTTCAACTAATAATGCACATTTTTTGGCTAATTGTATCCCACCCTAATTTTTCAATAATATGTACGTGTACGACAGTGCATAGTATTTTACGTTTGCGAAAAGGTGTGTCTTAGATAAAAGAATGGCTTCGCGAAATGCTAAGAAATATTACAGTGACAAAGAAATTTTTGAAATTTTAATGAACAGTGACAGTGAAAACGAGGTGTTTGATGCAGAGGACGATGACTCATCAGAAGAAGAAGATATTGTTCATAATAGAAAACAAAATAAAACGGAAGAGTTTAATTTCAAATGGAAACAGGAGGATTTAAATCCGATAATTCACGATTTTGCCAGTAATATATCTGGTTGCAAATTGGATATTGAGTCAAATACATCGGCGTTAGAAATATTTGAATCCCTTGTGACAGAGGACATTGTTCAAACAATAGTTGAACAAACGAACAAGTTTTATGGTTTATTCATTGAGAAGAACAGACAAAATGTAGCACAGATTTACCAAATGCCTTCCGTTGATGAAATATATGTTTTTCTGGCGATTTCATTGCTTATGCCGCTTGTAAAGAAAAACCGAATCAAAGACTATTGGTCTAAGGACATTATTATAGAAACCCAATTTTTTGGTTAAACAATGTCACGCGACAGGTATCTTTTGATAATACGATTCCTTCATTTTGCGGATAATTCTACTGTGAATAAGGAAGATAGACTTTTTAAAATTCGATGTATTATTGACCATTTCAAATCTACTTTCCGCAGTGCTTTCTATCCTTTTCAAAACATCGCTATAGACGAAAGTCTGCTACTATTCAAAGGTAAGCTGTCGTTTAGACAGTATATTCCATCTAAACGACATCGATTTTGGGTGAAATTTTTCGTGATGGTAGACTGTGAGACGGGATATATTTTAGATTTTATAATTTATGCTGGAGCAGGTACTGAAATAAAGGCATATGACTCAATTTTCGGAAAATCGGGAAACATAGTACTAACATTGACTGAACCCTATTGGGGTAAAGGGCATCGTTTATATACTGATAATTGGTACAGTAGTCCCATCCTATTTGAATTTCTTCATAATAAAAAAATAAATTGTTGCGGCACCGTGAAACCAAACAGGCGATTTATGCCATCCTTTGAAATAAAAAAGAAGAAGGAAAAAGGAGCCTTACAGTTTTTCTCCACGAATCGCTTATTAGCGCTGAAATGGATGGACAAAAGAGATGTACACATGTTGTCGTCGATGCATACAAAAAAAAATAGAAAAGACCGAAACGAGCCGATCCAAGGAAAATGAAAAACCCGCTTGTATAATTGATTACAATGTCAATATGGGCGGAATCGACAAAACAGACATGCTTCTAAGTACGACAAAGTCGGTTAGGAAAACAATTAAAAGATCTTTTTTCATCTTTTGGGCTATGCCGTACTGAATGCACATGTTTTATATAAAGTAAAAACGGGGGAAATATCCCTTTGCTAGATTTTCAGAAAGCATTGGTAAAGTCTATAATAGAAAAACACCACAAGATAAAGCCAAGGAGTGTGAGTACAAATAGGGCATGTGATGAGCATACCCCGCTAAGGCTAGTTGAAAGACATTTTCCATCAACTTATTCAACTAAACCGGAAACAAACAAGAAAATATTGAAACAATGTGTTGTTTGTTCGAAACACGGCAAGCGAAAAGCAACAACATACACTTGCGGTAAATGTGACGTCCCTTTATGTACCGATATTTGTTTTGAACGGTATCATATAGTGCTAAAATTTTGACTGTATTGAAAACATTGTACCGTATTTTGACAATTATTTTATGCTTCGGAGAAAGTTTAGAAAAACTGTTTATTTTTACTAAAATAAATCAATGTGATCTCAATGAATTTTTATTTATTGTGTCAACAAACCCTTGCTTTATATTATTTACATTGGAGACTTTCGCGGTCCGAATCACTAAGTTCTAGATTTCCGGGAGAAAATCGCATCAACGCGATAGGTTTCGTACTCTGTTGCAAGAAGAATCTTCAGGACGTAACAGTAAGACAGCTACGAAGAGAATGCTGACGCGGGTTTCTCCCGGAAATCTAGAAACCTGCTCTGTATATAATAATGATAAAATCGTGAAACAAAGAATACAAAGAAAAAACGATTATCTACGATGGTGGATTCCGGGGTCCGAATCAATTAATTTTTTACTTACGGAATGAAACCGCGTTGTTGGCTATATAATTGCCTACATTTCGCACTCTATTGCAAGAGGCACCTTCAGGACTCGTGGTGTGAAGAAGTCATGTGCAAAATGTCGACAATTTTACCATCAATAGCGGTTTCGTCCCGCAAATAAAAAATTAACTTAACGACCAGTTCATGACGGGAAACAACTGCAGAAAAAGCCGAGATTGGTACGGGCTTCCAGACGGGAAACGACTGGAGTCGACGCGCTGTCCGCAGCCGTCCAGCCAGATACGAACGGTTTTACGGCTCCCGTCCCGAAAGGGTTAAGACAGTTAGTAAGTACCAAAGTAGAATTTACTTGGACTGAGAATGAAGGGCAATGTTTCAATCGTCTTAAAAAGTTAGTCACTTCTACACCAATATTATCCTTTTTTGACACTAAAAAAGTTGTGACGCTAGCAGTGGATGCAAGTCCATTTGGACTGGGCGCTGTTATTATGCAGGAAAACCGACCTATTGAATATGCGTCAGTGTCTTTGACAACAACCCAGCAGGGATACAATCACATAGAGAAAGAACTTCTCGCAATGGTGTATGGATGCGAACGATTCCATTATTACCTTTTTGGAAGAAGATTCAAAATCCAAAGTGACCACAGACCATTGGTAGCTCTCCTGAAGAAACCACTGGATCAACTGTCACCAAGAATACAACGATTAGCCATTAAATTATTAAGGTATAACTTTGAATTAGAATACAAACCAGGAAAGCAGATGCAAGTAGCTGACACACTGAGCAGAGAACTAGAGAAGAAAACAATCTCAGGGTATACTCAATACTTACAACAACACCCGAGAAGGAAGCTAAGCTGAAAGAAGAAGTAAACTCTGATCCTGTATTAAAAAAACTAAAACAGTATGTTCTTCATGGTTGGCCGGCTCATAAATCCAGTGTATTTCCAGAAATCAAAAGGTTTTGGAGTATTCGAGATAAAATCTTCATACATAAAGATTTGTTATTTTACCAAAGAAGACTAATAATCCCAGAATCGCTAAGAAGAGAGTTCATAAGTTTAATACATCAATCACATCAGGGAGTTGTGGCATCAAAGAAGTTAGCAGGCGAATCCATCTATTGGCCTAATAGAATTACGCCAGAAGCAATCAACGGGAACCATTGACACACCATAAAATCCCAGCAGTTCCATAGGAAAAAATTTAAAGCCTTGGGAAATGAGAATTTTATTGTTGTAGTGGATTACTATAGCAAATTTATTATAGTAAATAAACTATACAAGAAAACAGCCGAAGTAGTGATCTCCACATTAAAGAATATATTTTCGATACATGGACTACCCATGGAGATTTTTTCGGACAACGGACTTTCTTTTAATTCTGCATTGTTTTCATCCTTTGCAGACAGATTTGGCATCAAACTAACTACATCTAGCCCGCATTACCCTCGTTCAAATGGGATGGTAGAAAGAGCAATTCAGACAGTGAAGGGACTCCTAACAAAATCAATAAAGGAAGGACAGGATCCATTTATGGCTATCCTCAGCTACAACACCACCCCGAAAACTGATTTGCCAGCGCCGAGTGAACTCCTAATGGGGAGAAGGTTGAAGTCTACAATCCCGATCCACAAGGGACTTCTAAAGCCCAAATTTCCTACAATAAGCGTCAAAGGAAGATTGATGGAGAGACAGGCTAAACAAATACATAACCACGACAAGTTTGCAAAAAAGTTAGCAACTCTTCAACCGCAGCAGAAGGTACTAATACAAGAAGGCATCCGTCAATGGAAACCTGCCGTTGTTTTGAAGAAATCAGGACCAAATGATTACCTGGTAAAGACTGAGAACCAAGGAGAGTACAGGAGAAATCGGCATCAATTAAGATCATTTCGTGAGCAAGAACCAAGACCACTTCGTGAGCAAGAGCCAAGACCACTTCGTGAGCAAGAGCCAAGACCACTTCGTGAGCAAGAAGCAAGACCAACTCCATCGAAGGGAAAATCCTTGATCATAGAGAACCATACCGAGGAAGCTGTTGCATCTCCTACATTGTGTCGTCCAGCAATCAAAGAAACTCAAGATCCAGACTTCACGGTTTCAAATGGAGTTACCACAAGAAGCGGCCGATTCGTCAAAGCTCCTTCTAGACTAGATTTATAAACACCAATTAAAGTAATCTTCTGTTTGTTTTAGAAAGGGCGTGTGACATATTATTATGCAGTTGGCAACCTTGCACCAAATACATTATGATGTTGGCAACCCTAGGACTGCTACGTGACTGAGGACAGCGCCAACTAGATACAGATTAGAAACGTGTTCATATATGTATGTTGTAATATTATTAATCAACTGTAACTGCAAGCTAATAAACCTTTCAAGTGAAACAGTAAACGTTACTTTTAATAAGAGGATCCAGAACATTACATTACACATACCTGAAGAACTGCTTTGGATCTTTGAATTTTAACTTAGCAATGATACCTGTACACATACGACTTGAAAAGCAAGAAGCTACATTTTACCAGCACACTCTACGTACTTTTCCACGTTTTTCTCTTCTGTTCTTTTCCTTCAACTGCTCTTTAAAACACTTTAACAAAGATAGATTACTTTCAAGTTTAGATTGCACTTTTTGAAACTGTCCACTCTTAATTGCACGAGATATTATTAAGATATTTTTATTAACATGTTTAATGAATCTTTTAAACTCCTCTTGAGTTTTCACTAGTGCACAGCTTTTCTGTAGGTTTGCTACGATTTGATCAGTTACTTCGGCGAACACGTTGTTGGAATATAGCAGCACCAGTGAGTGACTAGCCAAAGAAGCCTCTTACAGGTTGGATATATAGCATTATTCCCACTCCTCTAGACTGGTTTGAATGTAGAGGTGGCTTTTGCTTACAACTTAATAACAGGGAGTGTAGTGATGGTTCTGTACCAGGACTAGGGAAAATGATACAACTAGATAAGTACTATAAAGAATTTATTTGTTTAAATCAGTAATTAAAATAAACATCTAAATATTTAATTTCATTAAAGCGATGATGTTCTTGTTTATGCGAATTTGAAGTCGAATGCTGTTTCTCAGAGTCTGTATCTTCCGCTTCAGAGACGCTCTCCTGTAAGTAAGAGATTATTGAAAAAATAAAGTTATACTTACATACACAAACATAAAGTTATACTTACATACACAAACAATGCTTGCTCAGGTCTGCTACTCTAAAAATTCAATTGGAACATATTTTCCAATTGCTGGTTGAACTTCCAAGTGAATTATTGTTGTTTCAAAATCAGCATTTAGCTGATCGATTTCATCAAATAATACGGAGAATCTTTTTGGCAGAATAACATCCCTGATGTCTTCTAGATTAACCAAAATTGCCATACTTTGTGTTGCCTCAGTGTGGCCTAGCGGTAAGACGTTAGCGTTGTACTCAAGGGGTCTCCGGTTCGAGCCCGGAGACCTGCTTTCAGGGTGAGGTTTTCTGTGGTTTTCCACAGTCCTTGGCAAATGCTGAGAGCCAAACATCTTAAGACGTTTCACAGGCGCGGGCGATAATAATACTCCGGCCTGCCGATACCCCCTGTAATTGGCGAAAGCTGTTGGGGGATGTTAAGGCTTGGATTATTATTATTATTATTATATAATGGTAGCAAGATTTTTATGATTTCACTTTTAAAACCAGACGAAAGTATTGGAAACAAACAAGCAGTGACTTGTAATACAACTTGTTAAAAATTTGCTGCTGTACAAGAAATCGTTTATAACAGACAGGGAATGCTATTACAAAGTTCTCACGTATTTTCTAATTAGAATGCACGTGCAAACTACGTACCATTATTTTCAGAAAAATTAGACAGGAAATTAGAGTTGTTCATCGGATTACGCAATAATTGATGACACTAATCCAATTGCAATAAAATTTGCATGTCGGAGCGATGGCCGGTCAGGTAGAGGTTCCCAAGGTTAACGCGCTATTTATAAATCTGCGGGGCGGCTCTTTTCTATTATTTTTAATTTTTTTTTGGTATATTAGGTTGGGGGGGGTCCAGTATCTCATGTGATCTAGTACTGACATTTTTAACATTATGTTGGGTTGGTCTAGACTTCCCATTTTTGACATTTTGCTCTAAAGCCATGATGGTCTAGACGCGCAGATTGTCTAGAAGTATCTCCGGAATTTTTAACATTAGGTTGGGTTGGTCTAGTCTTGCCATTTTTGACATACTGCTCTAAATCCATATGATGGTCTAGAATCGCCGATGGTCTAGAAGTATCTCTGTTACACTACTTATATAATTCTACAAGCCTTAGCCTCAGGTACGCTTGTTAAACCTGAAAGGTTTGGAGAATATGTTAGAAAATACTGCACAGTTATATGTGAGCAAATATAAGTGGTATCACATGCCATCTTCGGTTCACAAGATTTTAATACATGAGGAAAGTACAATACGACACTTGACAGTTCTGCCTATTGGACATTTAGCTGAAGATGCCCAAGAATCACGCAATAAGGACTACAAAAACATGAGATTAATCCACGCAAGGAAGTGTTCTCGGTCGGCGACAAATGAAGATGTTTTCCATGCAGGCCAATGCATTGACGTGTTCTTTTTAAAACTATACATAGGGGCTATGTATACAAATAAGAAAAACTCCCGGTACATCTGATCCCGTATCAAGCTGTAGATGTATCAAGCTTAATGAAGTCATCTAAATCCACTTCGGAAGAGCTGTTTACTATATGCCATAATACCATTAAAAATTGTAGGTTTAAGTAAGGTAAGGTGGGGTAAGTGCGTCAACGGGGCAAGTGCAGTTGCTACTATTAAATTTCACAGTTTTGAACGGATTATACTGCCATCTATGAATACAACATGTGTTCGGTTTTGTGGTTGTTGTGAAGAGGCACGTGCAAAATCTGGCTGGAAATTTCAGTAGAGAAATGAGTTAACAGTGCTTTGGTAATCTTCAAACATGTTCAAAATTAACCACGTTTTTGTGGTGATTTGTGGTAAGTATTTATGTTATTTATGTTATATGAACTATTGTTAGGGTATTTTTCATCTTGTTTACATAAAACTACATTTTTGAGGTTAGGTCGCACTTGCCTCGGCCAGTTTTAGTGCCGGGGCAAGTGCATATATTTTAATGGGGCAACTGCAGTCAGTCAATAGCGCACTTGCCCCGTATTAGAATTGAAACTGAAAATCGTGTTTGCTTCTTTTTCAGACGTAGAATGGTTCGAAATTATGTCCGTAAAACTGCTAGAGGGTCAGGATATTCTCAAGAGACATTCGCAATAGCAGTAGGTCTTGTGAAAAGTGGTTCGTTAACTACTTACAGAGCTAGCGAGATATACAAAATACCGAAAAGCACTCTTGCTGATCATGTTAAAGGACGAAGAGGTGAATTAAGTTCAAGCTATGGTAGGAGAACAGACTTTACTCCTGAAGAAGAGAAATCACTAGCCGACTGTATTCGTTGTTTAGAGAAATGGGGTTTCGGTCTGACGCGAAAAGAAATAATACAAATCGTCGCCGATTACGTCAGGCTAAACAATATTACAACTCAGTTTAAAAATGAAATCCCTGGTGAAGATTGGTTTTTAAACTTTAAGCGGAGATATAATCTTTCCCTAAAAATTCCCCAAAGTGTTGAATTCGCCAGAAAGAAAAATTTGGATCCGTTCATAATATACGATTATTTCGACTTGCTTGAAAAGACAGGAACTCGGATTGGACGATAAGCCATCTCAAATTTGGAATTTAGACGAGACTAGTTTCTGCTCTGATTCTTCCAAAACAAAAACTGTTGGCCAAAGAGGACAGCCATCAACTCGTACAACAAGTGGTCCCTGCAAACAGAATAAATACTGTTTTAATGTGTTGCAATGAAATTGGCGACAAGGCACCTCCACTCATAATTTTTAAGGGCAAGAATGTATGGGATCAATGGGTAGCACCACCTGATACTGAATTCCCTAATACCACGTATGCGGCAACTTCTAACGGGTGGATGGAGAGTACCGTTTTCAAAAAGTATTTTGTAAAAAGCTTTGTGAAGCATTTACCCAAAGATCGACCAGTTTTGGTAATTTACGACGGCCATGCTACTCATTTAAGTGTGGACGTTATTAAAACTGCTATAGAAAATCAAATAACCATTTTAAAACTTCCACCGCATACCAGCCACTCTGGACTTAAGCGTGTTTAAGTCTCTTAAAACTCGTTGGGATGCTAAGTTGGTAGAGTGGCAGCGAAAAAATGTAGGTTCAAAAATTCCGAAGCGTATATTCTCAAAGTTAATTGGTGAGATATGGACCGACACAAAGCCAGAAATAATCATAAATGGATTTGTTAAAGGTGGAATTTGTCCAATTAACCGAAATGTCGTACCTATGGAACTATTCGATCCAACTGCTTTTCGAAGATGGAATTCTTCTCAAGCCCAGAAAATTGCTGACGAAAGTTTACCCTAAACATTCAGTATGCAAGCTATTGATTATGAGATGATGCCTTCTACATCTAACGCGCAAGATAATGATCAGATGACGATGTCAAGCTTCAGAGTGCATAATGATCGTCATATTCCGACAAATGGGTCATTACATCAAAATAATGAAACTCAAAACAAAGATGAAGAAAGTACAACAGGCTGCGCGCCGTGTATTGGCAATAGTAAATGATCAGTTGCAAAATGACAAGAACACGCATAAAATCGGAGCTAGTTTTCAAGAGCTCTTACTCTCATTCGTCAAACGAGATCAAGTTCCTGCAAAGCAACCAAAAAGGCGAGTTTGCCTAGGAGCTGAGGTAATAACACAGAAAGATGTGACACATTTTAAACAAAAAGCAGAAGAAAGGCATGCTCACAAAACGAAAAAATATCAAAAGAAGACAAAAGTTATCCAAAAGAAGAAAATACAACAAAAAAATAGTTCAGACGAAAGTGACTTAGATTCTTGGATAAGTGATGATAATAGTGACAGATTAACCGAATTTGATGCTTCGTCAGATGCTGAAGTGGCGGATCAATCTGATCCACAAAGCAATCACAATAACAATAACAACGAAACAGTCAATGATGAAAATCAAATACTCACAATTCGACATGGGGACTTCCTTTTATCGTATTTTTATGGGAAAAAGAAAACGTACAAGTATGTATGTCTTGTAACAGGCGTTTCGGACGATAAAGCAGAAGTGACATGCTTACCGAAGTTAAAAAAAGCAACTGAATATCGGCTGGACGAAAAAGACAAATGTTCAATTTTGCTGTCTGACATTATTGAAAAGTTGCCACAACCACAACTGTTACCCCTTGGTGATTTACAAAAGTATGTTTTTCCGGAGCCCATTCAAGTTTATGAATTATAACAAAATATTTATTATGAACCTATTTAGAAGTATGTTCTTGTTTTTAGGACTATATTAGAATAATATTTTATTTGTTATTATAGTCTCTTGTAGTTATTTTTAATAAAGCAGCATTCTATTGTCCACAGTATTTTTTGAGTAAAGTTGATTAAATACCTTGGCAATTAAAAGTTAGTAGTTTCTATATTTTGCAAATTAATGATTTTCGGTTCGGTGTATAGTAACGAATATGCTTCAATTTACATTGCACTAGCCCCGTTTGTTAATCATACTATTGTGTTCAACCAAAATGGTCCTGACCGCTCTTGCCCCACTTTAGAAGAGAGATTGGAAAGTATGTTCCAAGAAACCGATGCATCAGCGAGATCTTCCCTTTGAGTAACGACAAGCCGGTCAGTAGTTCTTCTTCGATCTATTCTTCTGATGCCACAGTATCAAACATTGCACATGAATGTTACAATCATACGGACAACTTTATTCGTAATCCATCCACTGAAATGCTCATCAATGAACGTATTGTTTTCACATAATTATATGACTGATCTAAATGACCCCTTAAACCAGTAACTGTTTGTAATTCAAACTTTTTGACATAAATAAACCGAGGTTGCGTTTTTTTTTTTTTCTTATTTTAATGCGTTTTATGAACTTACTTTAAAAATATCACCATCCTTTATACAACAGTAATAGCTCTACGGTAATGCATATCCTGTAACTCCATTGATGGTTTCATTATAGCAACAAGCTTGTGGAATGTTTCCTTTTGCATTCTATAAAAACTTTCTGAGGATGCATTTCTAGTTGCTGCGAGACAATATACGCACTGGACGTATCAGCATTCACTTGTAAGTACGTATGTATTCATAATTTCTTTCTTTTACTTGAAATTGTCGCTGCAATTAATACAATGATAGGTATCGTCTTCTGACGACGACATCACGAAACTATCGGAACACAACATTCAGAGATCAGATAAATTTGCGCGTAGGGTATAGTAAACAGAGTGACTTTGGTATGAAAGCAATCTTCGATGTCGCGCGATGCCACTTGCGTCCCGCTCCCAGACGGCAAGTCACAAGCAGCATGCTACTCTGGCATGAAAGCCCACTAAAAATTCCACCGTCATTCTCTCACCATAGCCTCTAACATCAATGTTTATAAAATTTTAATCAGCATCAACTAGTCCTTGCAAAATAATTGAGAAATATTTTTTGTAATTATAAAACATTATACTAGTAGTCCACTTAACGCCTAGGCGATGGACCGCCTCAACCACAGACCGCCTAGGTCACTGCCCGCCTAGCTGGCCGATCGCCTAGTCGGTATAACTCCAGACGGTATACCGCGTGGTCCACAAATGCCCAACCCACTACTGCCTAGCCGGCAAACCTAGCCGGGCGCTATACCGCCCGGCCCACAGACCACCTAGTTCATTGCCTGGATCCTATTGTGCCATCCGTAGAGCACAATGTTAAAGAAAAGAATTTGAAAAAAAAATGGAAATGGTTCTTGAAAATGATTGACACAGGGCGCTGTTGAATAACTTTCAAGTTGGCAGTGAAATAATAAAAAAAATCATACACCAATCACCCTGGCGAACAAAAAGCGAACCAATCAACCAACCACCCAATAAAACACGCAACCAAACAACCAACCACAAAACACAGCAATCAACCAGTTTGATTTGAATTTGTTTTTCTTGTAATTTTTGACAATATTTTGGATTTTAGGGTGTAGGGATTTGAGTTAGTATTAGATTTGTTGAAAAAGTTCTGGAATTTGTAACCATTTTACCGTTTGGACTTTTGGATTGGATTGACTAAGGTTTTAAGGGCAAATTTTTACGCTTCAGCACAATCAACTTAGCATAGTCACGTTTACTTGGCACTGTTGTCATTTATTTACGCGCAACAACCATTGCATTTACACACTTTCTTGGATCTTATAAAATGTCATAAATGTAAAACACAATTCTCTTATATTATTTATCAATACTCTTGATGTTTCATAATGAGATAGCGCACCACATTTATGTCTTTTTTTAAATGAAATATCCTACATTGTGATAATTTTTTGAAGAACTATCCTAATTTCTGTCTTTTCCAAAATTTTCTATTACTGGATACTCATCTCTTCTATTTGTCACAATCGTCTAAAATAAAATATCCAAACAATAGAGATTTTACAGGTTGTCTGTTGTTTTGTTATCCCTTGTGAGGGACAGAGCCGGCGGAAGAGGTGGGTACGGTGGGTAGTAGTACCCACCTGAAATTTTGAGAAAAAAATAAAAAAAACTATATTTGTATTCAACAGTCATAATAGGTATGCGCGGTCTGAGCTCTAGAGTCCATGGAGTCCATGCTAGAGTAATACATAGTCGGCTTTATTCGGCATCGACCCGAACGGACTTCGTTGATGCGTCCGTGACCGGCGTGAACGAGACTCGGGTAGGCATGCATGAACTATACGGAACCCGGGCTGCAAACTGACGTAGTCTACAGTAAGCATACAAAATATGGTATACTTTGCATTAGCGAGCGCTGTTCTAATCGGTATAATAGTAAATATCGGTGTGTAAACCAGAAGAATAGACCGGTTTGTTATTCGAGGAGATCGAGGTAAAAGGGCAAACAACGACAGGATTGATTATTCTCTAATTCAAGAGAGAACGCAGGAATCTGTAAGTACATCGGATCTAACCGGAAAAGATGAGAGTGCGAATCCGAAAAGAATAAAAGTTGATGAAAATAAACAAGAAAAAGTGATCCATTCTGTTGCTGGTGATTAAAAAATATAAAAATTAATTAATAATTGTTAAAAAAAGATAATTAAAAGAGCGAAAAAAGTAAACTGATTTCCAAGTCATTTTTTAATGAATTTAATGAATTAGAACATGCTGACGTTCCGACTTAATATATGAGTCATTTTCTAGGCTATAAAAAGGCTATGAAAACAAAAAAATACTTACAAAATACGTTTTTGTAGTTGTTCTGGCAACTACATTAAACAAATATAATTTGGACGCATTATTATTAAACTGGCCATAAATGGTTACACCACGATATCCAGAACGAAATATTACAGATGATGGCTACTAAAATCATGCAGGAAAATATACGGAAGATACAAGAAGCAGAATGTTATTCTATACTTCTGGATGAAACAGCGGACATTTCGAGAACAGAGCAAGTTTCACTTTATTTTCGGGTCGTCTCTTCAGATCTCATTGCTTCAGAGTATTTCATGGGATTTTATTCGACATCAAATACGAAAGATACGATAAAATACGAAAAGATTTACCGATCTGCAAGCTTAGAGGTCAATGCTATGATGGAGCTTCAAATGTTTCGGGAAAAATCTCGTGATTGGAATAAGGAATCAAAGAAGAAGAGCCCAGAGCACTTTTGTACACTGCAATGCTCACAATCTCAACCTTGTTGTTCAAGATGGAATTGAGAGAGTGCTTGTAGCAAGGAAATTTATCGGAGAAGTGAAAGATATGATAAATTTCATACGGGATTCACCGAAACGAGTTGCAAAATTACAGGAGCTTCAAGCTTCTGAAAAAGAGTGAGAAAGACGTTCCCGCACTCGCAGCGTACTGCCCAACAAGGTAAGATTTTCAATTGCGTTCCAAAGTTAATTTGCAAATCTGTATTCTATTGTTGCAGATGGGTAGTGAGAATAAAATCTTTGAAAACGATCTTGGCCAACTATAAGACGTTGACGAAATTTTTGCAAGAGCTGATTGAAGATCAAGAAGTCGACAGCACCGTCGTTGCCAAAGCCTTCGGATTTTTAGAGCGCATGGAATCATTCAGTTTTTATTTCTTCTAACCACGATGGTTGAGATTTTTGATCAGATTGAAATTCTTAACAAAGATCTTCAAAAATTGGAGCTTTGTGTAGTAGATTCAATTCGAAAATAGAAGCTGTAACTTCTGTCTTAGATACCTCTCGCGATACAAAGTTTCAATCAATTTGGCTGAATGGTAAAAAGCTTACCAAGGAGTTCGACATTGAAGAACCAAACTTACCGAGAATGCGAAAAATTTCTAAGCGCATAGAGCGCGATCGCGAAAACCACGTTTTTAAGACCCCAGAAGAGTATTATCGGAAAATTTATTGTGAAATATTTGATCAAGTAATATGCTCTTTGAAAAGTCGTTTTGATACCGACTCAGCTAAGTTTTTTAAAACTTTAGAAAGTTTTGCTGTCGGTGAAATAGTGGACGTAAAGAAAATTATCACGTTTTATAAGGAAGATTTTGATGAATTTAGATTAGCAAGTGATAAAGATATGGCTTTAAGTATTTTAATACGAAAAGGAACTAATCCGAAAAATTTGAAAGACGTTGTGGAATTTATGCGCAAAAATGATTGGTGTATGGGACTTGTTCCTGAATATATACGCTTCATTAAATTACTAATGACCGTTCCAGGGTCATCTTGCTCAAACGAGAGAAGCTTCTCAGTCTTAAGACGAGTCAAAAACTACATGCGCTCGACGATGACGCAAAATCGACTGAATCATGTAGCCATCTTACATTCTAACCCAGATGCAGTAGATAAACTGGACTTAGAAATGCTTATGAATGAATTCATTTCTTGCAACTCTAAACGAACATCAGTTTTTGCACTGCATTCATAATTAAATGTTAGGGTAGTAGGTCTAAATAATAAATGTTAAATAAACTAGTTAGTTGTTGTACACTGTTAACATGTTTTTTTTTTTTTAATGAATCCCTAAAAAATACTGAGTCATACAGAAAGCGAGTGAACACGTTTCGCCGGCCCTGGTGAGGGAATTTTAAATAATGTCTTATAATTTTGTGCCTTGTTAGACCATTTTTCGAAAATTTTGGTCCTATTTAGGGCACCATTTACGGGCCATTTAGGACATTATTTTTTGAAGTTTTTTTTATCTTTTAGAAATATTTAAACAGTTTGAATAATTTTGAGTTTTTAGACAACCTCCTACCCATTTTGAACAATTATGGACAATCTTGGCCGCTATTATTTGCCCATTTAGGGAGTTTTTTGTAACATATTTCACGCTTTCGGACTACTTTTTGAAAATATGTAGATTATTTTTTGATCACATTAGGCAATTTTGGGCCATATTAGGTAAGTTTTGGTCAATTGGATATATTGTGGATCATTTTCTATTATACTTGACAAACATTGTACAATTTTGAGCAATTTCTGAAATGTAGACCATTTATGATCACTTAGATCAGTTTTTAGCAGTTCTGCACAATTATAGACCATATTAGATAATGTTTGACTAATTGGATTCACATTGAACAAATTCGGATACGTTACACCATTTTGAGCAATTTTTAATAACTGTCATTTTTGATGAATTTGTACATATTTGCGATTTTCTGGTAATTATTAAAGAAAAAGCTAATCTTAGATAAACTTCAGGAACATTTGTAGACGACTTCTGGCAATTTTAGATCATTTTGAACTGTTTGGACATTGTTTGGCTATGTTGTTCGATTTGAACGATTTTACTAAGCAAGATTGGTATTAGAATATTGAGGCGTGCTGTGCTGCTTTCTGTGCTATAGGACATTGCTTTATGACTCTGAACAATTTCTTTTTGTTACATTCGGATATGGTGGCCAATTTCAGGAAATTTTAGGTCAAGTTGAAATACTTTTACAACTCTCCTTGCCATTTTCGACCAGATTTGATAATTCTAGGCTGTTATATTCTCTTTTTAACCAAAATTTTAAGACAATTTTGGATCATTTCAAACAATTTCCGACTAATTAGAATTATTTAAATGAACCATCTAGAAAGTAGACCATTTCAAGTAATTCGGTTAAGTTTAAACAATTATAGACAATTTCTTACCATTCTGAATTACAAAAGTTTAAGCAAATTTGTTGTGTTTAGATTGTTTTGAATAATTGCAGATTATTTTGGATATTTTTACCTGCAATGGCTTATTTCAAACAATTTTTGTCCCTGTAACTATTTTAGTCTATTTTAAGCAAATTTTGGGGCGTTGGGTGCGTTTTCTGCTGTAGTATTTTGGATAACTTCACACCATGTTCGATCTCATAGGATAGCTACGGACAATTTTTGATCATTTTGGCGTGTTTTGTATCATTTTGAGTGTATAATTTTGAAGAAATTGTAACACATATTGAAGCATATTGATTAATGTTAAATTTTTGATACATTTTGACAACCTTGATCACTTTGGCCAATTTTTGAGTTAGAGATGCTGCTGCTATTTTGCTTTAAATCGCAGCTTTTCGCAAATCGGCTTTACGCTGAACATTTTCTCATCCTTTTTGACAATTTTTGGCTAATTTGCATCATTATATTTTTTTTTACAATTTTTAACCATATACGAATTATGAGACATTTTGAATCATCTTTAATACTTTTTTATTTTTCAATTTTGGAACAACGGACCGTTTAAACGTTTTCAAGACGTAGATAGGTAGTAGTAGGATCCAAAAATGATTTTGTCTATATTAAAAATTTCACCATTCCTCTATTATAAAGTCGCTATAAGCTATAAACAAACGGTAATACGAATGAGATACGGACCGTATTAATTAAAAGATAAATTCAAAATTAAAGAAAAAATCAAAATAATCAAATAGATTCAAGTAATAATTTAAAAAACGAAAATTAGTTGAAAAAAAAGTAGGAACACTGTCCGGATTCGAACCCACAGCTTCCTCAGCTAGAGCCATCAACGCTATCCGATACGCCACCAAATTTTCATTGTATCAGCAGTCGGTCAAAACACGGTCCCAAAACATGCGTGAAATCCTTTCTAATATCGCATCTGAGGCCGTTTTATTATTCGATTTGCGTTCCCAAACGCCTAATCTTATGACCCGACGTGCGACATGCCGTGCACGGGCCATTTTTAAGCCGTCGCGAACGTTCCAACGTAGCCTTATTTTGACAGTTCGGTGCGCTTGCGGTTTGCAGCTTTTCAAACATCTTTTCACGCGAAAAGTCCGCGACCCCCTTACGACGGAAACTAGACATGCAAAAATTGTGCGGGGGGCCTTCGATTTACATTCATTAAACGCTACGATTCTCGGCGCAAATTTTGACGTACGCGTGGTCGCAATCGGTCGCGCGCCTGCGAAGGAGATAGCGTTCGAAATGTCACCTGGAAATTTTGTATTCTCATTTATCTATGTAATATAAGACAATTCATCTGAACAATAAGCTTTCCAAGTCAATCCATGTTGAAGATCATATTGCATCCAGGACGTGCCGGTTTCTCATTAATATTGAATATTGATTTAAAAACGACTATATACATTAATGTAATTTCACGAAACGCCAAAGTAATTATAGTATATTACCTTGTATATTACTTTATATTTTAATTTAAATCAGACAATTTGTAAATTACCAAAAAAATAACACCCTTATACAGGATAATTTAATTTAAAAAGACAAAAGTTACACACATAACAGTATATAAGCATATAAGAGTATGATATAGAAGACAATTTAAAAGTAACATTTTTTTATATGTGACATTTGTTTAGAAATATTTCTAAACAAACACTTAACAATCCAAACAGCATCCAATACAAAAAAATAACGGTTTATAAATTATGTAATATACCTACCTAAGCAATATTATTTTTTTATCACATTGGACAGTTTTGTCCAATTCTTAATCATTTTTACCGTTTTAAACAATTTTAAATAATTATAGACAATTCTTAGATTATTTAGAACAATTTTGGCTATTTTGGGTTATTTTAGACAACATCCCAAAGATTTTAAACATTAATATTTTTTGGACATATCAGCAACGGTATCTAACCTGAAGCAAAATACGACTGTTTATAACCTACACTCCGGTCGAGTGTGCTTTCTTCCTTAAGCTTCCATTACAATACTTTAGTTCAGTGTTTCCCAACCTTTTTTGAGCTATGCCCCACCGAAGCTGGTCTAAAAATCTCATGCCCCACTTCATATTGTCTTTTTTATACCTATAACAGAGTTGGAAATGAACCTTACTCGGAACAGTGTACGTTTCTCATTTCGTCATTGGTACACATTCTGCCCAACAAACGTTGACTAATTTCCTCTCTGTGACGTAATGAAAAACTTGCGCCATTGGGGGTATAAAAATAATAATATAAAACAATAATTTATTTGATTATTGAAATAAATACTAAGCATTTTAGCAGAAACAAAATTTGCTACATATTCTATTATAACAAAATAGAAATAAACATTCACTTAAAAACTAATACAACACAAATCTGCCATATTTTATTATAACAACACAAAGTTAAACATTTACTCTAAAACTGAAATTGTCACTGCAAGTGTTAATCGTACCCTTGAGTCTAGTTATTATCAAATATTCGTGCTCATTGCTAAATCTGGAAAAAGCACAAAATAGGGGAACGTTTAATTAAACTGTCAATATCAACATTTGTAAAAACGGTTTTAGAAAAAGATGACAAAGATGTGATAGCTGTGCCCCTTAGTAACAACACTGTCAGAAAAAGAATGGTTAAAATGAGCAAGAGTGAGAGAGAGGCACTGAGGCCTTGTTGATAACTTATGTAAGGTACATTAATAAGGAACATTTTTTTGAGGAAATGTTATTCTGCAAATCATAAGAAAGCACCACGACCTCCAGAGATATTTTTTCTAAGCTAAAAAAGTATGTTATTAATTATGTCGATAATATTCCAATACAGAACATAACATCTTGTGCTGCCAATCGTGCTCCTAACATGATGGGCAAGAAAAGTGGCTGTTTAAAGATGAAAATCCAGAAATGCTTCTTGTGCATTGTGTAATCCACAGGAAAACTTGGTAGCCAAAAATATTTGTTCAATGAATTATTAAATTTAGTTATAAAAAGTATGAATTATTTTGAACTTCACAAATTAACTTAAAATGTCACATTCGGCATTAGCTTTGATACAACTGACATATTTTATAACCGAATTTAATCTTCATTGAGAACTGGACAAACATTTTTGGTTACCAAGTTTTCCCTATGGAGCTATATTAGACAATGCACAAGAAGCATTTCTGGATTCTTATATTTAAACAGCCGCTGTTCTTGTCCATCATGTTAGGAGCACAGTCTGCAGTACAGAATGTTATGTTCTGTATTGGAATATTAAAGACATTGAAGTAATTTTTTTGCTTATGAAGAATATCTCCGGAGGTTGTGATGCTTTTTAATTTACAGAATAACATACCTTCAACAAAATGTTCCTCAACAATGTATCTTAAGTGGCATAGCTATCACATCTTTGACATATTTTTCTAAAAACGTTTTTACAAATATTGATGGTGTGTTTTTTTTTCAGATTTAGAATTGTGGAGGGATATTTAATAATTAGCCTCAAGGATATGATTAACGGTTGCAGTATGAACGGTACAAAGAGACTTTAAGGTGGGTTTTTTTTTTTTTCAAAATTTTTCTATATTCCAATTGCCCCCCTCAACAATCATATTGCCCCCCAGTGGGGCGTACGCCCCACGTTGGGAAAAACACCTCTAGTTAGTATTTTTCTGCTAATACATCTTTTTGGTGCATTTTATGGAAAACAGCTCGCAAATAAAATGAATACCTGCAAGAATACATTATTTAGCACAACAGGCAATACAAAGATGTAGTATGTACTGACCTGCACATAAAATCCTCTCGATCAAAACGTTACCCGCTAACGTTATCGAACGATAACATAACCTATAAATTTGCGTACCATTGAAAGCATTTTGACCTCGCAAATACGCGGATCCCTAGCCTCTAACCAGGGGTGTTCCAGTAGCATTACAAATCATGCCATATACTCTATCTCTTTCCACTAAACCGACATTCCGTAAGTCTATCTCCACTGGCCAAGCGATGGCTAGGGGGCGCTAATCTCAGCAAATGTCGGTATTAAGTTACAGGTCTCCTTTGTTGGTATTACCAGATTTGTAGCATTTGATCATAGATGGCGCTCGATACAGCGTGACTCTTTGTATTGTGTGTGGTAAGTCAGCGAGTGAAGTGAGAAAACTGTTTTGTTTTCCACAAAAATCCGAGAGGTAAGTAAATGTCAAAATTTGTACCTATATATTTCTACATATTATAATAGTTGTATGGGCTATTAAAAATTAACATTAATTTCACTTTTACAGATCAGATATGTAGTTTCAAGCCATGGGTTTGGCGCCCCAGGACAAATCTCTACATATTATAAAATTTGCAGTAACCATTTTGCAGATCATGATATTGTGTCAAATTCATGCCCTTTGCGTTTGAAGCGAAATGCTATACCCACAAATCGATGGAGTGCAGATAAGAGTGATCCTACTGTAAGTAAAATTTACACCCCAAAATGGTAAACTGTTTCAAATGAAGAAAATAATATATCATAAATCTTTTCAGATGAAAAGTACATCTCTTATGAATTTTCCAGGATGTTCTGCTGGTGGTGCTAGTGATATAACTTCCAGTGTAGGTATATTTTTTTTGTAAATTACAAACTGTACAATCATTAATTTTTTTAGCAAGACCAACAGTTATTCTCTGCCGTCAGTTTAAGCTCCATTGAACACGTAAGTATTTTTGCTATAATTTTATTATATTATAATTTATGCCACAGCACCGTTATTATTTATAGCAGAGTTTTTTTCCAATTTTCACTTTGGTCGCAGTTTTTAGTACTTATCACGTTATCATACTTTTTTACATGTCAACTATTTTAAACTTTTAATAGCTTGTAAAAAACAAATAAAGTGATAACAAAATGTTGTAAAATTAGTTTTTGGGTTAATATGGCAATACTCCAGATAGGTAACACAATTAACAGTCACTGAATTTTCGTTCTACTAAAATGTTAATGCAGTTTTTCTTGATTTTTCTTTCGTAGGCAACCTATTCAGAACAAATTATTCCTTAACTACAGCTTAAAAAACATCTATAAAATAATAAAACAAAGGATGACATGTAAAAAGTATTTTTGCGCCATATTTCATTTAACAAATGTGAAAAATGGAATAATTAGTTACTATTGAAATAATAATAAGGAAAATTGCTGTAATAACAATACATAAATTGGATCATTCACAATATCTTTGTTTTTAACAATGTCTTTGACAGAAATTGCATAATGGTAATTATTATATTATTTCAGAAATGCAACTATAAAGATAAAAATGCTTATTTCAAAAAGACTTTCAAGAAGAAGATCTGTCAGCTGAAGAGGATTCAAAAGAAGTGCAGAAAGAGAGGAAGTACAATGGCTGCCTTGGTTAAAGATTCATCTATGGAAATGCGCCTCAAGAGTATTTTATCTCACCTTACACCAACGGGTGCAACTTTTAATGCAGCACAAATTCGTTGTGGTAAAGTCTCCCCTCGTGGTAGAAGGTCCAAAAAAAAAGGCCTATCAAAAAGCACTCTAAACAGAGTTCTTCAAAAAATGTCCTTTTGAAATTGGTATTAATAGGCATATTTTGAGGCACCTTTCAAAATGTCTACAAAAGCTAGATGAAAAAGACCGATATTGTACACTAGCTTTTGACGAAATGTCAATACGTGAGCATGTGCAATATAACTCTGCGAAGAACTGCATTGATGGGGTGGAAGATCTTGGAGGAGGCAGAAGGACATCGGACGTTGCAAAATATGCCATCGTTTCTCTTGCACAGGGGATTACTGGGAGATGGAAGCAGCCCATTGCTTATTATTTTTCAAGAAATGGAGTATCTGCCGAAAATCTGCAGAGAATTGTGCCAGATGTTGTACGTGCCATGTCAGAGGAGAGAATTCCTGTTATTGCCACTGTTTGTGACATGGGTACGAGCAATGTGCTGGCATTACGGAACATGGGCTCCACTTTCGATGATCCCCGTATTGCGGTTGACGAGCAGGAAATTTTTACAAAATATGATGTCCCGCACCTGCTGAAGTGCACACGCAACCTTTTTCGAAAACACAACGTATTGCTACCATGTACAACGTTTGATGAGGAGCAACAAATTTTAGAGGCACGCTGGGCAGATGTTGCAAAGGCATATGAAGAAGACAAAAAAAAACACTTATATTTCGACTCCTCCCACGAGTAAAAGATGATTTCCTCCAACCACAGAGTGGAAGGGCAATGAAGATACAAGTGGCAGCACGAACAATGAGCAGATCAATGGCATGTTGTATATATGCTCTGGTGCAAAAAGGTGATTCTTTTAATTTTAATTATTACAAATTTAACTTAATTGAATATTTATGTTGTAGGAATGCTTCCGCCACGAGCGGTAGCAACTGCAAAATTCATCTCCGAGTTAGATGAATTATTTGATAGTTTAAATGGCACTTCTATCACTCATCAAGAGCATAAACCATTCAGGTAATTTATCAAGTAATAAGTAAATGTAGATCTATCGGTATATCATATATAACATATTTAAGAAGCCAACTTGCACACTCCATTGTATCTAAGTTATGTAGTCTTTCAAAATTCCTATTCACAAAAACAGTTAATACAAAAATCGTTTTGCCTCTGTCTTTGCTTTTACTGAATTTCTTCAATCATTTACCTTTCTTAAATTTTTATTAATTGTGAAAGTCACAAGACACCTTAGAAAAAATATATAAATTCATCCAGCCGTTGTATGTATATAACAGTTTATATGTATACATAAAAATATGTTATTGTTTTTATTTATTACAGATGTAGGGTCACTGAAAACTCTGGGGACGTACAATTTTGGGATGAATGTATCAAGAATGTTCAGAGTTGGCGATACATTAGAACCTGGAAAGACATTAACAATCCCAATCCCTGGAAACCACCATCCCAGCGAGGCTGGTTGTACACACTGAATGCAATGAAACAAATTGCTTCCAAATTAGCAGCTGTTGGGATTTCATCTTTTAAACCAAGATGCTTAGATCAAGATGCCCTTGAAAATTTGTTTGGAGGAATTAGGAGTTACTGCGGGTGCAATGAGAACCCCACCGTTTTTCAATTTATTGCAGCACTAAAAACGCAAATTGTAAATCGGATAAGTACTCAAAATTTTTAAAGCACAAACTGTGAAGAAGATCCTTTTGATTACTTATCTGATCTGAAATGCTTTTTACAAGATGATGCTGATTATGAACAACAAGTACCTGCAGATAATTTGCCGCCAGTACAGCTGAGTTCATCAGAAACTCTACCAACAATGACTGATATCTGATAGCTGTGTACAGTCTGGCTCATTTGAATCATTATCAGTAGCATATGTTGCAGGGTTTATAGTTGGTAAAATCTTTGAGAAGTGGCATTGTGACACATGTTTAGATTGTGACACATGTCTGCAACTATGCAATGCTTTTGTTAGCATTAAAGACGCTGATAGTGCAAACAAACTGAAATACCCGAGTGAACAATTTGTTGTTTTGTTGGGAGCTGGAATTACTCAGCTTGAGAGTGACCTCGGAACACTAAGGGGATGTATGGGTTTACAAGAAATAGTCGTAAATAGGCTTGCAGAAAGCCTTAATTTTGAATTTTTATCTTGTACCCTTCATAAGGAACAATTAAAAAGCAAACTGCTAGTTAGTATATTTAAAATTGGTATTAAGTGGTACTGCACGCGGCTAAACAGGGACATTTACAATGCATGTACAACCAGGAAGAAACGCAAAATTTTCCATGTGTAATTTAGTTATAGAAGAATAGAAAATTCTTAATTGGTTGTATCTAGCAAATTATTTACTATAGGTACTAGTTTCAGCTCTTGCCTATCATCGGTAGTATAGTAGTTTTTTTTCTTTTTTAATATATGTACTATTCTCATATCATGGAATATAATTCTAATTTAGTTCTTATCAATGTGTTGTATTTGTATTTTATTGTATATTTTCTATTGTATTCATTCAGTTAATATAAAATCTGATCTATCTAACAGCGGTTTTATTTTGATATTTTCGAATATAACTTCTGGACGCTAACATACAGGTTTAAATTTCGCGCCACTACACATAAGCACCTAGAGCGCCACCTACGTTTCGTTTGGCCTCAAGAAAATGGTGGGGGTATAGCATGAAAAATAGCGTTTAGTGAGCCATCTGGAGAGTAATCTGTGCCTCTAATGGAGCGTTCAGAACGACGGAGCGGATACGGCTCGCAAGGTTGTCATAGCAACTAGTGGGTTCATTATCAATAAACATTAAGCTGAGTTTTATTATGACGTTTCTCGCGCGCATGCGATGTCGTTTCGTGCGCGGTGACAGAGGAAACCATACCCTTCGTTTCGCGCACGTTGACAGCGGAGACCATAGCCTTCACAATGACGGATCCCACGCGACTCGCAAAGGTGTCATAGCAACTAAACTGGTCAGTGTCAACAAACTTTAGTTGATACGTTTCTCGTGCGAATGTGAAGGCGTTTAGCGCGCGGTGTCGCGGGTGACAGCCTCTGTCCCCTGACTATCGTTTCTAACCACATGTACAGAGAGCAGTTATGAGACTGGTTGTTTGATTTCTGTATAATACCAATTAATATAATATAAGTGAAGTTTTAAACAATGCCATTAAAAAAGAGATAAATAAAATTTATTTTGTGACAAAATGAAACAAGTCCGGCAACATACAGTTTGTAATGACAAATATGCGCCCATGAGTAATAAAATTGGTAAATATCAACTTGAATGTTGTGCTTTTATTTAAATAAAATCTGCTTTATACAAAAATTCCTAAGAAAGACAATAATGATACATATAATATACTAACTACTATTCATGTCTATTCATGACACAAGAGCGAGCAGTGAAATGGCTAGTTAATTTGAGAGAATAAACCAGATATGTTTCAATGGCAACTGCATCATAAATAACAATAACAGATTATTTGAATCAAAAAAAGTAATTTCGAAGTAGTTCTTGACAGTTGCTCATACAAAGCTGTTTTTTCATAATTAGAGAACTTAAAAAAACTGTCAATCTATTAACTGACATAGGTAAGTACATAAACTAGTTACAACTGTGTATTATGCAGAATGTGAACTGCAAAGTATAAACTTGGTAGGCTTTCTTATTTAAACATAGATACCCATTAACGCCCCATCTGGAAAGCATTATGACTATGATTTCTGTAACTTATTTCTATGTTCGGACTTTGCAGTTCTCAACCGATGTACACATCTACTTAAGTAATCATATGTACATATAATTTATATATAACATTAATGTTTTTTGGTAATTCTTAATTCTTCTTCTTTGGATGCGGTTCTCAATTCTCTCAATTCCTGTGCATCCATTACAGAGTGTGATTCATCATTTCAAGTAAAGTATCTCTACAAATAAACATACTTCAGCTAATGAACTATGTGAAAAATAAAATATCAATATTTACCATTTTATAATAATAATTGATCACATAAACGTAGATTTCAAGGTATTCGTTCAAATTATGTGATCAATTCAAATCTATGATACTTCAAGTATAAACACAAGCGTATACACTTTCTTCAGATGTAGGATATGTGTCCATGCGATACAGAACCATAGTACGCTTTCCTGTGGCCGAAAATGGATCCTCCAGTCTTATTGTTTCACTTTATTTTATGTTATCTTCTTGCAACAGTAGTATAGTCATCACAACCAGAATAATAATGATTAGATGTAGATACGTATTTCTATACACAGGAGGAATGATACTTACCTCGCATCGGATCATACAGAAATCAAACAACCTGTCTCATAACCTCTACGTGTACACATGACATATACGTCAGAAATGACTGTCCTGGGACAGATACTGTCACCGCGCGCTAAACGACGTCTCGTGCGCGCGAGAATCGTATCAACTCAGCTTAGAGTTTGTTGACTCTGACCCCTCTAATTGCTATGACAACCTTGCGAGCCGTATCTGCTCCGTCGTTGTGAACGCTATTTAATGGAGGCCATACACGTTAGGATTTGTATGATGGTTTTAGCCTTGCATGCATAACCGATAGGCAAACCCTAGCGTGTATGTGATAAAACTGTACAGTTATCGACGCATGTACATGCAACCAAGCAAATACCAAATACCAAGCGTGTGTGGCGTCCGGTGAGCTTACATGCACAGTTCTCAGTCAGTTTGCTATCGTCTGCGACGGTGGAAGGTCACACGCGCGCACTATCGTGTTGCTTTGGAAATGGCGAGTCGCAAGCGCAATGCTATTTTAGAAGAATTCGACAGGGACAAAAGATCGGCAGCATACGGGAAATTAATAACTAAACTCAAGGAATTGGAGCCTACAGCTACAAAAGAAGATGTGATTAAAAAAGAATACGCTACGTAGTGACGTTAGACGAGAGAAAAAAATGCGATGAATCTGTGAAGTCGGGAGCATCATCTGATGACGTATATAAACCAACACTGTGGTACTTTGAATTATTTGATTATGTTGGAGATCAAGATGTTCCTCGCAGCTCACGATGTAACATGTCGGATATTGATGAGAATGATTCCAATGTAAGTATACATTAGTGAATTATTTATTTTGTAATTTCTATGTCCTGTATCTATATACAGCCGTCTATAAACAATTAAACTATCTATACCGCTCCTGGTATAGTTAGTATCTATCTATTTTTTTCCACGTAGTACATAGCTTTACAAAATCTAGTACATATACTCTGTCCGCCGAAACTTTGCAGTATTAGCCGGGATGGGGATCGAAATTCACGCTGTTTGCAGCAATCAGCAAACGGCAGGCAAATCTACACTGGCGCAAATAAAATTGTCACAATTTGACGTTTTTTTGAATTTCCTATAACATAAATTGTTGTTGTAATACTATAGTTACAAAGAGTTACTATATAGTCACCGTGCTGGCCAGTGTAAATCTGGCTTGTTAAATCCCGCCCACCACTGCAAAGTTTCACTGAACAGTGTATAGATTGTTAGAAAGACAACTCTAAAGCGGTGAGGTTGCTCATTTATTCATCAAACAATATTACTACATAAAAATAGAAGAAATACACCACATTTCAATGTAACTATCCTGCCAAGGTACTTTGCCTTCATTGACAAAGTAAGTTTGGTATTCTAGCCTGATATTTTTTGCTTCATTCAGGACATTTCCTCGATTTTGTACTTGTAAATTTTCGATGTTTGAACGTGTGGTGTCGTAGCTCGTGGTAACAACACTTCCACTATCCATATTTTCTCGATAAAAACATCTTGGAGGTGCATATGAATTAGGTGTGTGCTCCATTAGAAAGTTGTGCAAAACACACGTAGTCATCACCACTTTTTCTATATTGTTTGTTTCTAAATTTATTTGAGTATGGTAAATGCGAAATCTTAATGCCAGTATGCCGAAAGCGTTTTCAACTATTCTTCGTGCGCGAGATAATCTATAATTAAAAAATTTTTTTTTTCATAGCTGCTCAAATCCGCTTGACGATATGGTTTCAACATGTCGGGTCTCAACGGGAATGCATCATCAGCAACAAATACATATGGCAAAAACCTTGAACTGTGTTGAATCTGTTCAGAGTTTAGCAGACTTAAATGTTGCATTTGTAGCTTTTCATAAAACATGGTATTCAGCAAAACACCTCCGTCGAAAACTCTTCCATTTGTACCAAAATCTACTAATAGAAATCGGTATCTAGCATCAACTATTGCCGTAAGAACCATGCTATGTCGTCCTTTATAGTTGTAGTAATAAGATCCACTGTCAGAAAGTGGAACTATATCAATGTGTTTACCATCGATGGCACCCAAGCAGTGAGGAAAATTCCATCTCTCTTCGAAAAGTTGCGCGATTTCCTTCCATTTATCCGATGAACCTGGAAACTAAATAATAATTATTATTTTTTATTGTTATAGGATGCCAACAATTCTATCGAAAATACCATAGATAATACTACAAATAATGCTGCTGCTAATGCTGATACAGGCAATACAGACGATATTACGTCACTTAAGAAGACTCAATTACCTGCTACAACACCGGGAAGAAAGAAAGTGACAGAGCAAGATCAGTTAACCACTGACGTACTACTATCCGTTAAAGACCATCTTAAGCGTCCTGCTCCTATTGCGACACCAGAAGATCGGTATGATCTTTTAGGAAGATATATACAGTAGGGCGTCGATTATTCGAACGTCGATCAACCGAACGACCGCTTAACCGAACTGCTAGTTCTCGCTCGGTCGCACGCGGTGCTTCCCCTATTTACCAGCCGATTCCACCGGCCACTCTGCCCACACGCCTAGTCAGTGTCAGTGCTCTGTTAACAATCACTTCTGTGTATCAATTTTGCCGCGTTAAGTAAGCTCGCAATTTAAAATGCCTAAACGTAAACGTGTTGTTCTTTCCATGAGTGATAAATACGAGATTAACAAACGATTAGAGGAAGGAGAATCTGCAACCAAGTTATCTAATGAGTACAAAGTGGGTAAGTCGACAATAACGGATATAAAAAAAAGACTACCATATCAAATTTTATATCCAAGCTTGACTCTACTGATGGGTCGACAAGTCGTAAAGCTATGAAGCTCGCCACGAACACCGACACAAAAAAGATCACAAGGAGAACCTATCTCTGGTCCCATTCTATGCGAAAAGGCAATTCAATTTAATGAAAAACTTGGGGGGCCGTCGAACTTTCAAGCAAGCACGGGCTGGTTAAAACGGTTTAAGTCAAGACATGGCATTCCTGAGCTTCAAATACAAGGAGAAAAATTTTCTGCTAATTCTTCAGCATCTGATTCTTTCAAAATCAAATTAAGAGATGTGTTGAAACAAGAAGGTTATGCTCTAGAAAACGTTTACAACGCTGACGAAACTGTGCTCAATTGGAAGGCTTTGCTACGAAAAACTGTTGCTTCGCGTCGTGAATAAATTAGCGGCACCTGGTCCTAAACTACACAAGCACCGTATCACTGTTCTAGCTTGTGCTAATGCAACTGGTACTCACCGATTGCCTCTGCTTGTTATTGGTAAAAGCAAGAAACCACGTTGTTTCAAAAACGTTAATATGTCTGCAATGCCTATTGTTTACACCTCGCAAAAGAGCGCCCGGATGGACAATTCAATTTTCACGAAATGGTTTATAGAAGTTTTTGTACCTGCTGTAAAAGCACTTCTGCTAAAGACTGGCAAAAGAGAGAAAACTTTATTGCTGCTTGATAACGCACCCACTCATCCATCATGTGACATCCTAAATAAAAAAGACGTGTTTATAAAAGTGATGTTCCTTCCACCGAACATGACCTCATTAATACAGCCCATGGATCAAGGTGTTATTGAAACTTTCAAGCGATATTACAGAAAAGAATTGCTCCGTAAGTTGTTGATATAAACAGAAGAGGAGGAAGAAGAAAGCCTAATAAGAAACCACAAAAAGATTGATTTGAAAGACGCGTCCTACATGATCGGAGCAGCTTGCAACAGTTTAAAAGAACACAATTTAAAAAGAGCCTGGAATAAAATTCTGAGTATGGCGGAAAGTTCCCAAAGTGAAAGTGGAAATGAAATACAGAATGATATGTCTGAAATGCTAAGTATGCTACAAGAACTCAATTGTCAGTCAAGAACTCTATGTGACGAAGAAGACATTCAAGAATGGATGGCTGTCGACGATGCAGATCCAGGGCACCAAATCTTGCAGGATAGCGAAATTATAGACCTCGTAGTCGCGACTGACAAACCTGATACCGTCAGCACCTCATCAACTAGTGATTCCGAAAATGAAGACGAAAATTTATCTGCTGCTTCTGAAGCGTTTACATGCCTAGATACTGCCTTGCGATGGTTTCAAGCACAAGATGAAAGTGATCAGTATCAGATATCTGTCCTGAAAAAAGTACGTGACTTAGCTGCGCGTAAGAGGGTAGGCTCGCTTCGACAGACGAAAATTAAGGACTTTTTTAAATGTTAACTTTATAGACATACTGTATGAATAATATTGATTATATAACATGTTTTGATCACTAAGCTGTACTTCATATATTCTTATTTACCACAGTAATAAACGAGATTCATATTACACATAAATATGTTTTTATTGGTATATTGGTACATAAAAGTATATATATAGTTCGATTATCCGAATAAACCGATTTTCCGAAAACCCATGTCTCCCAATTAGTTCGGATAATCGACGCTCTACTGTAGCAATAAAATTAAGATCAGTAGACAAGCGTCAAGGCTTGATTGCGGAGAAGATAATTAACGACACCCTGTTCGATGCCGACATGGGCACTCTGACTACCGAAGCAATTATGAATCGTCCTTTTACTTTTGTTTCTTCGCCAACTCCTAGTCTCTCACGAACTCCAAGTCCGAATCCTTCGACCTCACTAATTCAACAACCGTATACTCACACCACTTCTGTTTTGCCACAATATAAACCCTGCAAATCTCCGATACAGCAGCACAGTACAGTACAGTCCAGTACTCAACAACAAAGGTACCCGATATCTTCTGCACCGCAAAGTCAGCCCTGCACATCTCTTTTTCAACAATATAATACTCAACAAGAAACTACTTCTCCTGCACCACATCAGCCCTTACCAGCACTACATGAAGAATTTCACACAGAACCAACAACAGCAACTTTATTATCATTTTATACAAATTTTAATTCAGGGTTGACTTAAATATGTAACTGGCTGATTAAACTTATTATTAAAACTGTATAAATTGTTGATCTCTTTCGATTAGTTGTACATGCATCCCTTTTGGGGCCCATAAAATAAAATGGCACAGATCTTTGCCAGTGATTTGCATCTGTCCTTGCACCTGCGCATAATAAGGATGAGTTTTCTTTAAAATAATGCTTCCATTGCGTATCTCGCAGAATTGTTTCACTGCTTTAATATTGGCAGCAGCTTCGAGTGGTGTATCTAGCCTTCCTGAGTAAGAGCATTTTATCTCGATAATTTTGTCCTCGGTAATACCGTCGGGAGATGCAGCCAAAAACCCATACTCAGGAGATATAAATAGACCACATTCTCTGACAGATGTCTTTTGCAGCTTTTCATATCTTCTCTCGCCACCCTTTCATTAACCTTTCCCCACTCTACAGCTTTTGTGTCAACAGATGGTTTATAAAGAATCTGCCCAACAAGTTTTCCGGGAGCTTTTCTTCTACGGTTAACGAAACCAAACTGAGATGCAGTCAATCTGTTGCTCCTCTCTATAAACCACCGTTCATTTTCTGACTGGCCTCTGGTGTTCTCCTCAATTTCTTTAATTTTTTCCGCACTGACTTGAAGAGAATTTATCAAGAACTTGACTTGTACATTTAACTCATGATCTTCCAAGTCAGGCTGTTGCGAATGTGCACCATAGGAGGGATTATCAGTAGCTGATCCCTTATCAAAGAGGACATGCTTTCTTCTCCGCATTCGACACATCGCAGTACGTCGGTTTGCTGTTAGGCGCTTTAGGCGTTCCGGTGGGTTTTTTCCTATGGCAGATTTCCGCCTCCCATAGAATGCCTGTTTTCCTCCAGTAAATTTGGAAACCAAGTGCATGTAGGACTCTGCCAGGTTCGAAAAATAACAATAGTTTTGCACCAGGAATCAGGATACAAGGGATTTCTGTCTGTTCAGAGTGTTTATTTATTAAATTAGTGGTGTAACTTACTGCCGAATGTTTTGTCTCCGTAGTTGTGCCAATCGTCTATTTTTACGCTCCACAGACACTGGCAACTTACTTTTCTGTCCCATTATTTACTTGAAGGTATTTTTCGTCAAAACAGTGAGTTTGAATGTTATCTTTACGATGCTTTCTAATTCACACTATATGATATGCATTCGTACATATACAAATCAGGTCAGTTAACATAAACTAAAAATTCCCTAAATTACCCAGATAATGATTCATTATTTTGTCTGTTAATGTTAAATACTATACTAAACCACAGGGTAATAAGAATTAGGTTGTAGTAAGAAAAGTGAGAGTAATAATTGGTTGTAAAAATCTGAACATTAAATCGTGCGGTCATGGGTGGCGCCATCTAGCGCAAGTAGCTGCATGAAAACTAGAACTTTTGGTTCTAATCTTATCTAGTGACATCAGCGCCTAACTAGCGGCCACCAGTAGATACTAATTGAGGGTAGACTACTACGTTAAACGAGGCGATTCAGAGAAATTTGGTGACTGTCTGCTGGACAAAGGGACACTCAGGGTGTGAGGGACACTCAGGATAAATATTATTTAAAAAAGTTGACATATATATATCGAATCATGTGAATTAGATTGAGATGAGAGATGCTTGTGAAAGCAACGCATTGCACCTTACATAATATGCGCCGTGCAATTTATTTTAAAAATTGCTACTTTTCTACTTTCTATCAGTTATATGTGTGTTAAATTAAAAAATACGATTTAACAAATGTCTTGAGCTATATAAATACAGTAGAACTCCTGGTGTATTTATCAGTTCTAAAATTGTAGAAGTTCTACCAGTTTAACAACGATGTCATCATTTATTGATAATTGTAAGTTGTGATTTTTTTTCAAATTGTAAAAGTTCTAATAGTTTTTTCTGTTTAGTGTCATTTTAAGTGGAAGAATATCTTCCTCGGGATATAAGAGTAAGAATACATTTTAAATAATACACTTAGCCTTTATGTATCAGCCTGAAATCGATTTATGTCTTCCCTATTTTTATCCGGTTATTTTTTGTAGTGTCTTCCGTACTTCTTCCAACTAAGTCCTCATTCACCACCTGTGGACTGGTTAGAGGATAAAATTTATCTGAAGGAGGATGTATGCTACATCCTTCACGAAGATTTCATAGAAATTTTCCTATATAATGTAAAAGAGGAATATTAAAATGTTCTTCACTTCAAACTATGTGTTTTATTTGAACAGTTGTGGTCAGAACAAATAATTTTAGCAACCTTTCTCAATGACAAATTTGAATTTTGAACCCTATAAATAAAGCTTATGATTTTTTAGTTACAGAAATTGCAATTAATTGTGGTAATAAAGTTTATGCAGTGACAAGTAACCATATAAATTACAAGATGGTCTTATCGAACGAGCCGGTTCTTCAGATGTGATAAAAAAATGCTAAGTTAAATAAACCTTCTCTATATATAGAGGACATCTTATGGAGCATTCATTTTACAGAATGACTTGAGTAGTTGAGCGTAAGGGCAGCCGTGCACTAGCGATTTAGTTCTGGCAACTTAAAAATCACCTAAATGAAATACATTGCGTTATATGAAGTGGCGCGCACTGGCAACTATTTAATCACGGCAACTAAACAATTACATCTTGTCCTATTATCTAGGCGATTCAACTAATGCCTAGAATATGAAATATGCACGTTTGAGCCTGTACGCGCGCACTGGCAATTATTCAGTTGCTGTCAAATGCTCGCAAAGAAAGGAGGTAAACGCCAATACTCCGAAATGCCCCTAGACTTCGAGTTATTTATTAGTGAAGTTGAGAAGAGACCCGCCTTATATAATTTAAAACTTAAAGAATATTCTGATAGACAGCTAAAAGAGAAGTTGTGGACAGAATTATATGAACAGTTTGTGGAGAATTGGTACAACCTTTCGGGTTCGGAAAAGGGAGTAAAAGGTAAGCAAATCATTGTATAGTTATGTATTCTTGTTCCAACGGGATCAATGTCAACTAAAGGACATTGGTACAAACTATCTTCGAAACAAATTCCATCATGTTTTCTAACAAAGTTATGAAGAATACAGCATGCCTTTATAATAACATCGGAAAATTCAAGGCTAGTATCCAATGGACCATTCAATATGCTCCACTTGGCAGCTAATATACCAAATCTACCATTCTACGGGCTCTTGATAGCCTGTAGTTAAAAATACGTTTCGTAGCTGATAAATTTCTTTTAGGAAACGGACGTAAAATATGGTCTGAAGTAGCAAATGCTTCATCGCCTAAAATTATAAACGGCATGGCAGCTCCAGTTTCTTCATTTGCTAGCAGTCTTGGTCCTGGTATATCCAACTCGCCTCTTTCAAGGAAAGTACCAAATTTTGAATTCTTAAAAATATTGGAGTCAC
The DNA here is from genome assembly GCA_963971325.1 of Aphodius granarius. NCBI lineage: Eukaryota > Metazoa > Arthropoda > Insecta > Coleoptera > Scarabaeidae > Aphodius > Aphodius granarius. The sequence goes on along the minus strand of OZ020224.1, from coordinate 24,544,813 downwards.
TTGCAGAACCATAGGCTCCAACTTCTATTGATGTAAAACAGTAGTCAGAATCCGCTACAGCAAGTAACACAGTTGAAAAAAAAACATTTGTAGTTGAAAAATTCAGAACCACTGGAATTAGGCTTCTTTATTCTAATATGTTTACCATCGATAGCGCCAATGCAGTTCGAAAAATGTGTTCGCTTGTAGAAATCGTTCGCTATTTTTAACCAATTATCACCATTTCTTGTTGGCATATATGTTGGCAACAAGCATTCCCAAATAGCGCCACATGTATCTCTTACAATTTCTCTTATTGTTGTTTCACCAAGTAAATATTCAAAGAGGAGAGATGAAAATAAGCAAAAGATACCAGTTTGTTTGGTGTCGAGAAGATAATGTTTATCTCAGAAAAACCGAAAAAAGCAAAAAAATCAAGGTAGTATAGATGACCTGGAACAAATCGACTAAAAAAAAAAGTCAAGAATAATAATAAGAACAAAAAAGCAACATGAGTACCGAACAAAGCAATACTAATACTACTACCTCTACGACCAACACCACCATATATCTCCATAACATCCGAAGCCTGAGACACAAAATCGACGAACTGGAGCTGATCGCGAGAATTCACAAACCCGATATTATTGCCATCACCGAGACATGGCTGACAACAGCAGAAGAAACATTGTACGGACTGAGTGGATACAATGCTGAGTTCTTATCCAGAACCACCAGAGGTGGCGGATTGGCCTTGTACGTGCGAGAGAACATCGACTACAAATTAATTCAAAAAAGCACAATCCACAAAGTAGAAATGCTAAGAATAAAAATACAAGAAAGCAAAACAGCTGTTACATTGGTGTATAAACCTCCACAAGTCACTTTGGACACATTCAAGTAGTTAATGGAAAACAACATAGTGAATAGAAAGAAACCGCATGTAATTGACGGAGATATCAACATTGACCTCCTAAAAAAAGAACCACCAACCAGAGAGTACAAAAATCTCCTAAAAGAAAACAATTACACACTACTAAATAAGATCACAAGGAAAGACATAACAAGAAAGAATCCCAATGGTGAAGGTGCCATTCTGGACCACGTAATGACAAACCTCCCACAGAATGTAGAAAACATAAATATTATCCCGACCGACATTTCGGACCACAATGCACTGATCGCGACATTCTCTTCGATAAAGAAAAACTACTATGTCTACAAACACTATGACGAACTCAGAACAGACTACAAAAAGATAGACCAAGCAATAGAAAGTCTAAGAGGTCAGAACTACAAAGATTTCGAACACCTCTCTAAAACAGTGCAAGAAATAATAACAACACACCAAAAAAGAATACGAATCAAGAGAAGAAAGAATAGCGATTGGATCAACAAGGATATTATACAAAAAATAAATGAACGAAACAAGATGTACAAAAGACTCCTGAAAAATCCGAACAACCGCGTTCTACAAGAAAGATACCACCACAAAAAGATTGAGACGTAAACAGCAATAAAAACACAAAAAACGAAATACTACCAGAAAAAATTTCTGAACAACGTAGACAACCTAAGAAAATTCTGGCAAACAGTAAACACCATAAAAAACAACCACCCAAAGGAACACAGAATAAGAGAAATGACAAAACCTGATGGCACGCTCAGAAATATACACAAAAAAATACAATATAAAAACAAATGGAAAAATAAAAAAAAAGCACAAAAAACAAGAAACAAATAAATACATAAAACTTGAAGCGTATGACTTCACAGAAAAACAAACAACTAGACACCCTCAATACCATTAACCCGAGGACGACCGCCCCCTCCCCGAGGTGAAGAACGAGGGAAGAAAGGACTGGTTTCAACTGGACCATGATAATAAGATGAAGCACAATTATTGTATAATGTGATGTATCTTATTAAATTAAATTAAATAAATAAATAATGGTAAATACTACACTAAAAAAATGCAAGGAAGCGAAGCTGTTGCCTGTTGCCAAATACCTATAAACAATTAAGAATATTGTCATCTATACTAAAAACATATTTATATATTTTATAGGTAAGGAACTGCAATTGAGGTGGAAAAACCTGAGAACGTGTTTCAAGCGGGAATATGATAATCAAAAAAAGGCACCGTCGGGATCTGGAGCAAAAAAGAGGCGAAAATATATGTACTTTGATCAATTATTATTTCTCTCTAATTTTATTGAGGGTAGAGAAACATCAAGCAGCATACAATCACCAGTCAACAACGAAAACGACACAGATGAAGAACTCCAAATTATGCAGCCAGAAGAAGCAGTGAAAGAGACGCCAGTACGAGTTTTGACACCAAATACACAGAAAAAAAATCTACAAAATGTTATGAGGAATCTTTATTGGATATACTACGTGCAAAGAGAGAAGAGGAAATAGATGAAGACAGATATTTTCTTTCGTCACTACTTCCTAATTTTAAAAAATTTAATGATCAGAAATTTTATGTTCGAACTGAAATTTTGAACGTTATCAGGCGCGCCAGCCTATCCAAAAATTCTGCTATTCCACCTTTAAGGCAATACTTTACCAGCTTCGCACCAGGGATACAGGGACAGGTACCGCAGCATTCTCAGCCAAGCACATCTACTGCAAATTTTACTTCTGGAGTACCAGAACATATTCAACGGTATTCCCACACATATACAAGCACACCAAGTCCATCAAGTCAAGATGCATTGTTGTTTTCAGGAACGGACGAATCATGGACAGACATATCCGCCACTTATTCACGTACAGATGTGTAAATATCATTAAACTAGTTTTTAGTTTCTTATAAATTCAATGTTTTTGCTCTTTGTATACTTTTAGTTTAGCAGTTTTATTTTATACTTGTAGTTTATTTGAAATAAACACAATACAAATAATTATAATAAGTTTTATTGTATTTATTCTTACCTTAGTGTTACCGACAATCTTTCCGCAGCTGGCACCGCCAAATGCATACGAGTATTCTGATGTAAGATACGATCTTGAATGACGACCAACAACATATTGAAGCTTGTATAGCTCATTCTAAAATACTTGAAGAATTTTATAGGGTGCTCCTTCAAAGGTTCAAATAATCGATAAAATTGTCCATTAAACAGTCGCTTACTAACGAGCGGATGAACCCAAAAACGCTTGCTTTTCGCTTTTCTTCTTCCAATAATCAGTGCATAAACACATGCGACTTCCGTAACATGCATATTGAACATGAACACTACAGCAACTATCTAGTCGATCGTCCGCGGAGCTTAAAGATAGTAAGTAGCAACTTTTTAGTTGAGCAACTTTTAAGTTGGTCAATTATAAAGTCGCTAGTGCGCGGCTGGCCTAAGTGTTTAAGTGATTTTTTCAAATATGAGAAGTTCTAATAGTTTTTTTTTGTTTAGTACATATCCAGCTAGAATTGCTGCTCCCGCAGCATTTGCGTGTAAGTACATATTTTATTGATAATATTTCTATATAATATAATTTTAATCAAATTCCGTAAATACCTATAACTTTGTTTTTACAAAAAAAAAAAACTAAACATATGTCGTGAGCTTTAAGTTTTAACCTGCTAAGTCTATTTCGACTAATTTTACAGGAGTGTTCACGAATCAGAACACTTGTTACGGTGTATGTCCTTATATGGAAAAAAGCTAAACTAGCAAACGATAGGTTTACAAACTTGATGTGTTGTATTAAATGAATGTAATAACCTGATTAAAATATGTTAGTTTAATAATAACCTAAATCATTTTTTAGGTTTTATTTAAAACCATGAATTAGAAATGATGGATGCAAATGATGAAAAGATTTATAACATCAAAATTATTTTTTTTTCTTTATTTTAGAATCTTCCGATGGTGGTGTTCACGGCGCCAGATGCGCCACCTACCCCCTGGCCGCAGGAGGGTAGGATGGCGCTCAACCCTTGGGCTGAGTATCTCGTCTTAGACGAGATGGTGTATGACTGGGCCTACAATGTCCACAATGTATGACTGGGCCTACAATGTCCACGTTTAAAAAATAAAAGTATTTTTTTTTTCAATAAATATTTTGAACAATTTTGGGTGTTTTATTTGAGCTGCCGTGCTGTTTTCAAATATTCCTTTTTATACATTAATTACTCAGAGTCCTATATTTACAGTTTATCTAGTCATCCCACAGTCATCACGTCTCGTTTTCAAAGCCTTTTGGAAAACAAAATGCCTATCTCTGTGGGCTAGTTCAGGCTGTTACTGTTCAACGACATCGTGCTAGAGATTGCACTCGTCCTGCTCATAATCTTATCAACAAATTTTGTTTAGATGTAAGCTCAGGCACCGTAGAAACGTGTAAAAAATATTTCTTGGACACGTTTTCTGTGAGCGACGGGAGGCTGAGCCAAACTTTAAAAAAATACAGAGAAGGTAATGCTCGTGGAGAAGACCTGAGAGGGCGTAAGCCCAATCCACGAACTATAAATCAAGAACAAGTATGTTTCGTAAAGCAGCACATCAAGAGTTTTCCTTTTGATGAGTCTCACTACACCAGAAGTGATAATGTTAACAGGAAGTACTTAAGTCCCCTTCTGAACATACGGAAGATGTACGATTTGTACAAAATGGCATGCCTTGAAGCTGGTAAGGTCGTGAAGGAAAGCTTTTATCGACAAGACAAAATTTAATCTACACTTCCAGAAACCGTAAATAAAAATAAGAAAATGGACCAAACTCTTACAATGGAGGTTAAAACAGTGATGGAAACGAACCACGGACTTCATCTAACAACGGCAGAGAGGGCCCGTCAATCTATGAGGCGTGATTCTGCAAACTCTGCTCCTGAAATCTACGTCATGTCGATGGATCTCCAGAAAGCCCTTTCATTCCCAATTCTCACAGTCAGTGATGCTTACTACAAGAGAAATCTATACGTATACAATTTTGGCATTCACGATATGAAGAAAAAAATAGGGTACTTCTACTGTTGGGATGAAACTATTGCATCAAGGGGCTCACTAGAAGTAGCCTCATCCTGCTGAAGCACTTCAAGAACGCATTGGCTTCTAACCCAGCTATAACACACATTGTGATTTATTCCGACTCGTGCACTGGGCAGAACCGAAACTTGAATATCGCCCTCGCACTGCTACGTTACGTGCAGTCCAGTGACAATGGCATTGAAACCATTGAACAGAAGTTTTTAATATCAGGGCATTCATACCTCCCGAATGATGGTGATTTCGGGTGTGTTGAAACTGCTAGTAAACACAGAATAATTTATGTTCCGAATGATTGGTACAATGTGATGAAAGAGGCCCGACGAACGAACAAGTTTCAGGTTTATGAAATGCAAAGTGTAGACTTTGTCGCAATTCAAGCCCTTCAGCAGTACGTAACTAAGAGGAAAAAGAACATAGCAGGACATGAAATCAACTGGCTGAAAATGCGTCATATTAAGTATTCAAACCAAAGCGGGCTGTCTATTCTCTATAAAGAAACACTGGATGATCTAGTTGACTTTCAGGAGCTCGACCTGAGAAAAGGACGAGCGTCCGGTACCAATGCTGGCTGGACGACCGTCGTTTGGCCTAGTTAGGCATATACTTACTACGGCTTATCCTGTAGGAAGAACTGTCACAGAAGCGAAACAAAAAGATATGATGGACTTGGTGCAGTTTATACCACCTTGTCATCATCGCTTTTTTATGGCCTTAAACTGAACAAGAGAACGACTCTAACCATGAAGAAGCCCTTGGTGACGATATGACAGATCAGCAACATTGGAAAACATTTATTACATTTATGCCCGTTTGCACCGTATTTGCTAATCCAGACTTAAGTTTAAGAACGACTTAAAACTAATCCCAGCTTATATTGGATTTCATTTCCACCGCGTGCGAGAAGAACGTTCCTATCTTAACTCATACGCGATTTGGCAACACGGTAACATTCTAGTAGTATCAGCGAGGTTGACCCGAATTGCGTTGTTAACTGTCAAATGTGCTACGCAATAATTATTATTATACGTGATATATACCTACATATATAAGTTGTTACAATGACTGCGCAGGTATGGTTAACTGTTATTTAAACAATAAGATTTAATTAAAACAATTAAATATGTTTATGTATATAGAAGAATATTTCAAGGAAAAGGGCCACTAATTTTAGTAACAGTGACAAGGAGCGGCTCCTAAATATAGTCTATAAGTATAAAGACATAATTGAAAACAAAAAAACTGATGCGGTTCATAATGACGAAAAAAACGAAGATATGGACACGTATTGCCCTCGAATTCAACGCGAGTGGTGGAATGAGTCGAAACCCTGACCAGCTCAGGAAACTTTATAATAATCAAAAGAAAACACTCAGAAAGAATGCAGCAGAGGAAAAAAAGAAATTTTATTGACTGGTAAGTGCTGTCAGTTGCGTGCAACTGCAGTGTGTTAACATTTATCAACTGATTTAGGTGGAGGAACTGCAAGAACGCGGACCACGGAAGACGAGCTGTTACGATCAATTATTAATGAAAAAACCATTGATGGTTTACATACCGAGTTTGGTGGCGATATCATGGAGTTGGACGTTGAACTTGACAATGTAAGTTGAGTTCAAACCAAATTCAAATATATTTTAATCAGTGGAGGTTTATATGTTCTGTATTTCTCAGTAACACTGTGTGTAAAACTTATTTATTCAATTTATACGCAATCGTTTAGACAATTCATTCAAAATTGTAATGTGTAACAATAGGAATGTGTTCCTAGACTTTATACAATATTATAGAACAGTTTGCGCCTCCAAGGTAGGTATACTATCAATTATACGTTGTGTACGCAGCGTTCTACGTTTTGTCTTGTAAGTGCCTTGTAGCTGTGAAATAATTGTAATAATGCTTGATACACTATGTTCAGCTACCTATAATAAAGCATGCAAAGACCTGCCTGATGTTATTACGTGATAATTTTGTAGGTTAATCGTGATTATCGTGAAATAAATGACGTTGAATTACAATCACCACAACACTTGGAGGCTGAAAAAGTGAGTTACAATTTAAAATATTTTTGTTTTGTATATTAATAATATATATAAATATATATATTTAGGAAAATAGGAATGTTGATGGACAGGATGAAGATGGAGGTGCAAGTCGTTGGAGGCAATACACCCCTTGTAGTCTGCAAAGCCCAACAAGCACACCCCTGGTGAGATATATTAATAATAAATTCTTCTTTAAGATTCACGTCATTCTTGTTTCCATAATATGTTTTTAAGTATTTATTTTTTTGGAGCACAATTTATTTCGTATTTAACATCATCGTCAAAAATATACGACATAAAACTGAAATAATTAGAATTTTACATCAATTAGAAAAGTCTATTAAAATGGATTAGTTAAAAAAAATTGAAATTGCAAAGCTATAAAGTTTTAACATAATTATTAAAATAACCGAAGTTATTAAAATAACCAATAAGTAATTATTAAAATAACCAATAAGAAAAAAAAATTAAATTAATATATGTCAATCAAATATTTTTTTGTCTATTTGGTATATTATTATACGTAAGTGTTTGGCATACATTATTTAATTTATATGACTTTCGTTGTATCATTTAGAAAAACCTGATGATGTTAAATACAAAATCGATTGCTCCACAACATAAGTATGTACTTGAAAAAACATATTATTGATCATTTTTTATAATTTGAAAAATTTACATCTCTTTCAATTTTAGAAGTCAAGCCGCAGAAGGCCAGCGACTACCGTTAGGGCACTGGCATCTTCCGACATTGAAGAAAAATATCAACTTTTACTTCAGAAAAGGCTAGCGATTGCTGAGACAACTGAAACGGAACTGAAGGCAGATGTAAAGCATTCAGAGGTGAAGAGAGCTATGGAAAGTGAACTATTGCTAATTCAAAAGGCTAATCTTCAACGTGATGCGGAAAAGAAAGAACTTGAAATAGCAATTTTAAAAATGGATCTTAAAATAAAGCAAGAACAATTACGGAAAATGTGTGCGCATGCGCAATCCGATTCCTATGTTTACGCCAGATTTAAGCCTCCGTTCATCGCGGGCTTAACTTAAGTCGTTCTTAACTGTAGTTAGGCAACGGGTTGGTGACGGTGCAAATGAAATCGATGACTTAAGTACGATTCCATACTTAAGTAAAGCTTACCACATACGGTGCAAAGGGGCATTAGACATTTTATTTGATTTACATTTTATTTGTTCTGATTAATTCTTAATAAAGTTAACATCCTCAACTTCGGATTGTCGCATAATTTAATTAAGAAATACAAAACTGTAAATTTACATTGACGTTCAAACTTAAACTTTGTGCTAACGAAAAACTTAAATTTTGGACTTACACCACTTGGCAGCCAACCCGCCCAATTATGTCTTAATACTGTGTATTATATTCACTTTTGTCTTAAACATAACCACACGTAACCACAAGTATTAAAAACGTAACACTTAAACGTAACCACAAGTATTAAAAACATAAGCAACATTCTTAGACCCTTCACCAAAAAGTACATGCCGGCCCTCAGTTAAGTACGAAACAACATGGCGCGAGGTCATGAAATCTAGCCGATAAAAATCAAAGGTACCGCCGAGAGATATTCTGGTTGTTTACTATTCTGTGCCTTCGCACCGCACGACACGCTTCCACCGAGTAGCGCACACAAATAGCGCTCCAACGGGCACATCGAAACGCGCAGACGGCAGAGGTTTTAAATTTGAATGTTTGACGTGTCGCGCCGTCCGGCACCGCGCGCGCACGTTCGCACCGCACGCACACCGAATAGCGCCGACCGGCCACGCGCCGATAGATGGCACACCGGATCGCGCCGCCCGGCTACGGCGCATAATTTTACCACTCGCCGATAGATGGCGCACCGGATCGCGTCGCCCGGCCACGGCGCACAATTTTGCCACTCGCCGATAGATGGCGCGCTTTTAAATTTCGAATTTTTAAAATGACACTGCCACATGGTCGAGATGCAGCTTATCTCTTCTACTAGCTGGCGCGGAAAGCAGCTGGTAGGACCCCTATTTCACCGGAACCCTACATAGCACCATCCAGCACAGCACTTACACATCTAGTCAAGTAAATCACATACCAAAAATTCACTACATACTGGGATCAACTAACTGGAAGCAGGCAAGCGAGGGAAATGCTTTGCAAGCCCAATCCAAAAAGAACATCCCTATACATGAGGTTGGCATGGAAAGACCTACCACTAGTGATAGGTCTTTCTCTGATTTCATGCATTAAGTTGCCTCTTTTCCTTAAGACATATTTTATGAAAAATGTGGTCGGAGAACCATTAGTGAGGACAAAATCGGAGTCATTCTTTTGATGCAAATAATTATTACATGGAGATCGCATATGAGGCAACAAGAGTTGCTCCAACGAACAACGTCTTTCTCATGTGAAAGTCATCGGATTCATTCCTCAGTGAACTGAAAAAATACCAGACAACCTGATTTCATGTATTAAGTTGCCTCTTTTCGACAAAACATATTTGACGACAAATGTGCTCAGAGAACCATTAATGAGGAGAAAATCGGAGTCATTCTTGTGATGCAAATAATTATTGCATGGAGATCGAATATGAGGCAACAAGAGTTGCTCCAACGAACAACGTCTTTCTCATGTGAAAGTCATCGGATTCATTCCTCTGTGAACTGAAAAAATACCAGACAACCTGATTTCAAGTATTAAGTTGCCTCTTTTCGACAAAACATATTTTACAAGTCGAGAGAATGTCTGATGAAATTGTAGAAACGAACAAAACGCTGCGGGAAGTTTCTAAAATTGCTGATCAGTTAAAAGACAGAGAAATGTCATTAATGAGCAATCTTATCGAATGTCAATCTGAAATGCAAACTTGTCAAATAAATGTTGAATCATTAGAAAATAGAACAAAAACGATCAATATAGAATTGGAAAGATTAAACACTAATGACATTCAAAGCTTTGAAATTTGGCACCGTTGTTTTAAAGAAAAAAAAAACAATGGATAAGAGATGCTGATAATTATCTAATATTGCCATGATCAGAGCGCCGCTGCGGTGGCAGCGATTTGATAAAAAGCCGATTGCTGCGGAATCTGGCTATTAATTAATGTGATTTGAGAGACTTGTGCTGATGAAGGGTCATTGCCGCTGCTGCGGTAGCTGGTGTCGTCATACACCGTATTATTGTGCAAAGTTGCTGTAGTAACTGCTGCTGGTGTCGTCATACACCATATTATTAATCAGAGTTACTGCGGTAACTGTTGCATTGCTGAAAGCTGCTGCGGTAGCTGGTGTTGGATGCACCGAGATGTTGAGCAGAGGTGCTGCGGTGCCTACTGCATCGTGAAAGCTGGTGCGGTAGCTGGCGTTGGAAACACCGAGATTGTTGAGCAGAGATGATGCGGTATCTGATGCATTGTTGAAAGCTGCTGTGGTAGCTGGTATTGTAGACACCGTGTTGCGAACGTAGAGCTGATGCGGTAGTTCGTGTGAATGTTTATTATTGTTGACCAGTTGTTGCGGCGGCTCGTTTGGCAGATTTTTATATGATTTTTATATCTAAGGTACAAAACAAGGCTTCATTCGGTTATGAAAAAGAAAATGAGGAAATAAAAGGAAAAAAGCGGAAAAGCGCGTTATTTTAACATCATCAACCATCTCGGTACAGTCTCCAGCAAAGTAAGTTAATCAAAATCTTTTTTATTATAGAAATTTTAATTCAATTTCAATTTTTAGATAGTGAAACTTCAAGAATTTCAATATCCTCTTGCGACATGGTAGGTCTTAACGGTTGATACGTAATATATGAACTGATGTATTACAAATCTGAGTGTCTTTTATATATATATTTGTTTGTAGTGGGGATTTATGTATATTTTTTATTTATTCGAATGCCCATTCACCTAATTATCTAAAAGATCCAACTCCATATGAATAAATCCGGTACAGTTTTCGTTGTCCGATACTTTAAACAGAGGGCGAATTAAACACCCAGTACACCAAAATTCTTTATTTAATACAAAATTATCAAAAAATCGATTGTGATGGGTCAATTGTAAAGAGAAGTGTTGTATGTCCCACACTTTTAAATATGGTTTCTTGTTATCAATACGCCTACAGATATTATCAGTTATTACATCGACTAGGACTAGTATTCCAACGTCTACGTGAAGCCAACTTGAAGTTAAACCCGAAAAAATGTTCCCTTTTTCAGAAGAAAGTGAAGTATTTGGGTCACGTCTTGTCTGGCAGTGGTATTCAAACAGACCCGGACAAGATTACGGCTGTCAAGGATTGGAAGATGCCAACGAATGTTAAAGAACTCAGAAGCTTTATGGGTCTCTGTAGTTATTATCGTAGATTTGTCAAAGATTTCTCATCGTTGGCAAAACCCCTGTTCACTCTAACCGAAGCCGGGCGAAAGTTTGAATGGAACAACGACTGTCAAGAAGCTTTCGAGGCCCTTAAAGCTAAATTGATTACATCGCCAGTTCTTGCTCACCCCACCGAAGATGGCTATTTCTGTTTAGACACTGACGCCAGTCATGTCGGAATTGGAGCGGTACTGTCTCAAGAACAGAATGGCGAAGAATAGCAAAACCCTTCATAAAGCACAAAGGAACTGGTGTGTTACAAGAAAAGAACTGTACGCTGTGGTTAAAGCAACGGAAAACTTTCATAATTTGTTGTATGTTTGTCGACAGCAACCAAACAGATTGGGGCAAGAAGATACATCTGTGTCTAATGGCTTACCGTACTGCCATCAACGAATCAACTAAATTCTCACCAGCAAAATTAATGTTCGGCCGCGAGCTCAGCTTACCCATAGACTTGATGGTTGGCAAAACACCGCATAGCGATGATCAAAATTTGCCAGAGTGGGTCAACAAGATGCAGAACACTCTTTGGAAAATGTCCGAAGTTACAACGCGATTGGGAAGGCCGCTACGAGATATTGAAGTGCCTGAATGACGTTGTGTTTCGAATATTCGAATACGTATGGGTAGACATGGAAAGTGCAAAGTAGTGCATGGAGACCGATTGTGGCCGTATCATGGACGTGATAAT